>JAKULF010000001.1:1371936-2057904 GCA_022661535.1 Eutypa lata
ATCTGGGGCTTTTGCAGTTCAATCTGTGAATTGTAATTCGTGACACATCATCTCAATATTTTCTGACCAAATCTATAGTGTCATCGACAAGCACGTTAACGATGTTTTTCCCCGTTTTAGGAAAACGTCTTGCCTACGTGCCTCATCTCGATTGACCAAAACTTGTGACGTACCTATCTACCTTGCCCACGCGCCTCCCCCTTCCCCCCCTCGCCCCGCCCCTCTCTCCCCTCCGTAACACATCGATATCGATCGCCTAGGCAGCTAGCTCACCTGCAGCGCCGGCCAGATCCAGCCATGAGGCGTCCGTCCGCAGCGGCAACTTCTCACGAGTTTGACCTGTCTGATTTTTCATTCCTTCCTTCCATTCCCCAGTTCGTCGGGAAGACCGGTGGTCTATAGAGCCGTATCCGAACGGGCCTATCGGGTAACCCTGGTCTTCGTCCCGGCTCTTTGCCAAATAACAATAATAATACTCTGTCCTCGTCCCTGCACGCACGCACGTTTCCGGATGGGATTAGAAAGAAAATGCAAGCATGCGAGCTACCGATATGCGCGATCTTGCTCAGGGGCGAATTTTAGGTACGAACGTAGTAGGGTAATATATTTATACATGTGCTGCGGTGTGCTGTGAAGCTCCGGAGTCGCTTCCGGTATCTAGTAGAGCCAATAGAAATGCCAGCGCATGCTAACTCCGGCAGCTCCGGCCCGGCCTCAGGGGTCTTCCCTCCCTGCTTACCTGTGCTTCGAGTGAGAGGTAAGGTCTCGATCTGCACTGGTCTACTCTGCTCGACCCCCTAAGTAACTACTAGTCAAAAGCTTGGTAGGTGCCTAATCTAACCAACTACCTAAGGGCTCAAGCAACGCATCCTTAGTAGGTAGCCGCGTTTTTTCTGCATTGCAGTGCATAATGTATGTAGGTCGGTGCCATCTGTTAACGAATGTGCTAGATTTCTCAATCCTACCCTGCAATGTAGCCCCGGATGATTACTCATAGCACCATTCATGCAGTCTTCCTCTGCAGGTGCAGCCTATAGCTGTGGACGATGGAGCGGCTTGTAGGTCTACCGAATGGCCCGGCTGCGACGTCTCATGACTTAGAATGGCTTATGTGCAGTAAGCATATAGTGGCGGAACGATCGAGACACTGTAGTGGTAAGGCTGAATGGGGTTGATGGGGTTGGTAAGGGGTGAATCATGCTAGATTCATTTCGTCTTGTAATCATGCGGCACATGGTCTACCTGTCAAGTAATTATTTTACTGATTTTAATTGAATGTTTGGTTTATGAATGAGCTATCATATGCTAGGCATTAAGCACGTATACATTCAGTTATTAGAGATGTAGTGATTTTCATCGCGAGATTTCGCTCAAAAATCATATTTTGGTACGCTGAAGCTTGGTAGAATATCACTCACTTTGTCCACCAACGTCCGAGACTATCTAGTAGCTTGCTGGCTCCCTGCGTAGGATTTTATAGAAAATAGATATTTGCTCAGACGAATGAACTCGTTAAACGCACTATGTTCTAGCCTATATTGAATCAAATCACTGGCATCTCACTCCTCAAGCGTACTTAGTCTTTTAAGCCACCCATAGCGGCGTCGAGGGGTTCTGTTTTCTCGCCTTTTTGGTTCGTTTACCTGGTGATGTCTATCATCCATATTAGTTATGTCCGGGAATAGTACATACAACTTTCGCAAGGTCCTCCCGTCTAATATGATTCTTACAATTTAGGAACCGGAAGCAGTTCTCTCTGTATTCTGTAGCGATGTGTTTCCGGGGGTCACAATTCCAATACACTACCCTCCAGTAGCACTTGTCGAAAATGGAAGAGATCAAGATGTGAATTTCTGAACTAAATAATGCCGATATAGGTAGCGCTTGTGAACAAAGCAAATATCGATTTGATATAATATGATAATTAGCTTGATAGCAGTGATATGGTAGTATAAGAGGTATACCTCTTGAACTTTATATGTGCGTGTAAAACGAGATTTTATCAACTGTAGTCTTAACGCGCTCGCAAACCTCCCACCTTTTACAAATTTACATATGGAAAACAAACCACAAACCGACAGCTTTGTCGTATCATACATCTGCGAGCTGGCATTGATTTCCGATGAAACGCCACCTCACTACGGGAAGAACCCCGTTTTCCCAAAGAGTAGGCTGAGTCCCTGATCCGGTATCTCACAGCACGAATACATACAGTCCGGGAATTCATCTCAAATGCTCGGTTCCATCGCAGTTTGAACGCAAGGAGTGACACGGCGTAGATGATAAGGGCCAAGCCGAAGAAGCTCTCATTTAAACCCAAGAGATAGGCTATACTAGACACTGCAAATTACTAACATGATTTTGTTCGGACCCGAAAATCCCTGCCCATAATACAATTTTGTGCGCCGACCTGCTATCCACATATGTATCCCGAAGCCCCGTCTCTGGAAAAGAGCGAATCTTTGCATCACACCCTCTTTATTTACCATGTATATTCAGAAACCCCATCCTTTAATTATACTCCCACTGGGGTAATCTGCACTTGGGAAAGTAGTTCTTAGCTCTTTGAATCTTACATATGATATTCCCAAATAGTGATCTACTCACCTGAATTAAATATATCAGGATTGGAGTTGATCTGTACCCCACTGCAACATCTGGAGTTAGCAATTGCTTCCTTGAGGGATATTAGGGTGGCCTGGGGGTTATTCGGTAGCAAAGGGCTCCCGAAGATGCCCCCTTTAGTACCTTTAAGCACTGAAGCTAGCCACAAAGGGAATAAAATAATCACGAAAATTGCTTACTACTTGGTTGCACTCGGGACACACTGCTTCACGGACCAAGATCTCCTGGCGGGTGCAACCATTGTCGTCCTGGCTGACGTCCGGGTCATCATTACAATTGCCACAGTCTAGTTAGCAAAAACAAGTTAGTATTGCCATTTCCCATCATATCTTGTAAAAGGTTCTATAACAGAACGAGAAACGTAAAAACATCAACTTGTTTTTAGTACTTGCCTACACCCTCTTGGCACACAGGGCAGTGCTCTATTGTGAAGCTTTCCATATGAGCCTGATCACAGTTGTAGAGATTAACTCGCATGTTGCACATTGTAATTTGGTTTGGAAGAAACGACGAGGCTTGAAATGGTAGAATGAGATTATTATTGAGAGCAGGGAGATATCAACAGGATAGACAATATTCGAGATAGTGATACTGTGTGAGTGTGTGTGTGTTAGGTTCGAAGAGAATTATGACATACTCATGTGCTGTATGAGTCGCCTTCTTATACTTCGAGGGTGTCACTACTACAGCTCCTACTATTCTTAATATTCCTATAGCTACTATTGCGTAGCACGACTTATTGTCATGATAGTGACCTGTCTCTTGCATACCATCACGCCTACAGACTGTGAAAGGGGATTCAAGATGCCGATGGGTGCGTTCGAAGGAGTCGGCTGTGTGCCGTCCCTAGATAATGCCCAGACGTATGAGACACGCGACATCGAGAACACTTGCATATGATTTCTGTGTCTCCATATCGTAGAGTTGGATTCACATGGACCCTGATGGCATTGGGTTAGGTCGTTGGCACTTGCTGCAGCTTGTTCCGAGATGTAACTCGCATGGGCAGAAACGACTTCGTTCTTGAGCACCGATTCCGGACTCTAGCCGCGTCAGACATCGATGACCTGCCGATCGCCGTGACAACTGGTTCTTTGGGCGCCCAACCAATCAGGCAGCGGCCGATGCCACATCACGGAGGTGACAAGCTGTCGCTGCACAGAGACTATTGCGGACTGTGGAGTTGTGAGCAATGGCCTTACTTTACCCATTATATCCAGATGGGTTGATGTTGCAATAAAAAGAGAGAAATAAAAGCCACAGTCGTACAAGATCCCACAGAGTCAAACGGGGTCTCTGATTCGTTATGAGCGGCATGACCACCACCTTTTTGGGGTGACACAAGGGGCGATCAACGGTCGGTCCTTCGGCTGGCTCCTTTGAATATTAGAGTCGACGCGGCCGAGCACGGCCTGTCAAAAACGACTTTGCCGAGAACTTGAAATGTAACTTCGGACAGATATTCCCTTCAGAGCCAGATGTTGAGGAGAGACAAATCAAATCGGGCAGCAACTCAACAAAATGCATAGAGAATGTACGGACATGTCACTAGATGCGCAACGAAAATGCTGATACTATCATATTGGTAACTAGCTTCGTCATTCTGTGGCGTTCGCGAGGTAAGTTTGCTTGGGGCCGAAATAGCTAATACCG
Source organism: Eutypa lata (assembly GCA_022661535.1). NCBI lineage: Eukaryota > Fungi > Ascomycota > Sordariomycetes > Xylariales > Diatrypaceae > Eutypa > Eutypa lata. The sequence continues at coordinate 1,376,215 of JAKULF010000001.1, forward strand.
GAATTACCCTGTTACCTTGAAACGCATCAAGAACAGGCTTAGCTCACCACGATCGTAGCCGGGATTACGCAGTGGCCAAGAACAAAGCCACAAATACGAAGAAGATGTAGAATTTGATTATCTCATCGATATTGTCATCGTACTCTGTCGTTGGGGACGTCGGCTTACGTACTTGAGAGAGGATCGACACAACGCTGGAATAGGCTAGCTAGCCGCGATGCTTTGCAACAGAATCTTCAGGGCCAGAAGGGCCAGGGTTAGGGCAGCTTTAGATCTAGAGCAGGGAGATCAGCGAGTGAAAAGAGCGCGTTTTAATGTACTATTACGACATTACACTCCTCGACATCAAGAAGAAAAAACCACTTATGGAGCCCGGTTCTAGATCCATTAAGAGGACGAGCAATGGATCGGCGGAGCTACTGGCTGTATGAGACAGATATCCAAGACTATTTCCAGGTACCAGGCTAGGAGCGTGCATTATCAGCACACAGTTCGAACTACCGTTTGGGACCTTAAAATTGAGAATTCATCGCTATGTTCCAGGGATATGCTGGTGGCGTTGCGGATCCTTATGACCTATCGTATTCTATCTACCTTGCCTGACCTAGTAGTATTGGAGCCTTCAGAGCTCTATTCTATGCTTCTTATACCAAATTATCTCTCTGAAATTTTATATCGGAGAGCCCGGTGTAACATACTAGAGCCTATGGAAGTGGAGAAATGATGAAGCAACGAGAGACCCTTAATCAAAGGGTATCTATAGCTAGGACTATTCCAAGCAGTCGAATTAAACGTATTACATCATGTGGCCCATTTGTCCTTATCACGCACTTGAGTCTGAGCTCTCACGGTTTTGTTAGCTTCAACGTAGCCCAGACATGTCGAACACTGAAAGGAATGATGATCGAGATCTATCCTGCTATCTAGGCATGATCAATATCTAAAGGGCTGACTATCAGCGCCTTATAGAGAGTTATTTGGCCACTACTGAATAGACTGTAGAAGCTAAGCAACTATGGATATAGATTACTGTAACGCTATACTCTCATGGACCTAACTCATTACCCTAAGCTTTTGGACCCTTAGACAATGTCAAATAGAAACAAAGGGGACTACTGGCATGAAAGGAATGGCCTATATGTAGGTCTGAGTCTTCACCAAGTCAGACTAAGGCAGGCAGGTTGGCGTTGGTATATCTAAGCACTGTATGTATTAAGCTTTTAGTGCCTAGGCTGCTAGGTACCCTATTGCCTACCTACCTATTTACCTACTGCTCTGCTTAATCTAGTGCCTGGGGTCCTTACCCGGCGCTAAAGTGAGCCCAATGCAAGCTGGCAAGAAGATCAGTGGGTCAATCAATACTCTAAAGAGTGGGACTTGGGCGAAAAGCGCTGTAAATACACCAAATTAGGAGTTAAACTGGCTGACTGGCACGCTGGCAGGGACTCGAACAAGAATCGCATTGTTTGGAGATATGCATTTTTGTCATATTTGAATATGGGAAAATTCCTACTTGATCCCCGCATACCCCCCCCGCCCAATAAATCCAACAATGAATCTTGTTAGATAAAGTATGTACCTAGTAGATATGTATGTACGTATGAATGTTGATTAAGATCTTCGACTGATATCAATCACACTGCACTGTCCGTCAGGGACGAAACTAACTAAAGGCAACTTACACAAATATCCTCCTCCCTTATCCCTCACCCCCCCTGTAAGGAAATACTACGACAGTAAAGCGACACAAAATAAATCCAGGCTAGGATGCAGGTTCTACAACATGATGTTCACATTGAAAGATAAGTAATTTCCGGCTTATACTTACGATTATATAAGCATGGGATGTAAGAAATCCGCCCAGTCTCCCTCCTACATACATGTATGCAGGTATCCAGGCTCTCCAACTCTACCTAAATGCAGGCAGCCTAGACTGGACAAGACTTATCCGGGCCGACAATGAGAATCCATCTATCGGTCGAGGTCCCGGGACGTTTTCCGATGCTTCCATTAATGACAAACCATAACTACTTACCTAGAGCTACTAGGTAGTAGTTTGATGCTTGACTAAATAGGTAGAGCACCAAGTCTTTCAAATCAAACGAGAAAGCGATGCAATGAGCAATTAGACAGTATATGCAGCATCTAGAGCTAAGGCTAAACCTGCTTGCCAAGTGAACTGTCGATGGCAATTGACAACCTACTAGTTTCACAGTTGACTTGCCGGCAACATCGTGCATACGGTATACCCCTATTGAACCTACCTACCTACATACTTATTACTTAGCAATTCAAACTATTCGACAGCGGCTGGCTTGGACTCTTCAAGCATAGCATCTCGAATCCCCTGGTTTTGATCAACGTCTAGCCTCTAACCTTAGCCTCTAGCCTCTTCTCTTTAATGGTTGATCCTCCCCCAGATTTGGCATTGTCTCATGAGCGCGTAGCCCACCATGCGCGACTCGATATAGAGCTACATTCCATCCATACTGTAGACATCATACTGTGAAGATTCCTCTCTATCCCCTCCCATTAGAGCCGACTAGCGCGATTTTGCTAAGCGCGCTTGTCTCGTAACCTCGTCCCTCAGGTGAGGTGTGAACACTTAACTATCATCAGCTCATGAAAGAAACGTTTGCTTCTTCCAGGTTTGGTCTCGACCTGTCACCTGATGGTCGAGACTTGCTTGCTACGCCTCTCCCAGAAATCGTGTGGGCTCGTACAGTTAGCGCGCTCTCTAGTTAATTATCTCTCTCTCATTCTCTCACTCTCTCGTTTTTCTAAATTTACTACTTGTCGACCCCGCTCTGTAGACTATTGTTAACTCGAGATGCTTGATGCTTCTCCCCCCAGTCATGCATGTTGGTTCTTATTTACAAATTGCAGGGATTTTAGGTTGTTAGCTTACCACTCTCCCGGACCCTTCATAACTGGACTGCTTCCTTGACCACTCACTAGGATCAGCGGTCATAGCACCATAGGACAGCCATAATTAACAAAATGCGAGTGATTGTCTAGACTGGACACCACCACCTTTCCTTGATGCTAGTTAGACTAGGCTGGTTGGGCTGGAAGTGGTGGTGGCTTGAAGACAACGGTCCTCCTCAGGGGCCCACAGTGTAGGTAGTACCAAAGTATACCAAGCAAATGAAATGTTCATTAAGCCACCCTCGATTCATGAATAACATTCCTACGGTAGGGTCATCTACTCGAACCCCTGCAGGCCGAATCTAAGTATATTGGCCGTACTAGTCCCGCTCTATGTTTGGATCAGAGCTCAGGGCAGAAGGGATATCTCCTGTTTTATTCCGAACATGGCCATTTGCCCTCCTGTATATCTATTGAATATTCCCTCATTCCATATTCCCATCCATCATACCTTCCCCTTCCTTACAATACTAGCTAATATCGAGTTCCAACATCTCTACTCGCTACTTGGCACGACACTTCCCCTCTAGGTGTAACAATGGAACCTCATATCGACTTCGACGAGGACTACCACTTTGCTAGTCAGTTGGTATCCTGCGCTTCTTCTGCTGGCAGCTTTTCCACCGCAAGCACTTCTAGTGGTCCTCACACCCCGATATCTGGCCGCTCAACTCCACAGCGTCGAACGTTGTCGATGGAGCATGATTCCCTGACAAGTCCTCCTCGGTTGGGGTATGAGCTAGCCACGCCTAACTCGGCACTCACTAGCTACTTTCCCTCGGATATGAAGAACGACTTCCATCCGCTTGTTGAGTATGATCTCTCAACCACGCCATGCCGGAAGGGCAGCATACCAGCACAGGCAATGGAATTCGATTACGCCCAGATGTTCAACTCTGTGCCACCACACAACCAGGCCATGGAGCCCGTTAACTCCGATGTACTTGGAAACCTGCACTACACACACCACATTCTAGCGTCACCTTTTGCCCCAGCGTCAAATATGTGCTCAAACCAGGCAGAATGCGACGCGTCTTCGGTTTGGTGCGCCCCCGAGGACTCCATGAACTACTTTGCCAGCTTAGAAAGACATGACCCTGCTTCACTGCTATCTAACAGGAGTCTGGGCATCAACGATAAGCGCAGGGTTTATGTGGATGAATCCCAGCACAAAAGCGAGGCGCTTCATCGAGCCCAGCGTCTTCAAAGAGTCCACCAGAAGCGAATCAAGAGGGAAGAGAACACAGTCTATCCGCGGATCATCAAGTCAGGCACGCATAAGTGCCCCTACCGGGAATGTATCAACAGAAACGCATTCAAGCGAAGTGAACATCTGAAGAGACATATCGATACGTAAGTAACCTTCAATATTTACTTCCCGCGTGTAATGCTAACAAAGAACAGGCACCACAACCCGCAATTCACACATTGCCCATTTTGTGAAAGACAATTCAACCGTAAGGACAACTGGCTACAGCACATTAGACTGCACACACAGCGAGATCGCCCGGTTAAGCGGACCAGCTATCATCCAGGGGCTCAAGCCCTCTGGGATGAGGAGAAGAGGAAAAACAAGAGTAAGAGCCAGACCAAGAGGAAGAGAGTCCTCAAGAGCGAAGAAGACGATGACTAGGAAAACCCCGATCTCTACGGTCTACAGGCATACTACGAGCGGAGGTTGGTGGCGTTGTCACGGGCATTCCAATGGCTTGGTTATCAGACCAGCAGAGAGATAGATACTCTTGGCGGCTGGTGTATACATATGGTTACATGGAGTTGGGACGCTTTTCTATCTACTTTGAACACGGGTGGCAGATTGCTTACATCGGGCGTTGGAGGCACGGGTTCTGGCCGAAGGTTCTTATGTGTGGCTCTCTGATTTTATTTTATTTTTTGGTCCTGTATAACTTACCCAGGAATAAGACTGGGTTGGGAGGAACTGGTTGTGTTGTAGGATAAACAGACACAGAGGGTGGACAATTTTCTTTCCTTTTTATTTTTTTTTCCTTTTGGGTGGTCTGGCGAAAAAGAAAATCGATCTTGTACGATCATCTTGGCAATCTACGAACACACACTTTGGCGGTGAATACCCTTGTTGCAACGTTGGGTGTTGTTTGCTTTGCTCGAAAAGTTAAAGGGGGGGGGGGGTTCGAGAGTCCCGAGTGTTACTACCACGTTCAATACATTATTCACTACCTACCTACACGCGACTTGCAGGGCCGTGAAGAATGGAAATCACGTATCTTGCATTCCACGCACACACACACCGCACACTCCTGTGTGGCAAAGTGTCTTAGAAACTTTCCTGTTGACGTATGCACGGCCTTCCCAGTGATATCCGCCGAGACAGCCCCCCTCCCAGCCAAAGCGTCGGTTAGTTTTTTGACTGCTGTCCTGGGCCGGACGCAGCTATTCCTGTGCCACTGTAGACAGCCTTAAAAGGCTACCCCAGTGTAGCAAACTGCATGGGGGGGAGATACCATAGGCCAAGATCCGGTCGTCCAAGTTGTTTCCATAACACCGGTGCCGCTACTGCAGAGTGAGTACCCAGATTCGGCGGTAGACCCTTAGGCGCTGCACCAATCTCCGTGGACTGCCTCAACGGGATTTATGGGGAGGTTTTTTTGAGAGCATACATAATACGACGTAGGTATCCACATTGTCTATCTCGGGTTGGGCTGAGCACCGTATATCAAAGGTTTTATTGGGTCGCGCAAATCGCATCTGTCTTATTGGACATCTCTCCTCCTACGTTTTTACATAGCGAGATAAAAGCAACTACAAGCTTTGGACTTCCTGGCATCTAGGTGTTTCCCAGAAAAGAATGCTGCAAAGTACGATGACATCAGGAATGAACTAACTAGTCTACACACTTGTATTATCACAGTGACTTGCATGAGTGGTGTATGAGACAGACAGGACTGGTTGAAGAATAGCTACTATCAATTACGTATATGCCGTACCGAAAACTAGTTAACGAGACAATCAACTAAAAGGCATTTAACTACCGAATTACCTGATTACCCTCCAATCCCATGCATATCGATATAACTTGCGAGATAACTAACATTGTGTTGGCTTTCGATGAATTAATACCAGTCGATATCATAGTTTCTATTTTCTGTTATAGTCACCTATGCCTCTTTCGGTAAGCTACCCAGGTAGGTAAGCTGCACGAATCTTCCAACCCGACATCCGTAATTACATAGAAGCAACACGACAGATAGGCGGCACAGGCATATATGCCTTCCCCACATGATACCACATAAAATAAAGGAAATGGGTGATAATCTATCCGGAAGGCTGAAAGTCTGACCAGCAAGTAACGGCCCGGTGGCGTGCCGACCGCCTCTGTCATTCTCTGTCCATTTCGCGGACCGAGACCTTGGTTTTTTTGGGGGCCACATTTCGATCTCTCACGGGACCTAACAGTCATGCATGATGCTACTGCCGTAAACGGCCTCCACATCGCAACTATAACAACCTTAAGGATTTTGTGTGTGTGTGTGTGTGTGTGTGTGTTGCGCCGTTAATAGTCAGCATATATACACGTGTTTGCGTTATTTTTTCTGCCCGCAGGTTGCAGCTAACAGCATAAGCGCATCTAACCTTAGGTACTGAGTGATCTGCCTACTCAGCAGAAGGCGGTGGGAGGTGCAGCGCTTGGCGCGCATCCTGACGAGCCCGGCAGCCTGGGTTCAGCCTTGGGGTCCGAATCGAGTAATTTCGTTGTGTCCCACAGTTCCATCTTAATACCAGGTCTAAGTTGGGTGGCTTATCAGATTAACTCTTTTTTGTGTGCGTGTGTTGTGCTCAGCTAGGTATCCTATGCTGCATTATCAGATTCACTGGTTAATAAAATAAAATAAAACGGTGTCCGCAAAACAAGACCTTGGGGTAGGGGGCTTGAAACAAGGAGAGCCTCGCTGGAACTCATATAAAGTACTGAGATCAACTGACGCCCCCCACATAGTCCTCATTTCATGGCGAGTCTTCTGACCCCGAGTCCGTTCCGGTCCCTTGGGCCTGGTTGTCTATAAGCTAACACTGCTCAACTTCGGATATTCGGAGTGGATATTTAATATAGGACCGAGCACTTGTAACCACGTTACCCATGGTTGCTATCTCTCATATCCGTAGTTATCTGCAGGTGCTCAAACATCTCTATCGTCATTCACTCTTCACTTGATCCTGCTTCATCTAAAGACTCGATCGGTTTTCGGGATCGTATAGTCAATGACCCAAAGGTTCCTTGTCGTTTGCATAAGGGCCAGGCTTCCGGGCTTCAGATTGGCTCGGAACCCCCTCCGCCTACGGTTGGAAAGCGCTTACAAATACGGTTCACGTTGGCTAATCTATACCATGTGGACGCTCAGTTGAACCTGTGTCACTCGAACCGCCTCCTCGGTACTGCAACACGTACGCCCAATCGTTTCTTATGTGTAGGTTCGAAAGGGATTCACAACGGTGGTTTGTAATCCAGACCAGACGGTCTTGTTCTACAAGATTTGGATCGCCCGGATACCTTATAAGCCGACAACGATGGTGTTTGGGGAACGGCAGTCCGTGTCGTGAACTTCATTTGACCGCCAGTACCAGTGCTTTGGTTGATACTATTCTAATTGCCAACACCGCTAAGTAACGGGATCAGCCACCACTAAACAGAGCATAGCCACGAGACCTTGCAAGCATACGAGTACCGACTATCAGATATCACATTACATCTTCATTTATCTCTTACTCGGATGGAGTGCGCAACCAACAGCCAGTCATGTTATCATTGAAGTAACTACTGTGAACAACCAAAAGCTGCACCCACGAGATAGGTCTCGAGAAAGCACGATGAGTCTCCTGCGGGACTCGCTCGGTCCCGTGGTTTATAGTGCTCAACTGTGCGACTCATCATTCGATAAGCGCTTTTTTTTCTCATTGGTGATGGAAATCAGACAACGCGCATTGTGGCACAATATTTTGTATATCTCGGCATTGGCAAAGCTTATTTCGGCTACCATGGTTTTACACCTTCATATTATCCCCTCGTTTAATATCCATATCGTCTTTTCATGGGTTATTCTTCTAAATCGACCACAAGTCTTGACCAAATCATATATACTGGCACCATGATTGGCGGTTACATCCGCTACGGATGTTATCAGTGAATTATTAATTTGGATGCGAAGAGATATCACCTCGAAAATAATCTATTTTGAGGGGAAGTTGGAATTGCTCCCATCAACATACAACTCTCAGACTAGGTACGGGTATGATAATGATATGCAAGAAACAGCGGGAAAGGGTGATGAACAAACATCTTGCATCTCCCGGAGACTCTCCACATCAGGTAGAAACCATGTTCGATACATGAAACTACAATGTTGTAGTAAAATATAGCAATATATATCCTGCTTATGCACTGTTCTGGGAACATTTCTATACACTAGTTTGATTAATATAATCTTGTGACGCAAGTCAACTCATGAGTAATTAATAAGCACTTATCAATTAATACGTATGGTGATGAAGATAAAATCGGGAACGAGTAAATATTCAGTATTGTATAGTTAGCTCTCTCAGAGGTACGAAGCCCCAAACCCAACGGCGGAGATGCGAATGTTACCGTTCGTGAACATCCGAACTGGCTCTCGACCATTCAGCTAGTTAGACCGGTTGCTAACTATTTAGAGACCGGAATAAGAGCGAATGCAGGTGTTTGCGACAATCCCGCCACAGCTTAAAGGACCCGTTTGATTCACCGAGTCGAGCATCCGCGGAGTTGATCCAACTTCGACTTGAGACTTTGCATCATAACTAATACCAGCGATATCAGATACATTTTTATTGCTAATGAAGTGATATATACCCGAACTCTATAAAGATTACCGGACCTATGTAAGACATATGATTGGAAGATATAGATGATCAAATGAGCATACATTGACATGTGATCGAGAGAAACAAGGAACTACCACATCATATGAAGTCGACGTCGTTGACTTTCTTGATGTTGCGTTGAGTAACCGTCTAGGTACAGCAGGTCTCTCTATAATTGAGTATGCCCGCCAAGCCTTAGTGGCATGCTAACTGTGGCGGTGCCTCCTCAGCCAGTGTCAAGCCAGTCAGCCAGTCAGCCAGTCAGCCGGCGGGCTTTTGGCGGGCTGCTGCAGTTGTACAATACAATACAGTACAGCTGGAGGCAACTATGACATCAAAGCCATCACAAGCGGGTGGCAGTGAATGAATCCTTCTCTTAAACATGAACAGGTAGTCAACTTGACTGATAATTACGACGGATGAAAACCATCGCCATGATTGTAATTTCATTTTCTTTGAGCGACTTCAGTCTCCTCTAATCAACATTCTGCCTCAATCATAATTAATCATGGAGAATCTACCATCATACGAGGAGGCTGTCTCCAGGCCTGACTGGTTAGGCTTGGTCGCTCCTTTTGTTCCTTCCTCAAGCTGGAGACAATGTTGTCTAGTAAATCGGCGTTTTTATGATCAATTTGCGCCTCGTCTCTGGCAAGATCCATTAGTTATTGTGAGGGAACTTGGATTGGATCCGAATGATGGTAAGCGTGAATAGTACCTTAAGTACCCCCCTCCAATCCACCCACTCGGCCTACACGAGACATGGATGCATCAGGCCCGATGCTAACCGCCAACATTTGCCCATAAACGAGCAGAGTATTGAGTAACAATATAAATTACTTTTAGATCTTATTTGGTACCGCCGTTTCATTTATAAGCATATGAAGTCCGTTCGATTTGAAACGCGGTCGCTTGTCCGCTCACTGGACTTCCGAGACTTTGCCCTGAGAGCTTCGGGCTTATACTCTACCGAAGCAAGTGAGCGGGCTATCTCGGAAAGCTTCAGGAATCTTCCCGAGATATTCCCAAACCTCATTTGCTTGCTGTTGGATGGGCACCCCGAGCTCGATCCAGGCTCGCTGTCGCGTACAAATTCTGAAGCTAGAGCACTGGCTTCTCTGCAGCTCTTTGATATTGCTCGCTGTCCTCAGGAGCTAACGTCTAAGTTGTTCACTTCGGCCTACTTCAGGGAACTCGTCTATCTAGATATGTCTTACGTCCCTGGATCTGTCAAATCCGCAGTGCTATCATCTCTCAACCCCCAGTATCTCCCAGAGCTCCGTGTCTTGAAAGTCCGTGGGCGCGAAGTAGATGATACGTCCGCAATAGAATTGTTTCGAAGTTTCGGCCGTCAGCTGTGGAGCCTTGATCTGAGTGATAATAAGCTCACGGATAGAATAGTTGATGACCTTGTTTCGTACTGCTTCTCGTCCTTGTCTTTCCATTCAGATGCAAATTTTCAAAAAGAAGGCAAGCTCGTGTTGCGAAGGAATATTGGAAGCCGCCCATATGGACCTTTCGAGTTTATCCAAGACTCGGACTATAGCTCAACTTTCACTCACCCTGAGAGGTACTTTGCGGATCCTCCAGTTTACTCTAGGAGAGCTGACCACGCAGAACTTCAAGAGTGGCAGACTGTTCGTGATGATGGCTTGGGCCGGATGAAAAAAGATGACGCAAGCGCGATTAAACTAGAACTTCTAGGTGAAGCTCTGGCTACAACAGGCGATACCCCCTTACCTTTGCAGACAAAGGTTCGTTCTGGAGCCGGTGGTCTATCGCACCTTTATCTAAATAAGAACAGACTTACCTCTTCTGGGATTGGGAAACTGCTTCGTTCCTGTTTGGGTCGTTTGGAGCACCTCGAGTGTGATTTCTGCTTGCATACCCCCCCTCTCTCCCAGACTGAACGCCACCGGAAGATCCCACACGTGATTGGGCTTATCGGCTCTGCACATCTTTTCCGACCTGTAATTTCATCTAACCTCCGGTCACTCCGTGTGCATCATTCTCTTGTTACACAGGTCCCGACATTGGTCGCTGAGGGGCTCGCCGTAGCCACGGCTAGACGGCTTGCAGAAAGCGCCTTCTACAGGAACATCTGTCGTGCATATCCACAGGCATTCGCACCAGACATGAACCCTCGGCTTAGATCACTAACGTTGACCGACATACCGGCTCGCTCGATCGGGCCAATTGTCGAACAGTTGAAACGATTCCTCACTCTTTTGTCAGCTCAACAAAGAGGTATCCGCGATGCTCGGGTGGCCTTCGGAACTCATCGCCGAGCAATCCTAAGTGGTCTACAGCATCTCCGGCTTGAGTTGGAGCCTGTTTTCTCCGATGATATGATGGATTCTTCAATGGCTGGCGATGTTGACTTTGACGCATTACTTGATCCTGGAAATGACAACTTCAGCAACGAAACATTGAGCTTCTTTGACGAGGAATCGGGGGGTATAACTTCACGGAACAAGGAGAGCGGCTTTCCGATCTACGGCTACTTTAGCAGTGAATTCAACAAGCCCGAGCTATACGCCGGGTTTAAAGCTGGCAGCCGTTTGGGGTCCTATCCATACCCTGGCCTTGAATCGGAATACTTGTATTGCCATGAATCGGATCTAGGTATATCCTCAAGTGACACCGTCCCTGTTTGGGTAGGCTCTGGGCAAGTCGGCCCCCACGCGGCGGTGAATGAGTACATGTGGAATTTGCAGGATCCGAGTCTCCGCACCAATATCGGACCAGCAACTCCGGACCATGTCGCGGCTGGGGTTCCGCCGTTCTCTTATATCTTCTATGGGGCATGGGACGCCATCGTGTTTCCGAAGAATCTTCCGTCCGCTCTGAAAACCGCAGCCTCTGCTCCCTTCCGTGATGTCGCGACGGCTGTCAAAGAGTGTCGCCTAAAGACCAAGGGCACCTCCGAACATTGGGATGGGAAGATCGAACTCGTGCGGACTAATAGCGCCGCGCATTACCACTCTTCAGTTTATTGGCGTTAGGGATATCGTACTGGGATAGCGTTTCGATGTACTTTATATATAGATACCCTTACAAGTCATCAGAAGTATGTACAGTGTGAAAGGACAACCATATCGTCGCGAATCTGACGAAAGACGTTATCTGAATAAATCCAAAGCAGCAAGACTCCTGCTTTTCCCTACGTCAAGTACCCCTCATAGCATAGCATAGCATAGCTTGCACCTAGTTAATCTCCAACGAGTACGCCGTAGTGGTGAAAGTGGCACCAGTCCCGACGAACGGCTCGGTGCCGGCCCCCGCGCTCAGCAGGAACTGCGAGTCGCGGGGGAAGCCCTGGCCGTCGGCCAGGTAGGCGACGAAGTCGGCGACGTCGCCGCTGAAGCTCGCGCTCGTCGCCCCGGCGTCCTGCGTCACGAAGCTGTACACCTCCATCTGCCCGTTGAGGCCGTAGTACAGGTCCCAGGTGGCGCCGGCGACCGCGGGCGTCGCGATCGTGCTGCCCGTCGACGAGATGGGGCCCGCTCCTCCCAGGGCCCCCAGCCAGATCATCACCTCGTACTCGGCGTCGCCCGTGGCCGAGGACGACGTGAAGAGGTCGTAGGCTACGTTCGCTACGATGGAGGTGCCGGTGTAGCTGGTGGTGGGAGGTGGGTTAGTTAGTTCTTCTCCTTCTTCTCCATTCCGTTACGCTCCGTTCTGTTCCCCTCCACCTCCCCTCTCTTTCTCTTATAAAAACAAGAAGATGGGTACAGATATGCGTTGGGGTATAGCGCTATATAAACAAGTAATGGAGGAGGAAGAGAAGAGATATGAAAGAATTAACAAGGGAAAGAAATGAAAAACTTCATCATCATCAATAAGAAAACTCACCTCCACGACCAGCTCGACGGAATGCTCGCCACCTCCGACAGCGCCTTGGCGTCGGCCTGCCGCACCGCGTTCGCGTACGACTTGACGTTGTAGTCGCCGCCGGCCCAGGTCCACGCGGTCGACCAGGCGAGCGCGCCGCTCGCGTCCTCGACCGTCGTGCACTGCTCGCCCGAGTCGGCCGAGTCCTGCCCCCACAGGTTGTTGTACACGATGTACCCGGCCGTCTCTAGCGAGCCCCACTGGTCGCAGAAGGTCGTCGCGCGCTTCTCGACCGTGCGCGACGGTAAGGGTGAGGGTGAGGGTGAGGCTAGGGCTAGGCCCGTGGTTGTGAGGAGGAGGATGGTGGATCTGGTGGTCTTCATTTTGATCCGAGTGTGTGCTTGCTTGCTGGCTTGCTTGGTGTATCTTGTCTGGGATTTAGGTAGGAGGAAAGAAGTGAAGTGAAGTGAAGAGGGAGGAAGTTGACAGGACCGGAAACGGCGGATGTTAGCTCTTTAAGCTGTTTAGGATGCCTCCTTTTTTCATCACTTATACGAATACCTAAGTAAGTATGCAGGGTCATGAAAGGAGATTTCAGTGCCACCCTAACGTCGTCGTCGACTGTCCGGGGAAATCCCCTGCAAAACGGTGACGAAAGCTCCATAGAGAAACGATCGTCACGGTCGTGAGCCTGTGGATCACCTCACCTGGTGAATGGTCCGTTCAGCTTCGCTCTGCATCGGGCGCCCGTCGTTTTTCGGCATCATATCCTCCAGGAGCCTAGTGGTCCGCATGTGCCGGTAGGGCTAACTATGCTGCTATGTAACTAGTAAGTTTGGTGGGGTGGGGTGGAAGGGAAACCCTCCAGCCCCTGTTCATTTCGTCCCGCGATTGGTGGAATCACGCCGTCGTCTTAGCTTCCGGGCTTGCTAATCTATGGGAAACCGGAGCGTCGCGGGCGGACTCGAACACAACCGCAATCGAAGTTTTTGTTTCGATTCATGACATGACATCCGCGGGTCCGTTTTATAACCAGAAAAGTTCTAGTGCGGCCTTCATTCGCAAGCTAGAAATAGCCCTACTTACTTACATACGATGGGAAAACAAAACTACAGGAGGTGGATTGGCGCAGTTTTGTTTTTCTTCTCCATATTCTTTAGCTCCTGCTGTAATGAACTAGAGCTCTAACGATCGGTCAATATTCGCCGCCGTCTGTTTTCCTTTTATATCTTGCCTCTTGGGACGTCATCCTGTTTGAGATTTCCAAGTACCTAAGTATGAGAACGAGGCTTGCAGCGCAGAATTGGAATAAAGATATGTGACTACCTTCAGACTGGATGTAGTTGAAGAAATCAATAGCTTTCTGTCGTCTTGAGTTTAAGGTTCATAGTTAGGATGTTTGCTAAATTCAGACGTAATTCGGCACGGTCCATCAAATGTCAACCATTGACTTCGGCAGGAATTCATCGACATTGAATTCGGGTCAGCCAAGCTATTAACTAGAAAAACAGTGAGTTATATTAGTCGTCATGATTCTACTATAGGTAATATCAAATGCTATTGTTGCTATCACCTAGGAGAGGTAAGTAGTTAGGTTCATACCACCTTATTCACCTAACTGAGTATTTTAGTTCTACGAAACACCCCCGGCTAGAAGATCGCAAGAGCCTCGGCTTCTCCGTTGTGCAACTCCAATTCCCCCCACTTTGTTTAGCGCAACTTCCCCAGATCAGCCTCCAACCAACCCATGACGGGAAGCTGTTTAGTTAGTTAATGGTGAGCGGTCAATTAACGACGAAATTCCTTAACTACATGAACTGTGAAGACGACGGATAGAAGTAATGTGCTTAGATGTGACTTCTTCTATTCCCTTACCTTTTCCTCCCACATCGTATGATATCACCACCATACAATAAATACACATAAACATGTCCGACCAAGCGAGGGAGAGAATCCAGGCACTGGGAAACCAGCTATCGCCGGGTAACAACAACAACAACAACACTTCCTCCGAGAATGCTCTCCCGCCCATCCAGAAAGTCGCGGGTAAATCGGCCGGCCCGCGGGTCGAGGGCAAGGTCATCATCATAACCGGTGTGTTAACCCATCTATTGCGCGTACTTTTCATCCCCGTGATTCCATCCATCCATTCAGTTGGAGGGACTCTTACCTAACTACGTATCATTGTGGTATGAAAATCACACACACATATATATGTGTGTGTGTCTCTCTCTCTCTCTCTCTCTCTCTCTCTCTCTCTCAACCCGTAAAAGCCAGCCAACCAACCACAAACACAAAAAAACCCCAACCAGCTAACAGTTACGTCCCCCATTAATAAAAAAAAAGGCGCCAACTCGCCCCTGGGCATCGGCCGCGCAGCAGCGCACCAGTTCGCGGAGAACGGGGCGCGCGCGGTCTACATCTGCGACCTCGACGCGACGCACCTGGAGGCGCACGGGCGGGAGATCGCCTCGCGGTTCCCCGGAGTCGAGGTGCACGCGCGGCGGCTGGACGCGGCGGACGAGGCCGGGGTGCGGGACCTGGTCGCCGACGCCGTGGCGCGGTACGGGCGGCTCGACGTCTTCTTCGCGAACGCCGGCGTCGTGGGACCCCTGCGGGTCTTCGGCGACTTCACCAAGGCCGAGTTCCTGGGCGTGCTGGATACGAATGTTACGAGGTAGGTGGTGCGATGTGTGGGGCGTGTTTCTTTCTTCTTCTTCTCTCTCTCTCTCTCTCCTTTTTTAAAATTTTTTTTATTAGAAGACAAGAAACAGCAAAATCATATATTACGTACCTATGCTAACCTCCCCCTCTCTTCCCCCTTCCCCCCTAAAACAGCGTATTCCTAGCCGCCAAATACGCCGCCCCAGCCATGCAGCGCACCTCGTCCAGCAAGCCCATCCCCTCGGGGAGCATCATCGCGACGGCGTCGGTAGCGGGACTGCGGTCGAACGCGGGGACGACGCCCTACGCGGCCTCGAAGGCGGCCGTGATATCGATCGCGCAGACGGCGGCGTACCAGCTGGCGGGGACCAACGTGCGCGTCAACGCCATCTGTCCCGGGCTGATCGAGACGGGGATGACGGCGCCGACGTTCGAGGCGGCGCGGGCGAGGGGCTCCGAGGCCAAGATAGGGCAGCTGAACCCGGCGCGGCGCGGCGGGCGCGCCGACGAGGTCGCCCGCGTGGCGCTGTTCCTGGGCAGCGAGGAGGCCAGCTACGTCAATGGGCAGGCGTGGGCTGTCGATGGGGGGTTGAGCGCTGGGCATCCGTTCGTGCCGGGGAAGATGGCTTGAGAGGGGGGGGAGGGGATGAGGGAGAGGAAGAACAGGGGAAACGTGGACAGGACTACCTATATGTATGTATCTTGTCAATCGGCTATATCTATATATATAGCAACAATACCTACATACCTACTTACACAATGTAGTTACAAGAACTAAACAAGGCGAGGCCAATCACTTCCTTTCCAGCACGAGCTCCTACTCGGTTCAATTGGAACTAGCTAGATATTGGCAAAGAAACAAAACAGGCCTTCAAATGGCTACTTAGTGATTCATCACCTAGCTTCAAGTCACAGTGCTCCGATCTTTGTATTTTCAGTACACATCAGTACGAAACCGTCTTGTCAGCATGTCTCTTCAGACCTCGGTAGTATTGTATAGAAATAAGGAATTCGTATTCATCCGGAGCACATCAGGATCGAGGGGAGTTTTCGTGAACTAAGTGAACTTTGTCTATAATTATACAACCTCCACATGGTAGTATCGCCTCCTGCCTCCTGATACTAGCTTTCTAGGCTCTATGCTTGTTCTAGACGTACGTGAGACCAGACATCTGTTCTTTTTGCTCTTCGTTGCGCAGACGGAAAAAGCCCAGGGACTTAAAAAAGCATGAGATGTTTCTTCTTTTCCAAATATGCCATTCTTTCTCTCGGGGACTCCCGTGGACAAATGACACAACATTTGCCCGGGTAGGAGTCCGCGAAATCCAGTTTCCGATACCGCCCTGTCTAAATGCAACACAGAAAAATAAAGATTCACATAAAAAGCAGCTTTGCCCGAGGGAATCTCATGCTCAAGCTGCCCCCAAGTTTCATAAACGGCCATCGCCCTCCTCCACATACGCCCCAATCAACGCTATGCAACGAAAACTAGATGCATGGGGGGGAAGTTGTCGTTTCATTTGTCCGTTATTACATCCTCCACCTTCCATTTATCGGAGGGGAATCCGCTTATTTGCCGATCTCAACGCCACCTATATTACGTTCACGAGTCAGTGAATGTTGCACTGAAGATATACCAGGGGCTCACAGAAGCTCTGGAGGTTTCTCGAGGACATGGCCGAAGATTGGAACCAATCTGAAGCCAAGGCTCCAAAAGCAAGCTGTAAAGGGAAATAAAGGGGTTTAAATTCTTACCAGTAGCGCCAAGTGCCTTCTTGATATCACCGTAGATGGCGAACTGACCGGCCGTCAAGGTACCGACCATGACAAGACGGGCACCGATACCGGTGTAAGAGCCACGGAGACCAAGCTCCTTGGCAATCTTGACCAGACGGCTGGTGGTGCTCTCACCGGGGAGACCCTTGGACTTGTTGATCTTGGACAGCATGGTGTCGGCGGGCTGGGAGACGATGGCGGCAGCGAAACCGGCAATCAAACCGGCGCCCAAGTTGACGGTGGTCTGCATACCGTCGGAGAGGGTGTTCTTGGGGTAGCTGCGGTAGATGGTCTCGGCGGCCTTCTCGTAGACGACGAACTTGGCCATGGTGTAGGGGATCCTATTCGCATCAGTCAGCAACGCTGTCATCATCATTGACACACACACACACAAGACGCAAAATAGTCGTCTAACTAGTAGTAGCTACTAAAACCTGCGACTGGCGGTGACTTACTGCTTGAAGAGGATAGGGCCGAAACCGGCGTAGAAAGCAGCAGCACCCTCGTTCTTCAGGATCTTGCTGAAACCACCGATAAGGCCGTTGGCGTATGTGGGCTCGGAGACGAGACGGATACGGGTGGCCTCGAGGGGGCAGAGGGCAATATCGGCAAAGAACTCGGCGGCGGCGGACGAGGCGAGGTAGACACCGGTCCGGTAGTTGGTGGCATTCTCGACGCCGACCAGGTTGATGGACTGCTGCTTGAAGAACTCGTATCCACCGAACTTGAAGGCACCCTGGAGGAAGTAACCGGCGAAGGTAGGGCCGGCACCGGTCAGGAGAGCGCCGGCACCCTCGTTCGCGATGACCTTGCGGAAGCCGCCGATCATACCATTGTTGTAGGTAGCAGGGTCGAGCTGGATTCTCGTCTTGACGCTATACAGAACATAATTGTTAGTTTGGTTACGCTTTCTTCCCCCTTGAATTCAAATGCCGAGCCCATCGAGAATCGGCCACTAGTCGCGATGGGCCGTCCAAGCTTGGCAAAGAAACAGTAAAAAAAGGCACAGAAAATATTTCTAGTCGAAAAACTAAAGGCGAACGTACACATCGACGGGCGTAAGACCACCGTGGGTGACGGAACAGCAGATAGCACCAGCAAGGGCGAATCTGGAGTAAAGAGCGACACCGCTGAGCTGGCCAGGGGCTTTGGCTTCGGCCACACGAGCGGCAGCATCGACCTTATCCTTAGCTTCGGAAGCCATTGCGACGACGTTGAAAGATTTTAAAAAGGGAGGGGAAAAAACAAAGATTGAAAAACTGAGTGGAGAGGTGAGAGAGAAGAATCTATTTAGATTTCTTCTTTTCTAAAAAAGGAAGCGCAATTGGGCTTTTCCTTGTCAGTTTGAGAAGATAATCGAGCACTGAGGCTTTTTAGAGATGTTGAAAAAAAGAGACAAGAAAAGAGCCAAGGGCCAGAAAAGGTCGTAGTAGTTAACAATTTTTTTTAGTAATGCATGGAAGTACCTGCGTAGTGTAGTGTTCGGTTCGGGCAGTCGGGTGAAGGCGGGAACAGTTTCCACTTTTACATTTTATCTTTTATCTTTTATCTGTCTGTATACCAGCATCCCATCTTGCTTTCTATCTCTTGTCTTTTGTGAGGTCTTTTTGAAGAATTTTTTAATTTCCAGCAAACTATGAATAAGAGGTACCTGCATCCGACTATACGCAAACATGTACATCTATAGGTATGCAGTACATGGCATAGTATGTAGTCTGCCGGCAAGGCCTTGAATACACACCTCTCCGATAGCCCGATCGATATCTTAACTCCGTACCCCATCATATTCGTCCCAGGTTGAATCTACAGCCAATCATATTGTAGGAAATCCGATTTGACCACTAGAAATTGTTAAACGGGACCACATGTCTAGTTGCATTTAGCCCGTTGGTTGGTGGTCCCTTTCAAGATGTTCCAGCTTCGTCACACCCTGTTATCACCGACCTTAAAATAGATTAAGATGTCTTTACTTGCGCGAAAAGAGGATTGTATGAAGCAAATTATGTACCGTAGTTTCTAGTGTTAGCGGTAGGATGTCAGATTCTCACCAGATGATTTGAAGAATAGATGCTGGGTCATTTTGATCCGCAATTCAGTGGCGAAATGTGCAAGATAACACTGGCGCCATCTTCTAGCATCACTTGCCATATCTCATACAATGCATCCTTTCTCAAGATGAGCGGGTGGTCTTTTAGAACTGGCACTCTATGAGACAGCTATTCCGCAATATAGTAAGGGGTTCATTCATCACCCACCACGTTGCTCTCTTAGGCTTGGGTGGTTTGACGTCCAGAGTCTTACTGCAGTTCGGCACAGCTACATAGACATCAAACTTGGTCCCACAAACGTCCACATCAAGATGTCTATCGTGGGGGAGCGGCCATAATGAGAGCTTTACATGCAACCCATACTCGCTGATTGTCACTCGAGCACTATGGAAGCTATTCGAAGAAATTTGCTGAAATTGAAGGGACTAGAGAAGGCATCTGAGCTACCAGCTACCAACTAACATCGTACCCATTGTTAAGTAACGATGTTGGCTCAAATCGAAGCTTCCTTCATAAAGACTGATAGCTGTCAGGTTGCAATCCAGCGAGGTAGTATAAAGTAGAGTTTGATATTCAGTGACACTTGAAATTCCGGACTGGAGTCTCTTAAAAGCCTTGTGCCCTTCCACTTAGAGCAAAGACATGTTCTCTTGTCGTGCTCCTTCGTGAAGCTCAGGGAATTCGGGGCTACCGGTCTTTGTTGCATATAAATGATGCCTTGCACGGCATAGAAAGTTTAAAGAATGGAGGTTTTGAGATCCAGAGATGGCAACCTTTATGCCAGACCAGCGATCCCAAAACGAGTAACACCACGTAACTATTGCCCCTTTAGTTTAAAATAACCTTTGTAAGGGATATCTTTCGGAAACATTTGCGTTTGAAAAAGTATTAAAAAAACCAAATATTTTACATATAACCAGTAGCTTGGGTACCGTACCCACGTTGCAGGCGGCTAGGAATTTAGGCTATCACATAACCTGAAGTTTTCCCTTGAGAGTCTCCTGTACATAATAGGTAGAAGCGGACAGGTACCTCAGCTGGCATACAGCTGCATTGGTTATTCACTGCAGATCCTTATAGGGGTATAATATAGTGACCTACTTGCGTCCAGTTGTTATGTGATTCCGCCCGGCCAACTTTCTGTGATAGTAATAATTGATATTAGTAAGAACCGTTGAGCGTCAGCTACAGATTAGCTAGCTAACTCAGGTAGTCTGGCATTACGAAATAATGTAACATGAAGTGTTATTCAATCTCGCCACTATAAGCTTTCCCAGGGGGGAATGAGAAAAGCTGAAAAATGAAGTGACTAAGCAGGCGTCCTTGTCCGAAGCCACGTCCCGAGTCCAATCATAGCTGGCGCACCTTATAAACACACCGGAGAAAGGTTACCAATCATGCAGGTTGCTGATGTAGTGTTCAATAAAGAGGCCATTCACGAAGTTCTCCAACCTGGTCTTAGTCACTAACAATAGTCACCATAGCACGCCGAACGGAAGATATCTTGTGCAGGCTTATTAGTCCCCAGGAATTAAAACCCGAAGTAAAGCCCAGCGAGGAGAGGGAGAGAGAGAGAAAGAGAGAGAAGAAAAGCATAAATAGTTGCACATACCTCCATCAAAGTAGAACTCATAAGCGTGCACAAGCAGCCTACTTCACTTCCGACACAAACTGAGAGGTTCTAGCGACTCCCTCCCCATTGTCATTTTCACGCTTTTTTTAGAAATAGTAGCACCAGCATCCTGATTAGCCACCCCTTCACTATGAAGATCATCCAAGCGTTCTCCGTCGCTGCTTGCGGTTTCCCTACTCTCGCTTTTGCTACCCCGGCCCCGGCTGAGGCTATGGGCAAAGACCTGATCGCATCAGGCGTGATCGCGAAGCCGGAGCTAAACGCCCGCACGATCATCGGCCTCTGTAAGTGGGAACCCAACCTAAAACGAATCAAAGTCCCAATTCCCTAAAGAGAATAGATATATTGCTTCTACTAGTGCCAAGTAACTAACACCTGTGTTTTAATTTGGGAATAGTCCGCAACGATCCGCGTTATGAGGGCTCCGCCATATTCTTGGAGGTGGAGACTTTGTCTACCTGTTGTAAGTCCTACGCGCGAACAACGGCGACGGCGACGGCAAAAGCCAGATGAATACATCTGTATATTCATATCTGTACTTACCAAGGGCCATTCAATGTTAACTTCTTAAAAAAGACAACCTCCCGCAAGAGTTTATCGATCAAGCGAGCTCCTACCTGGACCTCCAGACCACCCCCGGCAGATACGCGTGCGACTTCTACGAGTACGTGAAACGCCCAGCCTGCCTTTAGGCAAGCCTCGGAATCATTCATTTCTCTTAAAAGCTGACCGTCATATGCTTAACTTCTCTAGTAATACCGATTGTAATTCCGACGAGCCTGTTCTCACCCATGTCACTTATGACATCGAAGACTTCAGGAACATTCCAGTTGCAGGAGGTACCTGGGACGACCGTGTCGCTTCGTACATGTGTTACGAAGGTTAGGCGCGAAACGTGGGACGCGATGCAAAAGCAATAGTAGCAGTATTTGGAGCCGGAGGGGAATGCCGTGTCCGGCCTGGCAGAACTCGCAGAGGAAGGTGGGCTGGAATGGTTTAGCAGATACAGGAATACTGAATGTTCTATTTTGCAAAGATTTTTACTCCTCGAGTATCTTCAGTCCAATGACAGATTATATCACTTCATCGAAGTTCGTCGCTGGGACAGTGCCAACTTTTCGTAAAGAAATATACGTTCAGCAACGCTGTAAGGGCTTATAGTGTCATTTCTATTCATGTTGGATTAATACTCGGAGACCCTAGCTTATAGTAGGCTATCCAAAGGCTTCCCTTATCTTGTCAGTGAGGGTTACCCGCTCCAGTTCTGACGCGACATCGCTTAGATACACGTAGCATACCATAACTACTGCATAACAGTTGAACATCGAGTTGATAGCTTCCCTCAAGTTAGCTCTAGATTCCTTGCCGATATAGCAAGTGTACGAGAGGCGGAATGTTTTAACTAGGGAGGGCCTGAGCTTCAGGGTATCAACGTCGACCAAACGCATTTTCGTAATAGAGTAGCAGTGTTATTCATTGCAAAATAACCTAGACAAGCAATTAAATATTCAGAGAGTGTTGCTGGACTGGGTAGACTAATAATTTAAATAATTATGGACTGCAAGTCTCAGGTTAATACAATCACGATTTCGGGGGGTTATTGTATTATTCAAGGGGGCGTATGAAGACTGTGTATACTATTATAATAGGTGTGAAGAGTTAGGGGTCATTTTACCGGTTTTAGGAAGCTTGATGTATTGTCAGGAATCTAGGTTAGAAATCTAGCTATATACGTGCCATTCCGGCTATAAACGCCGGAATGGTGACGTCTGCTACCGAACTCTTCCGTTTGACCTGGTGGCCCTAAGCCATTACTTTGCTATCCCACCAAATATCCGATAATAGGCAAATCAATCACAGTAGGAAACAAAGGTTATGTTGTTGTGTATGAGTGCTACTGATTATAATATGGTCAGCTGGTCTCTTTATCATTGTCTCTGGACTGCCATAAGCAGGTAGCAAGGACAGGGCAGCGAGTGCAAGATGATAGTTACTTGGGTATGTCCATTAATTATTCGTACATCTGAATTCGAGCTGCATTGTATTAAAAACAACCAAATACTATTAACTGTCAAAGGTTGCTCTAGTAGGAAGGTCGTTATTAATCTGTCCAAAGTCATTCTAAGATAAATATAAAAATGAGACTCCAATATCACCATCTCCCGGATCCACAATGTGTCATAGGCTATGGAACAAAGATAGGTAATTTGGCACGGACATAGCTGTTGATACTTGTGTCACTTGTATTGCCATTAAACTGGGGATGGTGCGGTATCTTCTACCTATTGTTACGGTACTTGCAAATAGGTATACTACCTATACATTCACCACCTCCAGTTCCTGCCTTAGGGTGTCAATAACATTGAATATTTTAATGCCTGAGAAAATAGAAAACTACCTCATGTAGCCCCGTACCTCCGTGGAGAATCCACTACTAAATCTTGTAGTTTGTAATTTCCCATTCACTTACCATACATTCACAATTCCTAAAACATCAACCTCCCGTCTGTCTCCGAAACCAACTGGACCGGCATTGTTTTCTCTTATCAACTACAAACACACAGCGAAACAGTACGAAACAAGCAAGATGATGGTCACCACCCTTTTGAGCATCTTCTCTCTGGCCTTCTGGTCTGTGATGGTTGCATCACAGGATTTGAAATCAAGCCTTGTCACCGCCGTCACCCATGTTGCCTCTGACCACTACCCTACCCCCACCGCCACCGCAGACTATGGTGCCTCCGATGTGATTGTCGATCTAGCCACCAATTCATCTATTGACGCTGTTGGTGTCATTCCTCCCGAGAAGGATATCCGCCTTAGCTGTCACGGTCTCTCCCTCTATCTTTCGAAGAACGAACCGATCACGTATTACCTCATCGGACACTGCGGCGGC
The DNA here is from genome assembly GCA_022661535.1 of Eutypa lata. Lineage (NCBI taxonomy): Eukaryota > Fungi > Ascomycota > Sordariomycetes > Xylariales > Diatrypaceae > Eutypa > Eutypa lata. Next base: position 1,399,865 of record JAKULF010000001.1, read on the forward strand.
GTCTACGACAAGCCTCACGACAATAGGTGCTCATACCTGGACTTGGATCTGTAAGCACACCTTCACTACGGCTGCGATGCGCGATACAAAGTAAACAATGACTAACTACCTTTTTCCCAGCTGCTATGTCAACATCGATGGCAATATCCGTCCCAGCAAGCTCGGAGGTTTCTCTACTCATTGCTATGATTGCACCTATTACACAAGCTCTGGGCGCAACATGCTAAGCTGCAGATGCGATGGCGGTCACGACGAGGACCACTTGGTGGACAACACTATCGTTCTGGGTACGTATGCCCTTTACACGAGCAACTCTTGGGGATTTCGGGGCTAATTTCAATTGTGAACAGACGATATCGTTGGTGTCAAGAACGGCTTTCTAAGCTGTTATGATTATACCAACTTCGAGTGCCCTTATGCAGACGAGCCCCCTTTGTAAGGAAACAGCGGTGCTTGATTGTAGTGGCTGCGTTAGGCGACAGTTAATATGGAAGACAATCATGATCGAGTTATCTTACCATGCAGGTTGAAGCATACTCACATGAATAGTATGTAGCATATAGGTACCCTCTACTAGGTAGATGGTGACTCTACATGCCAGCAACTTCAACTTTATATTAAGCTAAACATGATGCCCCATTGCTTTCAGTGACCTGGTAATGCACTTGAAGATCGTCGTGCGTTGACTGATGCTTAACCTAACACTTGATAATATTAAATGTAAGGAATAAGTACTTATAAAAAGCTTATAAAAACCGATAATTTGAATTATCTTCCAAAGGATTTACCCTAGCTATTCTTCTGATCTGGCTTGTATGTCTTTGTTTGATCGTAAATCCTTACCAAGCTAGTGAAGTGAACGTTAGCTACTACAAGGTTGAGAGTTAATGAAATCGTCGTCGGCCATTCCAATCCTTCTTTTGTTGTAGTCCCTGCAACCTCAGTGAACGAAGTTCGAGGTACGAAGCGCCTAGTAGACAGCATGAGCCGTTATCCAAGATCACCTATTGGATATATTAGCATGCGTTCATCTTATTGTCGGGGAAGACGACTGGCCTCAATATCTAGCAATCCCGCGTCGCGCTTCCATTGCAATTTGGGGGCCAGTATACTGGCCTGTGTTTTCCTGTGACGGATTCCACAACAATAGGCTGGTGCAATATCGAGTCATGCTAAAGTTGAAGAAGTTGATCCTAGACATACAGGTCTCCAACCTTCCGAGGTAACATCGACTATCCGCCTCTGACTAGCATCCACCCACCCCCTTTTTGTGGTCGGCAGCAAACCGCCCCTCTCATCACCAGTTTCCGAGACCATGACCAAGAAAGCGATCTATGCCTGTTTCATCAGTGATTAGGGGCCGGTAGCAACACCGCGCTGAGAGCCTGGAGTGATCCGTACAGGTTGCGTAACCTAGACACAATCCAACTAGAGCTTCTGGGCGACGAGGCAAGAAATTCGGATATTGCGTTACATGACTTTATCGTAGCTGATGCGGCAAATGACCAGGCTATTGAGAGCTATGACAATACACAAGACAACATCAGAAAGTTTGAGATTAGATTGAACCTGCCTCTCGATGCCAATATTGACGAGAACGCGCTGTCTGAGAGCGACATGCCAAAGTCTAAAAGGGTGCCTGTAAAGGTGCTTGCAGCGAGCACTTTTGGCAGGTCAACTACGAGCACTGTGGCCTCGGACATAGACACGAACCACATCCACATTGAAAACAAGAAGTGGTTAGAAACTATGAACAACTTCCGCGAAGAGACATATCCAGCATGGAGGGAAGCCGAGAAGCAGGCTCGCAAGAATCCAAGCGAAGATTGGCTGGCTAATCTAATAGTCGTGGCCCTAATCGACGATGGTGTTGACGTATTGGAGCCTTCGCTCTAGGGAAAGCTATTCGATGGCAAACTGCTAAGCTACCACCTACGCCACGGCAACGAACTAACGGAGCAAAGAGAACATGCACTCTGGGAGTCTTCCGGTGGCCATGGGACCGTCATGGCCAACATGATCTTCCGCCTCTGCCCCCATGGTTAGGCTATACGTCATCCGCATGGAAACTCAAGTCGCCGGCGAAAACAAGAGCAGGACTGACGCCCGCAGCGCAGCCGAGGCCGTCAATGCTGCGGTGGACAAGAGCGTCAACATCATATCTATGTCGTGGACCATTAGCTAGAAGGAGTAGAGTGAGGCGAGCGGCCTGTGGACTGCAATAGAAAGAGCGTACGAGAAAGGCATCTCAATGTTCGCCTTGGGTAGTGATGGTGGCTACTACAGCGGTAACTCCTAGCCCGTAGTAATCAACCGGGAGGCTTTCTTCCGTATAGGCGCCGCCAAAGCCGATGACAAACCTTTTGACTGGGCTGGTCCTGTCAGTAAACTTAACTACATTTTTCCTGGCGTCAACGTGATCAAGGTTGAGAATAACTCTCTGCAGAGCACCCATCGAGGGATCCGTGCTACTATGTATTTACTTCACTACATTTTGTACGTTGTATGTATCTTATCTTGAAATACATTACTTTATTCGAGAGAAGGCTACACAAAGATTACTGGTAAAGTCAGTGTTACGTATGATACGGCTAACCAGTCAATTATATTTGGAATAATGGAAAGGGATTGCGGACATTCGGAAAGCCCGTTGCAAAGTACTACGAAACAGATGTGGCTTCGGTATCGCCATAATATATCCCGAGTATTTTCAAGAAATCATTACCTTACCCTACCCGAACCATTCCTTTCTAGCCCTATGGAGTCAATCGCTATGCTCCTTAGACCCTATGAGCCCATATTTGAATTCAATGGCTAGTGGAGTATCGTGTGCACAACTATCCAAAATGAAAGGTATAATCAAACAAGAACAGGAGTTGCCTTAGCATATCCATTCGCAGTTCGTCTTCAAACTATAATTAAGACCGAATATACATTAATCGCAGCTCTTCAACTGTGTACTCTGTTTACGCCCTCTGCAACCTTGGCGATAGCGTTTATTATATCCATATCAAGATATCCTGGATCGGGCCCTTCCGTATCTGCTACCAATCGGGACTTTTACAAGATAGCTAGCTTAGGATACCATCTAATATACTAGAAACCCGTACAGGTAAAACAAATACCTAATACAGTAGGAAAATTTAAATTAGCATTGTATCGAACCGTATCGTATATTTCCATCGGTTAGAATGATTCATATATTAAAAGCATGTCATACCATCGGAAAGTCCAAGAAAGGTATCGGTGCTGACCACCACACCAGTATGACATGTCTTACTATACGACTATAGTATATTTAAGACTTCTGAGATTGCATTCGAGATCAGGAGAGAGAGAGTAACTGTACGCTGTCTTTAGATGTAGACAGCAGTACTTGTCCTAAACAAAGCAAGAGTAAAGAATAGTGGCTTATACAACCATATGCACGTCAGGTCGATCATGTCTTGGAGGTTAGGCAACTCTACCCGAAATTACGCGTATTCAATACAGATTAATCTCTTGTCCGATACGGTGAGTGCCTGCATCCAGAAACTCTTCGCTCGAAACTGAATACCAGTAGCTGTTCGTGTGCTTATGTGAACAACTAGTTATCTAATCGAGATATTTCATTTTATGATTGAAGGCAATGGCCAGAGTAGTGACTATCATCTGACTCCATTAGTGATTAGGTTCGCTAATTCTGACGTCAACTGAGTTGGTTTAAAGGTCCTTGGAACCCGTGCGTAGAATGCATATACATATAGGATAGTTAACTAGGCAGTTCTAGAGCTGTGAAGTTCTGGGCAACGGTGTTATCAAGTGATAAGCATCCTTGGCATGGCTTAATTGGTCTAATGTAATCATTTGGTAACTCCTACTTCTAATGGTCGAGTGTATTGGCATTGGCACAACAATCGATCCGGATACCTGTGATAATAGTTGGCTTTAGGGCCCAACTACATAGTTGGCTCAACTCCATATAGGCCCCTCACTAGGACGGAACGAGCTGAGTTCATCGTTAGGCTATAGGGCGACTATCACGTGGCCGCACGAAGTATAACTAGGTGATCTGCTAGTTTCTATGCTATGCATGGAACAAGGACGCATGTAGTAATCTTCTGGAAGTACTGTATGCGCTTATGCAGGCCTATGATAGGCATTATTTGCCCTAGTATCGGCAGAGTCGACATGGATGGTTTCGTGCTGTAGGATTATGTACGTACGCACAGCAACACAGATAACAGCCCACTCCCCCTTACTGTTGTGTCCTCTCGATCGGGTCAAAGGCTAGCCTACATATGTAGTCAGCTCGATGAGACAACAGACAACTATTTGTTTTCCTTACTTCTTCCACGAAATGCCTACGTACTTCTTTCTGTGTCACCTCCTCGGCCTATACTGACCCGGTTCCCCGCATGCCAACCCCGGGTTCCCATCGCACACACTATCGGAGTGGTCGTTCCCCAATGGCGATTAGGTTTACGAGGCTTACAGAACGGGTAAGTGATCAGCGACCGCTAGTCCCCGGTAAACAATTGGGTCAAACCCCAGCATGTTCCCACCCGGGGTTTGTGGAGTAGCGCTGTTTGCCCCCCCGGGGTAAATTACTCAAGGGAGAGCAGTTGTTGGGAGTCCATATATATAGGGCATGCCCACTCACGACATGGAACCAGATCCTAACAACTCTTGCGAAACCGTCTATTGCAGAGATACCGACTGTTGCTCTTGTTCTTCGTCACACCAGCCGGTATTCTCACAGTTTCATATAACTATAGCGCGCGATGGGCTTCAAAGAATTCCTTAAGAGGAGGTCCCTCAGGGCCCGAGACGACAAGCAAACCAAAGCGGCCGAGTTGACGTTGAAGGAATCACTGTATCCCATCTGCTTGGTTACCATCTTGTTCTTCCTCTGGGGCTTCAGTTATGGTTTGCTTGACACTTTGAACAAGCACTTCCAGAACACCTTAGATATTACCAAGGCTCGATCTTCTGGCCTTCAAGCAGCTTACTTTGGGTAAGTTTTGAGCTGCTGTATGGTGCTATACCCGTGATCTTGCTAATCAGCGCAGTGCTTACCCCATTGCTTCCCTTGGCCATGCGAATTGGATCTTGCGACACTTCGGTTACCGCGCTACTTTCATATGGGGTCTTTGTTTATATGGTAGGTGTTTACTGGCATGACTCGAGTACTTAGTTCTATCTAACATGACTCGAATCAGGAATCGGAGCATTAGTTGCATGGCCTTGCATCCTAGCCAAGTCTTTTGGCGGGTTCTGTGTTGCCATCTTCATTATTGGTAACGGTCTCGGATCTCTCGAGACAGCCGCCAACCCATACATTACAAGTAGGCTATTTATAATTATGATAAAAGCTTTAATTGCTTATGCTGACCTTCCCACCCAGTCTGCGGTCCTCCTCGATATGCCGAGATCCGCATCAACCTCTCACAGGCCTTCAACGGAATTGGAACAGTGGTGGCCCCCGTGATGGGCTCGTACGTCTTCTTCACGTTCAACGACGAGGATGCGCTCAAGAATGTCCAATGGGTGTACCTAGCGATCGCCATCTTCGTCTTCGTCCTCGCTTTCGTGTTCTTCCTCTCGACCATCCCGGAGATCACCGACGCCGACATGGCCTACCAGGCGAACGAGACGCACGCCAACGCAGATAACAAGCCTTTCTGGAAGCAGTACCGGCTCTTCCACGCCGCCTTCGCGCAGTTCTGCTACACGGGTGCCCAGATCGCCATCGCGAGCTACTTCATCAACTACGTCAAGGACACACGGAGCAACACCTCCGACGCGCTGGCGTCGCAGTTCCTCGCCGGCGCCCAGGGCGCCTTCGCGGCAGGCCGCTTCCTCGGCGTCTTCGTCATGCGGTACGTACGCCCACGGTGGGTGTTCCTCGCCTTCTTGACGGCCTGCGTCGTCTTCATCGCCCCCTCCATCACCCAGCGCGAGAACACCGGCATGTCGATGCTGTACGTCACCCTGTTCTTCGAGTCCATCTGTTTCCCGACCATCATCGCCCTCGGCATGCGCGGGCTCGGCCGCCACACCAAGCGCGGTTCCGGCTGGCTCGTCGCCGGCGTTTTCGGCGGCGCTGTAGTGCCGCCCCTAACGGGCGTGGCCGCCGACGCCCATGGTACCGCCATGGCTATGGTAGTGCCCCTCATGTTCTTCGTCGCCGCTGAGAGCTACGCCCTTGCCGTTAACTTCGTTCCTGCCTACCGGGACCCCGCCGATGCCTTCACCACGACGGAGATCGGCCTCTCGAACCATGCCGCGGTCATTGATGAGGAGGCGAGGGAAGTCGGTATACTTGGTGACGAGAAGGATGTCAGAGACGCTAAGGCTATGGAAGCCGAGCAGGCATAGGTGTATGATGTGGTGCTTGCCTCGAGAGCCGTTACTGTTGAAGACTTTTAGCTCTCGGGAGTGGCGCTTCTTAAAATCATACGCGTATTTAGTGATGGTGTCAGTCGCGTTTGATCGTGTATTTATGTTGCATGTTTCACCATCAGATATATCAGCTATGTCTTAGCATTCACAAAAATGAAGATTGTATTGTTCAATGCTTGATATCCCGTGTAGCATCAATCGCCATAGAGGCGTTTGCCCCTCTATCATTGCGCTCTCCTGAGCGCAGCAGCTTGAATGTATCTAAGATGGTGATCTTCTGCTCGACACTCGTCCATGCTAACACCCTCTCGCCACATTTGTCTTCCATCACCTCATGCTCTGTTACCCACGCGAAGGCCTCATGCTCGTTTGGATCGAGCTTAACAACGGGTTCTCCATTCCCATTCACTTCTCCATCCCCAGCTATTTTTACAAGGAACGTCATTTTCCGCCACACCTCGCCCGTGTCAATCCACTGGTGTACGTCTTCTACGACGTCCACAATGCCAACTGCTCTTAGCCCCGCCTGTGCACACCATAATAGCATTACGCCGTTAGCAGACTATTTTCTCGGCGAGTGAAATAGCAAAGGGCACGAAAAATCTTGCAAGCTTCAATCAAGGACAAGGGGGGTCTAGCCCGTCCATCTACCCCCCCGCTCGGTCCCATCCCATCCCATCTCTTCGGGCCTTCTGACAGAGGTCCCCCAATATGATGATGTAATGATGATATTGTGTTGCGCTAGACGTGCGGCCTAACTCTGTGCTTGTGACAGCGACACCAATGCTAGATTGAATGAAAATAATAATAATAGAACGAGAAGAGGGGATTGGTTATCTCACCTCCTCCCAGAGCTCGCGACACGCAGCGCCGAGAATCGTTTCGTCGGCGGCCTCGCACGAGCCCCCGGGCACTTCCCAGGCGAGCCCAGCGTAGTCGTGGCGGCTGCGCTGTAGCACGAGGATCCGACCCCTATGGGTGACTACCGCGGCGGCCACGAGGTGGTGGACCTCGCCCTTGTGCTGCTCGAGAAATGCCGCCGGCGAGATCTGGTATCGAGCTAGAGAGGTGGGGACGGCGATGGCAGTGTTAGCGTTAGGGGTTTGACTTGGTGATGGTGGCGGCCCAGATGCCATTTTCGTAGTAGTGCTGGTCTTGGTAGCTAAGTAAGAGTAGCTAGCTTAGTCTGGGGTTGTGGGGGAGGAGCTGCTATTGCTAGTAGGTAACGCTAACTCAGGTCTAATGAGGAAGGTAATAGTAGTTGGATTTGTCTGGGCACTCTGGCACTGAGGTACCTAGGGTATCTTAGATGAACTGCTAGTTTGGTAGCCAGTTAATGAGGGTCTAGGGGAGTATTTATCTTGGATGAGCAATATAACTGCCTAGAAGATCGGTTTCTTCAACTCCTTGTCTGCCTGCTTAGTGGCGTTTAGGACTATCCGGTTGCCTGCCTAGTTAGTTAGATAGTCTATGGCTGATTACATCTTATCCGGTGTAGTAGGTATTTCTCGCTCACATCGTAGTTGTTTAGGCATACGCATACAGTTTGATTGAATTGGTGGTTGGTTGTCTCATTGCTACATGCATTAACCCTGCTACGGGATACCACCGCATCTCTATTTGGATACCGGCGAACTATGTACGGATAGATCTGTGCAACAGTTGGTGTTTTGGGTAAGGTAATTAGTACACCTCAACCCTCGAGACACATGAGCATGCAAATATGAGACATATCTATCACGACAGGATGCAGAAAGACATCCATCTCAACTGGCAGGTCTATCAAATTGAGATATACAATGTCTCTATGCAGTTACTTACCAGGGAGTATTGATATTAACAAGCAATAGTCATAGGTAAAGCGAATGACTTTCTCCTAGTTATTTTAGAGTTATACTTTAAACATTGATAGTAATAGGGAATAAGCTTCCAGCTGTTTATCCAGATGCACTCGTAGGAAATCCAAATGTATCCAAGTAACGCCTTGAGAATGTCACGTCCATGCAGACTCCGTCATTCATCATGCCTCCCCACGGCCCCTGCCATCCCCAGCGCATAATATCAAACGAAAGCAACGGCTGCTCGTCAAAGAAAGTAGCAGTCGTAAGTAGTAGGGTATGTTTGCCGACTGACTCCGGTGATCCATAAACTCCTGACGCACTACCGCCTCATAAAAGGCATAGACCTGAAGAGCCTATCCCGTGCATCAAGGTGCGCGTAGATGCCTCGTAGATTGAGATAACCTCATGCTGCCATTCCTCCTCACGCCGCATTGTCACTATAGTCTTAGGCAACCCGTTTATGACTTAGGAAGGACCGCTGTTTTTGCGGTAAGCCTCTGTAGGCGTTGCGCTGACCGAGGAGTCACCCCTCCTCAGTCTCGCGGCCTTCTCCATCAGGTCCCGAGACGCCGTTGAGCTCGCCGTTGAGGCCTCGCGCCCGAGGCGATCAGCTGTCTCTCCGACAGCGTGGTCTGGGGGTCCGTAATAACCATGCAGCTCACTGAACTCGTTGACGGTGCTGAGATAGAGTGCGGCTGCCGCGCTTTCGCTCCGTCCTCTCGCGGCCCCGCCACTGCCTCGTCTGACGTGGGGAGACGATGACGGAGGCGGTGACCGCACTGCCGCGCTGGTGCTTGCCCGTCGGCGGCTCGCCGCCGCTTCCTGGTCGACGGCGGGGTTACTCTCGAGCTCCAACTTGGCCGGCCCGTCGACCGCGAGGTCGCTCAACTCGCTCGCGTTGCTGTGGTTCCGGCTATGCGATACCTGGGAGTCGTAGCTGACGCGCTGGTGGGTTTGCGCGGTCTGCTGCGAGAATCGCGACACGTCGTAAGCCCCGCGAGACGAGCCCATGCTGTAATCGCGGCCATCTGATGGTGCCTCGGATATTGGAGGCGCAGCGTGGTATTGACCAGACCAGACCGGCGGCGTCGAGGAGGTCGACGGCATATTGGGGGTATGGTTCGTCGACCGCTCCGTGAAGCTGCTGTCGGATTCCGACCGCACATGTGATGGCCGGAAGCCGGGGCTCTGCGTCAGAGGGTCTACGTCGAAGTCGTTGACTTCGGTGACGGTGGGCTGCAAGCTCGTCTTGTGTGACCTATTCTGTCCGCTAGAAGTGTCGCGCTTCGATTCTGCGACGGCTACTATCTTGGCGGTCTTCTTTAGTCGTCGAATAATGAAGAACGAAGCCGCGAAGATAGCAATTAAGATGACGACAACTCCGGTAACTACGCCTCCCACTTGGGCCGTTGTGAGACCTCCACTTCCTTGACTGTTATCTACATCGACCGAGTCTAGTTTTGGGAGGGAACTTGGAAATATCATGGCAATGGTGCTCAGGGGTTGAGACGAGTCAGAGGTGCCTGGACCAGGACCTGGAGTGATAACAGTTGCCTCCGTGACGGTTGTCGTGATAGTATCTCCGTTCGAGTTCGTAGTCGTCACAGTTGAACTCACAAAAAACGTGGCTGGACTGGTCTCATAACAATAACCGTCGCCGCACGCCATACCGCTTTTGCCTAGAAAGCAATGAGACGCTGAAACAAACATGTTTTGACCTTTGACAAAAAGCCTAGTGACAATGCATCGGTAAGTCGGATAGGGAAGACTTACAGCAGGCTCCTTGCGTAGAAGGACAGGAGTAATAGCTCGCAGGACATGATGGGGCGTATGGAGATCCGTCGGGAAGCATACATTTTTGACCTTTCTCACAAATCGTGCCTAGGGGGCAACAGCCTATACGGCTGTTAGTAAAAAGATTTTTTGGAGAAACAACCCTTTATATCCTTAGATTAACTCTAAATGTCTTCAAGACGTACCAAATTCTTTCTCCGGTGGACAGTTGTAGTAATTAGCACGGCTACATGCTGAAGTTGGTCCGGCAGTTGCAACGAAGCAGGAGTTGGTATCGCATGAATATCCGTTGGGGCAACAACCCCCACCAACAGACGCGGGACATAAGAGCCATCCATCGTAATCGCAAGTGGCATCTCGTCTCTGATGGCGAATAATCTCGTGTCCCTTTTTGATCCGATGCATCTCATATGAGTCATCATGACTCGCTTGGGTTTCGAGCGTCAGAGAGGCAAGGACCATCAGTCCAATGCACATAGAACACTGCCTTAATCGTTCCATGCTGGCGACCGAATTCGAGGTTTTGGAACTATCTTCATCAGTCAAAAGGATTCAACGATGAAAGTCAAATATCTCATATGCAAGTAGTCATTGATTGCTACACGCGAGCATCGCTTTACTCCGGAACCAGTCTAATGTAGGTACCGCAGCTGAACCGGTAATAGACAAAAGCAAAAGACTGGATAGTGGAACTTGGTGATGTTGAAGATGAGAGAGTCCCACGAGGCTGTTCGCTTGCGACTATATAGAACTTGAGTGCGGAACTCCGTCGGCAGGGACGCAGCTGCAAGTGCGGGAAAGATCGAGGCAGCAAGGGCTAGAAAGATAGTTCAAGGAGGCTCGTCGGAAAACGACCTTGACTAGGTAGATTTACTGGTCGACTGTGCTCGTAGCAGCCGCTACAACATGCAAAACCGAGAGCGCGGATCTTAACGACATGTGAGCGACAAGGGTTTCCATTGCGGGCATTGTCATGGAACTCTGAGAAGGCCCATACTGAAAGCTGATGGTGCTACGAATGAGCATGCGGAAAATAGGCGGGCGCCGAGCTGCAATGCTTCCCAAGAGCTGCAGGCTCAAAGCCTCTCCCACAGTCTCCGCCTGCTCGAGTGTAACCATACAGGCCATACAACCATAGAAGGGCATTCTCCCTTCGAGCCCCCAAAAATATTCGATGTCGTCAGCTTCGGGCCTCGCCGTGATTGGCTTAAGAGTAGCCGAGGGCTGCCTACCCTTCTGCATTGTAAGCATGTTGGTCTCATCCACTGGCTATCATCTACATGTAGTTGTGCCACACGAGATAAGCTTTAACCAACGAGGGTTCAGATGGAACATTTCATTCGCCACTTCTCCTCAATCCTGGGGCCATACGGCGAATCGTATTGGGGGAATTTGCTCGACCCATCCTCGTACCCGACAGTGGGACTGAAGCTTAAAGAAGTTAGCTGTACTATATAAGCACATTTATCACGAATGCAAAGGAAACAATGCATATTCTGCCTGTCGCGATTGTCAAACTACATAATTATCACTTGATACTTCAAAGTTCTAAAAGGTAAGAAGACTCAAAATCAGAAAGATAAAGGCACTGTTACGGAGCTCTTAGCCCCACGAAGCGAAGGGTTTCGTGTCTCTAAGCGCCTGGCTGTGCCGTATGGGTGCTTTAGGCTAAAGAATCAGCAAACTAACCAACCAACAACTATTTCATTATCACCAATAGCCTTACGTTTTTTCTGGGTCGGTGCTGCAAGTCGTTGGCATCTTTCTGTTTGCGACCCTTCGGCCCCCAGGTCTATTTTTATTTAAACGATAGGAATTAATGACCAATCATGGAATTTACGCGGAACTGCGAACTTGAGCAAACATTGAAGGATTGAATGTTAAGTATAGTCGAAGACTGGTGATGAACGTATCATTAGAGTGGAGGAGGAAAGACTCGAAGCAGTGTCTATTATGCGGAACTATCAATGATGGTGGCTTACACGTATATCTTTAGACGAGACATGCTAGACATTTAAAGTCATGATTCGATTTCGTGACATCGCCGAAGACTGATATAATCAATCATGTCCAATCGAGTCGCACAAGAGACATGGCTTCGCGATTGGATGCCTGATGTAATCTGACTGCTCGAACATCTGCACGACATACACTACATGTCTGTCTCCTTCCTCCTGGATTGACAACCGCCGAATCGTTTAAGCAAACTTGGTATATCGGCCCGGAATCGCGAAGCTGAGTTCTTATTACTTTATTGTGAGAGTGAACCTGACGTTAAGTAATAACTTCAGCCATATTCAGCCGCTCCATGGGAGCAGTTGTCGGTTTGCGGAGGTAAAAGGAGTTTGCCCGATTGAGGTCTATGGGAAAAGCCTCTTGCAACGTCGGGCAATTTCATTCATATGACCTAAATGGGGTTACACCAATATATGCATGCCCTAGTCAGTATACCTACCTACATAAGTAACTATTGACTCGAAGAGGCCAAAGCGAGGGTAAATGCCAGTGAGAAGAGAGGTTCAAGGGGAGTGAGTATACAATGAATCATAAACATTATAGACACCGCGCTTGTTACCGTAGACTCGTCTCTAGGTCCGTCTACATGGGAACTTATTTATAACTGCTTATATAACTAGAGAATTTGATCTTGTTTATCTATTAACTCTAGGATAATATGTAACTTGAGAGTCAAAATAGCGATTCACATACGACTTAATATATCCTAATATATCAACTACCGTCGGGGCGTCTCTCTGCATACTTAAAAGTAGGGGCGGGTAGGGCAACCCCGCAAACAGACCCCGGCAACTTCTCCACGAGTTTCTACTTTTGGCTCCGAGATCCGACTTCTAGACTTTCTTCCCACCTCCAGAACCGTTAACACGAACCCAAGCTAATCATTAGTGATCTCTAGCATCGATCAAAACCTGTCCATTCATCGGGCATCTCTTCCCTGAAAAGCTGAAAAAGAGAACATGATTCGTATCCATTCCCTGAATCATCTTAACTTAATCGCGATGCACTCCACATCATCCCCATTCCGTCATCATCTTGAAGGTGGATGACGATAGCGACGACACCTGCAGTAAACCCGGTCCTGCCGGTTCCTTCAGCCCACATGGACTTTTATTAGTCTACTATCCGCTAACTTAGGGGGGATTCCAGCCCCATTATTGGTTAGAATAGTGTATCTTGGAGAAGGCTGTCACATCTAGATCTTTCTTCTCCCCATTTATCGTGTTCCCACATTGCACAGGCCTTCTTTTCCTAAGCCCCCTTAACTTAGAATCTGTATATTCCCCTCTAGTTGTCATCAAGACTGCCGTCAGCAAACCCCGCGGCAGCTCCCCAATTGGAAGCAAGCGATGATATCGTAGTGCGAGCTGAAGAAATTATATGCTGCTGCTTGTCTCAGCACCTGGTTAACGCGAAAATGGTTATCTGAGTCGGTAACATGCTGCTATACACGAGACTCGCACAACCAAAAGTGCCCAAGAGGCGCTCTCGAGCAGGTCAGTTAGGCGCATTGCTACTTTAGCTTGCTCTCCCTCTTTTATGTTCCGTTCCAAGCTTCCCCGCGCTGCTGTGACTGCATAGCTAATATGTACACGTTCAGGTTGCAATTTTTGGTAAGTCATTCCGTCATCGCCTCGATCGCTGGAGAGGACTAGATAACCTAACACATTCTCGACATGAATACAGCAAAGACAAAGTACGACACCTGTCTTAATTATCTATTTAAACTGGATACATATGGACGAATGTGCATCTAACCTCTCATTTATGGTGGACAGAAAAAGAAGTGTGACGAACAGCGCCCGCATTGCGCACGATGTATCGAGAAAGGCATCGAGTGTACTTACGAAGCCGTGAAGCCGCGACAACGGAAAAGGCGTGAACCACAGACCGGCTTGGCTCATGCTCACCACGCCCTCGATGAACAAACAGGAGAAGTAAGGAGATGGCAACAAGACGGGGACGACGAAGCAGACGACGACGACGATGACATAGTGGCTTTCAGTCCTGTACAGACTACGTCAGATGAAGCCACACTTTTTGCATGCTCCAGTCCTACTAGCGATGCTGTTCTATCTCCTAGCAGTTCTATCATCTTCGAATGGCCCGCTCAGCATACCCAAAACCAATCAACTGATTTGGTACGGAGGAATTCCAATACAAGCGTCATATCACAACCACCACGCTCTTTACCACCGGACCTCGCCATGATCGCGCCCTCGCCTGTAGTAACACCCACGATAGAATTTTGTATACCTGCTTTTTCGGAATTCACAAGTCGGCCTAATAGGCGAGCACTCGTCGACCACTTTTGCAATGTTCTTTCTCATCTGATAGTATTTCGGGAGGAGTCTGGCAACCCTTTTCAGCAATTAGTGCTGCCCCTCGCCCATCAAAGCTCTTCCGTGATGAACGCCGTCTATGCCCTAGCCAGCGCGCACATGGAGTATCGTGGCGTTAATATGGCAGAGAAGTCTTTATCCTTCCATAACCGGGCTATTCAGGACTTGGCGAGGTTAATTCAAAGAGGGGACAGAGTCAACAAGAACGAATTATTAGCTGCTATCATGTTGCTAGTATATTACGAAGTAGTAAGTATGCCCCTTGTTAATACCTGAGAGCCTGCCATCTAACATTAGACTCGTTTAGCTCGTCCAACGTGGGCGATCTAATATTGTCGATGGACACCTTAAAGGTGCCCTCACTATCATGAATACCTCTCAAGAATCCGACCCTACAACTCTGTTCCTCGAACGTGTAAGTTTCCATTGTTCGGATGTTATGGCTGCTCAAGGATTGTTAACTTGGATCTAGGCGTTTCGGTTTTATGATGTTATAACAGCTTTATCCTTAGGGACTGCACCTATTTCCACAGCTCCAGGTGCAGGTTGCCTACTTCCATTCCCGCTCGATGCGTCTATGGCGTCGTCATTGAGTAATGTAGATACCTTACTCGGGATGGCTACGACGCTTTGGCCAATAATGCATCGTTTATCGAACCAGCTGTCCTCGAAAGAAGAGCTAGAGAAAGCCGTGCGAACTCACCAGGGCTCTACTAAGATTGCTGTTCTCAAGACAGAATTCGAAACTACGTCTCAAGCAATTGAAACTGCGCTCACGCAGTGGCAACCATTTCTACCGCCCCACACCTTTCTCCAGGATGGCATGCTGCAGAGTACTGACGGCAAAGAGATTATTGACAGGCCGCGCCTTCAATCTATTCTGAGCAATGCTATGGCTTACCGGCATAGTGCATTTGTTTACTTATATCGCACTATTTACGGATACATGCCGGATCACAGCCAAGTGCAGAAACACGCGCACATCTCGCTGCATCATTGCGTCGAGACAACTACTCATAAAGGGCCCATGGGAGCTCTGCTGTGGCCGCTCTTCGTAGCAGCATGCGAAGCGACGACCAGAGAGGACAGAGCACTGGCTGGAAGGGCATTTGCAGAAATCGAAAAGCGGCAGGGCATGACGAATATCGAGCAGGCTTGGAATGTGGTCCGCGAGGTTTGGGCAAGGCTTGACCTAGCTACCGCTGCCGTCGCCGACCCGGAGGCGAAACCTGCCGATCTCTGGCGGAGAATCAGCGCCGAAATGGGCGTGAACATCGTGTTTGGATGACGAGACGATGACATCGGGGGCCGGGAACGGGCTGGACTGGGCTGGGCTGATCGACATGAAGCATAGTCATTTAGGTCGCCCTCGTGACTAGCAGATTTGACCACTATCCTATATATAAAACCACTAACTGCATGGGTAGCTAACTAGGCGATATGAGCTTGGCTCTAGGGATCTTGGCTCAACTAGCCGTATATTTTTAACTGTACATACATACATACATACAAAACACAATCGTGTCAAGTTAACTTCCTTCTGGCCCCGATGTAAAACGTGAGAAGGTGAGAATACCTGGAATGACTGGATGGGTGGGAACACTGTCCGCCTAAGCTTTCTTGTTACGATGCTAACTCACAAGCGCAGGGACTGCATACATATATTGACATGTCAACGCATAATGTAGGTACCTACATAAAAGGTGGATTAGGTTAGGTGCTTAGTCGCAACAGCTACGGACCCCTTGGGCGTCTTAATGCTGATGTCGGTGTGAGTATCGTAGGCGTCGTACTCTTCCCGTTTTAATTCATTATGCTATTACCAATTGATTCTCCTATCTCGGATGATAATTCGTTGCCTACGAATATCACCTGCGACCAATTCTTTAGCGGTGACATTAATAGTAATAAGTAGGCAGTACGGTAAGGCATGTAGGGACTCTTTCTTTGCAGAGGCGCTGCGCTAATGTTCGTTCTCCTTTCTAAAGATGATCGACATATGCCGAGAAGATGAGTTCCCTGCCCCTCGCATGCTGAAAAAGTCTTATGTGTGTCTTCTTAAGCTTCTACTGCTACGCTAGAGTCCCGGCCATGTCTCCGCCGCGACAAGCAGACAGGCAGGTCCCCAATATTGCCGGCTAATCCGTTACCCACTATGACGGTTATCTGTTCGGGTGCTGCATACTAAATCGACAATCCATGTTTTTCCCATGTTTATTCGACAGGTCGAGCACCACTGGAGCAGGTTTTCGACAGGGAAGAGTGAAGCGGGTGCAGAAATGTGAGAGATGTCCGCGTTGCGGAGCCCACATTTGTCCAACGGCTTTGCATATGATGATGCCATATGCTAATAAAATAAATATGTGAACATCTACCTACCTATAACTATATCTATATATACATCCATATATACATCCCTTGTGCTATCGAATGCTATCATGAACATATAGTAGGTAACAGCGACAGCAATTAGCGGATGGCATGGTCGTCTGGTTAATAAATACAGAGCTATACCTCTACATATCTATATGCCTACCTCATGATTCGGCTCCGAAAGACCTACTAGCAGCTAGTTAAATGATAGGTAACTATCACGACACGATGTTACGTCAGCGCGGGCAGCAGTAGGTAGGTAGCTGTGCCCAAGTTTCTAACCCTCCAGGTAACTAATGACAATTCGTAAATCAAGCCCGCTCATCCGTCACCTGCTTTTGCTACCTATTAACATTGACAAAGATGAATGCCGAACTAGCAGGTTGTACTAGTAAGCTTTTATTAATATGGACGGGTATACATAGACGGAGCTTTCCTACAGAGGATTCATTTAGGATGGAATGCCATTCCCCTATATACTCTACGTCCAGTAGGTTAAAGTCGGCGTGAATAATATCCAGACGAAGAGATGGTTATGGGATGCCATCACAATTGTAGCTACATACATTCATACATACCTACCCAGCTACCCTGCTACCCTAACCTTCTGTCAGGTCCCCCGCAACTTGCAAGGCTCAAAGCTGCCCCAGATATACTAGGTACTAGGTACCACCCTTTCCCCACAATATTTGACGTGTTTTTCCTCCATGCGGCCATCATGTGCTCTTTAATTCGTTAAATAATAGGCAGTGGTTAGCTTATCGCAACCAGCCAGCGCAGAACGGGGTTGATACACACAGGACACACACACACACACACACACGACTTCGTAGTCCTGGTAGTATCTCGAAGCTGATCTTCCCCCCAACCGTTTCCCTCCTTTTGTCCTTTGAAGGGCGAGCCCCTAGCTCTAACTTATTAATGCTTCTCTTCTGAGTCTGCGACTTTTAAAGTCATTAAGTCATCATATTCCGTGTTACTATTATTTACTGTTACTGTTATACTAGATGACCTCAACTATCTGTGCTAGAAATATTGGTGTCGCATTCTTTTTCCCACCTTTCCTGAGATCCTCGTTTGAATTGAACTCAACTGAACTGAACTGAATTGAACTTAATACGTGTTGGGCCCAGATGGCAATGCCTTCATTTACAGCCATCGCCATCAGTTCATGGACAAGGCTTCTTATATCTTCCCGTCGCTACCTTTAGCCATCTACTTCTGGTTATCCTCAGCCATTAGATTGAGCCCATCCAGCCAGCCTGCCTTGTGGCGATAAACCAACTGATCCAACCAAGCCAGTTGCTAGCTGATGACAGCATCAACCAAATCCAGCCGAGGTAGCTTACCATAGTACACACCACACTATATACTTCCACTTGCATACAATACCTTCTTTACCTTCTTGGAAGCCTATCGCACGTAGAAAAAGCCACACGTCGGCAAAGCCCCACCGCCGAGTCCAATCAGCACTTGATCGGCAAGACCTTATAATCGTCATCACCATGAATCTTTAACCGAGATTCTCTTTAACCGATTGAAACTTCGTTGAGCCCATGATGGCGACTGTCGTTAACAACAGCCCAGAAGCGTTACCCGCCCCGAAGCAAATACGATTTGTTAATAATCAAGGTCATCCGCCAACCAAGCGGAGGAGGATAAACGCAGCGTAAGAATTCCATGTTGCTTATGTTATTTCCTGTAAAGACATCTGAGACAGAAACAATTCTCTGGGTGTCTTGAATTTTATGCTGTGCGATATTTTGCTACGAATCCCGAAAGCCCAATATAGCCATCCCCCCAATTGACTGAGGGGTAGAATACGTATAGAATAGTAAGCTGACTTGTATATGCACAAAGTTGTTTGACTTGTCGCAAAAGGAAGACGAGATGCGCCGGCGAACATCCCATCTGCTCGACATGTACGAAAAACGGACACGTATGCCTAGGTTATTCTGATTCGGTTGAGAAAAAGAAAGATGGAAACGGAACCGAGGGACTCGGCGTTGATAATGAACCTCGTCTCGAAGCCGACGAAGACGATTATATAGAGGACGAAAGCGGCAATCTCGATCACAAGCAGTCAAGAAGTAAACCGCCCAAAGGCAAGCAACTCGACTTTGCCGACGAGGGTTCCGGATCCCACCAGGCCGTTAATATTACTCAAGAATATGATGTCTGCACCACACCCGTGAAGCCGGAGAAGGTGGAATGGGATGACCAGCCGCCTCCAACTCAGTCACAACCC
Organism: Eutypa lata; assembly: GCA_022661535.1. Lineage (NCBI taxonomy): Eukaryota > Fungi > Ascomycota > Sordariomycetes > Xylariales > Diatrypaceae > Eutypa > Eutypa lata. The sequence continues at coordinate 1,418,863 of JAKULF010000001.1, forward strand.
CATTCTCCGAGCCTAGCACGACGGCCGACAAATCCGCGACACCAATCCTTCTCGACCGAAGATGACCACAGTACCACTAGTCGCTCGTCGGCCCAGCACCATAATGAAAGCCATCGAGTGCCATTCTTCCGGTATTTTGGTCCGACTGCCATCGTGCCCGGGTTCAAGCAAATGGTCGTCAAGGTCCGAGACAGAAGGACGAGCTCTATGTCGGCGACCTCGCCTAGTTCTGGCTCCGCCTATACTGGTTTCATGAGCTCACTGCTTGCCGAGAATGAGCTTAACCACCTAGAAGATATGCCCATCTACGACCCCAACGATACGAGTCCCGTGCATCCTCTGATTCTCAGCCTTGTTAATACTTTCTTTATACATTTGGGGAGCAATTACCCGTTTTTAAATCGCAAAAAGTTTCCCAAGATGGTTCTGGAGAAGCGTGTTGAACCAATCCTGGTGGATGCTGTATGTGCCCTAGCAGCTCGGTTTTCTGATATATCCCTTTTCAAGAAATGGAACGAGGGCAAATTAGTCAAGTCAGAGTATGGCTTAGTATATTCCCAACGAGCTAAGGCTGCAGTAGTCGATACATTCCCTTGCCCGTCTGTCGCAGCTGTTCAAGCATGTTTACTCATGGCGTATGATGGTTTCGGTGCCGATCAGGACAGTGCGTTATGGATGTACCTCGGTATAGCCATTCGTATGGCTGTCGATCTGGGCTTAACGAAAGAAGATGGTGTGAAATATCAAGGCGAAAAGGATCCTTGGTACACTCGGCCATACGACAGAAAGACAGGTAACGAAGATGTCCCTCCCGTGAAGCCTGATGATGAAGACACATTGAGTCCGGAAGAGCAGAGGGAAGTGGAACAAGAGCGCATCGAAACGCTGTGGGCGGTCTTTTTTCTAGATCGCGTTATCTCATCTGGCACTGGTCGCCCGGTAACTTTGAAAGATGAAGACCTGGAACTGGAACTTCCGAAATCGGCCATCAACCTCGCCTCTGGATGGCCTGACCCCGTGCCACTCCTCTACCAGATCATCAGGCTCTACGGAAGAGTGTCTGATGTTCTAAATAAGGTCGGACATGCGAATGATCTAACCCAAGACAAACTACAAAGGCTTTCGCAGATGGAAAGCGAGCTCACCAAGCTCCATCAAAGAACGGAGCCGAGACTACGGTTCGACGCCAACAATTTTCAGGCGTACGTCAAACATGGTCAGGGTACGACATTCATCCTCCTACACGTCTGGTTCCATGCCCTGATTATTGTTTTGCATCAACCGACACTTCTAACGAGGTATGGGGCCATCAACCGAATGCATCAGTTAAAACCCCATAGCCGAGAACTGTCCATGTCTAGTGCAAAGACGATTGCCGATATTCTTGCATTTGCCCAGTTAATTGACCCGAAATGCTTTATCGGCAACCCCTTTACATCACAACCCATATATATTGCCGCAAATGCTTTCCTGATGGAATCTGTCTCTAATGGTTCTCAGACTGAGTCGGGAGATACAACACCATCTAATCAAAAATCGGGGTCCACGAATCATCGCTACCCTAGAAATGGGACAGGGGTTGATACTAAGCCTACGTCGAGACACCTATTGCTAGCTTCAGCGGCGAATCAAAACTATCAAGCTTGTTATAAGGCCTTGAAACAAATGCAGGAATACTGGGGTGGTGTTCGGTATATCCTCACAGCACTAGATCAGAAATCCGAGGGCATATGGGACTGCGAGACCTACACGGTTGAGGAATACGAAAGCACGAAGCGCGCTCGCCAAAACAGCGCAATTCGCCGTTTTGGCAACGTGCCCGAGCATCAGGCTTCGCCAATCCCAGAAACTGGACCACCGTTGGCATGGTCATTGACGGGAACAACCAATTCACCCAATTCAAGCTTAACCTTACTCTTCCAGAATCCCGTCAACCACAGTTCTGGTGGACACCCGCAACAGCCACCAGGACCTACATCTGCAGCGACGCCACCGGGTAATATGATATATGATCCCATTCGACAAAGTCTCCCGGAGACAACGATGTATCCGCCTGCCTCACCGTACCCGCAACCGAACACGTCTGCATTACGGCACTCAGTCAATCAACCTCAGCACCACAGGGTCTCTGGCACTTCCATGTCGGGTAAACCTCTACAAAGGTACGGCGGTTCTCCTGCCGAAGACACTCTCAAAACCCCTACGACACCCGAAGCAAGGCTTCATCCTATGGGTGTTCCTTCGCAAGGCACGATAACTGGCACCACGACGACCTTTTCGCCCACATCCCAATCAGGGTTTGAATACCAATCTGGGGCCTCTCCTACGACTACAGCTCAGATTAATAGCGCTGCTGGCTCGAACACTGCGTCCGCCGTTCCTTCAGTATATTCTCCAGCGGATGCTGGCCCGTCAAATTTCGCACAGAGCGGCAGTGGACTGGCATCTAGTGGCTACTCGTACCTTGGTCCCACTGGCAACCTACATCTGCTCACGTATGACAATGAGACAGATATCGGCCAACATCTCACGAGTTTCGAACAGAACGAAATGATGAGCTGGTTTGGCGATTATTTCCCAAATGATGTGTTGGGCTTCTATCCGGATCCTAATATAGGATAAGTGATGTTTCTCCTGCGATTTATACGTTATGTTTGTTAGCAAGGACGCCGAAAATTGCTGTGTGGGTCTGCATGCCTTCGAGGCCCTTACGTTTGATGAATTAGCCTAGGAAAACGAGTAGAGCTTCGACTAGATACCCTCTTTGATTGGCTTTCGGAGCGTGTATAGCATTGATGGAGGATGGTTTCAAAAAGGACATGAGTTGGTATGGGCGTTGACGTGTAACTCGGTTCAAGGATAGGCAGGTTGTGGCATCTTCTCGGGCGTCTAAGGATCACGGTACACGAGCTCTCAATTCAGGAGCGTAGGAGGATACCGAGAATACATATTGGTTGCATGTCTCCTGTCCAATCCCAGCCCTGGTCTCCACCGAATGAGGACAGTGAGGCCATGGTGCTATGAAGCTTTTGTCTTGGCGGGTCATTGATGCAAATGAGCGAATCGAATGTGTTCTACGCCTCATGAACAATCGGTTAGTTAAGTATGAGTCCGTGCTATTGTGGCTTTGAAGTTGAAATATCAGGTAAGTAGTCATGTCAGGGTACTATCCCCGCTATGAGGGCACTGCAAATGATGACATTAACAAAGTAAATGTGAATTTATTTTCTAAACCTGTAATAACGAAGCATCTGTATTACAGCATCCGATTCATAATTTGTCCAACAATCCCCTTCTCAAATGCCCCCCTTGAAGATTACAGTCCAGAGACCATGGTCTAGACCCCGCCCCCCTCCTGATATCATAGTACAGTAGCTACCTAAATTTAATTATGCCGCCTACATATATTATCTACATATCTACTGTATGTATGTAATATTCTCACGGGAGATCATCTACATATACGATCTATCTCGGCGGGATCGACCGTGTCCGTGTGATGTGGATCACTCCCCCAGCTGCTACTACGTAGTAGATGATGTCAAAGAGATGAAACAATTGTAGTGACGTAACCTTCTTCGCACAGGCAGCACATGCCGTATCTATTCAGTGATAAAGGGCGAATTGATCCAACACATGGGAGTCAAATCTCCTCAATCTTACAATCTCAACTGCACGAAAGTGGCTTCAAAGTTGTTCAAATAAACTCCATCTCAACTATTAGAATATTTCCACAAAAGAAATGGCGCCGTCGAAGACACCGGGTCAAAACCAAGGAGCCGCCAGCGAGACGTTCCTGAAGAAACAGGCTGCAGGTGAGTGAGTGAGTGAGTGAGTCGTGAAGAGTCAAAAGAAGAAACCATGAACTTACATCATGGCCAACCCCACATTCCGTTTCTGCCTGTCTTTGAGGCAGATATCATAATCATGTAACTACTTAGGTAGTTAGTCTATTCCGTCCGGCTGTCCTTGTCTGGCGTCTGGGCCTCCGGTGCCTATTCCTACAGGCCAGGGAGCGATAATCCACACCGACGGATACCTCCCAGTGATAGTGTTTCGTTCTGCTCTTAGTGTCCTTTTTTTCCCCCCTTCCTTTCGTTTCGTCTCTCACATTACACACATTTACATATCGCACAAAAGCGGGCATGGAAAGCTGACATGACGTGCCCCACTCTGTTCTACCGCAATAGCTCAAGGTCTCGGCGCCCCTAACGCACCGGCGCACAAGGAGGGACACGCACCCGGAGAGGCGCCCGTTGCGTCTGACTCTGGCGTTACGCAGGTGGGAATCGAAGGCGGCTCTACGAACATTCCTGGCGAGAAGGGCATCTCAGGGAAGCCGGTGAGGGACGAGATGGATCGGCCGGGCAACACAATGACCTGAAGCTGAAGTGCGGCGGCGGCATCGGTGTTTTAAACTTGGTAGTTTTCTGCGAGCCTTTTTTATTATTATTATTAAAACTTAAGTTACATACTACATAGAAAGAAAATGGCGGAGGGAATGAATGTCACGTCGCCCTATGGTATTATTGTGAACTTCTTTTTTCTGATTTGGTGCCGCGACTGGTGGTACTACATACCTTGCTTAGATTATTGCGTAACCATGTCTGTCATCGGAACACAGAGATTCTTGTTGTTTGTTTGGTCTGTTACCCGGTTACGGAACCCTTACCGAAGAGTCAGAGAAGACGCCAAGCAGATTTGATTTGATTTGGGGCTGGGGCTGGGGCAACAACCGATCTCCTCCACCAAGTACCTATTCCCGTTTCTCCTGTAACTACCTGAAAGGCTTGATATACCTGACTTCTCTTACTAACTACCTACATACATACCCAGACAATTCTGTGACTCAGCCCTACCGGTAATAGCCGCTAAAGCAACCAAGCCCCTCCTTGCAAGGTGGGTGATGATGATACATGGGAAATGCAGTGCTATGTAAGTATGTATGCAGCACATGCCTATCCCGTGAGCTGCTGCGAATATGCACAAAGTATTTTAGGAGTATAACATTCCAACTTAAGGGCAAGTAAGTGTGTAGGTCAGTCCTAGGACAGCAGCTTTGAGTGGGTTTCGTCCCTACAAGCCTACGAGAAGGGACCCGCTTGAACCCCGAATTGGCAGGCAACAGCTGAAGTAGTTAAAATAGTTACAACCAATGGCGCTGTAAAAGCACCACTTTGTAGTTTGTCCGCTTTTCTAGTAGTTCCTTAGGAGGGGGGCTCTGCTGTCCGTGTTCTTCGCTGACTCTCTGCAGTCATTGACCTACTACCTAATCCCTTGTGCGACGGGGCCGTCGCCTGCCTCATTTTAACGTTATGGGGAATGTGTATAAGGTAGGTAGGTAGGTAGGTAGGTAGGTAGGTAGGTAGGCAACTAGTAGGTATTTACATTACCTGCATACATAAATAAGTTACTTACAGAGGCTGGTCGGCTTTAGTTGCCCTAGAGCGGAAGAATCAAGGCTTATAATGGGATTGCACGGGTTACGCTTTTTTTCACCGACTAATTTGGCCCCTCCCACCAACCAGAGCTTCGGGCCGTGGATTTCTACTCGAGAAGGAGCCGCAATTTGCTGACATACTCTCAAACGCAATATCCACCCCACGTGAGACGGCGTGAAAGGAAAAAAGGCAATGACACAAAAAAAGTTAGTTTACCCTACCTACCTTACCTAGTGTAAGTCAAAAAAAGAACGCTTGCACTGCGGCGGGAGGGACGTAGCCTAGACCTAGAACTCCCCTCATCCAACCAACGGCCCAGCAGACCGACCAACCTTCGGTATGTCACTGCCTTAGTAGTAAGTATACAATCTCAGCGTGGAGGTATCCCGAGCACGCCCATGTGCTATTCTGGGTACCGATCCCTCGTAGGGCTGTGTGGGTGTGCAGCCTGATTGGACAGATTAGCGGAAGTGTTCTGTGGCACAGAATCGAAGACGGCCTCTACCGGGACCATGGTTTCGGACGTCTCCCGCCTTGTGCAACAATGGCCAGTTTTATCTGTCTATCTCTTGGTCACACCCAGGCCGCAACATAGAGAAAGCCCTGTCAGGTTGAAATAGCAGAGCCTCAAGTTCCCGCTGGCCTGGCCAATCTCTCGCGGAGGAGCGAGGGTTGGTGCTGAGGAGTCTCCATTCCCTGGGCATTGGCGTCCAGTCATCAGGACCACCTACCACCTACCGCGCAGCGTATAGTTGCATGATGATGATGATTATGATGGTAGTGGCAGTAGGATGTACATTCCGTACAATATGGGACTCGGCGAGCGGGAGAGTCTTTCGTGAGAGAAGTGGGTTCCCATTAAATGGCCTCCATAGCTTGAGGCCTTATGTCCTTATATATCGTAAGGGTTGGCGCCCTCCTCCCGAAACTTTTTTTCCGCCTGGCTTTTCTCAGACACTACCACACGATACCCCAAAGATACCCCAGATTATATTCCGTATTAGCGGCTTGCTGTTTCTTAGACTGCATCCTTTATATACCCTTCCCCCTATCCAAGAAGTCTAGCCTTAGTAGCCTAGAAAATATACTACCACCACCACCACTACTACTACACGTTCCCACTCACCAACAGAACGATCCAACGCAACAACCACAAGCACGGACAACAAAACAACAACATTTACGATGAGAATTGGAGCCCGTATGCACTGCGAACAGTTGGGCAACGTCCAGATCAATGAACTGCAGCACGTCATCGAGCTAGACGCAGGCTTCCGAGCCCGAGAATCCCGGCTCGGCGCCGGCGGCGATGTTGTCGTCCCTGCTGATGTCCTCGCCAGTGCCGAGGAGGAGATGGTCATCGTCATCGCCTGCATGAACGAGGAACTGCAAACCATCGAGGGCGTGCTGTCGGGCGTGCCGCACGACTGCCTGCCCATCCTGGTGTCCAACAGCGACCGACCGGGGCGGCCGAGCAACACCACCGGCGAAGACCGCTACGCCGCCGAGGTCCGGCTCCTCAAGACCTTCTGCGGACAGGCCCACCGCTCCGCCATCGCGGTGCACCAGGAGGACGGCGGCGTGGCGGCCGCCTTCCGCGCCGCCGGCATGTCGGAGATCGTGGACGTCGCCGGGACGGGACTGGTACACCGCGGCAAGGGCGAGGCCATGATCATCGGCATGGCGATCGCGGCGCTGACGGGCCGGCGCTGCGTCGGCTTCATCGACGCCGACAACTTCGTCCCCGGCTCCGTCACCGAGTACTGCAAGGTCTTCGCCGCGGCCCTGCACAGCGCCCGCTCCCCCTGCGCCATGGTCCGCGTCGCCTGGAACTCGAAGCCCAAGGTCCGCGGGGACCGGCTTGTCTTCGATAAGAAGGGGCGGAGCTCCCGCGTCGTCAACGAGTGGTTGAATAAGTTGTTACAGGTACGTAGGCTTTTTTTTTTTTTTTGTTGTGTGAGGAGTCGAGCGAGATTGGGTTATCTGTTTCACTTCTGTGCTGCCCTCGTCGTCTATCGGGTAAATTGCCGAGCCGCCTCGGCAACCCGATCGATCGATCCTCTTCGGGCCGAGTGTGGCACAGAAGGCATGAATACACAATCTCAACTCAGAACCTTGAATCCTAATTGCAGGGATTATCTTTGCTAATTCAAACGTCACACATAGGAATACACCGGCTACAGCTCTGACCTTATCGTCACGGGCAATGCCGGAGAGCACGCCATGACCATGGAGCTGGGCCTGCAGCTACGGTTAGCTCGCGGGTACGCCATCGAGCCGTACGAGTTGATCAACATCCTTGAGATGTTCGGGGGCGAGGGCTCCGTCCCCGCCCTGGACCACGACAGCGGCCACGAGAGTGACAGTGACGTCGAAATCATCACCCCTGCGTCGTCACTATCCTCATCACCCTCATCATCCCAGTCGCCGTCCCCATTGCCGTCGTTGATGCGACAGGAAACATTAACACCGGCCTCGTACGCCGCTCAAATGCAGCAGCAGCAGCAGCAGCAGACCTCATCTCTCGCATCTCCATCATCAGCATCTCGACTCGTCGAGATCCTCCAAGTCGAGACGCGCAACCCGCACTTCCACGACACCACCAAGGGCGAAGAGCACGTCCAGGACATGCAGCTCCAGGGCCTCAAGGCCCTCTACCACTCCTCCCTGGCGACGCCCGCCCTGCAGGCCCAGCTGCGCCGCTACATGACGGAGAACCTGGGTCTGGTCCTCGCCCCGGGAGAGGAGCCGCCCCGCGAGCGCACCTACCCGCCTCTGGCTTCTGCGCTCGACTTCGCCATCTTCCACGATGTCCTGACTGCCCAGTCGGGGAGTCTGCGCCAGTTCGGCCTCGCGGCCGAGGTCGATGTCTTGCTTGCTGACCGGGGCGCTGCTTGTTTGAGCGGTGGTGGTAGTCGTCGCACTGGTGCTGGTGCTGGTGTGGGTGCTGGTGCGGGTGCTGCTGTTGGTATTGATGTCAATGTTTCTGGTAGTGCTGGTACTAACGGTGGCGGCTACCGCCGCTCTCATAATCCCCGCCGGCGGTTCGACAAGCCAGCAGCCCGCGAACAGAAGATTCACCTGAGTGTTGGAGACGATGATCACGATCGCAGTCGCTCGCGGCGCTCGTCTTCGGATGGGTGGCAGACTTCGTTGATGCAATAATGAGCAAGTGCGGTAACTGAGTACCTGGTTACCTATCGTTTTAAGATTGTTTGGGATTCGGCATGGCATGGCATGGCAAGGTCTTTTGATTTACTACATCGGTTAAGGTACGCATTTAGACGTTGGCTTACAAGAGGTTCTGAGGATTGAGGATGGTCATGATTATGGCGTTCGATTAGACTGGAGGGGCGACCCACTACTCTCATCGAATAAGAAGAAGAAGAAGGCTTGTACGATAAGAAAAGGGGGGAGAAGAAAGAAATAAAGGGGGATCTGGTGGTTGGTTGTTTTAAAGTGTACGAAAAAGTGGAACGGAAACTAACTCAAGGATATGAGGATACGGTCAAAACTTATAGAAATATTTTTTTATACCCAAAATGAAGAAAAAATGGTTCTGGAATATGAAGTTCATGCTTGACTTCGTATGTGTGATAATGGATCGAAGTCTCTCAGAGTTAGGGCCATTGGCGATATCATCGTGGCACCCGTTTACTTTTTGGTTCAATTTGATACTCCAATCTCACCTAAGTTATCGAAATCATGAGTTGCACGTTATTGTGGCTAAAGTTAAGTCCCAGCAACATGAGTTTCAACAGCAGCATTGGAAGATATCTGAATGTATAACTAACTAGCGGTATGTATGTTCACATATATCCTTAGACCTGGTATGACACCCATTCTAACACATATACATACGCGAAAGGATAATGTATTCAGTTTAGAAGGTAAATTTCATCCGTAAGGGTCTGATCACTGTTCGTAGCATATTTACCAAGATCGATACCGTTCAGAGATTGCGAAGCTCACTTATCCATAGTATCAGTGTATATCAAATCTCTCTAGAGTCAGTTCATTCCTTCCGAATTTGTTTAGGACTTCTTCTTGAGTTAGTCCTAGGACCCAACAAGTTCCTACTAGGACCCAGCCGTCTCCATCTTTCTTCAAGATCACTGGTGACGGACATCCATCGATGATGCATATTTGATCCCCTGACATGGTACCGTATGGACCTTTTCCTAGGACTCCGCGGTCATTTACGATGATTGCCTGGCATTGGAGGAGTAATCCCACCTCATCTTGGAACAAACTATACATTTCGGCCTGCTTGACTGAGTCCCCTCGAGAACCAAAATAAGATTCTAGGGTAGTTACCCATCTTTCTCTATGATGTTCATTGCAGAAGCCCAGAAACTTGCTCTCCAGAAACTGTGATAGATCATCATTTTGACCTAGCCCAAGTCTTTGCCGGAACGAGTCATCTTGGTTGCTTGTATCGGACTTCAGATAGGACAGAAATAACGCAGCCAAAACGCACGAAGCAGGAGTAGGACTTTGTAGCCTCTCCATTCTCGTGATATCCCATCCTTGGAATAAGACTAAGAAGAGCTGTTCCAGAGGTCGCGCTCCGGGGATCCTTGGTAAGGCCTTTTCAAGAAAAGAGACACATAGGTCTCTCAGTGAGTTTTGAAGCTCTCCTTGTTGCATGTGGAGTATTTCAGTAATTGTCGCGAACCTGGAACCGTATACACTCAATACACCAGTGGTACCAACTTGGGGCCCGGGTAGTTGAAAGTCATCAAGATGAAGATCATACTCTACGACGAGATTTATAATTGCGTAACTTCTTAAGAGTTGTAGATGATACATATGTGCAAACCAGGAAGGTAAGTCATATTCGTTCGACATGCGCAGACCGACGCCGGCATATGTCACTATATCCAGAGCTTTGATATAATCATATTTCAACCATGCAGTGAACCACTCCAGATAGACTTCTCGGACAGGCCGAGAATAGTCCGGTTTCATAGAAGACCCCATTAACCCTAAGAATGCATATATATAATCCTTAGGGTCGCTGGCGGAAGCTATACGGGGACTGGAGAACGGCAAATTGATGGGCGTCAGACCTTCTTGACCTCCTAGTGACAGTACTGTCATCATTGTATTAAGGCCGGCTGAAAATGTCGTTATGATGGACCATAAGAAATCATCCGGACCAATATATGCTAGATATGTCTTTGATTTCGTGCATTTCAGCTTAACCAGGGCTGCGAACAGGTACCACATGGAAACTACCTCGCGCTCAATTATATCATCGCCGTATATGAAGAAATGTCGACCCTCTCGTGCTAACGCGACCTCTGGCAGAATCCAGATTCGGCTCCAATATTCCATGTGACTTAGGTTCCAAAGACTATTCAATCGCGTGTTACCAAAGACACCCGCAGTGTCTTTTACGCACATTTCAGGCCTCTTCAGATACTTTAGGGCAAGTTCAAGAACTGACTGGACACTGTCTTCTCTATTTTGGTCGCTAATACCGACTGATATCTGAATGTAGTAGACATCCCTCAATATTTGAAAGGCTAAATCTAGCCTGCGTTCATCGCGGGGTCCCAGCCATGACAGGACGTTGTGAGCATTACGATAGATGTTGGCCATGAAAGCCACCTGGTGGGAACGCTCAGCCGTATCATATTGATTGATGCAAATCGCGTCTGCCCAAAGAGGTAAACGTTAGCCGTCATCGCCTAAGCGAAGCATGTCGAATTTTCGGAAATGCCAAAGCGCAGAAGCAAGGTTTGTAGTAACACTAAGCGTTTTGCCGTTGACGATGATATCTCTCTTGACATGGGCGTCCCCCCAAACATAGGAGATAGCGGCATATTTGAGGTCGGGTGTGAGCTCTGTAGAGTGTAGGCAGCAGGACACAGGTTCATCGTCGGGGTTATCTGTCGGTAGGATGTTGATCAATCTGATGGACTGCTTGGAAGTATCCAGTGCTTCATAGACGAGAGTTTGCCGGCCAGGGGCAATTCGTTCGGACTGTGCGGTTTCCGACACTGGATTCTTCGTCTCCTCAATTGTGCATTCTTCTCCTGGGACTGGCTGATCTTGGAGCCTAGGCCGCGAAGCCATAATGATAGAAGCACTCGATAGTAGTGATTGTTTTTATCTGTCGAGGATCTGTCGAGGTCAATGGGATATTGTCTTGGAGAGGTTTCGAGAGTTCGTTGGAGGAGAAAGAGGGGCATCTGAAATCGTTGGGTTCATAGGTAGATGTGGTATTGGATCGATTCAGTGTGGCTGTGATTAGCTAGGCAGATTCGCTAGGCAGAGAATTGCACGACACGTAACTAGATGATAACGAATCAGAAATTGGTACGATATCCGTGTACTACAATTATTCAATGATCTGGTTGGCTAATGGAAGCTGAGTATCTCGAACCATGTCCTCTGAACATAATTATACAGCCCTTATATCATAAATCTCTCGAGGTTGGTACCTCTTACAGACCGGGAGAAAATACTAATAGGGTGCAGCGATATGCCATACCCCCTATAATCGTAGCCTCCGTGTTCAGTTGGCTTGCAACATATATCTGTTTATTATGAAGGCTGCACCTTTTCGTTTTTTTTTCTTCCACGGAGCCCCTAGGGTAACCCTCACGGCCTATGATACCGCCCGCCTGAGAACATGATCAAGAACAAGGATTAAGTATATGCCCAGAAGGTTTGGGAAACTAGAAACGTATGGTAAAGCATTTGATTTCAGCCGTTGGATTGCCATCAGACTAATAGGACTGCACATGGCTTCAAGAGGGCCTTTGAAGGGAAATTGCATATATTAGCTAAATATTCTTCACCTAGATCCTATCCAGTACAGCAAGCTTCCCCGGGTCATGGGAAGTCACCTATATGTTAACATACGTCCCAGAAAGTAAACCTTTACACTTTATTATCACTGAAGGTGGTGTAACGCATGTCGACAGGTATCAATAGGGGTCGATAGGGGTAGTAGAAAAGGGGGGAGGGAAGCCCCACATAGTACAAGTAGTATTGGACAAGACAATGCCCTATTGATCATATTAACAGCTCAAGACACACATATAAAGCAGCAACGATTACGATTCGGCTCATTTTAATAATGTGCTGCATATTTGCGCAATGCCCTTGAAAAGAAAAGGAGTACTGTTTAACCTATGATACAACAAAACTGATATACACCTTCCGTCGTCCTAGCCCAACGTAGAGTCAGAGTTCATCCGTTCAATTTCCCTTTCTCGTAGCATTGCCATGCCCTAGTGTATCCTGGACTGTGCCGCCAACAGCACCAGAGTCGGTGAATTGCTTTCCAATGGTGCCCTCCTTCGAGAGCGGACCGCCGACCTTCTGGCCCATGCTGCCAATGGGGCCTTCCGTCTAAAAAAAAAATTAACATTAGCATCCATTCGTGGAACTGTCTGTCCCTAAAAACTATGCAATTTCTGTTCAACAAGGTAATCTTAACTCACCGTGAATTGATGCCCAACACTACCCTGCGAGTCAAACGCCGACACCCTGGGCACAGCCCTATCGCCTAGCTCGCTACCTCTACCGAACGCCCCCTTAGGACTCCCCGTCGAGGCGAACTGCTTATCGTAGTCATAGTTCTCGCTAGTGCGAGCACCGAGACGGTTCTGCTTCGCGCCGGACGGGCTGGCCCCATAATCAGTAGCGCCAGACCCACTCTCGAGCGCGCTGCCGACGTGTCCCGGATCCGCCATGGTGCCGGTGTGCGACAGGTCCGAGGAGCCGGCCACCCCACTGTTAGCACCCGTCGCGTCGCGGTGGCTCTCGTCATCATGAGCATTTCGACCGAGCGCCTGCTTCACCGTGTCCACGACGCCTTGGCCGATCCCACTCTTGTTGTTACGCTGGTGCTCCTCGCGTACGTCGTAGTCTTGGTGGCCTGGCTTCATCGTCTCGATGATGCCGCCGTGGCGTCCGTCATGCGTTGTATCCCCCATTGGGCCCGTTCCGGCCCCGGTTCCGGTTCCGGAATGACGGGTATCGCCTGGCTTTAGGGCTTCTTTGAGGGAGTTCATGATACCACTGGTCTTGCTTTCTTTGCCAGTTTCTCTCTATTTTTGGGTCGTATTAGTAATTGGATGAATGGTGGGAAGGGAATGGTCGTTGGGATAGTCATTGGGTGCGACATACAAAGCCAGCGTTCGTGCCTCGGGCTTGGTCGTCCGTGAGATCCACGTTGGGTCCCGCGGTCGATGTGCCGTAGTTGAAGAGACGGCCGGAATCAGCTCCTGATCCTCCTGTCGACATTGTGATGTTTTCGGTATTGAGGTTTCTAGGTTTTGATGCAATAGCTATAGGTTATAAGAATTTCCGATAAGACTATTCGTTGTACTGATATTGTTGAATTGGATTTCGATAGGAGAGGAAGAGTTCAGTAGCGAACATGAGGGCACCAACAGTTGCTTTTATTCGCCCTAGATACTGTCTACAGAAAATAGAGAGACGTTCATTTGGCACGTCATCATGAGAGCTATCATGATGTTTAGAACAAGGGTCGGCAAGTACAACTACATACTAGCTTACTACATGGTATACAAGATGTGGCAACACCTGAGTAATGCGATTGATGCTTCCAACTCAGCATTGGATGTGAAATGCACTTGCTCGATGTATACATTTACCTAGGTAGTTAGGTTAGGTAAGTACATACATAGGGATATATTTTCGTCAATAAGTTGTGATGTATTTATTACGATGGTTTAGCTTTGGTGAACGTCACATCTGCTGCTACCCCACAGGGTCTTATCCAATCAGAGACGCTTATAGTGACGACAATCGGGCACATGGGATTGTCAGAATGATTTTCCCGGACACTCAAATACGTCAGCGAGCATTTAATATCGGTTCCTGCAGATTACATTGATACATTTATGCATTGGTCAGTTATGCATCCCTTGTATTGTTCTTGGTTACGATTTAGGTCATAATAAGCTGGGTCCTCTTGTCTCAGTTCGCGGTTTCTGGTCTCAAGCAATCTATTTTTACTTGACTACCATATAGTTATGTGATCTCTACCATGTGAGATATATATTCCTCCGCCGAATGAGTAACTAGACCCTGAGGATGATGGCTATCCTCAACGCCGTCCTAGGGCGGCTTCAAGTATTATCATTTCCTCGTAGCCTATTGTATACTGCTGAGTAAACCTCTTCTTAAGGATGTAGACAATCAATTAGGCTAATCAGTATGGGCTAAGGAGGCCGTAGTTAGGCATTAATAGGTACGTAACTACGATTGTTACGAAGTATAGTTGAAATAACCTGGTGTCCAATAACATACCGGTGACCATCAAAGCAGTGGATGGATTAGAGCCATATCGACGGCAATTGGCCGCCCCATGACACTGGGGAGCTCGCTCGCTACTGTGTTCTGGGAGCTGTGGATGAAAGTGTCCCATGGAGTAAGGTCTTTCCTATATGTGCGAGCCTGATCAATGCGGCTTTTAATTTCTCTGATGCAGTAGCAGTCATGTGCGCCGACATTGATGGGATGAAGATACGACTTGGTAATAGCGGGGCACTTGGAGCCTATGTTGGCATTCTGGCCGTAATGTACGACCTCACTGACTTCACGACGGCAATAGTTATTGACGGTACATGTTATACGCTGGAGTTGGCTAAGCCGTTCATTATCGCCTAGTCGTAGAACGATGCGAATATTCTCGCACAACTGTCCAGGCCGTACGACCCCGAAAAGATAGGGGCGTCTGACGACTTGGACCGCCATATTCTTGACTTTAGGCCAAAATAGTTCCTGAAAAGTGGGAAGATGTATTTTGTCGTCAAGACGGCTCCATCGAAGGTAGATCATATCAACTGTCCAATCAACGAAGAAATATGAGTTGCGGAGCGTCCAACTGCCTCCAGGAGTGCCATTACACAGGTAGAAGCTTTTATACATGTGGCAAAAGATCATCTCCCGGCCCTTGAGGACATTAATTCTAGCCTCATGATTAACTTGCATGATACTTCGGATCTGTTTTGCCATCTTGGGGCCACCTCCATGATAGTCAGTGGGGACTCTCCGGAGGATCGCTCGTCTATCCGGACCGACCTCGAAGACGTGAAGGAGAGGCTTGGGGGCGACTGCATAATGGCCCCAGACCAAAGCCCGAAGCTCACTTGGAAGGTACGGGAATCTGTGAAATGTCTTGGAGGTATTGGCTGAGTAGTCTGCCATCGTGGTGGAATCCGAGATGTAACATGTTTGAGGAATGATGAGTATGGTACGAAAGTTGAGTACCTAGTAGAACGATGTTTAAATAGATGCAGTTCCAAAAACTAATTAAACGCCTGGGGATGTTAATTTGTTTGAAACCCTGAGATAGAACTAGATAGGGGAAGACAGGGGAAGACCTGAGAAATAAAGGCAGCAATGCCACGAACAAGTTCAACATTTACCGAAGTAAGATGCCATGACTGAGCACCTTCGCTCGGTGTTCGTAATTCGACAGGGGCCTTGAATGAACTATCATTGAATATTTCCTGAGTCGGGGGACATTTGGTGCCCTAGTGCTTGTCAGGGATAATTTTTTATACGAGCCCGTTTAGCGATCACATTGAAACGGATAGAGCAAGGAAGGTTCTTCGTTGGAAAAAGGTGCTAAAACATTCGCTTCGCATATATACTCATGCCTTTCCATCTTGGCTATAGCAAAGGGCTCTAAGCTCTAGTATCGACTTCTGTGCTGACCCTCTCCCCTTTCTCAACCTCATCGATCCGCAGCATCATTTCGTCCTTCCAAGCCTGGTACTCCTCTCTCTTTTTATCCGTCATGACCCATCTATTCTGGAACATGCTATCCCCCTTCTGGAGGTGAAGCTTCTCGCTGATCTTTTCATCCACATCCTCCATCTGCACATCGTCCGCATCTTCCGGATCGTCGTCAGTCCTAGCTAGATTCTTGATGCTCGAAAACCAGTGGCCGCTCTGCCATCCGCTCTCGCTCACTTTCTGAACGGCGGCATCGAAGTCTTTGGGCCCGACATCAGTCCAGCCAATCCAGAGCTCATCCTCATCCATATCCCTGGCGGTTATTTCCGCTGGCGCCCTATCTAGCGCTTTCAGAATAGATTTTCGTATGCGTCCAATCAGCTTTTTATCGTCACCTTCGCCACTATGCTCAAGGATGTAAAGCTGGACCGAGACGAGGAAGTAGATGGCAGCGAGCAGTGGCGTCAAATGCTCGTTCACCCACTTGTCCTTAGTAAGCTGCCCTTGCGGTGCCGCTATGGTCTGCATGCCTGCAAACACCGTCTTTCCGATGCGCTCTTCCTCGAGCTCTCTGCACAAGAACTGGGTAGTCGGGCGAATCCACGCCGGCAACGCGCTGGCCGGACCTCCAGCTTTCCTCTTCGCGGCGATGGCGGGCGGTTTGCCCGTGGATTTCGTCGGAGTCCCATCGCCCCTCCCGGCAGGGGATCTAAACTGAGCTAAAGATGCTTCCTTCGTAGGCGTCGCCCGGGACGGTATGCGCTGCCCGCTACCAAGACCGGGGGTGCGTTGCAGTTTGGAACTAGGCGTTCTGACTCTACCCGATTTTGTCGCCACATTGGCAGGGAGGATTTTGTCCAGATGGGTGTATAATCTGTTATAGACCCTCGGAGGCACTGGTGGCCGCGCTTGGATAGTGGGGAGATCAAGTGATATCTTCAAGCGTTCACATGCGATGTGACAGCAGGCATACGCTCTAGCAACCTCTTCCTCTTGCTTGAGGGTGCTAGCTCTGTGGCGCGATTGGGCCAACAACGACGACGCTAGCTCAACAAGAGGGTGAGGTAGACTCTGAGAGTACGTGGGCAGAAGAGAAAATAAATCTGTTTCTAGAGCGCGACTCATCTTGGGAGAGTACTATAGCTATAAAGATCACTGAATGTGAATGTGTGGTCTCGCGTCAAACGCGTTTAATCCGGATTTGTGGAATGGGATGAGACCCTTCGTAAAACTAGCGACTAGCTCTAGGTAGGTAGGTACGTGGTGTATTCAGCTCTCTACGTAAGGTGTCTCAGAGTGATTCCCAATACAATGGTTCATCGGAATATATGGGCGAATGAAAACAGAATTCGATAATCGCATGTAGATCCCTCCAAATTTTGAATCTTGCAGTTGTAATCGCAACCTCTGTCCGTCTGCTTCTTTGTTCCTGCAGATGAGGTTGACGTAGCTTACCCACCTAAGCTTAGTTGATGGATCCCTGAACCGTGTACTTGATTTAGTGGATAAGCCCCCTGCAGATATGCCCCAGAGATTGCCGGATCAACCACCATTGACAGCATCTTTGAGGGTGCATCTTTACTCCTGTGTTGTCATCATTTCAAGGTTTAGAGCTACTTACTTCGTACATTAAGTACCTAGCTGCATACATGTTAGGTCTCAGCGTTCTGTCCCCTCTACGCTGAACCCAACCCACGATCAATTGCTCTAAAACCTCGTCTTCAACCCATTCTACTTTATTGTAGAGACTTAAACCCATCATATTCCCAAGATGCATCACACGATATTAGCCATAGCCGGCCTGATCTGCCAGGCTCTCGCTCACGGTGACCATGGCGGATCGCAAAAGCCTATGGTCAATGATAATGCAGATTGGATGACGAAGCACATGGCTGGTACGTCGTAACACCTACTAACACTTATTTCGCATCGCACATGACAGATAGAGCTCTGTTACACACCATCTTCTACTGCCAACCTGAGTGCTAACATGCTTTGGGCGCTTAAGAGGAACACCACATCACCGACTTCGACGCCTCGTCCTTCTACGCCCTACACGACTTCGACAGCGACGGCAACTGGGAGGCGGAGGAGATCCTGCGGACGTACGGGCTGATGGACGAGTCGAACAAGGACGTGCCGCAGTCGCGGCGGGACGAGATCCAGCGGGCGTTGATGGCGCTGCTGGACACGAACCGAGACGGCGTCGTGACGCGCGACGAGTTCCAGGCTTTCATCGACAGCGGCAAGTCGCTGCCCGACATGCAGACCGGGCCGGGACACCACGGCGACGACGAGTACGAGTACGAGATCCACCACTGGGAGAAGTACCACGACGAGAACACCAGGCTCGAGGACCTGACCCACCCGGAGGACATCGAGCACTTCAAGAAGCACGAGGAGCTCGAGGACGAGGAGTACCGGCTAGAGGAGCTCTCTAAGAAGGCTATCGTCGAGGAGAATATACCGAGCAAGTTCAGACGGGGTGGTTAATATAGATGTCGAGTTGATCTAGCTTGACAATGTTATGATAGAGGAGGTGATCGATCACCTAGATAATGGGATGGGTTCTTTTCTTTTCTTCGGTCAGGGGTGTGTACATGAGTTACGATGTTTGGGATACCCGTTGGGGATTGTAGAAAACGACTACTTCATGTAATGTTATTATTATTAAACCTTGTGATGTACAAATCAAACACGCAGTGCCACACACCCGGCGCGAACGTCTTGACCTGCTCAACATGATCCACGTAGACCTTCGTGACACCGCTATCCTTCTTCTTCGCCAGCTCTCCGAACCACCGCTCGATCTCGCCCCTCCTCCGCTCGATATCCGCAACGCCCACATTCTCATGCAGATGCAGCCACGCCTTCTCACTGCCCCCAACGATATCCCAAGCGTCGCCCCACGACAGATCGCTCCTCGGCAACAACCCGCAGTTCACATGCAGCACGTTAGCAAGCGACGTCGTTTCGTCAGCCTGTCGTTGCCGCTGTAGCTCAGCGATCCGCTCAACGGCACGCGCATTATCTTCGAGGAACACGGTGATTTGCTCGCCGCCCGCCAGCATCTCGCCCATCGAGCTCGACGAAGATAGCTCCTGACGCTGCACAACCCGCACACTCCACCCGTTGCCCCTCGCGCCCCGCCGCAGCCCCTCCACGCTCCACGGGTTCAGCTCCCAGCACAAGACGCGCATGCCGAGGCGCGCGTACGAGAAGACGAAGTATCCGATGCCGGCGTAGAGGTCGACGGCATAGGCTTTGCATAGAGAGGCCAGCGGAATCTGACTTCTATGCTCCAGGTGCATTTCCCCGGGCTGGCGGTCCGGGTCGTGGAAACCCAGCAACCGCGCCTTCTCCTTCACGTTTCCCCGGCTGAACATGGTCCACCGCGGCGCCCATGTTTGGAATATGCCGTTCTGTCGCGTGGACACCCAGAACGCAGCTTCGAAATCGGCTGTGGATGGACCCCCGTTCGGCGAGGAGATGGTGGTGGGTCCGAAGTCTCCATACAGCATGCGCTGGCCGCTGGGGCTGCGCAGGATGTTGCTCTTGTTGTTACTTACATCCTGCGTCCCATCTCCGGTAGTGCTATCTGTGTGGTGGAGCGGAATGCCCTCGTTAACGGCGAGGTGCGTGAGCTGCGCTTTCTGCTTTTTCGAGATCTCCGATAGGATGCCCTCCCACAGCTCATCAACGCGCTTGTCCTCCTCCTCGGAGGAGTCTACCGAATCTAAGATCTCACGCCATGCCGTCGAGCCGAAAGCGCCCGTCGGCAGCAACGTCATCGGCTCGTACACGGTCCATCGTTTCGGCGCCTGGGCGATGAGCTGCAGCTGATCGTCTTCCGGAAGCGGAAAAGATCGGAACCAGGCGGTCAGCGCAGCCTCTATCGGATTCTTAGATGGTGCTTTTTTGCGCTTCGGCTTGCTCTTGGTTTCTTGTTGCGAGTTCATTGCATTGTTCGGGTTAAAACGAAAGGCACAGGCCGGATAAAAGACCCCGCCGAAAAAAAGATCTCGGTGCTTGTGGGGGCGGCCATTTGGTGGGGTCAGCACCGATATAAGTGGTAAAGGTTATCCGGAAAGAAACCCCTTAATATGCCTAGGTAGGTACAGCATTAATATTTGTTGGGCAAATTTCCGTCTCTATCTACTAATCTAGCCAGTCTAAAGAAATATTTACCAAGAATAGCATCGTCGATTGTTCCTCTAGACAATGACGATGCATTATCTCCGGTAACAACAACTCTCTCGAACATCGTGTCAAAACAACGTGCATTGTCTAGCCGTTCGTTCAAGGAAACTAACAAAGGACGAACAATGCCGTTCAGGACATTTATAAAGCAGGCCATCGCAGTCTGCAGGTATGAAACATCTTCCATAGTCCCCAAGTCATACATTTGCATACACATTCACACAGATCCTCAGTCAGCCAGCTACTTACTCGTCCACCCATTCATCCTGCACGGGCAGCAGGAAGAAACCATGTCTTTCAACGCAGAAACCCCCAGCTCCGACGAGTGTTACACCTGGCCTGACCTCCGAGACTCCAAATTCTCCGGTTCCCGAGACACAGCAGCTCTTCGCAGCCAGCTCCTCTCATCCCCATCCTCGGCCTCTCCCCGTCCTCCCCCCTGCAAAGCATGCCTCACAGTCCTCGGCAGAATAAACTGCACGCACATCTCGGCCGCCCAGTGCGCTTCCCTCAAAGCACGCAAGAAGAAGCAGCAGCACCGCGCCGGGGTCTCGAAGAAAGGTAAGGAAGCCATGCAAGTATACGCGTGTCCCGGCCGACACGCGTTCGTCGGCACGAGAGCCCTGGGCGGGCGCTCGATTAGTCCGCAAGCGCGCGCATGGAAAGGCGACCGCGAGCTCTTGGCGGGCATGTGTCCGCATTGCTGGAGCGAGGCCATCAATGACGGGTACCGCGGCGGACGACGCCGCTGGACGCAGGCGTCGGTTACGCTGCGGAAGAAGGAGGCGAGAAAGAGCAAACAATGGGTAATGGATAAGAGGATTGATGTGCAGTTAAAGCAGGTAATGGAGAATTTAAGTGAGGGCGAGAGTGAGAGCGAGGGTGATGTGGTGAAGGTGAAGAAGGCGGTGAAGGTGATTGGTAAGGCAAAGAACTGGAAATTTTTGAAGGGTGAGGAGACTAGGTTTCGCATGAAGCTGTAAGTCAGGTAGGTAGGTGAGTAAGTACTGGGTCGCTTGGCCTTCTATTCGGGAGGTAGGTTTAGATCTTATCTTTCCCCTGAGTGGAGAGATATTTCAATGGTAGAGAAAAAGGTAAGATACGTAAAGAAGCGACGGGCTATGATACCTAAAGGTTTTTTTTTTTTTTTTTTTTTTTTTTTTTTTTGATAACATGGCGGTATAATATTAAATTATTCATCCCCCCCCCATAATATTGCTTCAGAAATAGGGCAATCGTGTTGTTTATCATGTTCACCGGTTGCCTCGCATTTCCTGCTTCTACAGGCGCAGCATTATATCATTCCTCATATAGCCACTCGTTTTCCATACATCTAGTTCTCAACGCTTCACCGTTCTAATTATATTTAAGCTACATTTCGCAAAATTGCATGTGAAAAATATTCAATTGGGAGATTTTTCACAGAACAATTGTAGCGACTCATAATACTCCCTAGGTCAATTATTGAAGTAGGTATTATGGCGACCTTCTTAATTCGGCCTATATAGCCCTTATTCCGGCGCGGCATAGCCTATTCGGGAAACCATCTACCTTATTTAGCCTATCGACACCTATTCTTGAAACCTTTGTAGCTCACTGTGGCCTTCCGTTCCTTTTCAACTGATACAATTTGAAGGTACAAGATATAAGAACTCAGCATGGTGAAGCGCACAGTCGAGAGCCAGCTTTCGGCACGGGACTCTCCAGAACGATTGCCGGAATCTATATTCTCTCCTTCTCTCGGGCTGACTATAAGACCACGATGTGAGGGCAATGACGCTTTGTCTATTGACGCTGAAGCCGAAAAGCCCGTCTTCACCGTCATTACCGCTGATATCCTCATTCCCGGCGACGGCGACCCTCAAGAGAACGCCGCTCTTGTTATCCAAAACAAGGTAATCGCATGGGTCGGTCCGCAATCCGCCCTACCCCAAAAGTACACAGACCCGCCGCACAAGTCGTACTCGGTCCCGTACCTCATGCCCGGACTCTGGGACTGCCACGTGCACTTCGGAGGCGAATCCACAGCCGAGCCCAGCGTCCTCCCCTTCATCGGGCACCACCCGGCGTCCTCGGGCGCCCGCCTCGCCAAGGGGTGCTGGACCGCGCTGCAGCGGGGCTACACGTCCCTGCGCGACGTAGCGGGGTACGGGTGCGAGGTGGCGCTCGCCATCGACGACGGAACCATCGCGGGACCCCACGTCTACGGGTGCGGGGCGGCGCTGAGCCAGACGGGCGGCCACGGCGACGTCTTCGAGCTGCCCGCCGGCGACGCCCTGCTGCACCTGGGCGTCGGCGGGACCGCGATGGCGGCGGGCTCGTCGTACGGCGCGGGCAAGATCGCCCTCGCCGACGGCGTCGACGAGTGCCGGCGCGCGGTGCGGCTGCAGGTCCGCCGCGGCGCCCGCTGCGTCAAGGTCTTCGCGTCCGGGGGCGTCAAGTCCCGCGGCGACGCGCTCATGGCGCCGCAGTTCAGCCCCGAGGAGCTGCGTTGCGTGGTCGGCGAGGCGGCGCGCCAGGGGCTCGTCGTGGCGGCCCACCTGCACAGCAAGCCCGCCATCATCGAGGCGGTGCTGGCGGGCGTCCGCACGGTGGAGCACGCCTCGTTCGCGGACCAGGAGTGCGTCGATCTCATGAAGGAGAAGGGCTGCCTGTACATCGCGACGCGGACCGTCGTGGACCTGCTGTTGAAGACGGGCGGTAAGGGCCTGTCGCGGCAGACGTGGGAGAAGGCCAAGCTGATCGGGAGGAACCACGAGGCCGCGTATAAGCTAGCCATCCGATCCGGGGCAACTTTCGCGCTGGGGACTGATACGCAGCCCGGCTTCAATATGGCGATGGAGCTCGAGCATGCCGTTGAGGCTGGTATGAGCAATCTAGAAGCCATCAAGGCGGCTACGGCTAACGGGCCGCTGTGTATTGGCGACCAGGCCCCGAAGACCGGTCAGCTCAAAGCTGGGTACGAGGCGGATGTGATTGGGGTAATGGAGAACCCGGTGGAGGATATCAAGGCGCTGCAGAAGATGGACAATGTCAGGTGGGTGTGGAAGGGCGGGAAGATATTCAAGGGACCGGGGGTAGGACCTTGGGGAGAAGAATAGTGAGACAAATCATGTAAAATGTCGGTCTGTGAGAAGGTAGGATAATTATGAACCGGTATTTGACATATCGTATAGAGGTCCCTCAGAGTGATGAGATGAAAGGAAGCATCCATAAGGTGCAGAGAGGCTTAGACGCTAAGCAATGGCTACCCCTTTTTGACCCCTTTATTGTCATGTGAGACGAGATAGATATCCTGGCAGTCCAAAGAAACTTCATTGCTTCATGACAGTGTTGAGTGTCATCAGCCATTAGGTGCTGAATGAGTTAGCGAGAATTTAATCTGATAAAGATACTTCCAGCCTTAGTATAGCCTACGAGGTTGACTGATTGTTAGGGTACCTTACTAACTAGGTAGGAGCTACGAGCACTTGATAAATATGTGAGATAGATACCATATAATACACAATACGTGCTTTTTGATGAATGTATTTAAATTGAATAAACGTTTTAAACGTAAACCGATTTATTGAAACATTGTGTGAATACTCCCAAATAAATGCCATTTGACGCCACTTCAAGTTCAAGGGGGATTTTCTTTTCTTTTACTTCTTACGTTTACTTACTCACCTCGGTAATTATCCCTAAAACTGTATGTTAGTACAAGAAAGGAGAAGGGTTTAGTGGCTTGGACCCTTAGAAATCGAGGAAGTCCAAATCGATCGCTAAGTCGGAGGAGGTGGATTTCCGCCGCTGCCACCGCCACCGCCACCACCTCCAGCGCCTCCTGCACCTGCAACCGGAGGTTCTACATCAGCGTCAATAATATATTTCTTGACGAGGTACTCGATATGATCGTCCGACTCAAAACCCTCGTTGTTGGGGTATGCTTGGGCGGTCTTCGTTACAACGGCATCGGAAACCGTCACCAGCAGTTCCTCGAGCCGGGGCCTGTTGAGGGGATTTTCAGCGATGCAGCGCTGTACGAGAAGGCGGAGGTCGGAGTCGAGATCGCTGATACCCTCCACCCGTGGGAGGAGGTTTGGGTCTCTTATCCAAGTTCGGATGTCGGCGGGGGAGGCAAAATCACGTTGCCTGATGATCAGGGCCATAAGCTAGGATTTTGTGAAATATGTTAGTTAGTCTTAACTCAAGCGGCACGTTCAGCCAGTTTCGTGGATAGGGTGACCTTACAACTCCAACGTCATAAATATTTTTGTCGGTACCATGGGTTCGCTTATCTGCCGGCCGTCGACTAGGTGACATGTTAGTAATAGTATTCATAAGTTAGTACTCTCAAGGGGATGGGAATTACTTACTATTGGTCGAGATTTAACTGCCTATCATAGTTGGCAAGCTGAAATGCGTTCAGGGCCGGGCTAACATCCATGTCTCCCGACTTGCCGAAGCCAATCAGTTGCAAAATCGGTACGAGAGCGTGCTCTGGAGTACTGTTATCGAGCTCGCCAAACATGACTGTAAACAAAAGGTTAGTATGGACTAGAAGGCTGTATATGTGTTGGTAAATAACTTACGGTTCTCGTTATGGAAGTCGTTATGTGCAAGCTTGGAGGGAGGCCCTGTCCCAATCTGTCCCAGCTGAACAGGATTATTGGGAGGCCAAGCTATTTCGACGCACGCTCTCACCACTATAAACTTGTTAGAATTATCCTGGAAAGGGATGGTATATTCAGGTACTTACTACACAGGAAAAGGCGCCACAGCAGCCGGTTCGGCAAACGCTCGCCTGCCTGCCGGGTCCTCTGTACAAATAGCTTCAGAGTGCCGTTCTGCAAATACTCTATTATATAGTAAGGAACCCCTAGGTTCACGAGTGGGTTGGGATCAATGGCAAGTGGCTTTACTACGTGCATCGCATATTGCAGGATCTGCGGTTATGTTAGCAAACAAACATCTTGGACTGTAGGCCGTCCCGCAAATACTTACATTGAGATAGGAGATCTCGTTGTTGACCGCATCTTCGGTGCCACTGGTCCCTGCTTTGGCCACAAATCTTCGACCACCTTCGCCTACTTCTTTGAAACGCATTGTCGTGCCGTTGTGGGTTGAGGCAAGCAGTCCCTCAAACTCGAAGCGCGGGTTGTCGTCAAACAAATTTCGGGCTCTGTCGACAACAGATGTAGGATCGTTTGCCGACCTGGCTGCCTGGGCTGGCTGAACACGCAACATATTATAATCTTCGTCGTTCCCGCGGCCCCACTGAAACACTCAGAGTTAGCTATTTCTCTTTCTAGATAATCTAACGATGATTTGGAAGGTTTAAGTCATGTTCTAAGTGCGAGAATTCCTTTGGACAAAGAAATATGCTCTCGAAAGGTGATGGATAGGGGTAAAATCAACTCCGAGAGTTACTTACAGGATTGCGGTTGCCACCACCGGCATTGCCACTAGAAAATCCCCAAGGATCCATGTTTCGAAAGTATTGTTGATAAGTGTAGAGTGAATGATAACTATATTGTCGCAATTATGTTTGGAAGATCAAGTCATAGTCAAATGCTACTGTAGATGTGTTCTTATAGAGTTTTATACTTGGTCTATTGTATTACTTGCGAGAAACATAGCCATTGTCAACGAGCTTTGTAGTCAATTGTCTTACAAAGAAGGAAATAGAATGTGACAACTTGCTTAAAAAAACCATGGAGTGTCTTTATTGTTAACTAATTGTATACTAAACTATAACTTGTGATCCTTTCATTATTAACGGCGAGAAAAAAAAGGGAGGGCGTCTTGTCTGGGGATTCGCTAATCTTTCTTGATACTGATTAAACATCAATAATTTAGTAACATAATAGATCAAATGTGACATTTCTAGACAGGTCCCCTTGTCCTGTCATCTGGGTTAATAGTTGAAGTCCTGCCAAACAAGTCAATGCTTTGTGTTCTTACTACTCTTAGAAATTCAAGTCCATGCAAGTTGTTAGGCTTTCCCGGTGAGAGATTATGAGAGAACTGTTGAAACTATCATGAGTATTATACTAGCAACTTGAGAATTCACAACAAGCATCAACTAAATACCTGACCAGTTTAAACCAGAACAATGACAGGACTGCGTGTTTATAGAAAAAGAAGAAGGAAAAAAAGTCACCTAACATACTACCGGTTTTGAATGAGATACTACCTCGTACGACCAATACAGCACAAACATATTTTGTACTAGCCTGGTTATCTTCGCTATCTTCAGGCTCACGTATTAAATCGCAACTCCCGACAAGACTCAAGGCATGACTGATAGAAAGTATTGTGGGGGTGGAGGCTAATATTCCCGGGCACATAGAGCACTAAGTTGGATTGTCTGAGAGGCGGGCAAAGGAACATAAAAGTTCGATCAGTTAGCAGAGAATCGATTCAATTGAATTGAATGCATGCTATCGAATTAAAAGAAACTCATTTCAATCATGAAAGCGCGTCGCCTGCATCGAGTTGAACCATCCAGACCTGACAGAGGAAACCGCGAATGAAAGCAGATGTTCATGGTCGTGATTGAACCCATCGCTGAATCCGAGAAAAACCTAAGCTAAATTACAATCCAGTCATCCATAAACTGCCAAAGCCCCCTTCTTGAGCCTCATTGCTAAACGCCGATGTTTTTAGTAGCTTATAGTGGGATGACGCAGCAGTCGCACGGCAGCGGACAAGGGATGATGAAGCAGAAGCGGCCGGGGCAACAACCGCCACGATCACCGCCGCGCAGCCCAACAGTGGGTTCTTCATGTGGACGCTGGGGGTCTTTTGTTTGTGATAGCACGTTATGTTAGTTATTGTTGTTTTTCTGAATGAAATAAGCATCTGAAAAGGGGGCGGCGGGAAACGTACCCATCGGCTTAGAAGCGATCGGCTGCATTTGAATTGACTGCTGAGACTGTGGCGCTTGACCGCCCTCTGCAACGGCAGCAGGGTTGTTTTGGGCGTCTGGTTGGGAAGGGGCCATTTTTGGGGGAAGGTAAGTACCGAAGTTGTGGTAATTAGGATTATTGTACGAGGCGGACGTATACGAGTAGGTAATAGCAGATATAAAGTCTTCCGAACTGTTAGGGAATGGGACTTTTAATACTATGTAAGTTTTGAAACGGCGTGGAGGAGCTGAACACGACGCCGCGTAAGGACACAAAGTACGAGGTAAGCAAGGCAATCAATCAGGTGATAACTACCGACGGCTGGTGTTGTGGTGTCACAGCCACCTTAGCTCAGCCACATTCAAGTACGTAGTACATAGTTAATACCGGAATATGTAGCTTATGACGTCATATTAACTTGTTTGAGAAAGTCACAATGCAGCTGCGCCTATTGGTTGATACACACCTACATATACCTACCTACATATAGAGGCTAGACTTTACATGCATACATGATACAGTTGACAGCCTTAAACCGGGGTAATGCTACAGAGGCGCTTCACAAGCTCGCTTTTAAACGTGACGTTAAGACCAGACCTACTGCATTCGGTATAAAGAAGTATCTGGGTTAGTAAGTACATAGTAGTGAGGTTTTAAATACTGGTGACATTCACTTATTTTGAGGATCTAGCGTTGTTTCTAGCATCCTCTAACCACAACATAACTTACACTGGTTATTATCAAGTTAATATAGGGTATGCAGGCACACTTTAAAACAACTAAAGACATTCTGCATGATCACTGTTCATTAGATTTTTGACATAGACAGCTATAAAATCAGTATTGCCCAATGTAAATGCAGCCTGTAGTTTAAGGAGAGATTGTGGCACAGCTAGCCTTGCTAATATAAGGTTATGATGGAAGGTCGTGGCCTACTCTCTGCTATAAGTAGTAGCAAGCTATGTAACATATCATTCTGCCCCCTGTTTCATGGTGATTTCTGCTACTACTATGTATTATTAGCGAACCGAAATCCTATCTTTTAAGGTAGGGTAGGTCATTGGGCTATTCTACATATCCTTTTATTTTCCTTTTTTCTTCTAATACTGAGATATCTTCTCCATGACTATAATTCTATGAGGATATATGGATATCACCACCTGGCTCTATCAAATATGGATCAAGACACTTCTTCACCCCAAATAAATATAACGGATACCGGATCAAAACTACTGCTTACAGTAGCCTCGCTGGCACTACTTGCTGGTAGTTTCAAGTTTATACCCCAAAGAGCAGATGTAGCTCGTCGGGGCTTCGTTTGGTTCAAGGTCGCGCTCTTTCTTTTTCCTATGTAAGCCGACCCAACTGGCACACTATACAGGAATTAACCGAATAACCAATAAGTTCAGAGCACTAAGCCTAGCATTTATTCCCGATATCATCTGGTACAGTAGCCCTCTCACAGGTGATTATTGGGAGTTGTCCTCAAATCGAGAAAGGATCGTTGGATTCAGACAGCTCTTCGCTTTCCTCTGTCTAATTTTCATTCCTTTGGCTTTAATCGATCTCGGACTTGGGATCCTTCACTCCTGGAAGTGTGTTTTTAAGGGACGATCTGCATTACGTGTAGTATCGTACATACTTGCGTTGCAAGAATTCGCCGCCTTAATTATTTCGGCTATTCTAGTGATTGGCTCCAAGCATTTTTCCGGCGTCGATGATCTAATCAGATGGTCGGGAATCGTCTTTCGGGCCATGGTACTAGCCGCATCCCTTGTATCCGTTGGGCTTGGTATGATTGTGGCGGTATATTCTCAGAGGGTTTCTCGTAATCAACAGGTGAGTGTGTTTGGCATACTGAAGGCAATGGTGCGACAGCTTTAGCAGCTAACTCTTGCCAATTTCAGGTTGTCCTTCTCTTAATTGCTGCAAGCATCTTCTTCACTATACAATCCTCCTGGATGCTAGCAGAAGAAATAATACTTGAAACCCCCTTGGTCCTTAGTCTCGTACTTGGACCTCTTCTTGAAGAGGGCTGCTTGTTTACTACACTCCTTCTGATCTACGCAAGTGGCGTCAAGAAATCCGGGGGCATATGGTCGACACGGCAAAAGTGGGAGCCGGAGCCTCAAAGGTACGAGGGCGAGCTAATCCCTGCTTCACCATCACAGCCAATATTATACGGAGCAAATTGGGGCTCGTCAGGTTGGAGAGAACTAGACTCGCATGCACTGCCGCTGCGCCGCGAGCTTGACGAACAAAACGAACACCGCCAGCCAACAAACCAGGGTTTTATCACAGAATTGGGAGGGACAATCGTCGCTCGTGAACTGCCAGCGGTACAACAGCCGTCGACTTAACGTTTTACATTTAGACAGTATGAAACCCTTCATGAGCGGATATGGATTCAATTTCAAAGTTACGAGGCTGACGCACAGGGATGATGACTGAAGCGATAAGAACATCGCTGGCTGTTTATCTTGGGTTGAACCTTTGGAATGACTTCAATACATAAATTCTTCCTTATTAGGCTATCATCCAATGGAGGGTACAGGCGGTAGAGACATAGTCAAAAGACCAAATGTAGATTAGTTCATCACGTTTCCAGCCCACGGTTTAGGCTCAGTGGTACTTTGGATCAGAATAAATGTGAGCATGATGTTGTAACTGGCTGAATATTTACTTAAACTTATATTTTAAACCGAGAATTGCATAGGAAACGACGCTTAGTCACATCATTCTACATGTCATATAAAAGGCTATTTATAGTCTATGCTGTGCATTAGATAATGTTAAGCCTAGAGCAATAAGGTTACCAATGTTCGGCTTGCCGTAGTTCGCCTCGACGTCTAGCATAGCGATACGAAGAAGATATCATTCCGTCCAAAATATTCTACTACTATTGAACACACCCTTGTAACAAGTCCTCAACGACCCTGGGAATATGCGAGGCTTTTAGCAGTTGACTTGCTAGTCTAGCGTTAGTTTAGCTCATCAACTGCGCCCACTAACACGACAGGCCATGATAATAACCTGATTTCCAAATTCCTTGTGTAAGACCTAAGAATTCACTGTCAAAAGTAGATCTCGAGTCTGCATGTGGGATCAGATAGCAGTGATTAGATTAAAATAAAGCCACGGAATGCTAAGCACGGTGTCGCCGACTACGGACTCCTCGGGTTCTTTAATTTCTAGCGGCGACTCTATTGGACAGGGACCGGACGATAACTATTGGAACACTGGCACGTGCGCCGGCGGGAATCACTGTGCTCGTCGAGGCTTTCGGGTGATTTCGTTGTATCCACCGGGTGTCGACCCCCTTGCGAAGATTATTGATGAAGATGTCTCCGCAATTTCTCTAAGCCCCGTGTTCGGAATTCTATGGCGCACCGTGTGTAACGACCGGACGAATGAAGCGCCCAGAAGAGATGGGGAGAGGGAGAAAGGCTTTGGGTACGACTTACAAGGCTTGGATTAAGCTTTCACTACGTAGTTGGCGTTCCTGAAAGGAGTATGTTGAAGAGGAAATAAAGCCAAAACAACCCCCACAGCTCGTCAGATCATCTACAAAGGAAAATTGCTGACTCTGGAAATTGAAGTGGATCTAACGTGGATGCTGTCACCCTCAAGTATGAGAGAAGCAAGAGAAAATCCTGGCTTGCCGAGTCTTATGACTACAAAGCCGATATTCTTGCTATCATCGAGGAGGTTGCGGACACAGATAGATACCCATGTGTTTTCTTAGACCCGACCCAAGGCTGGTCTGCCCCCGCAGACAAAGCTGATGCAGATGACAGTGCCTCTCGTCCTTTAAATCCCTTTACGTGCGAAGAGCTTCTGGAGATTGGCAGGTCCTGTGAATACAAGGTCCTTAGAAGGCTCGGCCACGTCTTGACACGTTTGACGTACGTCGCCTCGAAAGACGAACTGCCGGTGCACATACAAGATGTGTCCATGGATCAAGTTCCTCGGAGACCCTTGGCGTTAGCTGAAAAGAGACATAAATGTTCCTTCTGGAAAATCCTTCTACACGTCGTTCTTCCTGGTACTAAGCTAGCTACGCGACCTACAGCACTACTCGCCGTCCTCAGTATCCGAATGGGAATGAAGCCGCTGCTGACCGCAGCAGACTCAGAGATGCTCAACTGGAGGAGCAACAACTGGAACACATTGGACATTCCCGAGACCTAGAATACTTGCTGGATGCCGACAAAGACTTTGAGGTGCGGCACAAGGCCGGGATTATCGCTGGCGAGATCCCAGCTGACGCGAGCTTCTTGAAGGATAGTGACCGTCAACTGTTTAAGCGCCTCGTTGATTTCACTATGCTCAAGGCTAACCTGAGGACAACATTGCAAGCCTAAGTGGGCTGGACGCCTAACAAAGCAAAGGTTCCCATCGGACCTCTGGTTACATGTCGTCGGTGCAAGTTCCCTCGCTCTGTCACCATGATGGGGGTCAACGGGGTGTGTGCGGCATCTGCATGTGTCACGGCACCAAGTGACTATATAAGGCAATGCAAGACGGTTAGCCCCCGAGCTAACAACGTTCCACTTTTGGTGGTGTAGTGGTATAGTCCTAGCATTCTGTACCGTCACAGCATGGTTCCCAAGGCAGAGTACCTTGCTGCTAACAGGGACAAGGCTGTTGCGATAATAATCAACGCATCCAAGGATCAAACCGCGGTAGACGAGGCTACATGGGTCGAGTGTAGTGTCAATAGCTGCCGGGCACAATACATTGTCTACGACGTCCCAGCACTGGGCGTACGTCCCAAGTACCATTACTGCCGCCAGAACTCAGGACCGTCGTCTGAGTGGCACGGTCCCGTGAAACCGCCGACCGTCGAATGCAGCCAGTGCCTCAACCGGATGATCTGGCCTAAAGAGTACCGCCCCGCCAAGTTCTCGGAATCCAACTTTCAAGTGCCCAGCCTACACAGCCGGCCGCAAGACGATCGTAGATGCTGAGACGACAGGTAGGGGTCTCGCGAACGAGAACGGCACCGAATGGATTATCCGGAACGACACCAAGACCACCGATACCCTCTCAGAGCGCTCTCTATACAAGACAGTAGCTATGCTCGACGGACCTGATGACTTCACGGCGGGCGTCGAGCTCCTCCCCCGCACAGCAGACACGAAAACTGGCCTTACGATTGACGGCAAGCTCGTGCGTAACGAAGACGCACTCCGGACATCCCTACAGCGCTGGATCGCCACGCGTCGCGCCGAAGCCGGGACCTGCAGCCTATGCTTCGGAGATCTCGCGAAGCGGGGTTTGCGACGCGCGTGCGGCCGGTCCTCCGGCTGCGCCCAGGACATCTGCGAGTTGTCGTCGTGGGTGGTATGGGTTGAGCGCGCGAGGGCGCTTGATCAACGTGGCGGCGCTACCTAGTCGTGTCCGTTCTGTCGACGACAGCCGGTCCCCGGCGCCGTGTCCCGGGCCGCCGACGGGCTGCGCTACCTACCTCGGCAACCTGTGCGCGGCCGTCGAGCAGAGCGGGTCCTAGATCTATGCGTGGTGCGCAGACTGCGGCGTCGCGAAGCCGTTTGTCGAGCGCGTGTGTGCGCAGGGCGCCCCGGAGGATCTGGTTGAGTGGGTTTGTGAGGAGTGCAGGGACGAGGGAGGCTTGGGCGTTAAGTAAGTCGATTCGGAACTGTCCTGGCTGCGATGCGCCGACGGAGAAGTGGGGTGGGTGGGTGCGATCATAGGTATCGAGTGCACGATTTGTGGATCCTAGGGTAATTTATACGCATATGTCGCAGGAGCATGGGGGTTGGTATGGTGGGAGGGGTGTTGAGGGCCTGAGTGAGGATGAATGGTATAATTGAGGGCGTACGCAGTATGAGATGCTGTTTTACTAAGGTAGGAAGGAGTACAGTAACTATCCCGATTATTCTTGAATGGGTACTTAGACAACATGTGACATCAGTAAGACCCTATCCTTACCTCGCTCTTTACGTTGGTTGAAGGGGGCATGGATATTTCTCTATATCTATTCAACGTTTGATAACATATTGTTTGGTGCAGTATGTAGTTGTCTTGTCGCATTCTGTCGGATATGAACATTCTTGATTAGTTAGTCGACCACTGTTCGGTCGGTAGGTATGCAACAGAAAGCGGCATACCGATATTGTAAACTACATTGCTGACCTAGGTATGCTTGGTATGTTAGGGGTTTAGGATTTGCTTTTGCACATTGGGGTACCACAGGATGACGTCTGGCCATGCGTTTGGACTCCATTATTCACATGCCAGCTTAAGAGTAGTACAATACAGCGCCATAGCCTGGAAATTTCAGCAGTGCTTTTGCTCCAATAGAGCCTTATCCACGCGTGAAAGATATGGGCAAAATACGAAAGCAGAGAATACCCCCTTCCAAGCCTACGTGAATAGAAAATAACCCTTACTATCTTTAATAAGTGTACCCTCTAATAGTACCCGACTAGGCAATGAGTTGGTTTGACTGGTTCTGGCCTGGGAAAGGCTCGCTAATACAGCATCCACAAGTTTACCCAAGCAATATTGAACATCAGCTTGGGACCACCTCCTATGATGAGAACAAGAATGGGGATCTTGGTATCAAGATCCTGTATGATCCACTCAACCAAGGCTTGAATATCAATGTCGAGTAAGTCGGTAATTTCTTATATGGAACAATTACTAGTGATATTCGTATAGAGAGGATGAATACAAGGCTACGTTGTGCTCCTTCATTTGTTGAAGCCGCTTCTAATTCGAGGCCTTAGCATTATTTGCATCCACGATCTTGGTGGTCATCGCGAAAGGACCTGGGAAACTACCAAAGAATCTAGCACTGAGCAGAGTGTATTGTGGCCTCGAGATCTTTTGCCCCGATGCATTCCACATGCTAGGGTCATGACGTTCGGATATGACTCCGAAGTTCCCAGCGTTCGCTACCTTATGCAAAGGATCATGTATTCGAAATCCAAAATAATGCTCTCCCACTTGAAGGAAGCTCGGAACACCAAAGAGGCTACCCATAGACCGATCATTTTCTTAGCTCACGGCCTTGGGGGTCTCATTGTGAAAAGTGCCCTCATACATGCAGATAGAGAAGAGCAACGATTCTCCGGATTTAAGTTATCTACAGCAGGCGTGCTCCTTTTCGGAACGCCACACCAAGGCACCTCAAATACACCTTGGCGTCAGCTAATGAGTGATATAGTCCGCCGACATATTGATCTAGACGGAACGAGGGATACATTGGACGCATATCTAGGTTGGCTTCAGTATAAGCCTCTCTGTACAAGTTTTCAGACTTTCTGTTTTTGTGAAGATGACAGCGGCAACCTAGCTTCCGATGCGTCTCAGGTAAGGTCCTTCATGGTTTTATATATGTATATGTCTTTGACTGTTTTAGGCCATCGACGACCCACCTGCAGTTACCTCTCCGTTGTTTGCAGTCCGCAACGAACTGTTGCATAGTGGAAGGCTGTTGACAACGGTACCGCTCCAGCGAAGTCATAGCGATCTTGTGAAATTCAAATCTATGGACCTCGACTACCAAGAGGTGGAGTCACATATAAAGAAATTATATGATGACTCTAAGAACATCGTGGAAAATAATGTCTTTCTGAATCAACTTCTTCAGCGTAAGAATGACTCTCTCCCATCTAGAATTCGCGCGCTAACTTGACTGTCAACAGATCCGCCAGGCTACGAATGGGATGATTGGAGGAACGACTTTCGCATACCAGCATTATTGCCTAATGCACCAGCTGAACCATTTGTTGATAGAGAAGCAGAACTATCTATTATAAATGACACTCTGACTAAAGATACCATCTCCATGTTGATCCTCAATGGCATGCCAGGGATCGGAAAGACACAGCTCGCCTTGACGTATGCGAAAATATGGAAAGATCACTACACATCTATCTTCTGGTTAAATGCAGAGGATCGGTACGCATTATATTTTTCACTTCGGGTGGCAGTGGAGCATCTCAAGAACCAGTATACTCCATATGCACAGGACGACATGCAATCTCTCAGGATAATCCACTACTTATCTCTTCATGGACTGTTAAACGAAGAAGGGGAGTTGCAGCCATGCCAAGAGTCACCAGGGCTTCTGTTTCGAGTAATTCGAAAGTGGTTCGAAAAGAGATCTAACCATGGCTGGTTACTCATCTTGGACAACGTAGACGACCAGAACGTACTGCGTGAGTTCAGAATCGATGACTTTGTTCGTTCTCATGTCAGTGGAAAGATTATTATGACTGGCAGGGAACCACATCCCGATTTTTACGATATAAGGGTAGAAAGATTAAAGTCTCAAGCTGCCCTAAAGATACTGCGGAAAGTAGGCTATCTAGTAGAGTCCAAGTCCAATGGTATGTCCTGATCTCCAAGTTTTCTGAAAGAAATAACATAACCGTGGGATAGAGAGCGACCTCGAACTCCTCGTAAACTGGTTTGACGGTGTCCCCCTGGGTCTCCAGCACGCCCGAAGTTTCATGTCAACGTCTGATTATTCTATCCGAAAGTATCTGAGTCATCTATCAGCTGAAATTCATTTATTGCCAGAAGTGGAGGCACTGCCTGGCTTAATGGTTCAAGAGGCATTAGCGGCAGCCTGGTCAGTGTCTATGAGCACCCTCAGGAGAGATTACCGCGGCGCGTCAGATCTCCTTGATGACGTCGCATTTTGGTCTGACAACGATATTCCTGTTCATGTGATAAGGAAGTACTATGGAACAAGCGAATGCTTCAAAGGTTAATTGCATCTTTCCAATTCTTTGCAATTGCTAATGCTAGTTCAGACATTCAAGTAGACGAAGAAATGATACTCCTGAGAAACCATTCCCTCCTCAAACAGGGTACTATTGGCGACACTGTTTCCATTAACCCTCGTCTACGCCAATGGCTAAGGAGTATAATATGCAACAGTCCGAGAGAACAAGAAGAAAGAGCAAAGTCCGCCTGCCAGGCTGTCGAACTTCATTTATTATCTACTGATAATATGTTCAATTTCCGCTTTCCACTGGAGTACTCACCTGCACAAGACTATCTTGAGGAACAGTTACTTCCCCAAATTGAAAGATGCCTCCAGTATGTCTCTATATTCTCCCAAAATGAATTCAACTGGGTAGCTTTGGGGGATACCTGCCGCCGCCAAGGAATGCATGATCTTGCCCGTCGATTCTATGACGCTGCTACTTCAGTGCCGCGACCAATATCGCTACAAAGTGCCATACTTCTAGACGATTTAGAGTCAAGGGAGAGGGTCTTTGGCCCGAACCATTTGCGAACTAGACAAGCTGCAATCGCCCTAGCATCTGGGTATCAAAAGGAAGGCGAATATGACAAAGCCGAGAATTCTGGAGACGTGTTGCTTTAGCTGACTGCAAAACGCCGGGTATCCATAACCCTTTAACGTGGCAAGATTCGACGGATTTAGGGATGGTACTCCAGAGACAGAGCAAATTTCAGCAAGCAAAGCTGGTATACAATGCTGTCTATAAGGTGGCTGTTCTGGACTTAGGGGCAGAAGACATAAACTGCTTAAGGATACGCGGGAATCTTGCGATACTGTTTACCATAGAAGGGAAACTGGAGATGGCAGAGGAGATGTATCCTGCGGTTATAAAAGGAATGGAAGCACAACTTGGACCTGAACACCCGGATACGGAAAGAATGAAGAAGTGCTTCGACTCCAACCAGAAGCAACAATATGATAAGACGGATGGGGGAAGGAGAGATGCTGCAAACTTTCACCAGAGACAAAGGAAAAAGGCCAGCGACCTGGCTAGGTTCCAAGCAATGTTTGCGCGCCTTGAACGCGAGGAAGGATAAGTATCATGTATTACAGTTAGGGCTGATAGTAGGTATATATTGGAAGCTATTGAATAAGGGACACCAAGCTCGTACTACTCTTGACATAGAATGGCTACGTATTCGCACGAAATATACAAGTATGCCAACTATCAGGACAGGGGTATGAAATCCTCAGCCTTAAGACCATAATAAGACCCTTGGTCTTATGAATCTTATTCTAGAATATCCTAAAGCCGCGACTCGCGCCATACTCTACGTGGATAGTTCCCGAGTTTGCACTCAACTGGTAGAAAACCCACGGGATCAAGGTAAGGAAACGTCGAGACATGGTTTGCTTTTTTGGGAAAGTCGTGATTTCTTAGCGTTAGCATGTGCCGCATTTGTGCGTAACCATCTCCGACTTATTTTGCACCTACCTGTTCCAGCTAACCGAAGTAATCATCAAGACACTTCGAAAGGCGTGGGTTCGGCATATACCACGTTAATAACAAGGTCGTCTAAAGCTATTGCTTTACACGATTTAGAGGTCAATTGTCCGGATATCAAGCCCGTCCTCGAGGTACTAGCTTCCGGCACTTAAAGCGGTGCTAGCATGTGGTGACTTGAAAGTAGGGCGTAGCTGAATAAAGAGCGTATCTTATAGTGAAGCCTAGGATCTGGGATCCTTGCCGGTATTGGCATTAATACATGCGCATTAAATTTGTCGGCTAGGTTCCGAGCTTAGAGCATGTTCCCTCGTGTTAGGATCGCGAGTGATTGGTCGGGGTACGACTCAAGTGAAGTGGGCAGACATACATATTCATAAGGTTATGATGGTGTCTGTGAAAGACGTGTATTTATTAAGGAAAATATACCATTGCGACCGGAGTACCCTATGACCCCTGAGC
The DNA here is from genome assembly GCA_022661535.1 of Eutypa lata. Taxonomy (NCBI): domain Eukaryota; kingdom Fungi; phylum Ascomycota; class Sordariomycetes; order Xylariales; family Diatrypaceae; genus Eutypa; species Eutypa lata. Next base: position 1,456,819 of record JAKULF010000001.1, read on the forward strand.
TAAACCTGAATATATATATGTCAAACCACCTCATTTCCACCGTTCTCATTCTCACCAACCACCCTTTAGTCAGACCAGACACCTTTGGTGCTTAGTACCATGTCGCTCAAAAGATTCACTGCTCTTCTCCTCGCTGTCGCGCACCAAGCTGCCGGTCAGCTAGTCGATGACAGCTGGAAAGGCCAAGGGACTGTCCTCGTAATTGAGGGTTCAGACTACCCCTGGGGTCCCGATGACCCCCTATCGAGCAAAGTCGGCTGTCTGAACGCCGACGGAAAGCTCATCGCCGACAACGGCAACTGCGCCGTGCTTGATGCCAACGTCACCCATCTACTTTCGGAGACTGGCGAATGTGGGTGGGCCGTCCGTGCCGGGGAAGGGGCTCAGCCCTCGGTTCTGACCTGTTCAACGCCAACGCCGACGTATTACGGGTTCTATCGCCTAGTAAGTCGGACGATTCAATCATTGGAGAGGTGCCGGCTTGGGCGATGTAGTTGATAAAAACTAATACTGTTATCGTAGAACAATCAAAGGGAACCGATTTATCTCTCGTACGGGTCTGGATATCTTGGGTGGTCGGCTGATGCTAGACCTACTGGCGACCAGATCATCGACCTTTACCAAGGACAGGGTTGGACAGACATAGATCTTGTCTTGCTGTGGTCGCCTGTATGACAGTATGGTGATAAGCATTGCCAAGATAGTATTTGCTCTACACATCGTTATAACACAAAAGAAAGATGTGGTTATGAACATGGGAATTGAATCTGTGCCGGATAGTAGGGGGCTAATGCAATAGCTTAGTGAGTTCTCATGCTATACAGTATGTTGGCATTCTTTGATGATGGTATCAACATCTTTTGTGTGTACCCAAATATATATATATATATATATAGATTGCCTGCATTGACATAATTGCCTTTGCGTATACGCTTAATTGATTATGAGGCATATTCAAGTCCCTTGCTGGACCCTTAAACGAGCATGATATATATGTAAATGATAAGGCGTAGGAGTTCCAGTTTCATCAAATACTCCAGGATTCGTGTCTTGAATTCAAGCAAATGCTTGCAAGATTAGAGAGCTGTATAGAGTAAAAGGCGCGGCAATTCAAGAGAAGAGCACAGAAATTGACACCAAGTTCTAAAATACGAGATATCTAGAATTTCCTTGATCCTTCGGTTGGTTCGGTGTGTCAGCGGCTGTCGACTTTCGGTGTTGGTTAAGGGCGCTAAGGCGCACTCGTAACTGATCAAAAGGCGCGCGTAGCATTCAATTGACGCTCGTCTTACTTTGAACCACGACAATACATATCTATATATAAACAGCCAACACTTCACTTAATCATTAGAAAGAATAATTTGAAAACTATACCATCTTCGCAGATCCAGTATTCAAGTCAATCAAGATGGCCAATACCAACACCAACCTCCAATTCCGCATCGCCACTCCCGACGATGCCCCGCAGCTTCAAAAGCTGGTGCAGGCGGCATTCCGCGCCGAAGACAGCCGAGAAAACTGGACGGCGGACATGGCCCTCAACTCGAGCTTCCGCATGGAAGTCGAGGAGGTTCTCCGCATCATCACGAAGCCCGACAGCGCGATTCTGATCGCCACCAATAGCGACGACGACAACAACACCCTCGTGGCCTGCTGCGGGATCTCGAAGCGCAGCGACAACCTTGCTCGCTTTGGTCCCTTTGCTGTGGACACGCAGCTGCAGCGCCGCGGTCTCGGGCGCCAGGTCCTCGCCTATGCCGAAGACTACTGTCGACGCACCTGGGGCGTCAAGAAGCTGGAGTTGAATGCCCTTTCGACCCGTCGAGAGCTGATCGCCTGGTACATGCGCTGTGGCTATCAGAAGACGGGCGCGTCGGAGCCGTTCCCGCACGACCGGTTTGAGGAATTGGACTTGCCGGAGGACATGTGTTTCATCATGTTCGAGAAGGATTTGAATACGGCCCCTCTTGCGGCTGGTACCGGTTAACTGGGCGATGCTACACTTCACTTCTCGAATCGGGTCCATCGGGTTGTCCAGATCTATGGTAGCCTTCACAGCAATACCTAGGGGCTTAAAAACCGATTTATCTTTTTCATTCTCATTCTCTTCTTCTGAAATACTCTTCTATGGATTATATCCGATGACTTCAAGAGCAAACATGTAATCTCAGCAGAGGTTCAAGTCTATAGTCAATTTTATCCTTTATCTGGATTCTTTGTAGAGATTGCCAATAAGTGGCTTTCTGAAAACAACTACGTCCTCATTTTTAGTGTAATTGTGTTCAAAATATGTATGTGCTCTAGTTTAAAGACATTGTACTTTAGGTTCCTAGCTTTGTCAACCAGACTATCCATAACTGGTCTCGTAAGTGAACACACAAAATAAACGCAGATGAGATGGATAAACTGGATCATTGCGAAAAAGAAAGGTGAAGAACCTCCTAAAGAGACTGATATGTATGATTCAAAACCTCAAACTACTTCATTGTCTCAAATTACTCCTGACTGCGCAAGCATGGCAATCTCTCGTGCCGCGACGTAGCGACCCGGATTCTCCCGAGCAATCACCCCAATCTCTCCCGCTTTCGCCTTCAACCTAGAACTCTCTTCCTGTCCGTCAAAGGCCCTTATAAATGCGTCGCTCAAACCACTTGCTGTCCACCGCGGTGCCGTGCCTCTAGTAGCATAGATTCCGACTCCGATATCTTCTGCTAATTGTGCGAAGTTATATAAATCAAACCACATTGGAATGATGACTTGAGGAATTCCGGCGCTGTTTGGAGTGTAAGTAAATATCAAGTTCGAGAGAGGACATGGTGCGTTTAATAACGCACTATATAGCTTCGTAATAACTATTTGCACCACCGTGGTGGATGAATCCCGTGATATAGCCCGTTTCAAGCAGGGAAAAGGTATCAACAGGAACCCAGTCCAGGTACCGCACCGCGTCATTGTTGATGTGTTCTTTAATAGACGACAATGTTGCTGAGTTCAGGTCCTCTTCGTTTTCTGGCCCCATCTTCCACAGTACTTGCGCATTGATCTTCTTTAGGAGGGTCCCAATGGCCTCAGCCATGATAGAAATTCGCTCCTTAGTATACCTGAAATGGCTGCCGAGATTGATCAATACTGTAGGACTTCTCTGTAACCACTTCACCAGGTCGAAGTCTTGTTCAATAGCTGGCTTCGAGTGAAGGATAATCGGACCAGCCGAGATAACGCCTTTCGGAGTGTAGTCTAAGGGGATACCGGCATGGGGCGCCACGTCTTGAGATATCCATAGAACATTTGGAGAATGTACCCCGTGCGAGGCCAAGACCCCGTTGCCACGAAGGAACTTCACCTTGGCGCGCATGTCTGGCATGACTACCGCTGTGTAGATGAGCCGTACCGTTAACCACATATTCTCGGGAATATCGCTCCACGGCACTGGAAAGCTGAAGTCACTGCCCATCCTGTGCGAAGTTATTATATAAATTTTGTGGGAGTTCGGGACAAAAGCATAGTATCTGACCTGGGATACTTCCAGAACATCTTCCCCGCGGGCTGCTGAGCAAAGAATACATCGCTGAGAGGATTCGGTGCAACGAAGGCGTGTCGTCTATTCAACTGTTTAGTAGCATCGACTCCTGGCCGTAGTGAGAGATCTAACACCACCACGGCCGGATCGACTTCTTCGATGATCCGAAGCATCCTTTGGAAAATGGCCACATGTTCTTCAGCGCTCCATGGTAGGGAAGTCACCTGAATGCACTTCAGAAAGTGATCGGCACCTTTCCTGCCGGGCGGGTGCAGCAGATGATCAGCGGTCTTGCGGAAGTTTCCCATCCCTTCGGAGATCGCGGTACCATATTGCCTGCCTGGAAGCTTGTGAAACCGTACCTCTTTGTTTCCAACGGCGAGAGGAAGTCTTTTCAGTCTTGCCTCTGCCGCGGGATGAGAAGCGACGTGTATTTGGATGCTAGGATATTGCTCCAGGATTGTTTGTATCGTTGCGAGATGTACGCTGCTGGAGCCATACTCTGGGTTGATGAGAAACAGAACTGTTTCGTTTTTGCCCTGCACTGCTTTAGATGGATCGTAAGCTGCTTTATGGCCCATGAGCGTTTTCAAACTCTGGGTCAGCCCCATCGTGACGACTAACAGTACACCGAATGGGATTATATACAACTACTCCATATACACTGGGAGATACGCTGCTCAATTGAAGTCATTTGCGAGATTTAATATTGTATATATGCGAATTGCGACCTGAGCGGAACTCGGAAATATTCGGGGAGGTTCGCTGAACTTCGTATACGATAAGGAGTGGTGCATCCAATGTCACGTTGCTACGGATGGAACATCCTGCGTGAGGATTTGTAATTTAAACCTGGTAAATATTCTATTATAAGCCGGGAAATATGTGCTGGTTGGGAATCATTTTCCCCTTCAGGCGAGAATCCCAACAACGAGGGCATAGCTGAGCGCCTGATAAATGCCGTGATAGTATTTCCCTTGGGGGGTAACTTAGCCAACGGTTTTGTGATCACTGGGATTTCGACGGTCGAGTTGTCGATAACTAGAAATAATGGCGTTCTCGATCGAGGATCTTTCCTCTTGACGAAATCATTACAAGTAGGGATGGCTTCGTCTGAAAGCTTGGTGGGTTTACCATTGAGGTCCCGTTATCAATCATCATAGATGAAATATAGGCGCAAATGATGAAATACGCATTGGTGATGTGGTCAAACTTATGACATTTTGAGATAGTGTAAGAAGACTGTACTTTCCCGATCTCCTAAAATGGGTTGCATAAAATAGAGCCATAAAATAAATTCTTTTGATTCACGATTCTAAAATGACTGAAGTTGGTAGATTACAGGTGCCACGCAAAATATACTGATAGCAGCTATAAGATGAAGAAAAATATGATGCCCAAGTAATCATATCATATACATAGGAGCTGACCACATTTGAATTACAGCCGTGTCGTTAGGACAAGGGGGTTAACATGGAAGCATAGTATGGGGCCAAGTGGCTTAGTTGACTGAGAGTTGAATCTATGACCTGTAGTGCTACTGTCTAGAAGGGGATCATTTCTTGATAACATTGTTCGAAAAGGGTTGTCAAATTTCTCGAGTTCCTTCCCACTCCTGCCTGTCCTTGTGATATTTCCCAGTTTTATCATCCCCCTTCTTTCCTAAAGAGGCGGTTGCTCCTGGAGCCCACTCATTGGGTACAGCCGAATCAGCACGAAGGCATCTTGCATGGTGTAAGATTGCCCCCCGGCTGATATGGCTGATAAGCGAACAATCTAGTCATTTATCAGATTTTCGAACAGTTATCGTGGGAAGGAGACGGGGAATACACACCTGCTGTCACCGAATACATAAGGGTATGGGTTGCTCGATGAAGACCCCATGCTTTATTCTAGAATGGGTGGGAATCTTCTAAAGCCTCTCGTTATTAGAAACGAAGTGATATTTGATTATGTATTACATAAGCCGCTGATGTGCGCTTACCAATGATTTCTACTATTTTCTGGGTATATTTTTGTTAGCTACCGTATTTACATTGATCATGACGTGGAGCGGATATCACGAGTAGGCTGTTCTGCCTAATCTACGTCTTACTGATTGCCTTGCGAGGGTACCTCTTCCCCTATCTGAGCGTCAAAACAATTCTGTCAAAACTAGAATGCCTCAATCTGGGAACTTCAGCAGGCTCTATAATTACTCTATGTCAGTCCCAACTCCAACAGTGGTAATGGAAAACCTAGAGAGAGGTTATCATGCAGTAACGGATAGCTTACTAGTATAAATGGCAAGTTCGTGTAATATCGCTGTTGAGCGCCTCGGCTACGAAGCCCTGTTGAAGGCGCTGCGGAGCACGGTCGCATGACTGTGATTGAATACCTGTGGAAAGCCAATGAGAACGCTTTTTATCCGGACCCCCTGCGCAGCTGGTTTCGAGGAGACGTATTGCCAAAGGGCAATGGCACTTGCTAAGTAGAATGGTCATAATGTGAGTGCAGTGCAGTTTTGATCGAGGAGATCCTGCAAGCTTGTGCTCACCTGCAGTCACATCTCGCTCAGCCAAGGTAATACAAGTTTGGAGGGTGACTGGTTGACATCCCCCCTGCATTCTGTTGTTGCCAAAAATTCCACTCCTGGTATTAGCTTTCTTGTTTCCGAGTTGACCGGACCGCTGAAAAGAGGTCTTCGTCTTCTTCATACATTTGATAGCCTTGTTATGCTGTCTAGAGTGTTGCTTGGTATGATCATTCAGTGACTACCTTTAACCTTACTATGTGCTATGATGGGGATTTCTTGCCTTGCGTAAGATTGCATGGCCTTTGGGACAGCGAGACAAGACTAGGACTTGGCCTTCAAACGCGTCATAACATCATTATGACATGAATGTATGTAGGACGCCGGCTCTAGGCAATAATCAGGCAGTTCGAAGCGCATGTTGGGGGAAAAAGCAAAGAGTGAAGCGGGGTGAGAGAAGTACCTTTAGGCAACAATTGATCTCGAGATCGTGAAATACCTACAGGAATAGATAAGTTACATGCCTATATGTATAATGTAGAGGCTAATTACCATCCCATCATCTATTACATGTGGTAGTTACCAAACTCCACTAACTTAAGCGCTAACCATGCAAACACTTAATGCAGGTACTTAAGAAGTGGGGTTGCGTCCTATCTAGGTTGCCAGGGGAGCATCAATCCACGATCTCTTAACAGAAACCCTTATAATTTGTATGGGAAAATGTGAATGAATCGTGAACCTGCGCTTTAGACGCTTACCCCACTTCCAACCCCCTGAATATCTGCAATACCTACATACTTGCAATCTTACACCCAGACCCCTTCCTAGTCCGTGCCACCCTGATTCGACTTACTTGACAACTCGATTGTTTGATGATATTTGTTATTGTTCCAACTTCTTTTGCGTCCAAGTACTAGCAGCAATTAACACTTGGTAGAGTTTTCGAGGAAGTTTCTACAACACTTGATTGAATCCCATTTTCAATCAAGACCTCTCCATCTTTTGTTCATCTCATCTGTGATTTTCTTCCATCCTGTTAATTATCATTGTACACGCTCACGCTCAGCACTCATACACTCCACTTCCCTTATTCCCAATTTCTATCTACTTTTGTTACAAAGCTCACAAGTCCATCACCATGCCGCCTAGAAGGCGCCCACAAGTAAAAAACGAGGTCGTTGACCTTGATGCTCGCGAGCCTTCACCAACCCAAACACGGGTGAAGCCGCCTCCAACGGCTGCCAGTGAGAAAGTAGATGCAAGGTCTACTATCGCCTCTTTTTACCGCTCAGATGCCCGTAAGTTCACCAGGCAATGATGACTTGAACCCGGTCGCTAATGCCACTCTTAGCAAGCGCCGACACTTTCCGAGCTATTGCGGATCACGGCGAAACCCCAGTCTTGATGCAAACTAGGATTCGCCGGGAGGGGGGTTCTCAACCGAGCTCACCTTCGTTACTCAACACCGACGCCAGCTTTGCGCAGCGGAGTTTTGCACATCCAGGATTCACGGGTATCGGCAAACAGCTCAAAGCTTGCAATGATACGCTCGGCAATCTTCAGCAAATGGGTATACAGCATGTCGCTACCCTACCTGAACTCGTCCTTGTGGGGGACCAATCGGCCGGAAAGTCCAGTGTAAGTGAATCTTTCATATATTAGCTGTTACATGGCTGACAACTACTGCAGCTCATGTCTGGTCTCGCCAGACTGAATTTGCCTAGAAGCGGCGGTGTCTGCACACGGTGCCCCATTCATATCAGAATGAGTTCCAGCAACGGTCCTCAGTGGTCATGTACCGTTTCCCTTCAGCAAGACTACGAATTCCAGCCGCGCGGCAGGATGATAAAGATTACCGATGTGACGGATCGCAACCCATTTCCACCATGGGTTCAAAAACCTAACCGGGACAACAAGATCTTCAAGACGATCTATGACCCAGCCGAGATTGAGAATGTGCTTCGCTGGGCCCAGATTGCCATACTGAACCCGAGTAACAACCATGAGCTTTATGTTCCTGGTGAAGGCAACATTGCGAAAGACATCGAATTGGCCGAGGCTGCCAATCAGACGGAAGCACAATTCTCACCAAATATCGTTGCCTTGGAGATGAAAGGGACTGATTTGCCCGACTTATCCTTCTACGACCTCCCCGGCGTGTTCCTTTCCCCCGACAAGGAAGAGAATGATTACTTGGTCAAGGTGGTAAGGAATCTGACCCGCTCGTATATACGGCGACCAGAGGCTATTATCATGTGGGCTCTACCTATGAATCACGATTTGGAGAATTCCATTAGTCTGGGCATTATTCGAGAAGCAAAAGCCACGGACCGAACCATCGGTGTTATCACCAAAGCCGATATGTTGCAAATGAGTAACATCCCTCAGTGGGTCGCAGTCCTCCAAGGAAAGAAACAGTCAGTGAAACACGGCTACTTCCTTACCGCACTCCCACCTGGTGAATCCTTGGACCAAGTACCGCTCCAAGAAGAATTCTTTTTCCGCGGTGGTGTTGGTACTTGGCCTAGGGAGTTCGAAGAGTACGAGGATCAATGCGGTGTCGAGCGTTTGAGAGAATACATCACGAAACAGCTCGGGTACTCATTCGCTAGAAGCTTGCCATCGATAAAGATCGAGGTCGGCGCATACCTCCGCAAAGTTGAAGAACAACTGTCAACATTGCCAGAGTTACCGAGCAACATTGAACACGAAGTCAGAACATGCCTGTCGGAATTTTATCGACAAATCAAGAGCGCCATCAAGGAAGCTGCCTTCGTGTCCAAGTGGGATAAACTCAACACACAGTTCCAGTCCTGTATCTTCAAGATAAAGCCAACATGTATTGTTCGCGAGCCAATGCCCCCACAGAATGAAGCACGTGTGACTATCGACCTCGACTCAGATGCGGACACTTTAGCTTCACAGACTCCCAAAAGGCCGAGACCTAGCGATTCGACGGTCAGGCAAACACCAACCAAACGCCCACGTCCAGATGTAGTGGCCGGCAGGGGGTTAAAGCAGGAAGATTCATTCACAAGTCCCCTACGGCAACCAAGTTTTGCCGGGACTCCAACCCCGGAACCAACACCCTTCTCAAGATACCTACATCTCGGTCGGTCCGCGATGGATATTCGCGCGATCCGGAAGGAGATAACGGAGAAGAAAGAAGCGGGTATGCCTATCAATCTCGTCCCTACGGAAGTTTACAAAGCAATATCCCTTCGCGAGATTAAGAAATGGGACGGACCATTGGACACGTACATGCAAAAAACGATGGAACTGCTCAAGGATCTCGTTAATAGCGTCCTAGAATCGTCCTTGGAGAACTTCCGTCAGCGGGTAATATTCAAGGACTCGCAGGCTTTGTTGAAGGAATTCCTATTACACCACGAGCAGCAGTTGAATTCACGACTTATCGATCGGTATCATGATGAAACTTACGCCATGTTCACGACGAACATGGACGCCTTCAAAAGGTTCACGGCCGAGGAAGCAGAGGCGCTTGAGAGAGCAAGAAACTTTTCAAGATTGAAGGCGGCTGGTCTTATCGACCCACACTACTTCTCAACACCACTCGAGAAAATGACGGCAGAAGACAAGAAGAAGGAGCGGCATATGCTCAATGATCTGCTTCCCAGACTCGGTGAAGATCCGTTCAAAACAGAGCTGCAGGTGGCTAGTACAGTTAGGGGATATTACATGACGTCTGCTACTCACTTTGTCGAGGGTGTCACGAAAGATGTCAACGCACGGTTGTTCCGCAGCTTCGGGGCAGGCGAGCTAGACGAGTACCTAGACAGGAAGCTGGAATTGTTCCCATATCCGAGTAAGTCCCAGCCAAGCACATATAACCCGAGAACGTTTCAAGTTGCTAACATAGAACTACATAGCCCCCGAAGTATACCAGCGCCTCATGGAAGAGGACTCCCAGATCGCCAAGGAGCGGAAGCAGCTCAGGGGAATGCGAGAAAAGCTGGAGATCGCAATCGACAGCATCCAGAAGCTGGAGGTTCCATTTGCCAACGACGATATGACCGAGACGTCGACCCATATGTCCACGCACACCACCGATGTCGATATGGGCGAGGAAGAGGAATTAGAAGAAGAGGATGGCACAGCCTGAGATGTTGGAATGCACCATTTTGCTCAGCAAACGAGTGTCGATCTCGCTATGTACCAGGGTTGTCGCGATGTTATAATAGACTAACTACCACGGCGTTTTTCCCTTCTTTTTTTATGCGAGTTGGAAGGTTTCCACATATTCCCTTGATACGTTTATGTCTGTTGGAATCGCTAAAAAAGTGTTTGCTTTGGTTTATGTAGGTAGGTATTGGCAAGCCGGTTGGCTCTATACGGCTGATACTGGTCAAAATATCCTGGAATGGAACATTCAGGGTACTGGTAGAGCTCTATTTGTATTATGTAGCTTAGCAATGAGGAATAAACAATGTGTGTTTGCTGAATTCGTCAAAATCAAACATGACAGGTCCTACCTCTAACTAGTTGAATTTTTAAATTTCGTCATGTTTTGAATCACCTGAAGATGAAAATCATTGATTCGACTACTTGAATCAGAGGTGCACTTTGGTCAACAATACAGTTGCTACATCTGATGCATCTGCATCCCCATATCGGTATTGTGTAGCTACCGGATGAGATGATGTTGTGGCTAGGTTTACCGTGCTTTGACAGTAAGTATAGTCGTTTTTTAAAGCCTGCAGCGCAACTACTTATGTAACCTACCTCTACAATACGGAGATAAAGCGTAGAGAGCAGCTGCCAAGTCCACCAACGAAATACTTGATTCATCAAGTACGGTCCAATTTAAGAATTTAAGAACTAGGTTTTTTATTACCTCTAATCAAATTAACTACAAGTTGATTCAATGTTTGTTGAGCCAACTGCATTATTTCAGGTTTTGTCACCTCGTATGTAGTAAATAAATTTAGATGGGGCGGTCAATAGTGGGTCAATAGCGTTGGAAGCTTTCTACTACAGTTACCTCTTACAGCTCTTTGCCTTTACGACGTCTTCTTCTACACAACAACAGAAACCCAGTAAATAGTAGCAGAGACACGCCAACATACGAGCGAACCTGCGAAAATGTTGAAATCCACGTATAAACCATCTCCTAACATCCTGCCACCCTTACCTCCGGGCTGGGCAGAACACAAAGCTCCCACAGGCCACGCATACTACTACAACGCCAGCACGAAAGAATCTACCTACAAGCGACCGGGCGTTGACATCCCGTCCGCGTCGCAAACGCAACCACAACCACTACCTCCTCCACCGCAGGCAGCAGCAGCACACGATCCGAACGCGAGTTATTTTCAGTACTCCTCCATACCGAACCTCTCTAATCCGGCGGCCGCGAATGCCTTCCTCGCGCAATACGACCCAGCGCGACAGCAGCAGCAGCAGCAGCATCAACATGGACGCGGTGGTGGATTTCGCGGGGGCCACGGTGGCGAGGGAGGTAAGGGAGGTGGTGGTAGTGGCGGTCGACCAAAACCACAACCAAACGACAAACCGCGGTCGAAGGTCACCATTCCCGGCTGCGAGCCCTGGATCCTGGTCTACACTAAGTACGGCCGGCGGTTCGTGTATAACCCGGTCAAGAATCAGAGCTACTGGCGCATTCCCGAGAAGGTCATGAAGGGTATCTTGGAGCTGGACATCAAGGGGATCAAGGAGAAAGCCGGTGGTAACGAGCGGGAGGGCGGTGGTGAGAAGGCGAAGAGTGCGGAGCCAGAGATTGAGACTGAGAAAGAACAACAGCAGCAAGAGGAGGAAGAACAAGAAGAGCTAGGATCTGACTACGAAGAAGTCGAAGTAACAGACGACGAGGGCGAAGAGGGCGCGGAAGGTGGGGCCGAAGGACACCGCGCGAAGCGCCAACGTACCGAAGAGCCGGGCACAGAGGGAGCAGAAGGGCAAGGAGAAGAAGACGAAGAATCCACCAGCCACATGCCCGTAGAATTCAACGAGGACGACATCGCATACCAGCTGCAAGCGATGGGGGCAGACTACGGCCTAGACCCGGGCGAGTACGACGACGGGGACGCGGAGGCGTGGCCCGAGGGGGCGGAGGGCAACCCGCTCTCGGCGGAGGACGCGCGCGCGCTCTTCGAGGACCTCCTCGACGACCACGGCATCAACCCGTACTCGCCGTGGGAGAAGCTGCTCGAGGAGGGGCGCGTCTTTGACGACCCGCGGTACACGGCGCTGGCGACGACGAAGGCGCGGCGCGACGTCTGGGAGGACTGGAGCCGGGCGCGCATCCGGGCGCTGCGGGACCGCCGCGCCCGCGAGGCCCAGCGGGACCCCCGCATCCCCTTCCTCGCCTTCCTGCACGACAAGGCCACGAGCCCCAAGCTCTACTGGCCCGAGTTCCGCCGCAAGCACCGCCGGGAGCCGGCCATGCGCGACTCGGCGCTCGCGGACCGCGACCGCGAGAAGGCGTACCGCGACCACGTGGCGAGGCTGCGGCTGCCGCTCGACGCGCGCAAGAAGGACCTCGCGGCGCTCTTGAAGGCGGTCCCGCTGAAGTTGCTCAACAACCGCACGCACCCCGAGAACCTCCCGTCGCAGGTCCTCGCCGATGTGCGGTTCATTAGTTTGGATGCGCAGACGAGGGATGAGCTCGTCGAGGCGTATATCCAGACGCTGGATGGGCCGCCGGAAGAAGGGGAAGAGGGAGAGGAGGAGGAGGGCGAGGAGGAGCGGAAGAAGAGGGAGGAGAAGCAGAAGAGGGAGAGGGCGCTCGAGGAGCGGGAGAGGGTCGTCGCGGAGGATAAGCGCAGGCAGAGGAGGGCGCTGGAGCATGGGCGGGCGGCGCTAAGGGAGGAGGAGAGGGAGATCGAGAGGGCTATGCTGGTTGGGAAGAAGGGGTTGCAGAGCCAGTTGGAGGCTGCGAGGGAGAAGGAGAAGGAGATGGAGAGGGAGAGGGAGATGGAGAAGGGGGAAGGAAAGGATGCAATGGAGACTGATGCGTGAGAATGAGAATTGATGAGCATTGTCATATTTGGAACTGTTTGCGGGTCTACTATAAACATATAATAAAAGCATCACTCACCGGAGTTCTATAACTAGGTACCTAAGTTTACACTAAGGATACAATCTTTGCTATGTTGGACGACTACTTATTACACTAAGTGAGCTCTGTCGGTATTAAGTCCACGGCAGAATATGTCTGTTTGTTTCTATGCTATTGTCCGTTCTCGAGGCCTTACCACAGCACAACACAGCACAGCACAATAACTCAAACGACATGCGCGTTTCAATATGAAGCAAAGAAAAAGCAGAGCCAAATGTACTCTGTTCGCTTCAATGCTTTGCTTTGCTATATATATACCATAATCGTGTCATGTCACATCAATCACAGCCTACTAATATTAGCAGCCTTCTTTCCCGTTTCCTTCTCCTCCTCCGCTTCTCGGCCCCTCCCAAATATTTTCCCCCCTAGCTATTTCCTCCTCCTTCACGAGGCAAGCGGCAGAGCTACAACCAGTTGTCGAACCAGGTGACGGCCTGCAGGAAGGCCTGCTCCTTGGCGAAGCGCTGCTCCTTCTTGCTGACGTCCGACCGCACCGCGAACCCGTGCTCCGTCTGCGAGTACAGGTAGATCTGGTAGGGGTCGCCCTTCTTGGCCAGGATCTCCTCGGACCGGTGGCGCTTCTCGGCGGGGAAGACTGCGAGGGGAGGTGAAACGGTGGGTTAGCATGAAATCATCATCATCATCAGAGTGCGGTATGGGGGGATGGGAATTATAATTCGGTTTATAGTTCGGGGAGGGGGAGGGAGGGTAGCTTACTGGCGTCGGTCTCGGCCGCAGAGATGGATAGAGGTGCCTTGAAGCCCTCGAGCTCCTCCTCGTCGACGAACGATGGGTGTGCCATGTAGCCGACGTTGATGCCGTTCTTGTAGTGGCGTGCCACGTACTGCATGGAAAGCCAGTTAATCACAGGTTTGTCCTACTTCCACATGCCCCTTCGACCCAGCTAGAGCGAAAGAGACAACAAGGGGGGGGGCAAGCCACCACCACGCACCTTAGCACCAAAGCAGTACCCCACGGCGCCGAGCTTCTTGACGCCCTTCTCCTCCTTCAGGTACTTGATGGCCGCCTCGGCGATGGGGTCGACGGCCGCGGGCGTGTGGGGGTTGTCGCCGGTCGAGCCCCCCGTCATCCACTTCATGAAGTCGAAGTCGCCGGGCCGGTTCAGCGGGATCGGGTCCCCGTTGAACAGGTCGATGATCAGCGTCGCGTACCCGTTGGCCGCGAACTGGTCGGCGATCAGCTGGCTGTTCTGCCAGATCCCGATCACGTCCGGCAGGATCAGGATCGCCGCCCCGTCGTGCTTCGCCGCCGCGTCCGCCTGCGGTGCCGTGAAGTACGCGTCCCACTTGCCGACTTTGAGGGCCGTGCCGACCGGTGCGCCTCTGTCGTTGTTAGGAAAATGTGGGTTAGCGACATCTTTTTTTTTTTCTTCTTCTTCTTTGGTGTTTGGTTTGATTTGCTCGTTATGTGGGGATGGTTTCTGCTGGTGTGTGTCCTCCCTTTTGGAGAATTGGAAAAAAAAAATTTTGAACGAGAAGGAAAAAAGAGAAATATTCAAGTAATCAATGGATATCTGACGTTCATAAAAGATTAAAGGTAGATGCTAGCTAGCATCGTGATGCCAAGAATAGCGGGGGATGCGATGACGAACGAGGGGTATGTAAGTAGGTAGGTTAGAAAAATAAATATCGGGATACTCACTCATGCTTGACGCCGACGGTGCAGCACTTTCCTGGCGGGTTCGAGGCCATTTTGACAAATTAGTAGGAAGTGATGGTTTCTTTGAGTTGAATCGGGATTCTTGGGTTTCTGTGTTGGTTGTAGGAGACTATGATGATGATGATGATGAAGATGCTTTCTTCTTCTTTTTCGTCTTCCGGAGATGGGTTGCAGAGACTTTTATAGACCGGTAGGGCAGTCCAAAGCGAGAATATTTGTGTCTATGTGCTAGGGGATCCCACGTCCACCACGGCGGATCAGGACCCCTCCAAAAGAGGATGAAACTAGCAACGCTATCCCGCTACTAGAACGCGCAACAAGTTGAGGCTACCTACCTCATAGATATTCCCAATTACGCATGTACCTTCATGCATAGCATAATGCTCTTGATGCTCTAGGAGGCTGAACGGACCCGTACTCCCCGCTAGCTACCGCATACGCCGGCACGTTTTAGTGGCCCTTCGGGTGCTATCTATTAGTTAGAACCTCACATTCGGTTCCAAAACGGCTAGAAAGAACGTCTTTAAAACTCTTTCGCCTAGGTACTGTACTCAGCCATTCATTCTTAACTTCAAGTTCACGATTACCTGCTCAGACCGATCTATATACGGTAATTCACAGGGACAGGATCGCTAGACGGGACTGTTTTTCACCGTCATCTCTTTTTGGGCTTCCTACATGTTCACGGTGCATAGGTCCGTACCTTAGCTACGCCGCGAGCCATTCCCAGGACAGCAGCATATTGCGGGCCAACGGCAGTTAGGAGATGCATTAATTAAGTCCGCTAAAACCGCTCGGGATAGTTTTCGAGGTATTAGCAAGAGCTAACGGCAAGGAAAAGACAAGCTAAGCACGATTTGATTGGCTCACAGAATTTTTTTTTGAGACGCCAACTTTACTCAACAGATGCCTGCTATCTAGAAATGATACACGATGCCAGGATGCTAAGCTTTTGCTGGACCTGGCTAATCCGAGAACGGGCAAATCTACTGTTACGGGTCTAGAGTATGATGACAAAGATGATATAATTCCCCTTATTTTTCATGCATGCATGATGCTGATCTACGTACTTCAATGACTGGTTATTCCCCTCTAGAGTAGTTGTTATACGTATCATACTCCTCTTATTAATGATATCATCCAGGTAGTATCTACAAAGCAAAACAAATCTATAGTACACGATGTTTGTGTGTGTGTGTGTGTGTGTGTGTGTGTGTGTGTGTGTGGTGTGTGTGTGTGTGTGTGTGTGTGTGTGTCGTCAACGATATGTTTTCAGGTAGACTTCCTCCGTGTTATCCCCGAACTATCCGTGTTCCCGCCTGTTGCACCATGAACTCAACTTCTTGCTTTACTGGGTTCTGGATCTCTTCCTCGAACTCTTGAACCAAGTATCTTTAAGCGATGTTATTGACAAAGCCCGTGCAGGTTTCGGTCTTGGAGATTCTGCCGGCTTGCAATATCCGCATGCTGGACATCGGTTCACGGCCTGGGTGCCATCTTCTGCTGTTATGGGTGCAGAAATTGGCGTCTGTCTCTGTGGAGGCTGCTTGGACGAGAACCAAGCGCGAACTCTATGTGGAGTGGATGACGTCCCGGAACTGGGAGTCTCTTGATTGCGTGGGCGTGGGCTGGAAAGAGTTGTTGCCTGAGCATCGCTGCTGTTGATGTCCAGCGGGCTAATGTGCTCTCGTGACGATGTCGAATGTCTTACAAAACTTGAAAGGAAGCGGATGATGGGAGAACCCGGCGCTGACTGTCTAGCGTCGGTCGTAGGGACGGGGTCAACCGTGACCTTCTGTTTGTTCTTCCGGCCCGGGGTATTGACTACTTGCTGAGTAGCTGGTGCGTTGCGTGGAGGTGGGTGTGGAGGTGGATGTGGATGTGGTGTTGACCGACGGCCATTCACGCTCTTCCAAGCCGCCCTCCGCTTCCTTGGAGGCTCGATATCACCGCTTCGGTCGCCTTCCCGATACTGCTGTTGTTCGGCGGATCTGAGTGCCGATGGCGCAGGTTTCCAATATAAAAACCGAGACCACCTTCTACGAATCTCCGGATTCTTGTCCGGGACCGTGGAGGGATGAGGAGCAGGCTGACGAGCTTGGTTCAAGCGCTGGTTATTCTGACCTGTACCTGATTCGGGCATGGTCTTGGCTTGAAAGTATTTGCGCCAAACGGGGGGCCTTCTGCCGCTAGACTCAGAGTCAGGATCCTGCGAAGAATCTAATCTCGAATTGTCGACCGCCGGTAGGCTTTTCGACATCGGAGTCGGGCCCGTGTCCGTGTCATATGGATGCGTGCTCTTTCCTGGTTTTAGTATGCCAAAAAGTCTCTTTCGTGGAAGTGGCGGATCTGGATGATTGAAGCGCTCGATGGATCTTCCATGCTCGTCTAGGTCACCCTGCCACTGTTCGACTTTTATGTTGAGCCACGCTAGCGGTATAGAAATGGCGTGTAGCACCCTCATCCGTTTTGGTGTGTCGGCTGGGACCACAAGAGTCTGCTGCGTCGGCCATCGCTGCTTATAGTCGGGTGCTTTTTTCTCAGGTCTCTTCCATGGTAGCATTATAAAACCCTTCATGTACTAGTTTATCTCGTAAATCGTGGAAATAAGACTGTAGGATGGTCGGTAGCGGCTGCGGATGAATCTATCGAAGAATTTGCTGCTAACAAAGGAGATATCATCAGGAATAGGGGCTGGTGCACGGAGGTAAGTGAATTGCACACCCTAAAGAATTATGAAGTTGAACTTCAACCGATTACCTAGCGTTTTAAGCTAAAGCTTCGTTTGTTTGATTAGATGTGCTCACTTGTAAGATAGACACTTGCACCTTCCTTTCCTACGGGCATTTTTACTCAGAAGGGAGTAGCTGACCACATGCGTGACTAGGTCAAATTATTATGCACCATGGCTTTGAGCGCCTCAAAAATCATCCAGTCATTGCAATGATATTCGAGGGCCCTTAAGACAATTACGATAAAATGCATTTGTTTAGACTCGTTCTATTAGTGACTTTGGGCTCCTTAGGAATGGTCAACTCACCGTGGACCGATTATTAGTCACAAATCATTCTTTCCATAATTGATATACTACGCATTACGACAACCCAGTTTCTACTTTCCATTCTTCATTACGAAGAAAGAAAACTTCATTCTTTGGCGTAGTATTCTCGTCATATTCATTTTTGGTCTTTTTAATATTTTTATTTCTTTTTGACACATCGTGACTGTGTCATGTAATCACCACATTCATTCATCGAAGCATCCATGCCATGATGCCATGTTGAACAGCCCTTTCCGTATAGCCTAACATTCAGCTTCCAAAAATCTTCTCAAGATATTGTAGCCAGTTTTCACCGAGGACCTTGCGCATCTTCTCCTCGCTCCAACCTTTCCTTGCCATCGCACATGCCAGTTCGGCTCTATCCGCTAAAGGCCCTAACGGCTTCACAACCTTTTGACTGCCCCAAGGCGTCAGCTGTCTAGCATAACCCTTGTCCTTGTTACACCAAGCCATGAAGTCACTAGGACGCCCGTGACCCTCACTAGAGTCGGATCCAATTCCGACTAGGTCTTCCCCTATTAATCCGATGATGTAGTCAACCGCGTCAACATAATCGTCAATCGTGCTGTCGTTGTCTTTTTGCATGTGTGGACCGAATTGCGATAAACCAACGAACCCTCCCTTAGATCCAATGAGCTTGATAAGATGATCAGATTTGTTGCGAGGATGCTCTTTCAAGCCAGCTGGCAGTATATGCGAGAAGCAGGGGGGTTTCCCCTCTGGTGCGTAATTAATCGCGTCCTCACTAGTTTTGGGACCGACATGACTCAGGTCCACGACCATGCCGAGTTTTGCCATCTCATCAACTACCTGACGACCGAAGCCCGTCAGACCCGAATCATTGAGCTCAGTGTAACCGGCTCCTGAATAGTTCTGAGTGTTGTAAGTGAGCTGCATCTTCTTTACGCCGAGGTCTCGGAAGACTCTGAGATAGTCGAGTTGATCCTCGATCCCTGCCGTGTTCTGCCAAGAGAGAAGGACCGCCGTCTTGCCCGCTTTCTTTGCCGCACGGATGTCTGCCACATTGTGCGCTTGCACAATCAAATCGCTGTGCTCCTCAAACCATTTCTTCCATTGCACCACATTTGCGATGCTAGCCCTGAACCCCTCCCATCTATGTTTCCAGGGTCAGCGGCTGATGAGGTTGGGCATGCTGTCAATATGACTTACAGTCCACACGTGCATGAGACTCCAGTGAATCCGCCTTTGTGCCAACTCTCGAATATTTCGCGAGAGAAGTTGCAGATATTCAAGCCATCAAAATGAATGGCATCGGCGTAAATCTTACGCGCTTCGGTTTCGGAAACCATTCTGAAATTTCTTAGTTGTGCAACAGTTCTCCTAATATCTAACTCAGGCAATAGAGCATCTCCCTAGTCTCATGAGATCTTGAGATGTCACGTATTTGACCCTTTCCCTTGCTTGCATGCTGACCAAATATATGGCATGTTTCTATGACCCGATTCGAATCTGTTCCCACTATTAAACGAAGCCTCGAGGTTTTCTGGTGAACTAGTCGGGACCTTTCCGACAGAAATTGCCTACTACAAATAGCGTAAATGGCGCGATACCTAGCCGGTCAGTTCGGACCCTATCCGCTACTCTTATCAACCTCGTAGCGCAGATCGCGTAACTTCTAGCGGGTCTTCCCCAATATTGGCTCTAGGGGTCCTTACCACCAACACGGATCAGAATTCAGGGCATGGACAACCATTCCCCATATGTTCGGGAAGCTGAATGGCCTTCCGACGCCGTTGGATCGTCTTAGTTTTCCTAACCGGCCTCTGTCCGACGCGCCCTCAGCTTGGTTACTCACTAAAGATAACCTAACCGATGATATTGAACTTTGATTCATCGATGGTGGTCGGGACCCTGATATCGTCACCACTTTGATCGATTGCGTTATCTGAGGCTACGCGCCTCTATCATCAGCCTCAGACTTCATATAAGGCTGTCTGGCATACAATATCGAAGGGGTCCCAGACCGCGGATGTCCCTCGATACGATAAGTCAATCGCAGACGCTCAGTTCAAACCCATTGACGTCAGCTGTATCGTATCACGAATCATGGATCAGGGTAGCGATATCGAAAGGCCGTCGGTAGGCAAAAGTGCTGCCGATCTGTCATCGACCAGCGTCGATGCGGCTCACCCCGATCAAAAGCGATCCTTACGACAGAAGGTTGCTGCCATCGTGTGGGACTCCCTCGACAAGTCTCCCGAGGAACGCAAATTCGTCGCCAAAATCGATTGGTGGATCCTTAGTTACTGTTGCATCAGCTATTTCTGCAAATACTTGGACCAGACCAATGTAGGCTTACTCACTGAATCACATCTATCATATTAGGTAGACCAAGCTAACACTTCCCTCCTGTTAGGTTAGCAATGCCTATGTTAGTGGAATGAAGGAGGACTTGGGGATGAAGGGTAACCAGCTTAACCTCCTGACAACCTTCTGGAACGTTGGCTACATCATAGGCCAGCTGCCGTCACAGCTGGTGCTTACAAAAGTTCGACCATCAATATGGCTTCCTACATTGGAAGGCTTGTGGTCGATTATTGTCATTGGCATGGCTGGTGCTAAGAATGTAGAAACACTCTATGCGCTTCGATTCTTCGTCGGCCTTCTCGAAGCTTCAGCCTACCCCGGTATCATGACACTACTTGGAAATTGGTATACCCCACGGGAACTTGGGAAGCGCGCCTGTATATTTCAAGCATCATCTAGTGCAGCACAGATGTTCTCTGGGTAAGTAACTTCTGTGATACCGAAGATTAATCTGTCTATTGAATACTGACCAATACTTTCATAGTTATCTCCAAGCCGCTCTCTACAGCGGCATGGATGGACGCGCGGGCCTCGCCGCTTGGCGATGGCTCTTCGTTTTCGACGGCATCATCGGAATACCGATCGCGCTGTACGGCTACTTCGCCATCCCGGACCAGCCGACGTCATCTAAGGCGAAGTGGCTTAAGGGCGAGGACCGCGAACGTGCCATCGGCCGGATGGAGGCGTGTGGGCGCGAGCCGATGAAGAAGCTGACGTGGGGCGTGGCCCGCGAGATCCTGACGTCGTGGCCCGTCTACTTGTTCTGCTCCATCTTCATCGTCCACGTCCTCGGCATCCGCATCTACTCGTACATGAACCTGTGGCTGAAGGACACCAAGCTCTACACCACCGAGGAGGTCAACATCATCCCGACAGCCGGCTACGGGGCCCAGATCGTCTTCACGCTGATGTACGCGTGGACGAGCGACGCTATTGGCCTGCGCTGGCCTCTCATCATCGTGGCCTGCCTCGTCGCCCTGACCGGCACCATCATCCTCTCCGTCTACCCCGAGCACAACATCGCCGCTATGATGGCTGGCTGGCTGCTCACGTTCCTCGAGACCGGCGCCGGCGCGCTCATCATAACCTGGATCAACGAGATCTGCTCGCATTCGGCCGAGCACCGCGCCATCATCATCGGTGTCGTCGAGACGGCTGCTTTTACCTTCCAGGCCTGGGTGCCTCTGTTCGTCTACGATACGGGTGAAGCGCCGCGCTTTCGCATCGGTTACAAAATGGCCGCCATGTTCTTCGCTATCGAGATTGTCCTGACTGTTGTTATTCTGTACTGTTCCAAGAAGTGGCCGCAGGGGAAGAAGGTCAACCTCCCGCAGTGATGTTTTGTTCGCTGCTTGCTGGTGGGTGAATTCTTGCTTAAATAGACACGGTATTCTTCCCTTGGGATTTGTTGCAGCATAGAGAAGCCTGGGGTATCACTTGTGGCGTATACTATATAGATAATTTATGTATTGGAGGCTTGACGAGAATTCTCATGATCTCTCGCGGAAGACTTCGTAACACCGGTCAATGGCATGTTCATAGAAGCAAGTAGCTATGTTAATGAGCTGGCTTCGTCTCCTAACTATGCTTAGAGTGCTGCTGACGACTGGTGATAGCTTTTGCTGATTTAACAGAGCTTAAAAGGACATTTACATTTCCAGGAGAGTGCTCAGTAGAGGGGTTTTGTTAATATCCTTACGAAGCAGTACTTATGATCTTGAGCGAAGGTCAGTCAGATATGAAGCCACCCATTGATTTGACACTCCGTGAGCTATTGCCTGAGCATATGAGATGTACTTTGGACTTCGCCGGTTTGTCCTCGGCTTCTGTTCCATCCAGCCCCAGGTCCAGTCTGCGATGACTCGACTATGTTTCAGGATGATGCGTATTGTTCATCATGTCATTGGGAATACTTCGTAGTGTGCGTCCCCCTTAATAACCTCGATGAGCCATTTTCTATTCACGAACATACACATGCAGCTAGAACGACCGAGGATGGTATATTAAGAGGCACCACGAGTTCTTGCTCTTATGCAGTGTAGGACATGAAATGCTATCTTGGGGTGTCTTTGGTTCTCGCCAAAAACGCATTTAATCTATATTTGCAGCAAGCATATCGGCCCTATCAAGCTTTCGAACAATGCTACGCTGCCCTCACACAGCAGCAACATCGATGTCACCACCCAAGCAGTTGGGGGAACGTTTGCGATTCGGTGGGAGGGTATCATTTTTTGCTCAAATCAAACGGCCCGTTTGCAGAATTTGTGAAACCGCATTTTCTCATCGTATGCAATTTTGCCAACGTGATTAGTTAAGGCTTGGACTTGGTGGGAGTGGCTGTTTCTTCTTTTTCTCCTTTATTTGGCCGTCTAACTTTTTGTTTCATCTTTTTCTTTAGTGTATTTCGGCCGACATATGTTTTCGTTGGGCCATTTTGGATTTGTTCAAGTATATCTACTCCATAAGAACACACTACATGACTATATTATGTAGTATGGAACATTCTGTAGAACTCATAGATGCATGCAACCTCGCTACTCACTCCTCATGACCCACTTCCCCAGATTCAGGATTCCTTAGGTTGCTTGCTTGGGTGGGTGGGTAGCAGAGATCAACAGTCCCAAAAATGAAGACCCTACCAGCCTACCTGTTTTCATTCTGTAAAAGAAGAAAGACAGGTATAGCTATGAGAACTGATCATAAAAAGACACCGAAAACGTAATCGCATCCAGAAACACGGCGATCGTTCCTCCACCACTACAAAATGTAACACTGCATGCAGGCATGAAAGTTGTGAAAACGCACAAGTTCTTTCTGGCAATGGCCGGCGGCGATGCCCCAATCATAAACCGTAGATGGTAATATGGCTTTCTGGATGTGGAAGAGAACGGAAGCTCATTGGAGGCATTCGCATTTTGCCGGATTCATCCAGAGTCAGGGGGTTTGGTCTTCTCCCGTCTCTTTTCTGATTGGCCCTGCCTTTTCGAAAACCTCCATGTCACCCTTCGCCAATGCACGTAGCCGGTTGAGCCCTGCCTACTACCTATGGGATTGGAAATGCGTGCTCTCCATATGTAAGTAGAGGTAAAGCATATGTAAGGCGAAGGAGGGGCCTTGGTTGGGGTCGCCCCGGTCGGCCGGCCGAATCGCTTGCGGTGCCCAACTTTTCGGTCTAGGATCTCAAAGGGGTAATGTCATGGAAGCTCCGTCCGAGTTCGCCGAATGCGGATATAGTGTAGAATTATTTTCCCCCATAGGACTCTGAGATGGAATAGACCTCTTGGAGAAGATGTGTAAGGCATGATTACAGTCGGATGTTCGATTGCGACTCTCTTCTTACCAATGCACATATAGCTCAGAACTACGTACATGCTGATTGAACGAGATGCTTCGTTTCATCTCTAAAATTTGAGAGCTCTTGTCTCTCAAACGAGAACTCCTATCAGCTACATATAGGCTTGATTTACATACTCAAAATAATGAACTTTTGTTTATGAAAAGAAAGATAGAAAAAAAGGAAAAAGCCCTGCTCCATACTAGTGATGGCATGCTTGTGGCTGAAGTGAAGTATACCCGGGACATGTGAAGTCTTGGCCCGAAACCTCGACGGGAGGCGAGGCCGTTAATATCTCTAAACTGTTAAGATCCTAGGGATCACCATCGAGTGCTACCCCCGGTCCGCCTCCATATGGCCACACTCCCCGCATATTCCTTGCATGCAGCTCGAGTACCGGGTGATCGACACGTTTGTGGGTTAGGTCAAAAAATGAGTGTGTGCAGGATGAGCACGCAGCGAATCACCTTGTGATATTTTCTGTTCTTCTTTTGGGCGAAGCCGGTCATGATATACATAAAGCCCCCTCCCCATCATGCGTGACCCCTCCATCCACCCCGAGGTGAATTTTCTCGGGGTTTGGACGTCTTTTTCCTCTGAACGAATGAGAGCGTGTGCGTGTAATTGCGTTTCTCGTTTCAATATTGATACTCCTCCAGCTGGAATAAGAATAAACTAAGGATGTATAACGAAGGCGAATCGTCTCGGCAGCCGAGGCGGGCCAACACGCCGCACCCTCACGCACCTCGCCCGCACATCACCGAGGTTGTAGCGCAGCGCTACGAAAGCCACGAGATGCAGGAGCAGCAACAGCAGCAGGAGGAGGAATACGAGGCGAGCCTGGCGTCCTGGGAGGTACCGCAGTTCGAGAGGGTGTATTGGATGAAGGAACCGCACCTACGGAAGCTCTATGCGTGGGCTTGCGTCTTGATGATCGCTTCCGCCACGACGGGATTCGATGCGTGAGATTCCCCAACCCGGCGCTGCGGGTGGTGATAATGGCTGACATATTCTCTGTTGTGGATTCCAGCATGCTAGTCAATACCTCACAGCAAATCGATCGCTGGAAGCAGTACTTCCCCATGACTCAGGCCGGGCCAGATGGCTCCCAGGAAGTTGCAGACAGCTGGCTAGGGCTCATGGTGAACTTGTTCAATATCGGGAGCATCCTTAGCTTCTTCATCACGTCAGTATTTATTCGAACCAGTTAGTTCCTCCGTGAATTGACATTGTTGCTGACGATGGATTCTAGCCCCTATATTGCCGATCACTTCGGGCGAAAAGCGGCTATCACCTACGGGTGCATATTCATGATTGCTGGAGGATGCATATCTGCGTTCTGTAATGGGTATGAAAGTAAGTAGAGTGGGGAGAACGAAATACCTACCTGTGGCTTCTAACGGCATGCAGTGTTCGTCGCCGGCCGCTTCGTTCTCGGCTTCGGCAACAGTCTATCGCAGATGGCCTCCCCCTTGCTGCTGACGGAGATCTGCCACCCGCAACACCGAGGTCCTGTAACCGCGGTTTACAACTGTATGGTATGTGTAGCCGAAGACATTCACCAATTCAGATGACACACTCTCGCTAACGACCCTGCTGCTCAGTGGAACCTGGGCGCGCTACTGGTAGCCTGGATCGGCTGGGGCACGGCGCAACTCACGAACGACTGGTCGTGGCGGTCGATCACGCTCCTGCAGATCCTGCCGTCCGTCATCCAGATCGTGTTCATCGGGTGGATCCCGGAATCGCCGCGGTACCTGATGGTGAAGGACCGGCACGAGGAGGCGCTGCACATCCTCGCCAAGTACCACGGCGGCGGCGACCGCAACAACACCACCGTGCAGTTCGAGTTCCGCGAGATCAAGGAGACGATGCGCATCGAGAAGGAGCTGGCCCAGTCTGCCGGCTACCTCGACTTCGTCCGCACCCGCGGCAACCGCTGGCGCCTCGCCATCCTGGTCTCGCTCGGCATCATTTCGCAGTACAGCGGCAATGCCCTCTTCTCAAACTACATGGACACTATTTACATCGGAGCGGGCATCACGGACCAGGACAAGAAACTCGGGGTACGTACTAGCGGAAAATTCTACCCAAGCACGCAAGCAAGCGACGTGTGTGTAGCGTAATAAGAGAGTAAAGCTGACGGGTCGACTGAACCATAGCTGAGCGGAGGCAAGACGATCCTAGACCTAATCGTAACGGTGCTCGCAGCGCTGAACGTAGACCGCTTCGGCCGGCGCCCGCTGTTCCTGATCTCTATTTCTGGGATGGTGGTATCATTCGCGCTGTGGACGGTGTGCGGGGCAGTGGTAAGTAATTCCCGGGATACTTTCTTCCCTTCATGGTGAGCTTCTGTGCTTGAAACCACTTAAAGAAGCATGTTCGGAGAAAGGGCCTTTTAAGCAACTTTCATGCCTGGTTCAAAACAACCATAAAGAAACACTGGCTGACCCTAGATAATGTAGTACGAGAAGTCTGACCTTACTAACCTGTCGGCGGGCTACGCCCAGCTCGTCCTCATATGGGTCTTCGGCATTTTCTACGACATCGGCTTTTCGGGTCTGCTGATCGCTTACGCGCTCGAGATCCTGCCGTTCAACCTGCGCGCCAAGGGCATGATGATCATGAACATCACCTTGCAGGCCGTTCTTGCACTGAGCAACCAAACGAACAAGCTCGCGTGGAATCGCATGCCTACGCATTGGTATTTCATGCTGTTCTATACAGTGAGTTCCCCCTTTCCCTAAGTGGCTGGCCAACCGACAGATCGACGGACTGGCTGACATGTGATTGCTTGCTTTGCTGCAGCTCTGGGACTTCCTCGAGCTCATCTTCGTCTACTTCTTCTACGTCGAGACCAAGGGCCCGACGCTCGAGGAGATCGCACGCATCTTCGACGGCGCCGATGCTGTGGCGCGCATTGATATACGACAAGTCGAGAAGGAAATCCATGCTTCAGAACATGAGGAGGATATCAATCGGAGGTCATGGACGAAGGGGAAAGGGGTCATTTGACTACGCTCTCCTCGTTTGCAGCATAGCTAGCGCCCCTATTCAATGGAGTAAAAAGAAAAGAAGTAAAAGAAGGAAACAAAACTTTGCATTGGATCCTGGAGTTTCGGATGGACTTACTAAAATCGCACGACTGATTACGCGTGATATGATGATGAGTGGGTGGCATACTTAGGCGCCGGCCAAAAATACACGGGTCGTGGAGATAGGAGGCTATCCACGTATGATGTTATTACCATCGTAGCACCAGAGGCTCTCGCTGTTTTACCCTTAATGTATCACTTTAAATAGGTATTTCGGTAGTTATTGAAAATATTTCAATGTTAGTCTCTAATGTCTCGATCAGTCCCAGACGTTTTTACCTGCCGCCGCAGACCACTCCATTCACCCTGACATGCTCTACTTCTCCGGTACCGCTATGCCCTTACGCGACGAACGAAGGTCCCGAAAGTTGCACGGCTGTATATAGCCTGTTCGACCTTTACGATGTCGCCGTGAGTGTATCGGAAAATTGGCTGTTGGGTTATAATGAACTTACTATCGGCAAGGAATTCGGCGAGACGTTCCCGAACGAACTATAGCGCGTATAATTTTACGGTAGCAGGAGATGGATTCACCGCTGCGTTTCCGGGTAACGCATATGTCTCAGCGTGGACAACAGCATGCGAAACCACTTTATCTCGATCGGGCGAAACATACCCGCAGACATGGTGCTGTCCAGACGAGCCTGGAGACTCATGGTCGTGTGTATTCGAGCCCAGAATTGTAGTCGCGTCACAATCTACCAGGAAATGCATTAGCTCGATATCATCGTCGACCGATGTCTACGTTATGACGGATTCGGAGACTAGTCTCGACTTGATTAATTCTGAGAGTATCGTCATCATGTACCACCAAGCCTTCCCACTTCAAGCAATGGCGACAACGAGTGAGAGCGGATCGAGTACCTCGGCGTTAGCCACCGGGAATTCGCCAAGTGGCACTTCAAGGAATGTCGAGACGGTTAGTTCAGGCATAAGCTTAGGAAGCGGTGCGATAGTTGGAATGGTGATAAGCGTACTGGCCTGATTCTCGCGCCTGATTGCAGGGGCCTGGGGCCTGGTTCTACCTACCGCAGGAGCAAGAAGAATCAAATTACGGGGCGCAGTATAGGTCTAACTGGTGGAAATCCAAGTGACAACTCGGCAGATACGCTCGCTAAGCCTGAGGAACGAGTGTTGGAATAGCGATACCTAGACAAGAACTAGACGGTTATACCCGGAATGAGCTTGACGCCATTGACCGACAAGTTCATAACACGTCATCAGAGCTGAGTGCAGAGGGCACCAGGGGAGCTGGGAACCACCCCGTATATGAAATAGGGTAGAGCAAGATACATAAACTATAGAGTTGGGTTTATAAAGCGAAAAATTCATGGCTGAAGAAGACTTTGGAGTAATACTCCGATCGCCCCAGGGCATGTATTAAAGTAGTAGTGAAACAGGTTTGGCCATTGATGGGAATATTACTCTCACGTGTGCGGCCTAAAGCTAATTACCGGAATAGTAACAGCCCATCACTTATCACTTTACTCACCGTGGGCAATGTAATAGGCCTGTAACGAACTCTTTGCTTTTAGTGTGGTGGGTGTCAAGTTGGTACCAACACAATCCACACCCTTATCACTGTACACGTAATGCTCCGGTTAAAACAGGGAAATATTTATTATTAAGAAAATGTGAAATTTGAGTAACGTTATTACTATAAAGTTGCGCACGGAATAATACCTGGTTATTCGAGAATAACCAGAGATTATT
This sequence comes from Eutypa lata, assembly GCA_022661535.1. Classification (NCBI taxonomy): domain Eukaryota; kingdom Fungi; phylum Ascomycota; class Sordariomycetes; order Xylariales; family Diatrypaceae; genus Eutypa; species Eutypa lata. The sequence goes on from JAKULF010000001.1 coordinate 1,485,164, forward strand.
CGAATTTAGATTCTACACCATGTTATTAAATTCTGAAAAGAAAAAGGAGGAGAGCTCCTATGTGAAAATATAAGTCGATAACATAGAATTCAACTGTTCAAAAAGCTCAGTAAGTGTGAGGTATATATGTAATTAATTAATTTCCAACTAAGACTGAACAACTCATGGCAACTTGTAAACAATGACCCATACCCAACAATATATAAAATTTTTCCTAGCCGCTACGTTCGAAAAAAACGGTACGGCCCTCCGCCTGCAAGCAGGCTGCGGGGACCGTTTTTTCCTCTCTTCGGGCGGAAAAAATTTTCTGCGAAGCAATGGCTAGTGTAGCCAGCTTGACCTTTAAAAACTCTTTTGCTTACTGGGATTCGAACCCAAAGGCTGCTGTACGTATAGGGCGGTCAAGCTGTCAGAACTGACCGGAGGTCATTTTGTGGCTAAGTCCTGCACCACTATTACGACCTACCCCTAAATTGTAACGCTTTTTTCTATATATATAGGTTTTGTAGGTCTATAAGCTGTAGGTCTGTAGGTCTATAAGCTGTAGGTCTGTAGGTCTATAAGCTGTAGGTCTGTAGGTCTATAAGCTGTAGGTCTGTAGGTCTATAAGCTGTAGGTCCTGCCACCACCTAGACCACCTAGTCAGAAGCTAGGTGGTCAGCAGCTAGGTGGTCAGCAGCTAGGTAGGTGGTCAATGCAGCACCACCTAGGTTATCTAGGTCTGTAAGCTGTAGGTCTGAAGGTCTACAGGTCTGTAGGTTACCCTGTAGGTTACCCTGTAGGTTACCCTGTAGGTTACCCTGTAGGTCTGTAGGCTGTAGGGCTGTAGGTCTGTAGGCTGTAGGGCTGCAGGTTGTAGGTTGTAAGGCTGTAGGTCTGTAAGTGGCTTGTAGGTCCGAAAAGTGGCTTGTAGGTCCGAAAGGTGGCTAGTAGGTCTGTAGGTCTGTAGGTCTGTAGGTTTGTAGGTCTGTAGAGCCAGGTAGAGCTAGGTCCAAAAGGGTTAGGTATGTGGACCGAAAAAGAGGATGCACCCAATCAGCTGCGATTATGGGCTGTATGTATGTTTTTCGAAATGGATGCACCCAATCAAAAGCTGTTGTAGCAGTAAATATGTATTTTCAAGGTATTTATTATGTAATTAATCGGTATTTAATGACGTAATTAAATCACGTGAGTTAATGACGTAATTAAGTGGTTTGGACTTAGCACAAAATGACCTCCGGTCAGGATAATAATACATGGAGGCGACAACTCCAAATGATCAGTTCGAATACCCTCAAGCTCATGGCTGTGCAAGGCAAAACTTGTTACTAGTAATATTGACCCACGGTCAAGGGATATCGACGCCCAGTTTGCTTCTTATCTGCAAACTCTATGAGAATGTCGTCCTTTGCTTGGTCTGCTTCTGTCTGGTTTAAGATGAGACCGAGCTGCAGAAACAAGTCAATCTGGGTCGACGTCCAATACCGACAGCCGCGCCCATCGTGGTCAAAGTCGTATTTCTCTCGCCCATATTGGATGATGGCGTCCAAAAAGTCTCCAATTGTAGCACCGGGGCGAATGCTGAGTCTGCAGGTGTGCTGTGCCTCCTGAGGGAAGAGCTCGGCAAGTTCACTGACAACAACATTTGCTTTTTGTCCCATGGGCATGACGGAGCCCGGTGTGCCACTAGGAGTGGCATCGATTCGCACAGAACTGTCATCTGATATACTAATGTAGAAGCACCAATGGTTGCCGCCGCCGGGGGTCAGCAGGCCGTGTGCAACAGCATAAAGCTCCCTGGCGGGAGTTTTTCGAATGTCATTTTCGCTTCCTCTAGGAATGAAATGAATAGCCTTGAATGCCGGGACAGGCATGGTCCAACTCTTTAGCGGTGGGTTGGGCTCAGAACCATGGTTGGGTATGCCCATGTTGATATATTTGTGAGAGCACCGAGCTTTGAGATGTCGACAAGGGCAAGTAATGGAGCGGTGTCGTACTATTAGCAAATATAGCAAGAAGTATGTAGGCAACAATGATATGGCCGCGTGCGTAAACTGATGTATAGCTATTGGCAAGCATCTTGTACGGCTCGATGTTAAGCGCTGCCTTACGCAAGCGTGTGACTCATGGTCGGTCGTGGAGTTCTGTTACTAGCTAGGCCTTCGATTATCGCCGTCAGGCTAGCCAGCATGGGATAAGTAGACTGGGATATCACAGAAAGATAGAGCACGCTACTACTAAGGCTGGTAATTCCGTGGTTTATGGTTCCCATTGCAATTTCATTGGCTGGCGTGTGTTGGTGGTTGCCTGTTGTTAGTCACAGCCACATAGTAACTGCACTTAAAGAAGCAGGGTAAGTCATTAGTACATCGATAGTTATATAGAGAATAGTAGTATATTTAACTCGTATTAGCTCGACACTTTAAGACACCAATTACGCTTTAACTCTCATATCAACTTTTTACGAATTACTTTCGTGCGGACCGAGGGACGAGTCTTAGCGGATTACTCGTATAAAATCTACAGAATCTAGCGTGAGAGGCTTATACGATCCCAAATGAATCGGGATTCGGTTGGGTGCTCGTCGTCACAGACTGATTGTTATCGATTGCATAAACGAGATGCCTTGGTGAGAACGACGCGAAGATTACGCTTTAACCCCTATATTAATTTTCTATGCATCAATAGCAAATCTAGAGGTATTTTTAGCTAGTTCGGGGTATTGACTAGTTAGTGTAAGTCATATACAGCCTGAAAGCATGCACATGGTTTACATGAATGGTTTATTTTGCGTGCCCAGTTACCCACATGACGGCAGTGGACCTGGCAAACAGCTAACATTAGATGGACCAAAGACCCTATCGAAAACACATTCACCATAATACAGGCCAACCTTTGGACACCTCAACGACAATCCAACTGGCCGGCGCCCCAAGGTTGGCCCTCGAAATGGCCTTGCCAACAAACCCAACCTTCATACACCCCACTCGGAACTATGCTCTCAATGCTCCCAATGCGGTGGCTGTGCCAGCGCGTCATGATCCTCATTGCCCTCCTCCCCATCATACAACACAGGAATTAAAGCAATGTAATGTGGTGCCCTCGCCTCCTCGTGCAAGCGTCTTGGATCCAAGAATTGTTGCGCACTAGGTACTGCTGCCCAGCCGTCATCGTATCTTTCCAGCGCTGCCAACTCTCTAAGTAGCTCGCCGAGAGGTTCGCACTAGGAATAAGACCTTTGAGCCTGGGCACCTTCGCATTTGTCTCCGCAGGGGACTATCGTAAGCACATCCTGCCTTACCGAAATTCGGATACAACTGCATATGCGATCGAGGCAACACTGCCTATCGTCGGGTTCTATGCCGTTCTTAATCCATTCGAACTTCTTTTCCTACAATAGTTCCTGTAGGAGACAGAAGCCCTTATACTGGAATTCCGTTCCGGCCCGCTAGCGGTCCCTCCGTTATGATGCCTCCGAAGTAGCGAGCCGAAGCAGGGTACGAGACGGCCAGCTGAGCGGCGTAATGGGTGTTGAAGCCATAGCCACCTTCCGTACTGGATTCAACCTTTCTCAACTCGCTTGTCATGGTGTTTTGTTGTTAGCGACCTGGTAATGTACCCATGTGTCGCTCAACGTGGTCCTTGAGGGTACGGGATTGAATCGGGTTTCCGCAAATGCCACAGGGGACTTTGGTTGGTTCCGTATGTTTCTCCAAATGATGGCGAACCTAGTCTGAACCAGACTTGGATGTGCAGTCACACATTAGGCAAGTCCAGTCTGCTGAATTGAGGGTATTGGTAAATGCAGGGGCGCAAGCCGTTGCCAAAACAATTGACTCATTCTCCTACTGGCCAGTTCACATTGGTTGACAACCAAGAAACGAATTGCTTTTTGAGCATACCTTGTAATCTGAATAATCATTTCGTGCGTTATTGGTTGTGGAATAATAGTGATTTGGTGTTGAATAAGCGGTGATTATTCAAATTTCGGTATTTCAGTATGCCATCTATTGGCAATGACTTGAGGCAATTGTGGTAATACAATCAATCTCATATGGGAAGATGCTTTATAATAATTGTGATTTTGGTATGATGGTATCGAGGTGCGTAGAATATTTGTAGGCAATAATGATTAGTTTCGTACGTAGGATCAAAATGCTGATGGAAGTGATAATATTGAGTAACAATTGATGCGACTGAATTTCCTTTGTAAAGATCGTTCTTTCGTAGATGACGTGCCATGATGGATGACCAACAGTGACGATGAATGTCAGATAACCCAAGTAGGGTTTGATTAGGCTTTCCTTCCTCAATTGGAACCTATTGTAAGTGCTTCTGCAAGTAATAAAATGCAGTGACGGGCCGAGTTATTATTATCAATATTAACTTACACCTGACTTATACCCATTGCAATGTCTTCATTATTCAGAGTGAAGCTATTTCGAAGGTCCATCCCTAATTTGGGAAATGTGGCAGTCACCTCAAAGGGGTGGTAGTATTACACTGCATTAAAATAAGCTCGGCTTCTTTGCGTTAAACAACTGATGTATACAATAGCTTTGAACCTTCTTAAACATATCAATATGCTTAACCATTTCGGACACCCAGCCCGCCCATCTCAAAATGCAGAAGGCAGCCCTTGGAACGTGGACTCGAAGATATGACACAACTGAATACGCGAAAGAGGTAAAGTATAGATGGAGATACTGGTAGGGTTGTTGTTGACGATATCGTTGTGAGGTTATCGCCAGTTTGCTCTTACGGAACACCTTTCACACTCTGAAAACATAGGGGTACTGATAAAACATCAATGGGAAGCGGCTAAGCCGAGAGATCTGGTTCTAGTGATCATTTCACCGTCCAAGCACATTATCATTCGTAGACATGAATTCCGTTTTTAGCATTTATAGATAACGTTGTAATCTATTAGCTCCTTCGAATAGATCTGCTACAAGTAACTGTGACTTCCAGTTTCTGGGAGGCCTGGGTGTCACTGCTGTATTATCATCAGCAGCCAGGTCTATATCAGTGTAGTATGCTAGCTAGTATTCAGTGACCTATTGTTTAACCTTAATACCTAGCGGAAGCCTAATGAACGATAACCTACTTCAGGATAAGCCAGGATTTTGCAACTTCTCATAGGCGCGCTTCAAGCCATCACGAATCTCCTTGGAGCCCACTTTACCAATAGTCTCTCACCATCAAGCTGTTGGAGGTCATTCAGTGACTGAAGCCTTGAATCAATGACAGTGTAAAAGAGTCATGGGATCAGACAAATGGTTACGAATCCAAGGGCTCCAGGGCCATCAGACTCGGTGCTTGCAGCGAAAGTAAGAAATGGATGATTCTTATTGTGGCCATCTCCTAAGCTTGGTTGTAGGCGCCTGGTGAACGTGGCGGAGAGTAAGCTTCAAGGAGCTCAGCAGGGAGACCACCAGTCAGACGCGAGAGCTAATCCCTGGACCCTAGAGTCCTGCTCCATTGAGTCAAGCAACCTATTGGGTTGGAGCGAACACTAGAGAGCTGACTATTTCGTTAATGAAAACATCGCCCGTAGGGTTGATTTAGCTAATGCAGTTATAGCAGGCATATTTCCGACCCAACAATAGAATACTGGCCTTGAGTAGCTTATAGCAAAAAACCTGTTGTAAGTGCATATGTAATCCCACTCAGCTGCGAGATTTCTTTCTCGCCTTTATCCGGCAATTCCGCAAGGACAGCCGTGCAAAACTCCTCATCCCACTTTCCCGGGCCTTGATGTGATAAAGCGGCTTGCTCAAATCCCGTAGGATAGATACCAGCCATCCCCCAATCAACCAGCCATAACCGTTGCGAAGCTTCATCAAATATTAAGTTGCGAGGGGCAATGTCCTGGTGCGTAATAACAATATGGTCGAACTCAAATCGTTGCAGATCTGGTGGTGCTTGTCGGTATTGCTTACAGACGTCTACCTTGTGGTTGAACCAGTCCTCCAACTCTTCCGTCGTTTCAAAAGGGCCAGCACCATACCCGGTAAAATATGGTCCGTCCCACGGATTATCACCGCTATCGCCAATAGGACCTGGCCCCATTTCGTCGAACGACATGGACTGCATCTTTGTGATCAGGCCAGCAACTGTCTGCACTGCCGTTTTGCGGGGTTCCTCACCCAGATCCGGCCAAATGGCTTCCAGCGAGTGCCCTGGAACAAAGTCCATCACTATGAACCATATATTCCTGGAGTCCCTGTCATACATGACTGTTGAGGAGAAGACGTGGTGAACGGCAGGTACCGGGAGGCCTAATTCGCGGGCGTATCTTTGAGTCTCAGCCTCCCCCCGCGAAACACATCGACCTCCCTTTATCACTAGCGTTTCCGAAATCCGTACTACTGTTCTAGGGCCGTCGACACTGTAGATAACAGGCCCTGTAAAGAAGAGACGAACAAGTTCTTCATCAGAGAGTTTAGTGATCTCCGAGGCATTTAAAGTGCTTGCAAACGCCCCACACAAACTAGTACTAGGAGGGTCGCATGATATTTGTGATGAAGGTGGATCTTGCGAATTGGTGGCAAGAGACGAAGCTATGTCCTGCATTTGGGTAGCAGAAGATGAAGTATCGCCCTGCGATTTGGTGATAGGAGATGAAGTTGTATCTGAAGTTGTCTCCTGAGGCTGGTTAATAGGATATGAAATTGCGTCCTGTGACTGGTTAATGGAAGGTAAAAGTGCGCCCCCCTGTAGGATTTCTAGTGGCTAAGTCAACTACGTAGCCACAGACGTATCAGCCTTACCTACTTCAACCCCTACTCCGTACTAAGGAAGAGGTAACCGCGCGCTTGCCCCCTGTTCGTACTTGCCGATTTCCAAGGATCATTGCCGTAATTGATTTACCCCGATAAGATAACAAAAAGGCCAGCAGAATAAATCGAAACGTCATAGCGTCACGCGAGTAAAGCCGACAGACACCTCAAACTGGACCTCTGTGACCTGTGACCTGTGGTCCCAACTTGGTAATACTACGCTAACCAATACTACGCTACGCTACACTACGACGACGCTTTCATCCCATCTATTAGATATTTCCTCCTCTCCCTTGACAGAAATGATCTGGAACCTTTTCAGAAACACACGAGGCCGGTGACTTGCAGCAATGGCACCCCGAGATCATGACGACAATAAGGCTGGAGGCGTAATAGGGGCTATTGCTAGGTTCTGGACTGTACGATTCCAAAACCCCCTTTCTTGAACTTGCAATTCACGGGAAGAGAAGAGAGAAGAAGCAAATCAACTAACAATGGCCCTATACTTTGGAAAAACAGCACTCCTACGCCCCCGACTACCTCGGTTTCGCCGGTCTACTAACGGCCTACCTCCTAATCCAATTCCTCGTCGAGCCCTTCCACCGCATGTTCTACATCAACGACCTGCGCATCGCCTTCCCGCACGCCGAGATCGAGCGCGTCCCGGTGTGGCTGAATTTCGTGTACGCGCTGTTCGCGCCCCTCGGCGTCCTGCTCGCCTGGAACACCGTCGTGGCGCGCGCCCGCTCCAGCTTCCACAAGCAGCACAGCACCATCCTCGGGCTGGCCATCAGCCTGATCCTCGCCTCGTTCCTGACCGACATCGTGAAGAACACCGTGGGGAGGCCCCGCCCGGACCTCGTCGCCCGCTGCAAGCCCGGCCCCGGCGCCCCCCGCGACGTCCTCGTCACCATCGACGTCTGCACCGAGACCGACCACCACACCCTGCACGACGGCTGGCGGTCGTTCCCCTCCGGCCACTCGAGTTTCAGCTTCGCGGGCTTGGGATACCTGGCGCTGTTCCTGGCGGGGCAGCTGCGCATCTTCCGCGATCGCCGCGACCTCGGCCGCGCGCTGGTTTGCATTGCGCCTTTGGTCGGCGCTGCTATGATCGCTATCAGTCGCTGCCAGGACTATCGACATGATGTCTATGATGTCTGTGTTGGCTCTGCGCTGGGTTTGACCGTCGCCTGGTTCAGTTACCGCCGCTACTGGCCGCGCTTGAGCCACCGCGATTGCGATGAGCCGTACCCGACCCCCGGGACGGAGGGCTACAGGGAGAGGGACGACGGTGGTTGGAGGAGGGTGCGCGATGAGGAAGAAGGACCGATATTGGGGCGCAACGCTGGGTACGAGCACGAGTACGAGATGGGCGTGTATCCTATGAGAACGAATTAGCTGACAAGAAATGTGCCTCTAGATGATTCTATCCGATCAAATTGTTCCAAGGTGTTCCAAGGTCATTGTAGACCGCAACAAAAGCTATGTGCATGTGTAAGTAGGGTCCCCAACTGGAATTGTGTTCTTGGATATATATATAAGGTGGACTAGGTGGCATAGCATTAGGAGTAGGCAGGCGTTGTAGGATCTTATGCTATATATATAATTTGGCGATTTCACATCGACTTGAAGAGGGACTTAGCCGCAGGGCCTGGTGATATGTGGTGAAAGGGGTTCTGGTAACAAGATAATTATCCTTCTAAACTCCTGTTACTCTGCGGAAAATTAAATATGATGAGACTTGCCATTATCGAAAGGTGCCCTTGCTTGGCATGTCGTTGCCCACGATACGCTTATCTATTTTGAGTTCGGATGACATTTGCCTAACTAAGCAGGCATCCAACGAGCATTCATAGTTTACATTCAAGACATACTAATATATAACAGCTTACTATTGTCAAGTTTAGCCTTTGTAGACCTTGTGCATGATACGCACGTAGTAGAGAAATGCTGATTATTTTGGCAATGTCTTGTTTAGTAATGTCCTTTGCTAACTGGGAATACCATCACATTCACCCTTCAAATAACAAAGTTAGGCAAAGTATAAATTCAATCAAGGCTTGTTAATTAAATGAACTCCCTTGACAGTTGGAAGAGTGGTACAGCGTCAGGTAACCTGTGCGGGCTTGCACGCAGCAAGTTGTAAGAGCTACCTAATCAGCATCCTGCGGGAAGCCCCGGGCTGCTATATTTTTGATAGTTGAAAGGATACCCTTTCAATCCCACATAGTAGCTTTTCTGATTTTTTTCTAATCCACTTACCCCCTCCTTTCTCTTTTTCCCCTGTATAGTTTTCTTGATATGAATTGAACGCTTCCTTGTGCTCCTTTCCTGCACTTCGAAGTACTCCTGATCCATACGTAGATATCATCATCTATCCTTATCAACTAAATTATTAATTGTTTGCTTTTGAGCGCCTTTTGTAAATAGAGGAAACGACTCAATCGTGTCAAGGTAAGATCATGATGACAGTAAGATTTATAGTAAACATGGACTGTTGCTCTGATGCATTTGCTATTCGGCCCCGGGTAAGCCGGCTATGTTGTAATCCAAGCTCACTTGACACTTATTACGACATTATTTACTTTGTTTACCACGTGTAACAGGGTCAGTTCAGTAGTGCTCTGCCCTCAAGTACAGACAAAGACTTTCCAATGCCAGGTGACGTTGGGATTGCCGCATTTTTATCTGGTGAAAAATCTTGAAGGGAAGTGGTTAGTCACATACACTCCTTTACGATATGGAATTGGACATTCCAGATCAAATTACAGTAACCTTTGCTCTCTTATTACAGTACTACATACTTTCTAGTAGCAAACATTCTCACACTATCGGATAGCGGCCCAAACTCTGCAATTAATTAAGCGAAGGTGTAAAATTAAGACAAAAACAGAGGGCAAGTCCCTAACACCCTCGAGTGGTTACACATGGGTGATTTGCTTGCAAACTCGGCACTTCATCATTCTTAGGCAATGTTTGCCACCACCTCGGACCAGTTGGCCGTTATCTGTCAAACAGCTTGGGACATCCTAAAACAGACTCTGTCAACTTCATCTAATCCAAATATGGTGTCATAGCACTGGACGGGCATATATCTGCTCTAGTATAAATATAGCTCGTTGGCCTCCCGGTAGATGTCTGATGTGAGCTATTCTAGTCACAATTAAGACACATATCATAAGGCAAACAATTTGATTATCATTTGCTCTCACTTCTCCCATATCACTTAATCACTAGTCGCTATGGAGTCCCAAACCCACCTCGCTTCGAAGTTCGGAGTTGAAATTGAGACCCGCATTAAGGGGCTGGAGGGTGCTGATCCCCCCGACATCAAGGAAGATGACACCGACTCTCCCGGCATCAAGGTTGAGAAGAAAATGAAGAGATGGGGACGCCACGTCGGCCCCCTCGGTGATGCCCTAGCCCTCAATGAGGTAGCCAACCATCTCACCGTGGACCAGTACGAGAAGGTCGCGGAAACGTACGAGCAATGGTATCTCACCCCGGACGATAGCATTGTGGTGGATAAACTATGTTCGTATATTGATTAGTCTCCTTCACCCATTCGGCAACTTATTCTCCTGGCCGGACTCTGATATCCTCTACTGACGTATGATTCTAGGGGGCGTCGAACTTGTCTCGCCGGTCTTTGATTACCCAAACCGGCATAGCTGGAAGGCTCAGCTGTCACGGGTTTACGGCGTGCTCAACGATGCACCATTCTTCAGCGAACCGAACAAAACATGCGCGCTGCACGTCCACGTCTCCATTGAGCCCACCTGGACCGTAGAGCGCGTTCGGCGCTTGGCTAAGGCCATTCTTCACTACATGCCGCAGTTCGAGCAGCTCGCGAGTAAGGTCGGGCGAACCGGGGCGCATATGCAGGAGCAGGCAATCCCCAACAGCGTGAAGGTCGACGGATCCTCCTCCTCTGATGGTTCTAGGCCGTCCATGGAGGCAGTCCAGAAGTATCTCGATGGTCTGGAGACGATCCGGGACATCGTGAAGGCACTGTGCCCGGCGGATGAGAGGATGATGTGGACGCAGGACGGCGTGCGGCCGCCGCGCCACTACTTCTGGAACCTCTGGCCGCTGGTGGGCCTCGGCTTTGAGGAAAACGAGTACCACTATTTCGTCAAGAAGACGGGTACTGTCGAGTTTCGGATTCCGCCGAGCCCGAAGACGGAGCAGCAAGTCGCCGCTTGGATCGACCTTGTTAATCTCTTCGTGCTCACCGCTGTTGATGGTGACTCGCCTTCTGGTAACAGCCTGGTCTCTTTCGTTCAATTCTGGAGCCAGCATTCTTCTGGCGTGCCTGCCGGAGATTTGCTTCGCGTCGAGCATCTGTTCGGTGAGCAGGAGTAGATGCCAAGGTTTTCTTCCTGGCAAGTCGTGGTTAATAATGCCGTTATATGTTCGTCAATGAGTAGGAGTCTGAGGAATACTGGGTTATGTGATACTCAATACCATGTACTCGTCAGATAGCAGAACAGGACGTGGTGTTAGACGGGCCAGGATTCTCTTTTTTGTTTTGGTTTCACTGTTGCTATTTTATTAGCTATAAACCTTCAACAGGTCCGCTGTACTTTAGTCTTGATGTAGTTTACACGCAGTTCTACTACAAAAAGTAAATTATTAAGCTCTCGTGACAGCAAAGCCTTAGCATGTGATATGTGACTATAGTACGTGAACTTCTCCGTAAAATCTTCACGGAACCAGTTTTAGAAGACGTGGAATTGCAATTCTGATCTGCTGCTGTGGAAGTTGCCCCATTTTCGTCAGACCAGTTGCACATGGTACAGCGGTGATGATATGCACAGGATTTCCCAACTCTTTAAGCCATACATTCTACCAGGGCTAGTGTAGTAATAGGCATAGAAGAAGAAATACTTAATGATGAGCTGATGAATATCACGAGACTGTGGTAGAGCAGACATAGCTTACCCTATCATATGTGCTACGGAGCTAGATAGGGCTACGCGTCGACTGTGCACCCTAGGTACTCAAAGCGTATACCCAATATAGGTCTAATATACTCCGTATCTGACGCATAAAATAGGTGGTCGATCACGTAAATATATCCCTGAGCCTTTCTTCCACCTTTCGGATTATGCTACCTAACCTGTAGCTAAGGAGTACATAGAACCCGTCTGGTGTGTTTGCATACTGAATTCTACTTGTTCTGGATCGATTCCATAGAGTTGATCTTTCATAGAGTGCATCAGTGTAATCCTTGCATTCTATTCCGCCATGGTGCTGTTACGGCCCTAATATACCGTAGAGTCCAGGTTAGTATATTTTGTTATACATAGAAGCAAAAGGGGAAGCATAGCTAGGTAGCGCGTCGCGCCGCTGTATGTAAGGTATTCAAGAACCCGGTGTGCATCCGTGCTCTCCTCTTAGTGTCGTGAAAATGAGCCGTGTTTCTCAGTGCTGGCAGCATCGATTGTGGACTCGATGCGCTGGAGAGTATTGAATATCATTCCCAATGAGATTTCGTTCCTGCTCTCTATAATAACAGATTTTAAAGCAACGATGAGCCCGATAATCTACGCACCGCTCACACACCTGTCGCCCTAGCCGCGCTTATAGGATATAAAAGGGGGTAGTTTATAGGGGTTATTTTTGTTTATTAGGTAGGCATTACCTTAAGCTGGTTATGAACACGAATAGGGCGCTGATATTACGTAAGCTAGCTGTTTCACGCACTCTATAAGCCGCAGTCCAGCTGCTACTATAAGCGCTGAAAGCGCGGCCAGCTTAAAGGTGTCTCAGGCCCACCGAATCATTATAGCGTCGCTAGGTTGTTGCTCTAAAGTGATATGTAGATGAGTATGATAGATAATTGAATAGGTCCTGGATTCTGCCATCCTACACGTTACTCCTAGGTCACGGATTGGATAATACCTACATGGAAGTTGAGATACGGAGACAGGGAGCTCATATCTTGGGAAGATTTAAACTAAGCGTCAAAACGGAGGGAATACATAGTTGTCCTACTAATGTATCGTACGAGAACCATAACAAGGACCATTGGGAGCTATGTTGTATTGATTGCTGATCGGATTGTGCCAGCCTAGAGAAAACCTGTAACGCCATAATATATGCATGTGTACGTAATACGTGCTGGTTGTTTGGTGAGCTCACGAGGCTCTCTGCGTTGCATGCTGTCAAATATTGTCTCCAGATTACCGATTTGAGGACTAGATGGGACGAACGAATCAAGATCATTATGATGTCAACCTAGGCAACTGGATCAAGTGGGCAAAACTTTGAATGTGGCGGCTTCTGAGCGACCTTGTAACGAATTTACAGGTAGCATCAGGCTCCTACCTGCTAAACTAACAGCTATTGAGATGTTGGTAGCATACTCTGCATGATGTACAACATGAGAGCCTTGTTTCGCTCGTAGGCCATCGGCTATCATCCCTAGAATGTGATGAATTCATGCATGCATGCTTGCGGCAAAACGTCAGCGATCTTCACCAATCCTCTTTCGAGGCGCGGTAGCACAATCCGAGCAATAACCACAGCTTGTCTTCAGGCAAGGGGTGGATGCGTACTAATTGTACTTCGCACCAACGCCTACAAGGGATTTGGCTTGCCCATTTGTGGCTCTGCGACAAGAGTGCTAGAGGGAGCGAATCTCTCATGAAAGTTGGACAAGTAAGCTGGTGGATGTAGGGGAACCCTGCTTAGATACTTCGTACTTAAGACGATTTTTTGTTTAAATTATCATTGTTATAAACTTCATTTCGAAATTGAGCATGCTCATTTTCACTATCTCTTTGCCAGCCAAGCATCACTCAACATCACACCCTGGCGTTATTTTCTGGCCGACCTGTTAGTTCCCTCGTTCGATGATGGGGGTTCTCGATCCTCTAACACCTGACGACCATCGTGTCGAGCACAAGTCTCTTTCGGTCGGAGGCCTTACATACCATTACATGCTGGCAAAGCCAAACCAGAGCGCGAAAGCGACTCCCGTTCTCATCCATGGCTGGTACGAAGCACCCCATATCCAACGTCAGGTAAACTAACTGACCTTGCAAAGGCCTGACCTGGGAATGGGATGGCGTTTCCAGGTTCCCTATCTGGCGTCCTTAGGCTTACAGGTGATCGTTCCCGACATGCTGGGGTACGGGCAAACCTCTGCGCCTGATTCTCCCAGCGAGTACACCATGAAGAAGATGACATCGCATATTGCCGCTCTGATCAAGTCCAACACTAACAAGCCAGTCATCCTGGGCGGTCATGACTAGGGCGGTGCATTTGCCTGGCGGATGGCCATGTACTATCCTGACCTTATCCAGGCCGTCTTCAGTTTCTGTATGCCATATACCCCTCCTTCGCCATCCTTTATTACACTACAGGACTTTGTACAGCACATGCCAAACTCTCGGTATCAATCATTAATCGCTAATGGGGCTATCGAGAGTGCACTTGAGGACCCGCCAACCAAGCTATCAGCCTTCGTCAACGGCATGTTCTATGGGAGCACTCCAGAGGGCCAGTTCATATTTTCGCCTAAGCGGAGCATTCACCCCGATCGCTTAGCCAGCGTTGGTGCTTCCCCCTACCTCGATCAGGAGATGGTTGATTACTACGTCCGAGAATATAGCCGGAACGGACTTCGCGGACCCTGCAACTGGTATCGGACCCAACGACTCAATTTCGAAGATGAACTCGTCTTTACCGATGGTGGCCAAGAATTCAAGTTCAACATTCCTGCCATGATTGTTATGGCCGAGTTTGATGACTACTTGCCGCCTAGCCTAGCAGATGGCCAAGAGAAGTATTTCACCGCTGGTCTCAAGAAGGAAGTCATTGCTTCTTCTCATTGCATACTTGTCGAGAAATATAGGGAGTGTAATCAGCTTGTCAAGGATTTCGTCTCTGATGTGCTTGGTGAGAACCTTGAGGTGGTTAACTTAGTTCCTGTTGGCTAAACAGCCACGGTGTCATCCGGTAAGTCGGGACGATTCTCCCGAGGAAGAGAAAATAATGTGACGGAATGATCAACAGGGATCCGGTTCACATAATACTAGTGATCCACCTTGCTCTGGGTCTAGGTTTCAAAACTTGACGTATTGCCATGCCTAATACTTTGATGTATCATGGCCGATTATGTGCTCTATGGTTACATTATATACAAGAAGATAGAAAGAGTCTTGAGGTGACGGCACTAAACCCTTGTTTATCCCATCCGGGTCGGCCTTCATTACGGTTAACTATGTCATGTATTCTGTCTTGATTCAAGCTCCTGTGGAGTTAGGACGCTATTCGGTGGAGGTGTTATAGAATCCGATCCGTAAGAAGCATATGGTGGCGACGAGTGGGGAGCTGAATACGTCTGCTGTGGTGACAACTCGCCTGGAGGCCTGGTCGTAGATAACTCGGTAGGGTAATCTGGTATTTTCGCATATATTGGTGCCGACGATGGTGGCATCGAGGCTTGAGCGGCAATTTCCTTCTTCGCATCCGCCAATTCCCTGCGAGACCTGCGCAGGAAGAACAGACTTGCTAGTAACGCGATAAGGAGTGGCAAGCCGACACCGAGACCAGCCCCCAACCCTGCCTGCAGGGCCGCCCCGGTCCCGGATGAAGCATTGCTATCTCCCTGCTGCGCGTTGGCGTACACTACATTGTTGACGTCGGACGTCCTCTTGTCGGAGATCTGGCCTTGCGCGACCTCGAACTTAGAGCTGCAATCCGTTACATCTTCCTTGCACGTCCACCATTTGTCCTGGCCGTTGCATTGCCGCAACATGCCTAGCCTATTGCCTTGGGTGGGCCCGTTGCAGAAATGCGGGCAGTCGACCGAGTTCCATGTGCTGTCCGTACAGCTTCCGCGCACGACGTGGTTGTTGATAGTGTCCAAGCAGAGCCCGTTGCTGAGGCAGGCTGTAATGGCGGTTCGTATTAGCGTACGGCCTTCTTAGGTAATCGTTAGAGACAGTAGGTTGAAGAGAAGTATCTTACTGTGCGTTGACTCGCAGCATGCCACAGCCCCCGTCGCGTCAGGGTCGCAGGGTATGCCTAACGTGTGTACGTTACCGGGCTTGAACCAACATGCTGTTTGATTATCGCTTGCCATCGCAGAAAAGCTGGAGATGAGAGATGGCGGAGGTTAATACTGTCAGACTAATGTGCGTCAAGGGAGGGTTGTTGCCTCTCTTTTCTTCGACAATGTTAATCTAATAGTACAATTGACGGCGATTATAGGCGTTTGAGGTCATTTGGGCCTAGAGAAAACGTTCATAGTTGTCGCCTATACTGAATGGACTTGACGTTAGAGGTAGCAATGAAGCTGACAGATTTCTAACGTCAGGTCGCACCATTGAAAGAACAGAGAGACGGTAGGAAAATAGAGTACACATGACGTAGGGATATATTAATCTAGGGTCAGCCTCCTGGCCCGTTCGAGTCAAGCTCACTGAGCTGAACTGGCCTGTAACAGGGCCTAGAGAGCAAGGGGTTGAATAGAAGTGCTCCACTAGCTATGCTAAATTTGAAGATCGGAGACTATAGTATTTCAGCCCCATCTCCATCGACATTCTTCGGACAGACATATTCCATTAGTTATTTGAATGCAGATACTCCTCACCCGAGTCCTGTCAATTCTAGTAAATCGCATTGACACCTGAGGATGAAATAGACTTGTTTAAGCATCACCTAGATTGGATTGCTTCAGGTTAGAGTCGCCGCCCTGAACAATCTCAGCTCCCCAGCTCGCGTATTAATAGGATTAATCCACTAATCCTATGGAGGCGAAGCTACATATGTATGCAGCAGTATTACCAAGGGAGAAGCTTAGAATCCCTGTAGAACGTGTCCTGGATGTTTTCTATTGGACGGCTTGCACTATTAGGTGAGATTTAAGATGGCGGATCTGTGTAGCCACTGGCTTGTCGATCCTTCCGACAACCGCCTTCCGTTATTGGGGCTTGCGGTAGTCGGGAGATTAAGCATTAAGTAGTCAGTAGTATGTATTGTAGATATTTTGGTGAGATAAGAAGTAGTCAGCCCTACAGGCCCTATTGGATTTCTCCCTTTCATTCTAGAGGTACATATTAACTTAATCAATCATTTATGGCGTAGCATCCATGCAATACTATTAGTAAGCTTGCGAGGGTCTGTCTCAGTTTAGAAAAAGGGGATGTCTACCTCGTGTATGACTGGGCATCATGTCTCTTCGACCTCCGACTTATGCGAGCTAGTCTACTTGATTCTTATCATCTATTCTCCTGGGGACGTCAACAATTTGCTAGAACGTGACGACAACATTAACGGGGATATTCGGGGTTCATGAACCGGCTTATAGCTTTACTACCGACGGAACGGCCCATCGTGTTGCTTTTGTTACTACGATAATAAGTCTGTTCGTTGACGAGCTACTGGCGTATACTGATCTGATCAAATACACTCAATGGGCTGTGAGGACTATAAATGGAATGAATAGCACGAGTACGGATTTTGGTCATAGAGCCTACTGTGCTAAGGTACGCTCGAGATCGCGATTACATTAATCTACATACTAGTGTACATAATATATATTCCGAGTTCGTGGTACGCAACAATCTCTAACGTGCATAGAATACTAATGGATGGCCACGAAAACTCATGCGTCGGGGGAAACGGGACTCGAAATGTTGGCGGTGGGTGAAAAGGGAGCATCAATGAGGAATGAAGACAACAAATACAGGAGTAATAGAAAAGCCATATAGTTTCGTCCCTCCACCGTGCACTCCTAACTAATCGGGTTCGGACTTTTGTGTCAAAGAGACTTCATAATAGGCGCATCAATGTCTAATGCCGCTCAGGGTCAAACCGTCTCGCCAGTTCATTGATCCCCTCTTCCAATGTCTCTCCAGCTATCTCGGTCGGGAGAATAGCTGTTCGTCGAAAGAAGCAGCCATTCTTGTGCGTTGTCGTGTCTCGAATTCCGTTCTCGGTCAGGGTGTAGCTCTACTCACTTAGACATTCCCAACAGAATTCGTTATGACACTGAGAACCTAAAACCAGCCGTTAAACGCTACACCCGTATGTAATAGAGTACTTAAAGACTCCTATGTATGTTTAACTTACAGGTCATATGAAAACATCCGTTCCCTTTAGAAATTCTCGTTTCGCAGCGAGGGCAAGCTTTGGTTTTATCTTCCAGGTATTTTACCGTGGCGGCATCGGCGTCTTCTTGGAGTTTCCTGTCGTACCGCTCGCATGTGTATCCTACATGTAGCCGCCACGGTATCTGGTGACGGTAACAAGTCGACCTTTCGCAGTTGGGACAGGATAAGATGCTGCATCCGGGCCTTACGTTCCACAAAGCCCCGAAGCCACAACCTGGGGTTAGGCACCATCGGAAGGTCGGCTGGCTGGAAATGAACTTCTGAAGACTGAGCCTTTCGTACCTGCGCATATGTTAGAAGTGTTTTCTACTCTATCGAAGAAGCATATGCTCACTTTTCAACAGACTCGGTAGTCCCTAGGCATTTTAATTGCTCAAGTCCCAGGCCGGTAGTGCAGTCTCCGACGGGGCATCTCAGGTGATCGATGGCCATCTCCCCCCTGGTGTCCAACTCATTGCTGAGATAGGTCGCCAGACAATCTCTACAGATGTTCAACAAATGGTAATGGACGCCTACTTCCCTAATAGATGGGAAACTAGAGATATTCTTCAACAAGGCGTTTGTGTCGGTCAATCCCTGATCAGATAACATTTCCATGACATTATCAACATCTCGGGTCGGTAGTTCCTCGGTGCAGATCATGCACTCTCGACTCGGAGCCGGGTGCAGCAAGTCTTCGAAAATAGCAATACGACTCGGTTTGCCCTTGTGTGTTATGTCAAGGAATGTTGGAATACCTAACAACCCGGTCGGAATTTCGGAGTGAAGAATCTGGCCCATTGTTGTTGCCATGTGTTGCAGCAGTCTACATTCTGAAAGGATATGGTGAAGTTTATGAGACAGGTTAATCTCTGAACGAGTAACCTGGGAATCTGTTGCTTTCAGTATATGAGTTATAATGAACTGGGTGACGTTCCAATCCATTTTGTTGTCCATAACGAATTGTATGTGTTGATCACGTTGGGCTGCTGTAAACTCTGTCGAGACGCTAAAGAATCGGAGAACAAAAGTCTTGTATGAATAGATGATTCTGAATAGCTAGAATTGATAATGTTAGAAAGTTGTTTAGAGTTGCATAAATGAGGCTTTTAGCAAGTCTGATTCTTTCAAACGAGATGGTTGTATGCCTCCCAATTGACAGGCGAATGACAAATGTGAATTGCTTTCGTGAAAAAGATGTGATATGATATTTGTTGTATAGAGTAAAGGTTTCGGATTGAGGAAATAGTATACATACTTGATAATAGCTTTTGCCCAAGACGCGTTGTTGTCAATGGCTCTGTTACAATACTTGTTGATGTGGTTTAGGTGGAAGGATGGTTGTAGGTACAGGATCGGTGGAAATAAGTATGCGTTAAAGCTACATGCTACAGTACAACCAGCAGAACCATTAGCACACGAGCAACCAATGAAAAGTGTGCAGCACTATAATTTAAGCTCGGAAATGATTATTCGAAAGCTATCTACCATATGATCTAAATACGTACGATGCAAATTGTAATGTGCTTCATACTAAACTAACCAACCCAACAATTTTAAACATAGTTTGAGTCTAAGTACCACATAGGGAATAAAAATTGGTGCTGACATGGCTGCCCTGCATGAAAGTCCCAATATATATAACAGTAGAGGGGATTTGATCTTGGTAGCAAAAACCAACCCTTTCTTCCTTCTTCAAAAATTAAACATATATCTAGGAGCAACTCTTATACCTATGAAGCAAAATTGCAACCATATAGAAGTTACTTAACCATTTAATGGTCATCGATGCAAAATTAAACGTACATTTCTAGTAAATTTCATGTGATCTTATAATCTATGGTAGGCTGACACTCTGAAGATTTATATTCGGCGCAAACCGTACACTCTTAGATCTCGGCTGGCTTCAACAAGCCCGAGAATAGAACAATACGGGTTGAGGTACCCTTGTGCATGAACTCGAAGAGCATTGGTTGGTCTAGTGAAGCACCAGACTCCTGAGGCATGATATCCCCGGCGGGTGCCTCTCGAATTGGCTTGACGAGTTTGCCCCTTATGAGCGCTTGATGAACATAGACCGAGAGATTGACCTCTAGGCCACTTGATTGGTGTTGGGCGTTGAAAGAGTCGTAGAAATGTAGACTCTGTCTTGGTGATAAATCTTTAATAAGTAGGATTGAGAAAGTCGGAGAGTAATGGAAGATGTCAGAAATCAGGTTTCAATGAATATGGATTTGTATCTATTCCGACGCGCAGAACGAACGGATTGAGTTATAATTGATTACTTGTAGGAAAGTGATGCAACCTTTAGAGTATAATGGAGGATGAAGAGATGATGAAAAACGAAGTGGGGGTGGAAGATGAAGAATTTTTACTTGGAGAGTATTTCTTTTTAAATTAGTAGATATTGTTATTACAGTACTGATTATTCTACTTCAGTTTATTATGTGATTTAATGGTGTAATACACGGCTCAATTGAAATTAAATGTAATAATAAGTTAAGCTAAAGATTGATTATTCAACACAATTTATCATGACCTTGTTTTTTATTTAGGGTATTATAAATCAAGCTGTTTAATGAATTTGATTTATCAAACCGGATGATTGTATGCCAATCAATTTACGAGCAAATGGTAAATGTAGATTGCTTTTGTGAGAAAAGTAGGACATACGATACTTACAAATACCAAGAACCGCATCGCTATAATCAGGACAGTAGATCTAGTAGCTTTACATTACCACTCATAATATGAAAATAGAAGTGTAGAGTAAGGTGTGATGACTTCATCCACGCACTAATGCCAACTCATCTTGCTGGTTTACACGTTTTATCACCACCATTCAATCTAGTGTTTTAATGAAACGAGAAAGAGATGGAAAAGGGCAAGCTGTTCAACTCTCTAGTTACAATCAGGGGATCAATAGCCGCATGTCAGTCGGCTTGGGCGCGGTGGCGGCTTTTGGCATGGAGAGAATGCATAAGACTATAAACGTATAATATCTAGCAAATTTCGTGTGATCTTATAATTCATATGGGCTGACACACCATAGGCCAACAACTCTATATGTGGTTGGCCGCACATTCCATTAGTATATGAATGTATATTCACGTAAACACTGCTTGCGCGTTATCTAAACCTGTGCTGGGTTGCTACGCGTTGGAAACAATACGAATATTAAGTTCATTTAAGTTGACACATGGACAGTAAATAGAACACAATTGGAGCCATAAAATAGTTTAAATTGCGTAATATCCACGTTATTTTAAATACACAACGAAGCCATATGCATAAACTTGATGAACCTATTGACTAAGCGCAGTAGAAACTAGATGGATCTTTGATATCACCGACTTCATCCCAGAGGGTCTTCTGTGGATAGGGGCAGACGATTCTTTCAAATGCATCGCCATTGGGTTCAGTGAAGGTTATAGGAAGCTTTTCCGGCGTGGTATTGTCCTCGACCCAGTTTCGTAGAGTCTCGAATAACGACGTAGGCTGGCCTCCTGACCCTCCGTAACAGTGATCCATGCCTGGGATGTCGAATAAGCGGTAGAATTTGTGTACGTCAGGGGTTGTATCCGATACGGCATTGTAGTAATGACGGGTATTCTTTACTGACACCTGAGGGTCCATCAACCCGTGGAAGGTCAGCATCTTATGACCTTGTCGATGAAACTCTTTTAGGTTTGCGTCGTTTGTGCCAATTATGTCATCAAACTCGGCGATTGCTCTGTGTGCCTGCCACTCATACTCCTCCAGTGTGATATTGTCCAAATCATAGGACGAATCTTTCTCAACAAAGAACCGCACCCATCGAGAAGCCACATTATCTATCACGAAATCCGTGTTGTTGTCCGCAAGAGGTGCCCCGATGGTTCGGCCGTACCAAATGAAACTTCCATCAGCAGCTCGAGGACCTTCCCACAGCTTTTCTGCAAAAGTGATCGCTTCCTGGGAAATTGTCGCCGTCTGGTTGGTCGATGCGCAAAGGAAGGAAGACCCTACGAGTGACTTAGGATCAAATGCTTCATAGCAAGCCTCATCATCAGATATGAGACCATCCACGAATCCGTCCAGTTCATCGCAGAACTCGATCGCTCTAGTAGTCACCTCGTTGAGCTCGCAGCGATCCGGTTCGATACCGTTGAGATATGTATTCAACACAACCTTAGACCAAATGTGGCCAGCGAGGAAGGCCGACCAATTGATCCCGGGTGCACTTGCGGCAATGCCATCATACAAGTCGGGATAGCGCTGGGCGAGCATCAAACCCTGCCGGCCGCCGGTCGAGCACCCAGACCAGTAGCTGTAGCTAGGACCCTCACCGTAGAAAGACTCGACGAGGCTCTTGCCGATGACAGCTTGGTCGCGGAGACTCACGCTAGCGAAGTTCTGCAGCGCGTACAGGTTGACGTTGCCCTCTGAAACCAGAGCCCAGTCATCCGGTACCGGCCCACTGACGCCGGCGTCCGTCGTGATCGTCGCGTAGCCGCCACCTAGGGCACCGATCATCTCGATATCCGTGAGCAGCCACATGCCGGCCTGCCAACCGCCGCCGCCGACGGCCTGAAACCTGCGATTCCACGAAGGGGAAGATATGGGTAGATAAGAATTGACGGTGACGAGGTCGCCCTGACCCGGGTGGGTGTACGAAATCGTCACATTGCAGAACGTGCTGTTGGTCACTGTCACGGTCGGGTGGTTGAAGTAATAGTATTCCGGGGCAACGCCGGAGAAGTTATGGACGGGTGAGGCGGTTATGGAATCCAGCTGGGCCCCTGGTAAGTCCGGGAAAGGAAAAGACGATGCCGAGCAAAGAGATACAAGGTCTGTTGAGCCTGCCATGGTGTCGTGCCGTAACAGAAACCCGGGGAGGTAAGATGAATATGATAGTATGGGAAATAAGGGGTAGAATTCACTACGAGTGAAGATGGATTCTCTGCGTAGACTTATACTCATAATTAATATATATCCCGACAGCGTTCGGACCAAAGTCCATCGTTGCCTATTCCAAAGAAGGCCGGATGCATGTATAGACAGGGGCTCAACCCTAGAGATGAGCAAGTTTCTGATCCTGATGCACCTAAGCGGAAAGGAGCTTGGCAAGATTACAGGCTTGCCCATGATGACTAAGAAGAGCCGAGTGAGTCAATCGGAACAAAAGGATTGACAATGATAGGATAAGTGCCAGTACGGAGAGCGCGTAAACAGAGCCTTAGAAAGTTGCACGAATAATTCTGGTAAAATAAACGATGAAATTTTACAGGTCCTGGGACAAGTTAATTTACATAGCTGTGGGTTGGGCGGTACAGCTAGGTGTACAGGTGGGCCACTGTAGAGATGACAAAAGGACAACGCAGATATAAAAAGAGCAAGTCGTTGCCAAAATAATAAACACCGTCCATTATATACTCACTTGCGTAAAAAGTACATTACTAGTTATCACCTTCCTCTTGTATCTGCAACAGCGAGGTCTCATTCAGTAGCCTTTCTTTGAGATCCAGATACTGGAGGATACATGCGCGCCCTTGGATCTGCTCAGCATCTAGATCAATTCTTGAACCCATCCAGAGTTCCATGATCTCAAGCCGCGGCATCAGTTTTGCGGCTTTGCTGGCTGCTGCAATCACGGTGCGGTAGTTGTTGGGCGAGAGGAAGCAGCTTATTGCGTACAAAAACGGAACCGTTATTGCTCTAGTGGCAATAACGCTATTTATACTGCGACACAGCTGAAGAGCGAAAGGAATCTAAGACACTCCCATTTTCTTCCGCGTTCGAGGGCTCTGACTTGTCTGTGCAGAGCATCCGGCACTGGCCAAAATTCATAGAAGAAATCCCTTGCATCGATAAGTTTGCCAACGTGCAACTCCTCGAAGTTATGCCTCGTTCGTGCAAGATCTTGCCCTAGAAGCGGCGATACACCCCGAGCATGACGACCGTAGAGAAATTCATTGCGATCTTCGTATAAGGAAACTCGCTTCAAATGCTTGGCTTGTCTAAATATGTTCAGCAACAAAAAGTGATGGTCCGTATTCCGTACAACTGCGCCAATATGGTTGCGCCTTTCTTGTCCGCGCCACGCCTCATATCTGAAGTTTGTGATTTCAGGGGTGGACCGAAATATTGCAGCCAGGGAATCAGTGGCTGATAATGCCCTCAAGAATTGTCGACGAATGCAAATCGATTGTATAGTTCTGACTTCAGGTAATGTTCCCAATTTCCTCGCGGAAGAGGCTCTTCGGTCAAATTTTAGTCCTTCAGGGTGTCCGAAAATTCTCAAAGCGGTGTCCAAGTCCGGCAAAACGGTTCTTCGCTTCATCCAACCATGTGCCGGATCATAATAACGCTGAGGTTGGCCACGTTGGGTTCGTTTCCACGCGGTGTCATTGATGCGGCGTTGCAGAGGTTTGCAGCAATGGATTGCGTCACTCGGAGAATGAGCACTCAGCTCTAGCGTGATCCCACCACAGTGCCGTGTCCCCCAGGTGGCGAAGAATAGCGAACAAATCCCATACGGCATTTGTGAATAGCTTGTTGTGGTCCTGTCTTTCTTCAGAAGATTCAGGCTTAGTGCAATCATTGCAGCCGTATGCTGGAAGCTCCAAACGCAACCAAACCCATTTGACAAATGCTACGCGCTCCCCTTGCACGATGTCTCCGAATTTCTTGATGTCGGATTGGTGCAGAATTAGCCGTTTAAATAGAACCGGCTCAAAAAACTCTTGCCATTGCCTGCAAACGGCAGCGTAAACACTGGCTTGAGACTCAAGTTCAGCCGATTCCACTAGATAATTGAGGATCATGAGCTGTAGCTCGGGTGGAAATCTGAGCCACGAGATTTCGGTATCGTATGGGGTTGTGGGAATCATCGTATAGTGTACTAAGCTGTTTCCTTTCACGGAACTACCAATGCGATGTTGATGTTCCATTAAACCAGGTGCTTTGGTGCAGTTAACAATGCGGGAAATGAAGTTGGGAGGAGAAAAGTTAAATGGTGTTATGAAATTTTCCGAGCTGCTTTTGTAATGCCAAAAATTTCAAGTTCTTAAAACTATTGCTATGGCATACACTGGTTAGAATATCTATAGTTTTAGCTGGTGAGTCAGGTTTGGACTATGTGGTAATGTTAGCTCCGAACTCTTATATAAGTATGTATAAAGGTAAGCTCACATACCGGTTCCCTTTCCTACTGTTTCATTTTTTTAGTTCCTTATTTTAATTATTACGTTATTATTCTTGGGCTGTAATACTTATACCACGCATAGCCTTGGCGAGAGCTACGGGGAAAATGAAACTAGTAAGATGCCTCGCTGCTTCACTAGTGTAAACCCGCCCAACCTTTAGTATTATTTTTAAATTGTATAAGGTTAATAGGTTATCCTTATTATTGATTAGGAGGGTATAATTATATTGTATTTTCTAAGTCTACAATGACGGTTAAAGACCCGTCGAGACTGTACATATAGGGCCTTGTCCATCTCACCTGCTACCATTGTAAATAATATAATAACATTAACATTTATTTAAATTGAATGTGTAGGATATTTGGTGGGATAGCAAAGTAATGGCTGAAAGCCACCAGGTCAAACGGGGGAATGCAAGTGTCGGACGTCACCATTCGGCGTTTGTAGCCGGATGGCACCCATATAGCTAGATTCCTGACCTAGATATTCCTGACAATATATCAAGCTTCCTGAGACCGGTAAAATGACCCCTAACTCTTCACAGTAGTATACAGAATTGTTGCAAGTGATGCCAATTCGCCATAGGTCGGATAGACCTTTGGGAATGCCGTGTTTGCATGGTGATGAAGTCTTCACTATAAGCCTAGGTCTATACTTAATTTTAAGTGACTAATATAAATAATAAGATATGTGTATCTAGCTTAATGAATCATATTGTTACTTAAACGGGTGAAAGCTATTAATATATAACTTGAACGAATATTAAAGTAGCATATTAAATGAGAACCACGACCCCTTCCCCACCCCCCAAAATAAGATTACTGTCTTTTAATAAAATCCTTATAAGAGTATCCTGTTTTCTCCAGTTGACTTATTCCCTTAGGTCAACACTTTATCATTCATCGTAAAAGGAAAGGTATACTCAGAATCAAGAAGTCCTACCTCCGATCCGCCTCGGCCTCAGCTCCTTGTACTGCCTATTCGGTATAGCGCGAACCTTGGCACCGAATCCTTCCTCGTTAGCCATCTCCTGGAACTTGATCAAATCAGCTCGCTCAATGACCTTCAGTTTTTGTTCCGGCATGTTGTCCCAGAGACAATGCGGTTTCCTAGTCCACGAAGATCCAAAATCTACAAGAAGCCCACCCTTGAAGTTTGCGGGATGGATGTCGTGGTTCAGCACGCCGTGCCTGTTCAGCCACTTAATACCTTTTAGCATTCTTTTCAATGCAGGGACGTCCATCACTACGTCGTGGTCGACATATTCTTTCACAATAGCGCGGACTGGACTCCCTTCAGCCTTCCTACGATATTCGTCGTCGCGCGGGATATCCCAAAGCTCTGCCCCGTAACTAGCAACTACCTCCTCGTCCGTCTTCTTCAATGCCATGAAGCCATAACAGTGCGCAAAATTGCGCCTCCTTAGGTTCTGCTCTTGTTGTTTCTCTTGGATGTGGGCGTATGCACGACACTCGGCGTAGAACGGATCGGTGTGGAAAGCCAGCATCTCGTCTGTCACCTTCCTCCCCCGAATTGGGCCGAGGTCGGCCCTGTAGGTAGAAGGCTTGAAGAACTTGAACTAAAAAGTCATTTAGCTAGAAGCTGGCAGTTGTCTAGGGACCCAGCAACTTACAACTTTTAGAGCGTACACCTCCGCGTTAATTTCGACTTTGAAGACGTAGGCTTGGCCACTCGATAGGGGCGTTTCTGGCTCACTGATCAACTCTTTCCAATTGATTGATGCATTTCGGTGCGGAAAAGTCTTTAGCTTTGGGCCCTCACAAGGGGGTAGCTCAAGGGCAGACAGGAGGCGACGGTTCTCTTTAACTCCGCCTGCCATAATTTATGAAGGGCTCTCGCCAGAGGGGTTGCGTGCGTCTCCCGGAGAGAGACTGGGTTGGACTCTTGGGGTAGGCCTCGGATTAAAACATATTGTTACATGGCTGCTGCACATCGGCAACGTATCGCATGTATTATAGAGGAAATTATACCACTTACCAAGAGCTGCAGCTTATATTCAATGGCGATAAAACGGGAGCCCCTTAATGGTGGAGAGACCTATCGTCGGTGCTCAACGTTACATGGTATATACAGTAGAAGCTGCCATGCATATAACTTACACTCCCTACACGCCTTTTTCCCGCATTTCCATTTGTAGTGCTACCAGGGGATGGTATTGGGAGGTGAGTCACAATAATGAGTCTAGGATATGTATAAAGGGAGATCTCCGCTACTACCAAGGACAGTTGCTATGCTACCATTATATCAACACCTCGAAGTTTGTAAGATCAGCCAGTCCGTCACCATTCAGGGGAAGGTCTAGGAGATTTTGCGAGAAGAATCGAGGCTAAATATATTCACCATTGTGTATGATCCGCAATTTTGAATGACTCCGAAGTAAGCGCCCCAAAGTATTTCATTGATCTGTTGGGGATACCAGAGTTGAATGATATGCTTCTCATTATTATTATATTGGCTCTTTTGTGGCCGACTTCCGTGAATTCTTTTATGAACGGGAACTTAATCAATCTGATCAGGAAGTGGTTTGAACTCCCATTCAATGCCGTGCGAAACAGCAGCAAGCATCCTAGAGTACCTCACCGCGAAGAACCCAGATCTGGTTTACGATGAGCAACCAAAGGCGCTCCA
The DNA here is from genome assembly GCA_022661535.1 of Eutypa lata. NCBI lineage: Eukaryota > Fungi > Ascomycota > Sordariomycetes > Xylariales > Diatrypaceae > Eutypa > Eutypa lata. The sequence continues at coordinate 1,512,872 of JAKULF010000001.1, forward strand.
GACCTCACGTCGACCCTGGGCGTTCCCTATGCAGGTAGAGGAGGTAAGCAGTTTCCCCTTTCTTTTCCCCTTCTCCTTGTTCCATCTCATTGTAGATTAAGGGGCAGTTACCGATTCTAGATGTTTCAGTGGGAGGATTTTACCTTCGATACCCTAGAAAAGATGTTTAGTGGTGAGCTGATTGAGGAGTGTCTGCGTGCGCGAGAGTTGTACTATGTTCAGCCCCCGCTTATCCCGAATGTGGATTGCGTCGATACTGGCGAGGATGCAGCCGTCGACATCCTAGGGAAATGGACAAACAGAATCGTGAACACGGCGCTCGAGGCCGTTGGGGATGCCCTAAGCCCCGTGAGCTGGGTTGTAACAAGCCGGGCAGCCCAGGTAAACCGCAGTTCAAAGCCTTCGGGGTCGACAAAGACCAAAGAAAGAGCGAAACTCCTCCATCGAGCGGCGAGGCCGGCCAGGAACCTGTCCAAGTCTCAGAAACAAGGCTACTGCAGACCCGACGGAGCCGGGATCTCTGTGGGACGAAGCCCTATGCAACAACAATCCCCACCTCCGAATTCGAAGAACAATGGCGGTAGTAAACATAGAAAGACAGATAATCAAGATCGTGTACCGCTGCTACGACCTAAGCCTAACAGCCAGCTCCCTATGGAGATTAAGCCGGGCAGCAAGTGGAGCAGCGACAAGGTGCTTGGAAAGGGTGAGGGCTGGAACGAGTACTGGTATCAGACCAACGTGGCAGCACCGATTCGACAAATCTTCACATACTGTGTCGAAGCAAAGGCCCGGTACGGCTGCATCGTGACAACGAAAGAGGTCGTTGTAGTGGGGATTAGACCACGGAAGTAAGGGCCAGTCCAAGCATCCCAACCATCCTCCCCTACTCCCAATACTACCCATCCTACCCCAGAGGATGAGCTAGTACAGGCGCTGGTCGACGACGGGCTTTTAGAGTTCAAATCCATTCCATGGAAAGAGCACCACCACAGGCGTAACGAAGTTGATGATAGTGAAGAGGAAGGCAGAATCCACAACACAGACGGCAATATTGACACCTGCAAGACAATGACCATGAACCTTGCCATATGGTTCCAACACATCCTGGCAGGCAACAACCACCAGTTGCAGTAGAGGTACGGTCTACTTCGAGAGGAAATGCTGAAACGGAATACGAAGGCGAGAATTTGAGAGTCCAAACCGGCTAGTACTCCCGATTTAGTAGGAATAGGCTCATTCGCAAGCACAACAGCAAACTCCTTCTCAACGGAGCTCCCAGAGCAGCGGGTAAGTCAAGTCTCCGTGCCTGAAGACAGATGGACAGGCAAAAATTAGGAGAAAGTACTGAAACTAGTGACTGATACTCGAAAGTCTCAGAATTATCACAAGATGGATTACCTGCAGAGAAGTTTTGCCACTACGGCCACAGAAGAGAGCGTACTCGGGGCAAGCTTTACTTCTGATGGTAGCCTGAAGAGGAAGCACAGAGACGCCTCTGATAGCGACGGTGTTTGTGATGGTGAACGCGCACCTGGCCCGAAGAGACGAGCGAGAGGTCGACCGCCTCGAACGCCTAGGGTATGAGCGTTAGGATATGAGCGCCTGACATAGCGTAAACTTGCTTACGCCTTCCCTATGATTTCATTTTACGTTTTATATAGAAACGGCGGTGATAATGATCATGACAATATACACATATAAACACACACGAGACCCCTGATCTTTTATATTTACAGCGCAATAAAAGTTGGCTATCGAAGGCTTCCTATAGACCATGAGATATGGGCTAAATACAGTGTATCTATAAACTATCATGCCTTCAAATAAAGTATATTAAACTCGTGCAATTTCTTGTTTTTAGCTCCGACTTAAGTGTAAAGTATATACAAAGAGTGCTTCGCCCCCCATTGAAAGGCAATAACGCTATATATATATTCGTTGTGACACCCCCTGAAGACATTAACCTGTTATAATCTGATACCTATACTTTACTTTCCCATAAAATACGACATTAATAATTGTCAAATATACTTAGTACGTGCTGCAATGACGTTCCCCACAACACATTACACTTTCGCTTTCTAGCACGAACAATATCTCCAATAATCACCTCTCGGGGCCTATTGTGATATCGCGGGGGCTTCAATATCTGATGCATTACATGATTTGACGAACTGATAGGGAGTATTCGAGTCTCTGCAGGTAGGGGTAAGCGCGACGGTGGATATGTGCTTTATAGTCTCCCTATAGCAAAGCGTATAAGTCAGCAAAACGTGTGCTCAGAAGTACCTACTTTAGACTTTAAAAAAAATACGAACCCTTCATCACACATCCAGGACTGGTTCACTGCAAGGTCCCATGTATCCCAATTGAACCGCGCACTTGTTCTGAGCGGAGTCTCCTCCCCATCGATGTCTAGGGATCGATTCCCGCAGTCGTGCCAGAGATGGTTCGTGTTTGGATACTCGCCGTTCACCATGGCAGTCACGAAGCTGCAGGCGGTTCCTACATCATTGGCCTTGTTGACTACCTCAAATCCTACCTGCGACGAGTTCGGTGGCACGTCGAAACTGCCAGGCGCGGTTTCATACTTGAGATACCCTACACCGTGGACAAAGAATGTAGTCGGTGGAAATCCATCGGCACACCTTGATCCCTGATACTCTTCATTTAGTATTCTATGATCCAAGGTAGCTTCGCTATGAAGTTGCGCATGCGTTAATTGTAACGAGAAAGCTAGTGCACTGATAATCATTGTTCAGGCCTTGTGCTAGGTTTAAAATGTAGTTGCGAAGGAATATGTTTCTTTACAGAGCGGTCTCGTCCCAATAAATACGATCATTGCATGGTTGGAGGTGGTACTGCCCAAGAGGAGAAATTTAATTAAACCCCTATATAGAATGTGCCATCTGGGTGCCAAAGTGGACTTTAGCCGGAAGTCCTGAAAACCAGTTACAGCTCCATCGCACACACGGTAATTGAAGGGATGTGTAGATCCAAGAAGGACGTAGTCACATGCAGATACTAAACTTAATATATATGCAACAAGGCGGCACAGTATGGTGTAGGTAGCAATGATCTTGCCAATTATCCCAAGGAAAGTTTCGGGCAGGGGAATCGTTGGCCTTTTTTGGTCTTTAAGTGCTTGCAATATTGAGATATGTCATAGGGTGGACCCCCTATATTACTGTGAAAGTATACTCGTGACTTTCGGTATGCCTAACACTTCGTAGGACACCGTAGTCCCCCCCACTCTTGGAACGGGTTATCAACTAAACTCTCCCGCTTCAAAAGCTCGTAGTGAGCGAAAGGTTGTGAACCTTTTATGAGGAGATAAGCAGGCTCAAGGTCCTGGGAAAACAATCTGTTAGAGTATGTGGGAACCGCCTGTTTATCAGCTTGTGGGGGGTTTATAATATTGCCAATGTTTACGTAATAGAAGTCCGAGTGCACAATGTTCCCTGGTATCCTTTGAAGTAAACCATACATCTTTACTTCATAGATGTGGCTATTAACGGTAAATATACTTCCTGACACGGGGTCTGCCTAGAAGAAAACAGGAACACATCAACTGAGGGCGTTGGTTTTGAGACATCTAGATGCCGCTCCTAACGTGAATCTAGATAGGGATGTGGTCAAAAATTGATACCAGCAGATACTTGACAAGACACCCGCGAGACGCCAGACTCAATTTAGGAGCGAGAAGCAAAAATTCTTGTTCGAACACATCAGGCAAGTAGACTTGCCCGACTTGCATGCGAAGTAGCGGCTTATATGGTAAAGATATGAGTATTTTTTAGACCTAACTTTGTCGTTAGGTATGTCTCAGTGAATATCGAAGCATGTTCCTGAAGTAGGTGAGTTGTCTTGGGTTGAGCCCATTGGAAGGTCCTCTTTCAGCTCTTCAGCCCTAACGTCTTGTATTAACTGTGGCCAAGCAGCGCCACGTCACTCGTCTCGTTACACGGTGAAACGGTAAAAACGGCTTGAACCACAAACCTTGGCTACATTTTCGTATTCTCATTTTAAGCCACAAGGACCAATCAGAATAGAATCACTTTTGTATTGGGAAATTATTGTTCCATTGCCATGCTTCGATAGTCCCGAAAACCCACATGGTTTGCCTGTTCACCGATATGGCGCTTCCGAACTTCCAATTCCTCTTCCGAAAAAAAAGACTAGAACTCCACAGTGGAAGAGCCGTGGCCGGTTTATCCGATTGCAGGAGGGAGGGGGGCTTGATATGGAGGAGTCCAGAGGCTGATTCTGAAACGGACATAGCATCGTGGCAACACTTGGATATTTATCTTGTGATTCAATTGCTCAGCCCGTTAGCTATTTAACTAATGAAAACTTCATTTGATGTTTACCGCGTCGGCGGAAGATATTCGTATTCAAGATCATACCATAATCCTGTGTTGATGCGACGTATTGGGGCCACTTGAGCGCCTAATGCATGGAAATAGGCCCCAAAGAATAGGCTATGTTAGGCAAGCCAGCTAGCCGGTTAGGCGGCTGCTCCACCAGTTAGCACTCCCGCAGCCCTCTTTAGGTGGAGTGTTCTGGCCCAGCCGATCGTATACCCCCAGTGCCCCAGCTGCTATAACTAAGTCAGCCATCTCGGGATCATCCGACATTTGACAGTTACGATCCTAGTCAGCCACCCGGCACGGCTAACTATTGTTTTTATTAATTTTCTTCCCCTTTCCTTAAGGTCTTGCTTTCTCTTCCTCTTTTCTTACATATTGCTCATTTCATAGGGTTTGATCACCTATGGTCATGTCATGACAGTGTCCCAAGGAAGATGAAGCGTTGTAGATAACTAGTATAAATACTAGGGGGTATAACTTACGGCGTTTATAACATACGAGACTAGTTACCTAGTTTTCTGGGTACCTACTCGGGTAGAAAACACTTAAGACCTTGGGTGTTACCGGTTGGTGTTGTTTTCGACCATGATCGCTATGGAGGCCCCACGACATCTAGGGCAGAAAACGTCGTTGTTATGGATGATCCTGCTCGCCTCGCCTGCGCTCTCACAGGACTACCCGCAGGTAGCGAGCGACGACGAGTGTGAGTGCTACCGCACCAATGGCAGCGATGCCGCCTACTTCAAGACGCACCAGTTCTTCGATTTCCGGTCGCTTTCCGAGTACGCCGGCGTGCCGGACATCATCCCGGACGAATGGAACAGCAGCCACGCCCACGCGACTAGCGATTATTTCCTATCGGATAAATGGACCGACAACTGGGGGATACAGAGCTGGAACAACAGCGATATCCTCGCGCAGCAGCAGGCAGACGAGAAGGCGGGGCGCGAGACCACCAGCGACGCCTTGTACCTGCTCGTCAACTCGCCCAACAACGTGTACATCGAAGCGGGGGACGACGGCGACGACGACAACGACAACACCTTCCTGACGATGCGGACGTCACGCGTAGGCCGCTTCCAGTCAGGGGCCGAGTTCGAGTCCGTCGCGACGGGCCTGCACTACCTCTCGGTGCGGATGCTCGCGCGAACGCGGGGCGACGCCGGCGGCGTGACGGCCATGTTCACGTACCGGGGCGCGTCGGACGGCGCGCTAGCGGAGGTGCAGGAGTCCGACCTGGAGATCCGGACGCTGGACCCGGCGCGCAAGGTTCAGTACACCAACCAGCCGTCGTACACGGACGAGGGCGAGGAGGTGCCCGAAGCGACGCGCAACGCGACGCTGCCGCGCGGCACGCTCTGGACCGACTGGGCCGTCTACCGCATGGACTGGACGCCCACGCGCACCACGCACTACGTCGATGGCGACGAGGTCGCTGCTATCGCGTTCCAGAACCCGCGCGATCCGACGCAGGTCTACTTCAACTGCTGGAGCGATGGGGGTTCTTGGTCTGGGATCATGCGCGATGGCCGGCAAGCTGTGCTTCAGATTCAGTGGATCGAGATGGTCTTTAACCAGACCGACGTCAATGATGTACAGCCTTCGAAGAAGCGCGCCGACGGTGATGGGGGGTCGTGCCAGAAGGTCTGCAGTATTGATGAAACGGACACGGTTGGGACAGCTGTCCTCATCGAGGGCGCTGAAGGTGTAGCTTCGGCGATCTTGGGTCTTAGCGGTTGGCTACAACTCACATTATGGATACCCCTTTTCACGATGTTTACGATAGGCATGAGTTAAAAACCATGATTCTTGAATGAAAGAAGAAAAACTGGCGGTTACGAATTCAGCATCTCAAAAGCGAAAAAATGTTTTCATTTTATATAGGCATGGTAGACAATAGATCAAAACCATTAATGAAGAGCATCAAACCAGCGAATTCAGGTACACTTCAATGTTCGCATACCCAGAGCTTGCGATCGCCATAGCGTCGCTAGCATCGTTGGGGTCCAGGCCGTTAGCATTCTCCCACTCGTCGGGGATACCATCGCCGTCCGAGTCGGTGGGCGGGGTTCCGCCGGCAATGAAGCCTGGCCCGTTCATAGGGCTCGCCGTCTCGTCGGAGATCAACTGGCCATCCGTCCCATAGGTCTCAACTTCGCTCACGAGACGGGCGTCAATGGCATCACGCGCCGGATAGTTAGCCCCGACGTTAGCGAGGACATGCTCCACGGCTTCGGATGCCGTTAGGAGGTTCTCCGGACCCGGGTAGTCGAACGGCTCCGTCACGATGTCCATGTCGCTATAGCAGGTCGTCGATACGCAGAGCGGACTGCCGTTCAGTGTACCATCCCTGTCGCTGTCATAGTAGTTCTCCGAGACATCTAGCAGCTTAGGTTAATAATCATTCTCATTTCGTAGCCCCTGTGGAGTATTTCAGGGGCTGTATGAGAGTGCACTCGACTTACAACCATGGAAATTCTCGTTTCCTCTTGTAAACGCCGTAACGGAAGTGGACGGCCCCGAGATAAAATAGTTGTTGATAATGTTCGCGCTGCTCTGGCCCGAGCTGTCTCCAGCTATATAACCGCCACCTCCACCCCAGTTATAGATGACCTATTTGTGCTAAGATTAGCGATGGCAATTCCTATGTATGGGATAAATAGATTGGGAAAAGCATACGTTGTTTTGGAAGTCGTTCATGCCCTTAACCTTGGGGTTCCGAGTCTTGTTGTCGATGTACAGGTTGCGGAATAAGCTAACGCCGTAGTCTGTCTGGATCAGACCACCACATGAGTGCGTCTCGAGGCCCTGGCCGATGATCGAGTCTTGTATCGTCACATTGTACACATCGCCGCTAATAGAAAAGGTCTCGTCGCGACCCCACGTTACAGACACGTGGTCAAAGATCATGTTCTCGCCCTCGGCAATCGTGATGCCGTCTATACCAAAGGGAGGAAACTAGTCAGTAAGAGAACTAACACAGCGAGGGGAGTTAGGTCGATGTGATGTTACCTTTTCCCGAATCACCACCTTTGCCCATGCGAAACCTCATATACCGCACGATGCCGTTGTCCGCGTTAGACCACGATAAGCCATTACCGTAGAGGGTGATTCCCTGGTAGTGTTAGAAAGGCAATCCCGACTGGCTGCAGCTGACTTGATGCGGCTTACATCTCCAGGAGCACTCTGTCCTGCAATATACACGTTCTTCGAGACCACAACCCTATCCGTGACATTGATGGTGCCCCCAACGTCGAAGATGACGATGCGATTGGATGCTGAGACAGCGTCGCGGAATGACCCCTCATCGGAATCGCTGTGTATTGCATCAGCTTGCCGTACGTATACTATCTGCTTCGTTGCAGATGCTCCGAGCTCGAAGAAAAGACTTACTCGAGATTCGTCACATGATAGACCTCGCCCGTCCGGCCGCCTACAGCTTCGCGGCCGAAACCCTCGGCGCCGGGGAATGCGAGCAGAGCATTGGCACCCGAAGAAACACACGCTGCCAAGGCGACAGAGACCATAAATCGGAGGAAGCTCATCGTCGCCACAGCAGCAGCACTTAACAGGGAAACCTTAAGGAGACAGTCGCGAGACTATCAAACTGTCAATAGGGCTTGGGTCTAAAATCGCCCTCATGATGTGCAAGCTGTTGCGATTTAATACTAAAGCTTAGAAAAAAACTTGGGCAGCTCTGCCAAAAATGAATGCACGCGCGAAACAACGGCCGCTTTGCTCGTTTCTAGAATTATCCCGGCGGTCTCCCCCCCCCCCCCCCCTAATAGAGACTGCTCGTTTCCGTTTGATGGATAATTGTTTATACTGCTACGCTAGCCCCACTAACCGCATCGGATGGTGTCTGCAGTCGTCCGATTGTCGAATGCGGAAATTGGCAAGGGTGAGAAACGTGGGGATTTGGTCCGGGGTTGCATTTGACGTGGTTTAAGTCTCGAGAACCTGGGATGTGTCTGCATGTTTCAACTTGATTGACACGACGAAATCGCTAAAACGGTGGAATGGCATGCGTGGTCGAAACTGTGGACTTGTTGAGTAACTGGTCCAGGATTTTTGCATACGAGAATAGTTCAGTGATATGGTGAAAGAGAAGCTGAACGCAGGATTGACGAGAATTCTAGTCAGCCTGAAAGGTTTGAACGTTGTTAAATCTGTTATATTGTATGGTATAATTAGAAGTAAGCCGTTACTCTACTCCGCGAACACTCTTGAGGGCACAACATGGCAAATACACTGCAGCGCGTTGCTGCCCTGGCTCCAGGGGTCGAGATGAGTTCTTGACACGCGGCCAGTAGGGCCTGTGTTCTTTTCTCTCTCAGTCATATCCTCTTCCTCTGGAGACACTCTGAATCGCCGCTCTATACACTGACGTTAAACTAGTCGGAATGTTTCCACGTTTATGTTTGTACGACCTCGCCGTACACGATCGACTAAGTTCCCTGTCATTAGGTCCCAGTGGTGGACGTAAGTGTCGCCTATGAAGGCCCAGTCCCGTCCGGTCGGGCGTAGGATGAAGGGCGTATGGCCACCATAAAGAACAGCGAGTTGATCTCCCGGCTTCATCATCTGCGGGCCAACTCCAAGGTAGCCGGAACGAGTGCGATAAACTCTCCTATTCAAAATGAGATTCGAGACGGCCATGTGATAGTAAACAGGAGTAGGCTCGGTGTTGACTGCCCCCGGCCTTGGGCCGGGCGCTAGATCTTGGTATGCAGATTCCGGACACCCAAGCACAAGTGTCATATAATGGAGTGCTTGGTTCTTTGCATTCTCTGCCAAGGTCTCCATGCCCTTCAGTCTATCATTCTCTAGTGATCCTATCTGATCAGCCATTGTGACTAATAGTCCACCCCCGCCGCCGCATACTGTGAGGAAGAATGCCATATCCAGCTGTTCGTTCCCACCGATGTATTTCAGTGTTGGACGAGGAAACAGTGGGAATGCGAAGAGTTGGCTCCATATCTCATTAAGGGGTAGTGGGTCCTCAAGATCAATACTAATCGGGTCGGACACTGCTTCGATAGTATCGAACCGAAAGCCATCCAGCTGGAGAACATTTGGTTCTAGAGGCGTTCCACGCAGTGGACAGTCGTGAAGCACAGCGAAGTATGGATAGTGGCCGGTTAGAGGGACTCCAGGTAGCCACAGACGCGGTGGAAGTAGACTGCAAGATTGCGGTTCGTCAAACTTTGGCACCCACGAAGGGTACGAACCCTGTATAGGATCACTAGTATGCTGCACATGAGACAGTACATCTAGAACCCTCGGGCTTTTCCGTACCATGAATCTTGCGAAGTCCCGGTAGACTTCCATGACTGATTTTGTGTAGTTGGGTGCTAATTCAGGGTTCCTCCGCCCAACATCCGCGCCAGGACCAACCGTGTCGTCGATCTTCTTTCCTAGCCAGGCGAAAGCTCTCTGAGTTACCGATGCAAGTGTGCCTATTGTACCTCCTGTAATGAGCGTGTCCATGTTAGCGACTACAGGCTGAAGTCCCTCGTCTGTGATACCAAGTATGCCAAAGAGGCGATCCCTAGGATCGGTAGATTTGAGGTTCCGCGTCTGAATCAACACTAAAAGGATGCCACCAATTGAGCTCTCAACCTGGAGTTGATGGGGTTTGTACCGGCGGTCTCTTTGCTTCTCAACTATACTCCAGAGCCTTAGTCTGCTAGGGTTGATTGGCCCGGCCCGAGGGGAGTCCAGTAAGGGGGTTAGAGAAAGAAGATCGTAGAAGTCTATCTCAGCATCGCCACTCATTGCAATACACCGTTGAGATGCAGCGACTTCTTGTATACACCATACTCTCTCAAAGTATGCGGACTTGAATAGGTCCGCTATGTCATCCCTAGTCTGACTTTCTGTGTTAAAAGCCTCTAGCATCAAACTATCGATTTGCGTAGATACCCTGGGAGGAAGTCCAATTTGACCTAAGTTCCGCTGAAGAGCCTGCAGTAGCGTTTCGCGATACTCACACAACTCTCGAGCACGGGCAAACGCTCTTCGCCTCCCCTCGTCGCCTGGCCCTAAGTAGACGACGACTCTCCCAGCATGTTGGTACACCAATCGCATGTAAGAAACTTGGCGGGCACGCTCATCCATGTCTTGCTGGTTGATGCAAATGGCGTCGACCCAGAGAGGCCTGATCAGGTTTGGCAGGCGAAGGTCGCGCAGTGCTCGCTCCAGATTCAACGTGATTGGTATAGCACCACCGTGACATACTATTGGGTTCTCTGCCTTCTCCGTACCCCAGGCATATGATAATGCCTCGTAGCGTAGGGGACTACTCGCCAGGTCGACTACGCTTAAGGTACATTCCAGCGGTTGATCACCGGATCCAGGAATCAGACATACCAGTCGTGTGAAGGATGGGGTTTGGCCTACTTCGGCGATTGGCGGAAGAGGTTCATAAACGTACGGCGCCATCAGATAGGATTCTCTGGATGGAATCTGTATATGAAGAAAACATAAAGTCGAAGTTCGTTCGTGCCTAGAAGCACAAGTCTTTCTACAAATGCCCTCAGCTGCGGCTGAAAAGAAGCCCCGCCTTCTACTATGCTTGGCAAGATCTACTTCATCACCTTACGCTACACCAGGCTATTAAACAACGTGATCCATTGCAACGAGCATCCTTTGTGGATGGATTGTAATAACTTCAACTACTACCTTCGATTTCGCAAGTTGCCGTTACGCAATTGCCACTTACGACGTCGGGTATAATGTCGGCGAGATTGGATAGATGGCCGGAGTAATTTAGCACTTGCGTCATCGTCAGCATGTGTTAACTAGAAGTTACGCTTTTCGCCGAGAGAGAAAGGTAGCGATATCGCGAAAACACATCTAATTAAACGGCTGATAGTAACCTTTCTGCAGGATTTTACTCCTATCAACCTATCACAGACCTATCAATGCTACCTTAAAGTCTCTGAATATGCAGTATCCGCAACGCTGAAGGTACTATCATCCCTTTTAGGACTAGTGTACGAGGCCCACCCGAGTTCACCCCCCTTAAGGCTGATCATGAGAGATGAGTGATGTAGTAAGAAGGTAGCCTACAACAGGTTAATAGGGCTTTCTTTATATGATGATGTTACTACTACAGGGCCAGCCGCTGGTCTTGGCTATCAACTAGTTGTCCCTCAATAATTATGCCACGGAGGATTTACTTACACTCTACTGGGTAGCAAACAAGCACAGTTCCCTCCAAGCCTTCGACTTAGGTCTACTTCCTCCTTTTCAGGTTTAGTGTCCGAGGATACAAGGTTGACTTATGTAGTTCGTCCATCCACGGGGGTCAAGCCAGTGACATTCATACGAGCAAGTGCCACCCCTATTTATAAGCAATAACTAGGTAGACAGTGTCGGTATATATAGAGTCTATATATAAGATGTCGTGAACCGTAGTCGTTTACACATAATATCGTCAAGACAACAGTTCAGCTTTCTTCATCAATACCTTGTACCCACGGGAAAAGCAAATATGCAATTCAGGCAGCTATCCTTAACCTCCCTCGTCTTCCTCGGAAGCGCGAAGGCCTGTCTCCATGACCACATTCCCCTCCCCCGATCTCTGGAAGACGAATTCGCCGCCCTCCGCAATCGCGACGTCCCAGCCGCCGTCAAGACCGCCATACAGAACGTGCGCGTCTTCGACGGGTCGGCCGTCAGCGCACCGCAAACCATCATCATCGATGGGGGGTACATCATGGACAGCAACGACACCACGGGGATCGAGCAGACGATCGACGCGGGCGGCAGCGGGGTCCTGATCCCGGGCCTGATCGACGCGCACGCGCACGTCGAGTCGGTCGAGGGCCTGCATAACATGACCTCGTACGGCGTGACGACCATCTTCGACATGGCGTGTCCGGACTACGCGCTCTGCGAGTCGCTGAAGTCGAACCCGGGGTTGGCGAACCTGTACGTGAGCATGCTGCCCGCCTTGGGACCGTCCGGTAAGAGCTCCCCGCTCAATCCCGTGCCGGCGGATCTGCTGCTGCACCCGGGAAAGGACCCAAAGTACCTCGTCGACTACGCCTTCGGCAACGGATCCGATTACTTCAAGATCGTGAATGCGCCAGTCGGGGGCCCCACGCAGGACCAGCAGGACGATATCGTCGGCTACACGCACTCGAAGGGCAAGCTCGTGGTGACGCACGCGCCGGGTGCCGCCATCTACGCGCAGGCGGTAGCCTCCCGGTCGGACGTCCTGCAGCACATCCCGGACGACGGGGTGCTCTCGGCCTGCACGATCGAGTCGATGCGGGACCACGGCCAGGCCGCCACGCCCACCATGGAGATCTTCCGGCGCGCGTACACCTTCCAGCCCCAGATCATCCAGTTCTTGCGAGGGAACAACACCTCGGCAGATTCGTCGTACGCCAACGTCGTCGAGAACGTGCGCCGCCTGCACGAGGCGGGCGTCCCGCTCCTGGCGGGCACCGACGCCGTCGGCAGTGCGGTTCCCATCGTCTATTTCCCCTTCGGCGAGTCGCTGCACCAGGAGCTCGTGAATTTCGTCCATCTCGGCATGACCCCCGCTGAGGCCTTGCGCGCTGCGACTATTGTGCCTGCTACGGTGCATCGGTTGAATGATCGGGGGGCGATTCGGCCCGGTATGCGGGCGGATTTGATCCTGTTGAATAGTAATCCGTTGGATGATATCTCGAATACTAGGGATATTGCTCGGGTCTGGGCAGGGGGTGTGGAATACCCGAATGTTGCGAAGCGGACGTGAAAATCAAGAGTCTTGGTAAGATGTGGTCGGAAAGAGTAGCATGTTATCTGGAGTAGGAACCAGGTAACTTAATCTGTAGATTTGGCTACTTCCTAGAGCTTAGTATGAACTGTGGTTTATGAGGTCAAAGTTGATGACTTACAGTTTGCGCAGATTCTGTCTCTTGCTACGGTAGTCCTTCTAGGTAAACTTACTTTCAACTCAGAGTTGTCTTGATATTAGCTACCCCATCTGGTTTGTATCATACATATTTCTAGCTCATGTCAGATGAAGCGCGATAGTAGTATTTATCCCTCTAAGGACATGTTCCTGATATTGTATTTAATTCCATTATGAATTACCTAGGTAGCAGCTGATTTCTTTCCCGCGGCCTCCAGGTTGGTCCGTATTATAAGTTATGTTCGCTATTAAGTAGTTATTAATATATATCGAGCGATTTATCTAAGCTGTTTATTATTAGGTACACAAGCAACGAACATTAGTACATCTTGCTTAGGGAAGAAAGAAATAAGCAAGTATATATAGGTAAATAACACATAATATTTTCAATATATAGGAACTAGCTCGACGCAGATTGAGAAATCTTGCGCCCAGGCTTGCTTCTTCCCCCTTTTCCTTCTTTTTGGGAAATCCCCTAGTTCGAATCATGGGTTGGGCGACATCCCCCCCCCCCAAATATTTGGTAAATATCATTGGCGCATTAGTCTTAGGTTTATTTATGCAAGGAACGCAATTACGTATTTTCGAAGACGTCTTAGTAGAACTTAAAGATTTTATCTTTTTGTTGATATAATTACGATTACTGCCAGCTTCGTCAAGTTAATAACATTGCATCCTCAACTCCTCGGTGAAGTTCAATTATCCTCCAAGACCAATGTTGAACTCACTGCGTTAGAGCAAATTCTAGTATGATACATAGATCGGCGTTGTAGCTGTTGTGCATGTTTCTTCACGCATAGTTACATGATTGTATCGTATCGTCTTTTCAATAATATGGCCTATACTTTCTAGGGGCCTGGATTTCTTCAGAGCCGGAATCATGCTTGGACTGGAAATTGGCGCGTTCGCATAGGAGAGTAGTACTTCCTTCATACTCCTCCTCGGTGAAAGCGTCCCTAGGATCAATACTCTCAACCGCTATCAAGTTCCGGCACCTATTTCTATACTGGTAGGTAAAGACGAAAGACGACGGTGCTTGCTCTCCCACACAAATTTCATGTTTCTTAGTACAGACGCCGTGAGAATACGCGTTGGGGCCGTGATCATAACCATCCTTTAGGAGTCCCCATTTATAGACACGGCAGTTGACGTTGGTAAGTTCCTCGGATGTGGTGGGCTCCGGACTGGTTGATACGAATTCAAGATCGCGACAGATCTCAAAGACCTTCCAAAAGTCTTCTCTAATGTGACACCTGCGTTAGTAAAAACAAGTTAGTATTTAATTTTTCTTCGTATCTTGTAGAATGTTCTATATTAACTGGTTTTCGTACTTACCGTTGCTTGTTCTCGCCGTGGCGAATGCGCTCGATGATCATGCTGTTGACCATGCGAGTGGTGTCCTCCCATGAGTAGAATGGAGCGATCTTGAGAAGAAGCTTCAAAAAAGTCTTGGTGTGGAGTGGCTCGTTGAGAAACATCATTGCTCGTGGATCTTTATCAGGTGGCCAACACAGGAGGATTTGAGCACGAAGTTCCTTTCGGGGGTCATCATTGTCGACGAGCTCGGGTGGATCTACCTGTTGACTAGCTGCAGTTGTAGGGTTTGGATTAGATTCCGGGTGGGACTGGATAGAAGAGTTGAAGGCGTCGCCATGGCTCCGCAGAGAATTGTTTATTGACGTGATCCGCCGAGCTCGAAGATCATTCATATAGTCCGCAGTCCTTTTCATGTGACTGTCGAGTATGTTGCGGAATGCGAGGCGTTCTTGGCCGAAAACGGCAGTGTGGAACTTGCTCCTTCCATACCCTGCAGCAAACGAGATATCAAATAGACCTTGTTCGCAGTGAATCAAAGTATCCATTGCTGCTTGGTACTCTTGCCATCTGCGTTTAACCTCCTCATTACACGCAGTGCAAAGTCCTTGAAATGTCTCTATATAAATACCACACCATCGGCAGTGACGCTCCGGAGGCGTCTCGAGAGCTGGTTTAACACGTTGCATGCTGGGAGTCAAGAACAGCGACTTTGAGGAGTGAGGTTGGTTGATCAGAGAAAATGGATTGAACTTGGTATGGCGTAGAGTACTTAATTGAGAAGTTCCAAGATTATCCGAATCAACTAGTGTAGGGTGGGTGCATGTATTTATCACACCAGGCGCTATTCAGATTGCACGGAAATACGTGGTGACAAAAGCGCTGACGAATTTTCCATTCTCGTTACCAATTGGCACTATCAATGGCCTTGCAATGTAGCATATCACGTGATAAGACAACTACCCGTGTCAGTGCTTTAATCCCTGATATGTGCCTAGAAAAAGCAAAGATTTAAGTTATAGAATCTAGATATGTGTTTACAGGAAGCCTCCTACGAAAAGATAATTATGATGATTAAGACTCGGTTACCAAGACACGCCAAATGGACCATATCAGCGCAAGAGGAAATCGAGACAAGTGTTTGGACATTCAAGACACTAGTAGCATAAAATTATACGTCCTAGGGCTGATGAATTACTAGAACTGTCGCTTTTATTGGTGAATATTGAAGACTTTTTATAATATCTTGAAACTCACCATATACTCGATTTCCTTCACAGTACCGAAAAAGGGGTATGAAGCAGAACAGCGAATTCCTTGAGCCTAAGGTCTTCCTAGGTGTTACAAGTATTAGTGATGCCTAGATAAGTCTATCCCCGAATTCATATGGTAGGATAACAGAAAGATTCGAGTATCAACATAGGCAGTTGACATACTGCCTAGCAATTTCCCTCAATGCCGTCTTGAATTTAATAATAAGATGAAGAGACGGCATTCGGGCAAAAGAATGCACATAGCCAGGTGCTTATCGTACTCTGTACTGACAAGTATGTATTGTATCAGGTTTAAAGCTCATGAAGGCGGTATCATACATCTAAGGTATGACCGGCCATGACGGGACAGTTATGATGGCGGCGCATCTACGGCCTCTACGAGAAGGTGAATCTATTGTATTTTTGAGAAGGAGGGAATCTAGGGGAGTCCTATATATAACTACATTTATATTTACAATTAAATACAGGGGCATATCGCCGCCATGCGACCACTCTCAGACATCCAATCTATTCTCGTTGTGATATCACCACCTTACTCCAGACCTATCAAGCGTGACTTACTACAGTTAGCAAGAACAACCTCAATGAATGTCATTTAATCTCGTCAAGGCTCTAATAACAATCAAACGCTCTCAGCAAGTAAACAAGAATTTGGTGTAAATAAAGAGCAAATGGGGTTGCATAGCTAGCGCTGCTAAACATGAACACCAGTGACATCTAGAAGGTGCGCTTGACTCCTATATCGCAAAAATAACCATAGAGCCCTCCTTATATTAAGCTCATAGACCCACACGAACCTACACGGACAAGAGCTACTGTTAACTGTTTCGGCGTTTGCGCACAATATAGGTAGAGCGAACTCCGGATCTAAGAATCCTTTATTATTCTAGAATCCCACACGTGATGAATGGTCTATGACAAGCGCTACAAAGTTTCCTGCGTTGATTACCATGCAACCATCGTATAAAGTTGCGATCTAGTCTCTGCTAATTAGATTATGGGGTTTTTGGGGGCCATGCCTAGTGACTGGGTGAGAAGTACGCCCCGCATGCATGGGCCTCCGCCGATCAGGGAAGATCTTATGTCAAAAGGAATCACCACTTCAAACGTCAGGCAGAAATAAATAATACTGATTACTGAACCATATCTAAACATAGCCGCTGTTCCTGAGAAACTGGCATTCCGATGGAGTCCGATGGAGGTCGGAGTTAGAAACAAGAGCCTCTAAAACAAACCTGGTATGAAGAAGTGAAAACAGTGGTTAACAGATGATGTCATGTTAACGCTTATAATTTGTATACTACCTATTTTGGCAGTGCTGGAGGTCTAGCTCTAGGCAAGGAGTCAATCCTGGCCACCCTTTCCATGGATCTCCAGCCCTACCCGTGCCACATAGCAACCGAACTCCATACCGCTACATATCACAAGTCCCTGGTCATGAGTGCGGCTGGGGGGGATGGATATGTAAGCAAAGAAATGGGGATCAACCCAACGAGCGGGACTCGAGCATAGCGACGTCATTCAGAGCATGAAGGCCAAGAGGCCAAAAAAAATACCCAGCATGACCGTCTTTCTGTATATAGGGGGAGCTTGTTCAAGCTATACTACTAGGAGGTATAAATCCTGATGATCGACATATCCTATTCCAACCCATTGGAGAGAATCTTCCATGGCCCGTATCAGCCTCGCCAGCTACTCTTAAGCCATGGCCTCCGATTAAGACCAATCGGAGAACAGCTATCGGCTAATGAGAATATGGAGGATCCTTCCACTAGGTATAGACTATAGACTTGGCGAAGGCATGAGGGTCGAAAATAGAACCTCCCCACCAACGCGGACACACGTAGGCATCATAAAATATTTGTGTATGTGAACCTTGTACAGAGAAGAAGGATGAGCCAAAAAGGGACCTTAGCAACAGTAGCCTCGATCTATGTAGCTACAGACATGAGAAGTCATACCTCACCGTCTCGATGAGGATCAGCCTGCATAGAGAGAACACGGCGGAGAGGTTGGAATATAAAAGGACATCGTGATCCCACCTCTCGAGAAGAAGAAAAGGGGGGGAAAACCATCACCAGCTCAGACACACAAACCACCACAGCTTGACCTATCCAACCTACTTCCAGATCCTTCCTCTCCAACTTTTACCAATCAACCAACCCAACACCTTTCTTCAACTTCAACAAAAATGCAGACCAAGTTCGTCCTCGCCGCGGCCCTCAGCGCCCTCAGCACCAGCGTCTCCGCCTTCATCATCCCGCGCGACCTTCCCGATGGGCACTTCTCGTTCCCGCTAGACGGGGAGTTCAACACCTCCGACGCCACGGCCCTGAGCCGACGACAGGACTTCCCGGACCAGACGATCGGGTGCACGGGTGGGCACTACGCGCACAACAACGTAAGCAAAGCACACCAGCTAGCCAGCCAGCTACCAACCCCAAACTTCCCTCTCATCCCAAGTTAACAAAACCCCTCCTCATACCCTTAATAAATATCCCATGTCCAGTCCAGTCCAGTCCAGTCCATTTCTGTTTGTTCTGTTTATTTGGTGATTATTGTTTTCTTTTTGCTAAAGATATCCACACCACAAACGCAGTACGACACGGCGGTGCAGGACCTCAAGATCTTCTGCGACAGCGGGGCCGTGGTCGCGCAGAAGCACGTGGAGCTGTTCCGCCGCGACGACACCGTCGTCTACATCTGCAACTACCGCGACTGGGAGGTTCCCTGCAAGAGCGACGAGTGGGAGCTCAAGAACGCGGCCATGGATGTCGAGTGCGGCGCCTGGAACGGGGCTTACAGCTTCGGTGGGTTCTCTTTTTGGAACGCATAACTAAGTACTAAAACTGCTTGAGTATTCGGCAAGCTAACTCAATTCCTTTTCTTCTTCTTTTTACAGTCAAGGATTACGAAAGCACTCACGGCAGGGACGCCAACGGAGCTTCGGTTGTAAGTCTTTAACTCTAGATTTTGTTGTTTCCTTCTCCTATCCATTATTTCTTGAAGAGGTGGCTTTCCTTAGCAATGGCAATCACCTGCTCTTGAGATATGATGCAGAAGTCCCAAGACGCCTCCAATACCAAACGTCAGGGGAAGAAACAAAGGCTAACACTACTCTTCTAGTGTTCGAATATCTAGGGTTAGAATATATTCGATTTTTTAACTCTAGACTTATTTTTACTAGATGGTCGAAACCTGCAGCATCCATTTTTCAATATCACTGTTGTTCTTCAACGTTTGTTTGCCATTTGCTGTTTGCCATGAGTTTGATATGTGTGTTCATTAGTTAGAAAACCAGCCTTCCATGCGTTTATCGGATATTATATCAATACATTGATGTAAAATCATATGTTGTAATTAGATACTATGTTAATGGTGAGTTGGGGACCATTCCTGTCTGGAGCTCTGGAAGTTTGATATACTGTCAGGGCTCTAAGTCTGAAACACCTGAGTAAGTACGTAGGTTAATATCTCGCTGCAAACACCTAAATGTCAACTTCTACCCTGACTTCTATTAACATCCACATTCTTCTGTTTGACCCAATGGCTCTCAGTCACTGCTTTGCCACTCCACCTGACTTTTCCACACTATGATCTTTAAGTTCTCCAAGCAAAACATGTTTTTGGCTTTGTTGCTATTTCACGCCCTGTGCCTTACATTGCTTAGTGACCAGTTTTGGTAGATAGAAGATGCCTCAGAGCAATTCGCTCAGAAGGTTTTTTCAGCTGGGAGCTGAGGTGTTGGTTGCACGAAGACATTATAGAAACGGGCCGGAGCATGCTTACATCAAATTAGAATATACAATGATACACCTACAAGCACATGGACTTCCCAGGCAACGAGACAACCACAAATAGTGTAGTGGACTACAAAGCGCCATGACGGTAAATATATATAACGATACATCCGCACGAAAAGTCCAAGCATCCATTTCATACACAAATCACGAACTAAGCATCAGAGCAACATGACACGCCAATAAATAAGCATAGATGTCCACTGGTTCATTTTCTAACAAGACAAGCCAAAAACCGGCTGCTTTTTTCTTCCTTTCATTACAACAAGATCACTTAACTTAAGACTATGATATCAAGTGACTATCAACATCCGAAGAGAGATCAACTATGATTTCAACGCCTAGGTATGCCGCATAATATCCGGAACGCCCACCAGCCACCCAAAGAAGTTTTTTTTCGCGAAACAAGAAACCCGAGAGACAACAGACCCATATGGTACAGAGAGAAAATCGAAGCGGGAGAGAGTAGAGACGAATGAATCGTCTAGTCCCGGTTTCTACTATGAGGACTTGGCCTTCTTAGACTTCTTCTTGCTCTTCTTCTCTGCCGTCTCCTCGTCTGCATGCTTCCGCTTCTTGCTTGATGATGCCTCTTCTTCGGCCTGGGCGGCCTTCTTGGCCTCCTCCTTCCTCTGCTTCTTCAGGTCCTTCTTGCTGACGACTTGGGGAGAACCATCACCGGCCATCTTGATGTCTCCTCGTTCGTACTTGCGCTTGAACTTGGTGACCGAAACACCGGCCTTCTCTGCTAACCGCTCATAGTCTGCCTCGGACAGCTTGCCGGGGGTCTCGGGCTTGGGAGTGGCGGGAGCAACATCGTCGCCTCCAGCAGCTCTACGCTTCTCCTGATCTTTCTTGGATATGCGCTTCTCTTCCCGAGCGATTCTCCGCGCTTCCTTTTCTTTCTTCTCCTTGCGTTTCGCTGCACGTTGGTCAGCCAATGCTAAGTTCCTCACATGCCGCTCTTTCTTGCGAGCAATCTTGGCTTCCCGGGTAGCTCCGACGATCGAAGATTGCCATGGCTCGGGGGAAGGCGAAGGGACAGTCTCGGTATCGTCTGAGGCGGTAGAGATTGTGGGGGATCGAGGTGGGAAGGAAGATGAGGTGACTTTACCATTCTCTGTGCCGTTCATTTCGGCATCTGACTCGTCTTCCTCCTCCGATTCATCATCGTCGCTCTCTGCGTCTGCCATGGGCGTGTCTTCGACTTCTTGTATCAAAGGCTTCTTCGTCTTCTTAGAATCGGTGACAGGAGCGTCGGCATCCGCGTTATAGTTACGAGATGGCTTGACTTCGAACTTCGAGGGCGTAACACCGTTAGGGGCAATCTTAGCCCCCTTTGAGAGCATGGGCCTGCCCTCAAGCTTTCGCAGCTTATCTTCTAACCCAGCGCGTAACCGGATACCCATCTCAGCCCTCTCCTCATCTTCCACATTAACATCGACACCATCTATGCCCTCGTTGCTAAGCTCAGAGAGGGCATCGACACGCAAGCACAGAGCAGTTTTGGCAGAGAGCATACGGGCGATCTTGCCCTTGTTCTTGCCAGTAGCTGAACCGACCAGAGATGAGTGGTAGATGAGACCATACTTAGGCGTGTCGTGCTTGGTCTTCAACGCTCTGAACAGTGCCTTTTCAGCTCCGAGGATCTGAATCGTACTACCAGGGCTCTTGGCGAGCTTGAGGAGAGAACCGGTATGCGCAATGAGGCGTGCTCCGACAAGCTCACCCAGGATCTCGGTCAGGTTGGGGGCAATGGCCTTCATACGGGAAGAGAGATACTGCGAGAGTTGTTGGCGGTACTCGGTAAAGCCAATGACTTGCTCAGCAAGCAGCTTGATGTTCTCCAAATCGATATCGGTGATCTCAGTACCCATACTGACTTCAGCTCCAGCCTTAAGTCGGGCCTCGATGTCATCTGGGAGGATCTCGGAGAAATCGGTGGTAGCGGCGTTCTCTCGAATACCCATAGCGATGATGATACGAGCGTAGGCCAAATTGTCATTAACAATGCGGTCCAACTCGGGGAAATGCCAGCCGTACCATTCTTTGACACGCATAGCATAGTTATTCAATTCCTTGTCCAAGTCATCAAGCAGCTTTATGGCCTGCACAATCATAACATCGACCTTATCGGGAGAGAACTTGAGCTTATGACGAGAGATAGAGTGAGAAAGAGCCAAGGCCATGTTGCCGAGGTAGTTCTCATCCAATTCGGGGAAGAGCTCGGGAAGGTATGACTTGATGGCTCGGAAAACCTCATTGGTAGAAGAGTCGGAGACGGGAGAGATGTTTAATTGGGGGAGAACGTTAATGGCGGCTCCGAGTTTGGGATCGGCAACGGCAAGCGATGCTTTTCTCTCCTCCTTGATGTCATCTAGTAACTGTTGGAGCATAGGAGTGACTTTTCCATCAGTTAACGAGGTGTATTCAGCGAGGGCCTGTGCAGAGTCCTCGAATTTAACCATCTTCTTAAGAGAAAACCTACAAGATCAAACAACATTAGCAATGTCCCAAGCTCTCGCGACCTAGTTATGATAATAATCTTATCAGATGAAACTTACATGGAATTTATGGCGTCGGCGCCATTGAGCTGTGTAGAAATATCATCGCGGGATAGAAGTTTCTTATCTTTCGCCTTAAACAGACCGTAGCTATTATCACATCATCGTCAGTGTTCATTCTTTGCGACCGTCATCGAAATCAAGAAGATGTAGGTAGGTAGGATGGGAAGTTCACCGCAGTGAACGCGATTGGACTCACCCCGCAGGCGTCTCCGCGAGAACGAAGAGGGGCATTTTCGCAGATAATGACGAGTTTGAATGAAATCTTCGTTGTCCTGCGCAGCTTCCCTCACCACGGTAATATGTATTCAAGGTGTTGTTGCTAGGAAAAGAAGCTGCTGGTTTGGGGAGGAACTGCTGCTCTAAAGAAGGTCGGTCCTCTAAAAATATAAGCCAAGCAACTGCAGGACGGAAAGGTCGAACAATTTTTTTTCTACAAGGCGGAGCCTTCCAAGCTCCTGGTTAAAGTTCGGCTTTGATCTGATTGGAGACTTAATAGGTTGATAAGGAACTCTAATCAACGATAACCTTTATCGGATACCTCGATACATACTGTTGAACCTGCGCTAAGTTATTATTGGCTTAGTATTGTTTTGAGCTCCGACCGCCTTGAAGTCGGGGCCAATTGGTGCTGTTACGTCGACATCTGGACTCAGTTAAGTTACTTGTACTGTACCATAGACTGTGAGCTTCATGCACGGCTGTCAATGCCGAGCTTACCTACTGCATAACTACCTACAAGGAGGCATCTGTTTAACCATATAACCAAACCTGCGTACCATCTGCTAGTTTTAAATTATTTAAGCTTGATTCGCCCTTCTCATTATACGAACTATTTCTTTTTGTCAACAAAACTAACATCTGCCCAAGATGGAGGGCCTCTTCTTCAACGTAAATAATGGGTATGTATGACAGACAACGCTTAGAACTACTAAATTCCTCCGAAACGTATTGTTGTGAAGCTACATAATGGACTGACGAAACACTTACACTGGGAAACAGCTACATCGAGGGCATTGTCCGAGGCTACCGAAACGGCCTCCTGACCGGCGCCAACTACAGCAACCTAACGCAATGTGAGACCATCGACGACCTGAAGCTGCAGCTGGGCCCCGCGTACGGGGACTTCCTGGCGTCGCTGCCGCCCAACCCGTCGACGTCGAGCCTCGCGTCCAAGACGACCGACAAGCTGGTATCCGAGTTCCGGTACGTGCGGGCGAACGCCGTGGGCGCGCTGGCCCAGTTCCTCGACTACGTGACGTACGGATACATGATCGACAACGTGGCGCTGCTCATCACGGGGACGCTGCACGAGCGGGACACGCGGGAGCTGCTGGAGCGGTGCCACCCGCTGGGCTGGTTCGAGACCATGCCGGTGCTGTGCGTCGCGACCAACATCGAGGAGCTGTACAACAGCGTGCTGATCGAGACGCCCCTGGCCCCCTACTTCAAGGGCAGCCTGAGCCACCAGGACCTCGACGAGCTCAACATCGAGATCGTCCGCAACACCCTCTACAAGAACTACCTCGAGGACTTCCACGGCTTCGTCAACGCCCACCCGGAGATGGTCGGCACCCCGACCGCCGAGGTCATGAGCGAGATCCTCGAGTTCGAGGCCGACCGCCGCGCCATCAACATCACCCTCAACTCCTTCGGCACCGAGCTCTCCAAGGCCGACCGCAAGAAGCTGTACCCGGCTTTCGGCAAGCTCTACCCCGAGGGCACCCTGATGCTGTCGCGGGCCGACGACTTCGAGGGCGTGCGCCTGGCCGTCGACGGCATCTCCGACTACAAGACTTTCTTCGACGCTGCCGGTCTGGGCGGTGGGCCTTCGGGACCCGGCAACATGGCTGGGGGAGCGGGCGGTAACGAGAAGAGTCTCGAGGACATGTTCTACCAGAAAGAGATGGAGATCTCCAAGACGGCCTTCACCAGGCAGTTCAGCTTTGCTATCGTCTACGCGTGGGTCAAGCTGAGGGAGCAGGTAAGCGCAGTTCTTCTATCCCATCCCATCTAATCCACTCTCGTTCTGTTCCATTCAATTCTGGGAGAAATGATCATGCTAAAAAAACGTCTGACTAGGAAATTCGCAACATCACGTGGATCGCCGAGTGTATAGCGCAGAACCAGAAGGAACGGATCGGCAACTACATCAGCGTTTTCTGATTCGACTTGCTCTTTTTGTCCCGGAGTTCGCGTTGCATTTTTCTGTCTTTACAACTTTCTTGTAGAATTAATGGATTGGGAAATAAATACCAAATGACAAAGCTCTTCCAAATTGTGCCCCAAACCGACCGAGGTCACCCTCGAAACAACCCGGACATTCAGGGTGCCAAACTAGAAAGAAGAGACAATCAAATATGTATGTCTAGATTGTTCGCTGGGTTATGTTTTTGTTGCGTTGTCGGTGCATACAGGCAAGCAAGCCTGGTGTCATATTTGTACATAGTAGGTACCTAGGTAGGTAGTGAATTGGTATTACACACAAAATCGCCTTGCTTTTTTTACTTTTTCCCTCGTCTTCTCACCAGCCTTGATCTTCATGGTACACCTTCCAACAAACACGGCCAAGCCATACATGTAGTGGAACACACCTTCTACAACGTAATCTGCCCCTTATACGTAGCCTCGGTCAACCCCAGCGTCTGCACCATATGGGTCCAGCGCTCGCTCCCGCGCTCCTTGCGCTCCATATACTGCAACAACCGCTGCCGCCTATGCACCAAGAGCCTCAGATCCCGCTTGCCCACCTTGTCCCTGTAGCCCCTCCCCTTCTCGAGCTCGTTGGCCAGGGCGCGGATCTTCGCCGTCAGGATCCCGATCTGCACCTCGCTGGACCCGGTGTCGGGGCCGGCGCGCACCGGCCTCTGCCTCTGCCCCCCCTCACCTTCCTGGTTCTGAAGCTGCTGTTCTTGTTCTTGTTGTTCTAGTTGTTGTTCTTGCCGTTGTAGTTGGCCACGCGACAGCGCCCGCGGCTTCAACGTCGTGTCCGTGTTGTGCCGCCCGAACGTCTCTATGATGCGCCGCACGTTGGCGTGGCGCCGGTCCTTCGCCGACCCGGCGTCCAAGTGCACGATGCGGCGGATGGCCTCGGCGGCGCGCTCGTGCGCCGTATCCTGCTCCTCGCGGAGGCGGCGGGCCTTCTCCGGATCGGCGCGGGCTTCGACCTCGGCGGCGATCGACGGACCTCCCTCCTCTCCTTCTCCTTCCTCACCACCTACTCCTGCTCCTCTTTCCCCTTCTCCTTCTGCTTTCCTATCCAAGTCCTCGAGATCCACGATGTCCGGGCGCGTCAGCTCGTACGCGTTCGCGAGCGCGGCCTCCAGCTCGTCCCATTGGATCAGGTTGTTCAGGACGTGCGGGGACGTGGGGAGCGGGTGCGGCTCCGAGAGCGGGTTGCCGTCCTCGTCGACGGGCGGGGTCGATAGCGGCGCCTGGCCGGCGGAGTCGAGCGACTCCACGAACGGCGTCGTCATGCCCCGGACGGGATCGCCGCGGGCGGTGGCCCGCTCGGCTTGCAGCTGGGTTCGTCGCTCGAGGTGCGTGTTCTTGCGCTGCTGCATCTGCGCCCAGCGGTAGGGGTCCTGCTTCGCGAGGCGCTTCTTCTCTTTCTGGGATAGCGAGGCCGTCTGCGTGAGGGGTAGTAAGGTGGATGGGGACGGGCCCGTCGAGGGCTTTAAGGCTGGTCGTAGACATACTGCGTGTGTGGTGGTGGTGGTTCGGTTAGTACGTGTACTCAACGATAGACTATTCTCGATATGTAGAAGAGGACCAAGTAGTTCCGCAAGACTTACATGAGAATGTACCAAGGCGTTGAACGCCTGGTATCCGAGGTGGCATGGTGAATGGTGAATAGAGAATGGGATATCTCGAAGTCAACTCGAGGTTGAGCTCCAATAAAGTCGGTCTATCGTCTATCTAGATATCTTAAATCAACTTTTTGCTATATAGTCACTAAGGTGAGCGAGCCCATTGGCCTGTGAACTTTCGATGCCAAGACTTACATAAGCCATCTTGGTTCTGTACTAGCCCCACCTAGAACGGCCGAACGATTAGATGTCTTATCTTATCACTGATAGACCTCTAGCTATCTAATCAATTTTAGCGAGGGCAGACGCACCAAGCTTGTGCAGTTTAGCTGTTCCCACAAAAGTGATATTTTTCACATGGTGGGATGAGGATGCAAACTTCGTGAACTTTTTTTGCTCCAGTCAATCCAACGACACGAGGGACCAAACAGACCAAATTTCCGCCGTCTTCTTCTTCTTCTTCTTTTCTCACTTTCCCTCCTCTTCCCAAAATTCTTCATCACCCAATTTTCAAGAAGAAGAACATTCACCATGGCGCCCGCTACTTTCCCCCCCGTCTTCAACGCAACGTCTCAGGACATTGAGATGCTCCTGGCCTCGCAAGCCCACCTTGGATCCAAGAACTTGCAGGTTCACATGGAGCCTTACCTCTGGAAGACCAGAGCTGATGGTGTCAATGTCATCAACATTGGCAAGACTTGGTATGTTTTATTTTATGTCTATGTTCTACTATTTACCTTATGATGCCTATCGCTCATTCGCATTACTCCAATATGGATGATGCGACAATGCGAATGACACGAATGCGATTTATGTGGCGAATATACTTACTCCTTGTATATATTTACTAACTTAATTTACCTTGACTTCCTAGGGAGAAGATTGTTCTCGCTGCCCGTGTCATCGCCGCTGTCGACAACCCCGCCGATATCTGTGTCATCTCCGCCCGTCCCTATGGTCAGCGTGCTGTCCTCAAGTTCGCCTCCCACACTGGTGCCGTTGCCATTGCCGGTCGATTCACTCCTGGTTCATTCACGAACTACATCACCCGATCTTTCAAGGAGCCCCGTCTGATTATAGTCACCGACCCCCGCACCGATGCCCAGGCCATCAAGGAGGCTTCCTACGTCAACATCCCCGTCATTGCCCTCTGCGACACTGACTCCCCCACCGAGTTCGTTGATGTTGCCATCCCCACCAACAACAAGGGTCGCCACGCCATTGGTACCGTCTGGTGGCAGTTGGCCCGTGAGGTTCTCCGCATCCGTGGTACCATCGCCAGCCGTGACACCCCCTGGGACGTCATGCCCGATTTGTACTTCTGTATGTTCATCATATCACACTTGCATGACTTCTACATCTCTCTATAGACAATCGGAAACTAACTGAATTATAGACCGTGACCCTGAGGCCGAGGCTGAGGAGAAGGTTGAGGAGGAGAAGCTCCCCGGCGCTGAGGAGGTTGGCCCTGCTGCTATCGAGACCGGTTTCGTCACTTCCGGTACTGGTGACTGGGAGGCTGCCCCCGCTCCCGGCCTTCCTGCTACTACTACCCAGCCTGGCTGGGAAGCACAGGGCGAGGAATGGGGCAACGCTGCCGCAGCCCCCCTCACGGCTGAGTGGGGTGCTACCGACGCCAAGGACAGCCAGTGGTAGGAACCGGGCCGCGGCCAGGATGAACCCACTCAACAGCAGGAGCAGCCTCAGGGAGAATGGGGTGCGTCTACGAATGACTTTGGTGGAGTGCGTCGTGTTGAACCTCAGTGGTGAAACTTGATACCACATCACTCACTGCTAAACAAACTCCATCAGTTGCAAAACAAAAACAAAAAGACCAACGTTTTTTATCT
Source organism: Eutypa lata (assembly GCA_022661535.1). NCBI lineage: Eukaryota > Fungi > Ascomycota > Sordariomycetes > Xylariales > Diatrypaceae > Eutypa > Eutypa lata. The sequence continues at coordinate 1,540,770 of JAKULF010000001.1, forward strand.
AATGGCAGCACCCGTTTTTTTTCCTTTCTGGCAGTTTCAGGTCAAACTTGACGGCACTAATGAGGGAAAGATACCGGAACTAGTTTTTTCTTCTTATCTTTGACGAGTGACATTCGTGCAATGGACATTGGTCATTTGATAGATGAGCTGGGGAAGGGGAATGCCCTGTGCAGTCAAGAGGAGTGGACTTAATCGTTATTCCGCCTGTGGCTACCGGACGGATATTGGCTGTCATAGAACAAAAGATAGCAAAATGCTCACTTTGTGCCTGCGTATCGTATCGTGTCTGTTTTGCCGTATAGTTGTGTCGTTTTTGCCTACAGAGCTTCTTTCATGCCTGTCGTAGTTAAGTAAGTTATTTTCGAACACTGCTGTAGATTCGTATGCCTATTCACTCTATTATCACCACTCCATCCTACGTCCTAGCTTGCGGTGGCTTCTATTGCACGCCTAATATACAAAACCAATACGGTATCGTCTCAAGTAACAAGCACTAGCATCAATGATAGAATTCGGCTAGTGTCCACGGTAAGAGTCCTACCTAGGCAAGCAAGGTGTGCAGAGATGTCAAACGAACCAACCAGATCATTCCTAGGGTTGCTGCAACTACCTCTAGATAGTTAGGTGGTCTCCTTGAATAACAATGGTAGAATGGCAAGCGGGAACGGGGAAGAAATGGGCTTAAAGCATACACAGGGATGCCGACAGCAGCTGTTTCAGAATTCTGTTCTTTTTATGTCGTTTTCTTCAGGGACGCTTAGCTCGTCACTACTCTAAAGTACCGAGCCAGCCAGCGTGCCAGCCAGGCCTGTAGGCCATGAGTGGCACTTTTCAAATACACAAAGGTTGGTGGAGCCCTAATTACTTAGCTACTATTACAAGTCTTAGCTTATCAGCTATACAATTGTAATCATCTAGTTAGCATTGCTACTGTCTGTCTCTACACCTAGTTTGCAAGTGGTGTCTCGTTTTAGACCTGAAATACCTATCTAGTAGGCATATATGTACATAGACAAGCCGAAGAGGGGAAGGCATTTGTAGGCAACATCTTTTATTCTAGTAATCTAGCAAACTAAAGTCAGCTTCGATACATCCTGAGTATTGCTTTTTGTAATCATCTTTGCTGAGTTCTAAGCTGCTATCTTCGTACCGTCTTAAGAGGTTCTGTGATGATACCTCGCCAGCTCGTCTTCGGAGAGCCTGAAATATGTTCCTCCTTGGGCAGATTCATTACTATTCTATATTTCAACTCTTGGATGTGGATAAGATGATGCGAATACGAGTGCGTCATTGAGTTTATCTATTGGTCACAGATTCTGTAGGAAGAACAATATTGCTTTTTTATTTTATTTTATTTATTTACCTTTCGGATTTCTTTTCGTATTCGTATAGAGGCCCGCCGACCATACATGGCAACATCTGGTTATTACTGGCTGCTAGCCTCTGTAACTGAATTTTTTTCCCCCTACGCAGGTAGCTGAGATCTATTTTACGTTCTAATACTTGATTAGTCGGTTTAATATCAAACGCGCAAGCATCTTCGGTCTATATGTCACCCTGATGATTATAATGAGAACACCGCCTCGGGTTGAATCCGAGATTGGACAAAGGCCGTGTGATGAGGAGGTCATGGCCTTTGCGTATAAATAAATACTGGACTGCGATCTCTAAAATAACACAATATTATTAACCACAACTTGTCGGGTACTTCGTACTTCTAAATGCCCCGAATCTCGGAAACCTTCCGAGGGGTCGAGTTCGAATTTGGCTCACCTAATTCGGGAATAGCCCAGGGATGTAAGAATAATATTATCACAGATCAAGCTTAATAGATTGCCATGCACGAATCGGAATGTGGCAGACAGAAGTGAGCTTATAAATTATGAAGTCCTACTTATTACTTATGTATCAATACACATGGTGTTGATCACCTACCATATCTATAAACAGATTCGTAGAGACTCGCTATCTACTGGGTGCGTATATCCTATGCTTGATTCTATATACTGGGGTCCTTTGCGGTGGAGCTCTTGTCGTTGAGATTACCTAGTCGGGGAATTAATCTGAAGTTTCTACGTTCGGATGGCCCGCGGGAGCTAATTAAGCGATTGGGTAGCGGCGCAGTGCTGATCTACGTGTATGTACATAGATATACGTACATAGTTGTAGATTGCAGGGTCCTTCGGTAGGTAGGTTATTGTACCCAAATACCTTAGTCCAGTGGCTTTAGTCTCGAGAGGGAAAGGAAATGCAACAGTGATAAAGGAGATACCCAAATACCTATTATGTAGGCACAGATAGGTATACGAATAAGAGCATGAGGAGGCTTGCTTTGCATATCTTCTTAAGGGTGGGTGCACAAAAACGCTTGGATCTACAGATACTAGATGTGTAATATGCACGTATGCAGGGAGGAATCACTAGTAACTAGATTAACGAGCCGTTGTGAAACGTAAATAAACCCCGGATTTTCCTTGACGTACCGAGACTGGAGCCGATTACATATATGTAGCTTACATATAATACCTAGGCAAAATACCGCAAGCGAGACCTAACAAAGCAGGTGGGATATTAAAAGGTAGTTTTTATCCATAAGAATCACAACTCCACCTTGAAATCTTTAAGTACCTATATAGATCCTTACAAGAGACAGAGGGGTTCGACACTCCGTTTAGATCACCTGCTTGACTGTAGGCAAGACATATACTGTATTTTATGTGCTACAATATCTGCCTGTGTAGGTATGTACGTAGGAATGCTCGGTAGCGGACCGCTTAGAAGGGACGTGCCGTGATGGGCCAATGAACCAATCATCAATAAGCGTAGACTAAGTATATGTAAATGACGACCCTATTATTCGTGCTCGAGGAGGAAGAATGCCAATCCCTTCCCAAGGTCGTTAGCTCGCAGAACCGGCTTATAACTTCCCGGATCGTTCCATGAGCCCAAGCGACATTTGATCCAGGTCATCGCGGCCCGCCTGATTCGTCAGAGCCCATCTTAGATTCGGGAACAACGTGCTTGCCGTGGCGTGTTTCCTTCTTCTATCTATGTAAGTTCTCGTCTAGTCACTTTCTACATACCTATCTTCGATTCCTTTGATCAGCACTAGTAGGGTATGCAAGACTAGCGCTCCTACTACTAACCACCTAGGGGATGCTGAGCTGAGTCGAGCTGAGCTACATACCTACGTAGGTAATAGGAGCCGCCGTCCATCTATCGCCATGTAACTTGTACTATAAGACATATATATAGTGTTTCCTGCTACCCTCTCCCTTTTGATCTGCTCATATACCTTCCTTGCAGCCTTCGTGTTCCATATTTTGAACACGCGCTGCTATCGACTGTACACCGTCTTCGGCTCTTCCTTTCGTACCGACTGAATTGGCGGCACGTCGTATCCACGCGGATAAGTGAGATAAGGGGTTGAAATAAGACGAGAGAGAAGGAGAGCAAGGAAGAAAAAGAAGAAAAGAAGGATAGAGAAGAAGACGAAAATAGAGGGAAGGTTCAACATGGCGACCATCACGGAAACCCTACTCAACCTGGAAGCATGGCCCGCAAGCGTCTGGGTAGTCTTGTTGACCGGCCTCGCCACGCTGGCCACCCAGCTCTTCCGGAGACCGAGCCTACCTAAGAACGCACCCGGGTGGTGGAAGGGAGAGGACTGGCCCATCGCAGGGGCCCTGCGGTTCTACTCGGCCCGCAGAGACTACTTCCGCAACGCCGTGAAGCACTCCTCGACCGGGAACTTCAGCTTCTACATCGGCAAGAAGCAGATCGTCGGCCTCTCGGGCCCGGAAGGTCGGAAGACGTTCTTCGACAGCCGGGATCTGTCTTTCACTGAAGGGTAGGATAGACAACCCCCCTCTTCTTCTTCTTCTTCTTCTTCTTCTTCTTCTTCTTCTTCTTCTTCTTCTTCTTCTTCTTCTTCATTTGCCTCTGTGCTCACTTCGCTGTTATTTTCATCCATATTACCCTCCATGAAATGACCGAGCAACACAAAATATAACATTGCCCACTTTCCGTTTATTAACAAAAAAAGCAGCTTCGCCGAGCTCTTCACGGGCCAGCCAATCCAGAGCGACATGGAAAGTTTCGTGCCATTCTTCAACAAGAGCCTGCTGTGGATGATCAAGCGGGAGAACTTCGTGAAGAACCTGGACGTCCTGACGGGGGACACCCTGGCAGCCTACAAGAAACTGGCCGCCGCCGCACCCGCGTCCGCACCCGCGTCCAAAGCCGACCCGGAATCGGAATGGAAGGTCACGAACCCCTTCGACAGCATGTACCGCGTGGTGTACCAGCTGACGATGCGCACGGTGGGCGCGGACGACATCGCGGCGGACCCGGCGCTGCTGCGGCACACGCTGGCGCTGTTCGAGCGCTTCGAGACGAGCGGGTCCACCGCCAAGGTCGTCTTCCCCTGGTTCCCGACCCCGCGCCACCTGGTGCGGATGTGGACGGGCGCGCGGCTCGCCATGGTGTTCCAGCGGATCATCGACGGGCGGAAGAGGACCGGCAAGAAGGGCAATGACCCTCTCCAGTTCCTCATTGACCAGGGCGCTAGCATCAAGCATATCGTCGCGGTATGTTTTTGCTCGCTTCCTCCCCTCCTCTTTCTCTGTCTCTCTCTCTCTCGCCTCTCTCAAAGCTATTACTACATAGTGATCTCCTGTGAAATACCAGGGGATGACGAGCACATCTATAAACTTGACTTGCTCGAGAATTTCGCTTACTGATTTCCACCACCATCATTATCACTTACTCATCTTCTCCTCCCCACAGTTCCAAATCGGCGCCCTCTTCGCAGGGCAAATCAACAGCGGCATCCACTCCTCCTGGATCCAGATCTACCTGGCCCTGGACCCGGACTGGAAAGCGCGAGTGCGGGCCGAGGTCGACGCGTCGGTCGCGCGGCACCGGACCTCGGCCGCCCAGACAGCCGCCGACGTCCTATCGGGGCTGACGATCGAGGACTGGGATTCCGACTTCCCGCTGGTGGACCTCTGCCTGCGCGAGTCGATCCGCATGGGGCTGCCGGGCACCGGGTTCCGCAAGAACATCTCCGGCCGCGACGTCCCCATCGGCGCGACGGGCGAGGTCATCCCCCACGGCGCCTTCGCCGCCTACCTCATGGACGACGTGAGCATGAACGCGGAGCTGTACACCGAGCCGGAGAGGTTCGATCCGGGCCGCTTTTCGGAGGGGAGGGCCGAGGATCGCAAGATGCAGCATGGGTATGTGGGGTGGGGGTCGGGGCGGCATCCTTGCTGTGCGTAATTATTTGTTCTATTTCCCCTTACCTCCGTCTTTCTTTCTTTCCCCTTTTTTCTTCCCACTCTTTTCTTCCCATAATTTCAGTGAAATCAGACGAGGGGCCTCACTGATCTAACAAATCTTCCCATATGCAGTGGGCATGAAGTTCGCCAAGCTCGAGATCGCCATCATCACGGTGTACTTCAACGCGCTGTTCGACTTCGAGCTGTCGGACGCGGCGGGGAACCCAACGAGCGAACTGCCGGCGCCCGTCGACCGCAACCAGGTCCAGGCCGAGAGGCCGAAGAAGCCCGTCTATCTACGGTATAAGGTGAGGGAGGGGGCGCTTTAGCTGGAAACTTACCACCTATTCTAAGGGTTGATAGGATGGGATGGGGGTACATGTAATAATAATAATAATAACAATAATAGAAAAGAAAGACAGGAGTGTAGTGGACATATCTAATCTGTTCCATCGAGTGAGAGAATCTAGATTGACATAAACGTGCTCCCTACCTATGTGCGAATAGTAGGTCAAGAGGGAGGGGGAGCGCCAGCCTACATTGAGGACGCGCATATAGTCTGTTGCGCCAGTTTCGACTTCTCATCCAGAAACCGGAGGGATTCTGCGCTGACGTATTAGCGGCGGCCATGGATGCATGGAAGAGATGTCAAGAGGTGCAACACTAGAAAGCCAAGATAAGTAAGTACATATCTAAGTAGTCAGTCCAAGGGGCCCATATGGGCGGTTCGCGGAGTGGGAAGTAGGTCTAGTTCAAGATGGTACGTGGGATATATATATATACACACTAACAAGTTTTGAGCGATTTCGATGGCTAACCAAGTCACACATCACGTAGAAACACAAAGTAGCCAGCCAATAAATCGTGAAGCGCTTCTCTACAACATTCCAGAACGCTATCTAATATATATGTATGTGTGTATGTATGTATGTATGTATATGTAAACCCATCGCGGAAAGTCCTACACCCAGCAAAGCAAAAAGAAACCTCTAGGTTAAGTTTGTTTCAACACGCTATGTATAAATAAGGTAGTGTGTGTGTATGTGTGTTGAGTCCGTTTGATACTGCAACCACGTAAGACGACCACTCACTTCGAGATTCTTCGACGGCTAAGCGGACATGGGGTTGGGGGGTATCTTGAGCAGCATTTCGACCAAATAAACGCCTCTTGAGTTTCGTGTTTCCCGTCCGTCTGCTCCCGTTGTGCTCCCCTTCAAAGCTCAAAGCTCTATATCGCCGATACCCTTGAGTTATTCCCTCCCTCCCTCTTACATCTCTCATCTCCCTAGCAGATTGCGCTGCCTACCTAATCATTCCACCACCACCTCCTCCTCCCGCTACTGCACCTTGTTCGTCCCGTGAATGCCGAAAACAAGATTATATACGAATGTCAAAACATGGAGAGAAAGAAGGAAAAAAAACAATGACCAAAGAACTCCAATAATGGTCAACGAATGCATGCCACCTTCCTTGGCTTCCTCGTTCGCTTGAAATTATCTTATGTTCGGCCGTATCAATGCGAATTCCGCCATCTTCTCACGTAGTACAGGCTTCGAGAATCAATAAATTACCATAAAAACAAATGAAATGATAAAAACCAAGCAGGGCATCGCGGAAGGACAGGCTATGCTGAACAGAAGCTGGCGCAATGTATATTTCTCTACTTGAATTCCCGTGGTTGAATCGTGTGTCACGTTGTCGTCTTGGAATATGCGAATTAGAAAGTGGTATGTGAGTCGCCATATTAGTACATGACATTGGGTTTGCGCCGGCGAATTGGCGTCTATGATATAAATTGGTGTTGGAACGAAATAGATATCGCTGATGATGGTAATTCCAGTAATTCCGATCCAGGGTATATATATGATGTACAAGGTTGTAAGTCGTCTAGTCGTAATAAGGACGGGGCCTCAATTATATAGATGATTATATCAGACTACTCGAGACTCTCTGAGTTCTTCCTAATCTCATCGTCATTCAGCGCTGTCATCCACAAACAACGCTCGGTGATGCCTTCGATCGGCTGAAACTGGTACAAGGTGCTTGCTTCAAGTAGACGCAGCAGTGTCTTCACCACAGACGCAGCAATACGCCAGCGCTCGAAGTTGACCAAGGGAGCCGTAGTCGGGGAACTCGCAATCTCCGACGGCCTCTGTGAGTTGAAAAGGAGATCGTGCGTGTAGATACCGACGAACGGAATACATCCGATATCGGGAGAATTTCCGCCGCTTTCCATCTCTGCTCGCAGGTTGTAAAAGTTCTTGGTGGGTGATACAAGTGATTCCAATTCAGACATAGTTCTCGCATCTCCCGGGGGGATCATGGCCCACGTCTTCGACAGCCTAGCGACCTCAGTCGAGGTTAACGCGATGGCAATTTGACTCATGGTTGCGAAGTTGCGATACCTCCTGCAATGTGCTGCAATGTGAAGAAATTTGATAACACAACGGGCTCGCTCCTCGGCCTCTTGCGTAAGCACGATCTCGGATACTACCCATTTGACCATCACGTTGAACCGAGCGATGACAACTTCAACGCCGTGAGCATCAGTGTTACGGAGGAAATCCACCCATGAGCGGGGGTCGGTGTTGGCATTCTTCCACCGCATGTCAATCAGTTCCTTCCAGTCCACTTCATTGAGAGCATCTTTCTCGATCAAAGTAAATTGCTGGGCGAGGACTTCTGAGTCGAAGGCAAGTACAAAAGGTAGATGAACAGAAAACCTCTCTTTCGAATCTTCCTTAGGTTCCTTGGGTGGTAGCGGAGGATTTCGTGGAACCCCGTTTGAAGTTGATGAGTTTGTAAACCCTTCTAGGACACTATGGTACATTTCCACGGTAGGCGTAGCATCGGGGGTTGGCGGCAGTGGCTTGCGAGACCATACTCGGGGTTCGCGAGGTTGGAGAGCAACATGGACATCTTCTGAAGACAACCGTAGGGCCGGTTTCGACATTATTGTCCGTGACTGGTTGATGTTCTGTACAGCGGGAGCTTTTGGGGAAGTAGTTGGGGGCGTTCCAATGTGTTGATTGAGAGGTCTCTTCGGTGAAGGGGCTAGTCTTGGAGAAAACTCATCCATCTCAATCATGTCACCGGACATCTCAGAAGAGAGATCGGATCCTGCATCGCTCTCAACATCTAAGAATGAATGGATGTCGCGAGACCTTGGTATCGTCTCACCAATTTTGATGTTGTCCATGCTCTGTGTTTTGTTGACAATCTCGTAGGAAGGATGGGGAGAAGAATTCGCTTCTGTCTCATCCAATTCATTCTCTGGAGTATCCGGACCTTGAAGTATAGACTGGTTCGCCCATTCATGCGTATTTGTCTTGCTGTGACCATCATCCGTCATCAATCCTCGTTCCAACAATGGAGTTGAATCATATGATTCCCTTGACGCGTCGGAGAAGAAGGAGGTTATCTCGGAGCCTCGAGGAACCTGAAGCTTGTCGGGTGACTCGGCACGACCATCCGAGACAGGAGACACAACAGCAACGTCTTCCTCAGCAACATGGAGGTTGCGGTGCTTACGCTTATCTTCTCTCCCTTGTTCACTTCCTACAGTCGACATTGGACTTATGCCTGCTTCTTCAAGCGCCTTTGGAGGAAGTTGTTGTAAATCCATGGAAAGCTTCAGGGCCTTCTTTTCATATTTGCCTTCTAGCTTTAGCAAAGCAGACTCTACACCACCGTCGTCATCGTCGTCGGGAATCTGAGCCAGCTTTTGCGCTTCCGCTTCGAATGATGCCCGCAATGCTGGTTTCGACGAATGGGTACTAAAGAGAGACATCTTTTGCTTCGGTGTCTGCTCTGCAACAGCTCCAAGTGACAATACTTCGCCGCGGTTTTGTGAATAATCGCTGCTAACTACATTGACAAACCCACCAGAGCCGCGGATGGGGCTGCGTAAGTAGGAACTTCGGATAGACTCGGAATACGTCGTGAGTGAGCCGGCTGACCGTGTTCTATGCAGTGCGACGGCATCTAGGTCAGTGACATTTTTAGCACCCCGAAGGTCACCGCCCGGCATCCTGCGAAGGACTCTCAGTGGGGGAGGCTTGAACGCGTCCGACCTAATTGAGCCTTCCGAGCAAGTAGTGGTGGCATCAAAGCTCTTGACTGTCGATTCCACGGCGAACCCACTCTGAAATGATGCCCACCTTCGATGGATTATGGATCCCTTAGACCGGTAACTGCGACTCGATGGTTGTCTCTTGTGCCGCATGATGTAGCTAGGCGGTGGCCTCTTCGGTGGATCCGGATTATCCACAGGTGATGGTTGTGACTTGGCACTGATGCTTGTCTCTTCGGATGGACGACTAGGAGCCCCTAAGGTCGCCAAGTCGGGGATAAAAGGAGGAAGGGGGTCGGCAGGAACCGAATTCTTATGATGATGGCCGAGAATGAACGACGACCTCCGTGGAGTACCACCTGGTCTCACTAGCCCTGGTGGTGTGTTAGGAGGAGTAGGATCTGCAGTACCGGCAGGTAAGAAGCTGCTTGTGAATGCGGCAGTGCTTATAGGCGAGCTTGGCATGGGCAGAGCACCCGCCATTGCTGGGTGATGTGTAGGAATCGTCCCATCGACAATAACGATCGATTTACTTCCTGTTGTGATGGCGGCATCGCTGGTGGGTCTTTCCGTAGACGCTGGTGAAAATTCAAAGGATGAATCTAAGTGCGCTACAGAATAATCCAAATCTTCGTTCCCGATCTTGATAGAGCCATTATGAGCCTCAGCCTCCGCCTCTGCTTCCGCTGCAGCATCTTCTCGGACAGCCTTCTTGAAATCTTCTGAGGCCGAGGCACCAAGGAGATCAATGCGGACAGGATGGCGGACACCCTCCACGCGTTTGGCTTGAGGTACGACGGCTGTGCCGGGTAGCCTATTCGTAGTCGCGCCCCGAGCACCAATAGATGCAATGTTGACGAAACTTCCTTGCGCCGGTGAACCTTGACCTCTGGTACTAACAGCCCTCCGAACGCTGCCAATGAGTCTCCGCATTCCCTGGCTCGACATCGCCGATGCGGATCCCTTCTCTTTCTCCTCCTCAGGCTGGAGCGGTTGAAAAATTGTGGTATTGCGTTTAGCCGTTGCGCTATAAGGTGGGTCAATATCAACGAAGGGTTGACTAGGAGGGAGAAGGTTCCCCCTGACTAGACTGCCGGCATATGGAAGAGTTACTAAGAACTCGGCGTTTTTGTAGAGCACTTTTTCAGTAGTTTTGCCATGTTCACGGAGAGAGTCTGTGAGACTAGCATTTCGTCTATGCGACGGCTCTGCCCGTACACGTTTACCTTGCAAAGCTCGTGGGGTGGCAGCAATCGGGTCGGTACCGGTATAAATAGAGCTCGGATCGACTGGGTGGGCGCCAACCGGATGACTAGCATGTGAATTACCACCCATTCGGAATACCTTAGTCGGAAATGAACATGATACAACGTCGAGACTTTCTATGCTTGTTGGGGAAGTTTGTGACCGTCGCATTAAATCAGGTCGCTCCTCCGGGGTAACAGGCCGTTCATCGCCAAGTAATATCGTGTCGAGATGTCCGGCTTTTGACACATCAGCATAAAAGCTATAATCCGGACGTGAATCGCTCTGAGGGAGCTCGACGTTGAGCAAGTGAGGGGCGCTATCCGAGTCGGTTTCCCAAAAACTAGGGTCAAGACTAGGATCGCGGTGACCAGCAATTCCACCAGGAGCAATAGGGATCTCAGCTTCTAGAGAAGCATCAAATTCTGGTCCGTCCCAGTACAGTGCGCAAACACGTCTCCAGCACTTCTTCATTTCAGCGAGGATCTTAAGTTGGACTCTGCGGCATGGGTGATCCTGTAACCGGGACACTTCCTCGACCAAGTCATTAATGAGATTGCAAAATGTAACCCGGAGGTGGTAATCTACAACGAAGTCGTCCACGAAGTAGTTCAGTATCCAGTGTCGGATAGCCACGAAAGTCCTCACTCTTACGACCATCCCTATCTCATCATGGCGCGCGAGAGCCCAGCGAAGCCGGGCAATTAGCATACGAAGTAAATCGGGCGTATCGAGGAAAGAACGAAAGGTAAGAAAGAAGTCAGATATCAGCTCATAATCGAGAAAATTAGGCGAAGTAATTTCGGAGACGAGGCGAGATGGGGTAGCGGCTGTGACGGCGCCAGTGACAGGCGAGTAGCGCACAATAGAGCGGTCGTCACAGTCTGGACTGAATGTAAGCGAGTCGAACATAGCAGGTTCTATAGACATAGCTGTAGAGCGATACGTTGTCCTAGAATTCGACACTGGAAAGCGTGGAATGATGAGGCTGTTAGGGCTCAGCAGAGTTGGTGGATTGTACATGAATTGAGGTACGGTGACCGAGCTCGGTCGTTTACTCGAAAACGACTCGGGATGAAGTGAATTCACCTCCAGCGGGGAGGATCTGAAGAATGAAGCATTGCTAGACCGGATATCTTCTGTCCCGGCGTAAGATGAACCACGAAGTAAAGGTGTCCCCCGCAGGGTGAACCGGGGAGTACCCAACTTCCAAGAAGGAATAGAAACTTGAAGGAGAGGTTTTCCATCATGGTTGATATCTTCATCAGTTTTCGACCTGAGGTCGTCTTGTGGCTTCGATATAACAATTTTAAACGCGCCTGTGTCCCCTTCATGAACAGTAGAGTCAGACATGGCGCGACGATGACGAGCAGGCCTTGAAAATCTTTGAGACTCGAAATAAGCCTGTCTGACCGCCAAGCCAGGAGATGGACTATCAGTTAATGGGGTCAACCGGGCGCTAAGAAGTTCACTCGCATCCTCGCCATTTACTCTGCCGTTAGTCAAGGTGTCCAAACCTGCAGTACTGGGTGGTGTGGAGGGAAAGGTGAAATTTGGCTGAGGATATCTCTGATTTGCTGGCCGTATAGAAGGTCTACATGGACATAGTTAGTATCCGAAGTACCGGAAGTTACCGTCCACAGAGTCAACAGCCCGCAAACCGGCTTCCATGGGGATAAGACTAAGCTCAACGGACACCATCGCTATAGGATAATCGAGAGGGAGAAAACCTACCTCAAGAATATGCGACCATTGTTGCCTACCTTGGCCACGGTGAATTGGCGACCTTCCCGACCTGCTGAGCTCCCATCTGGAGCAATGTTTCCCTTCTCGCTATCGGCATCCTTTCTAGAGTTGGCGGCAGCAACGTCGCCCGAGATTCTCTCCAACGCTGGAACCAAGTGTCTCGAGCTGCTTGCAGGCGACACACCGCCACTACTACTGCTACTGCCTATAGCAGGATCGGTTTTGTTGGTATCGCGTCGAAATAAACGTGGTGGAGAGCGCCTTAATTTAGCGTCGCGTGCACCGACATAGGGTGATTTCTGGGTTCTAGATGAGGTGTCTCGCCGAGCTGGTTGACGCGGGCTCTGGTTCGACCGCGTCGGGCCGGGGGGTTGGGATGCTAGCAGAACGGCCTCCATGTCCTGAAGACGTGAGAGTTGCTGATCACGGTGGCGCTAGGGCAATGCATTGAAAGTCGTCGGAGTTAATAGAAAGAAAACAGTTGGTCGGTCGGCCAAGCGACGAAAAGGAGAGTATGAATGAATTGGCTGTCGTTCTGCGTGGTGGGCGACAAATTGTGACGATGACTATGGCTATGGCTATGGGAATGATTATTAAAGATAGAATGATAAGACAAATGTTATTCGCTTCGCGATTTATCCTGCTGGTCCAGCCCGTAATTCTATCGTATTGTGCCGTGCCGTGCCGTGTCGTATCGAAAGTATCGCACGCTATGAAGCACAATCTAACTGATCGAATCGAAACCGAGACAAGAGATTGTTGTCGCTGAGCTGCGTGAGAAGAGGACAACCGGTATGCAGAGATGCAGACAGAGCGCGCCAGTTGTCGTCGTCGTCGTTGTTGTCTTTCGTCGTCGTTCGTCGTATCGACACTCGCACGCTCCTGGTCCTTCTCGCAGAGAGGTTGGTTGGCTGGTTGGCTGCTGCTGCGCTCGAGCGTGGACCGGGGAAGAAAGAGACGGGAAGTAGAGTAAAAGTTCAAATGACGGGTTGAAGGTACCACAACCACAACACAGACTGGCCTGTTAGTGGTAGATTAACAGATTGGGTTTGCGCTCGACCACGAACGGACCCTCTGTTGGCTTAGCACTCAATAGCTAGCCCTGTCAAGTTAGCTTAGGTACTTACTTCGTACATTATGTACATACATACAAGATAGCGTAGAGTCCCGGCAGGCTGGCCGACTGGACATTTCCTGACATTTGGGGCCTAACTAACGTACAGTAGTGGCAGGGATTCCAACTTTGGTAGATTACACCCAGCCAGCTAAACCATAACAAGCCTTCGCACGGGGCACACACATACCTGTATTGTATCCAAGCACCTGCAACTGTTGAAGGTCCAAGGGAGCATTAGGACTAGTTATTTGGCAAGCGGAAAGGCGCCGAAGCATCATCACATCACGATTAGTGTAGACAGGAATGACTACACGACACACTTCATTTAAAATAGTATGTACTTGACTACATACATACATGTACATAACACCTCCAATAGTGACCACGTAACACGATACGTACTTACATATATGCATACCTACCACGAACGCCCAGCCCCCAATGAATTGATTGATTGCTTATATTGCCAAGGTTGCTTACATTAGAAGGGGATGACAACTTTGTGAAGGAGGGGAGGGTCGAGCGAGGGTCAAGAAAGTAACAGGGTCGAGCAATCAGGGATTTCACCTTCACGGAAATGTAAAGTTTGTGTGGGTGTGGCGCTGAGATGCAGCATGTTACCAGGGCCTGCTGCTTATTCTATCGCGTCCAGAGTGATATTATAGGTTGGGATATCAGTCTTGGCGTTTTTCTCGTTGTGATCGATCTCACCTGGCAGTCCTGCCCGACTGTCTCTGTCTGCGCTGCCTAGCAACTTCTAGTAGTTAAGTAGGTACCTGTTAGGAGTTGGGTTCGCTGATGCGACGAGTTTGAGGCAGTCCCAGTCCGGTTTGACTATGTATGTATGAAGCATGGCTGCTTGTCGGAATCTTGGAAGAAGAAGTTCTAGACGGAAACTATAGCGTCATTAGTAGTAATGTCTAGCTCGGTATAATCATGCTATCATCGCGCATGTTGAGGCGAACGCCGAAGGGAATCAAGAAGGGACTCAAAGGATTTACAATTACCTTGGCATAGGCAATGATCCTCAAACAAACCGTTAGTTAGAATAAAGCTCCGAACTACATGACTACCTACGATGCAGATCCTCGACTTTATTTAGAGCCCGATCAAACGATGGGGTGTGGCAGAGGAGACCTCTAATAATAAATACATGCATCACTAGACGTGTAACAGAGGCAATTCCATCCGAACTGACATCATCATCGTTGAATAATCGTTACACCAGTACATCTAGCTATGGTTTACATGAGACATGTCTTTTAGCATTCCATTCATGCTTCATTGCCTGATTGCTAGCCTAGCAGCGCAGCATTACGTTTGAAGATAGCCAAGAAACTTCCCGTCATGCTCAACAGCCAGACAGCCAAAGAACAAACAGCTGTTTTTCAGGAACAGGCAAACGCTAAGGATATTTGTGCATTGAAATCCTGGTGATCTCCAGGGGAAGACTCGGGACAAGCAAATGGTTGCCATCGCCAGGACCTTCTCTACCTAGCTCCTAGGTATGTAATTAGGACTAGCCTTACAGTTGACTACCATTGACATCATGCATTATATATAGTCTTCGGGTGTGCATTTTCCATAGTTTCAGAAATCTATTCAGTCATCTTCTTTCCCAAACACTTTGCGAACTCTCCATATACTCTCCGTATGTAACATACCATACATGTATGACTGATATCTATCGCTTGATTCCTCAACTGATATGACTAGTCAGTCGTATTAGAGAGACCCAACAAGCATGAGGATTGACTTACTACATATGTAAGTACGTACCCGCCGGACTTAATTGACGAGATATATTACTACAACATAAGACAAGATAGAATGCTTCAGCGGTTGATTACAAAGGACAGAACAACGCGGCCTGGCTGTATTGCTAAATAATGTGCCCTTCTCAAGCTATGTTGCAGCTATGCTACAGCACGTATAGCCCTTAGTGTAATTAGCCCTCAAGGGCTCCAATAGAGGTTTGGTATTTCGAATTATCCCCCACAGCCGTCATTTCCTAGGTCGTACGCGGTGCTACGTGAGCATGTCATAACGTCTTTCGCTTCAATGTCAAGCTCCCAGATTATTCTGTATGAGATTGATCACGCCTAGTTGAAACCCAATTTGTTCACGGCACTTATTAACTACCTACCTACCTAGGTATACTCAGAAGCTGATAAAAAAAGGGGAGCGATCCATTTCTTAACCTTTAGCAAAGGCTCCAGACCGCAATGATCCCTTATCACACGTGCTTCTGCTATCAAACCCCCCGCGAGCTGCGACCCCTTTTAGGAAAAGCGTGTATTTCGAGTACAACCTGAGAAAATAATCAAAAACTCAATTGTCCTTTAATACGGCCGCTCTTCTAGTCTAGGAAGTACAACCGAGTGCACCGCATCAAAAAGATCGTCCCGTCACTCAGCGCCCGCATACATATATTAAGAAGATGAGATCGGTCGCTGTCCTAGGTGCATTACTAGCCGCCTCATCAGACGAGAGAGGAGAGAGAATCATAAAGTGCATACATAGTACATACATAATTACCCACTCTGCGTACAATACATATGTGCGTCGCCTACTGCTAGGTATGCAACATGCAGCTTGCACATGATACCCCCTCCTTTCCTGCAGGTTTGCCATTCACCAATGACTATCATTGAGCGATGTGAAAGCGAATATGCCGCCAAGTTGGAGTAGACTTATAGTATTCTCCAATCATCTTGTATAGTCGACTAGTTGCATGCGTCTATTATATTGAAAGGGTGTAAGCCTCCACCACATTCTTACATGTGGTGTTACCTATGTACTAATAAGCCTTACTTTTTTTTACCGATCAGAAGAATAGATACGCTATAGACGCACGGTAAGACAGGATGCGCGGCTAACAATCTTTAATAGGTACCGTCATATCGTAGCTGATATCAGTTTATCTGCTTATGTGAGTACCTAAACATAACTACATAGTATGCAGTTGCGCTCATATCTAGCCGTGATACACAGTAATCACATATCACATCCACGACTCCCTTCAAAAATCCGGGACTCTGGATCAGGCTGATCGTCTTGGAACCCAATATCTATAAATCCCAGGTACAGCCGATGATCTAGGTATGTTATTAAATGTCCGAGAACAAACCCGCGGGAAGGAAAAAAAAAGGTTTCACATTGACCGTTTGTGGTATCGATAAAATCGCTTAGCGGCTGTTTGTTTCACGTTTTGCGATTATCTGTGGTCCACGCGACCAGGTTATTATCTAGACTCCAGGGATACCTGCTTATCGTACCGAATAGATCCTCATAGTAATAGTTAATTGTCTTTTATATATCAAGGTAGCCTTGGACATCCATCCTGTTGGAATTCCGTCGCAATTTCAATTGCTGTGTGAGCAGCGTGACGCGTTTTGAAGTTAGGATACATGAATCCGAAGAAACGCAACCCAGTAACCTCGTCAAGCCTCGTCCAACCTCAAGGTGCAGCAGGGATGGATAAGTAGTAGATTCTGCTCTGTGCACAGAATGTTCAATGCTCACTTGAGGCTTTAGAGCTACATGGCTAATGACCATCACCGAAGAATATGACTAGGTCATTGACTAGCAACATTGGTTTCGTACTCGCGGCATTTCGTACCTTGCTATGCATGTAATTTGTGTGTGTAATCATACTTGATGACATGGATCTAAGGTCTGAAGCTATCACCCACTTCCTCTGTTGATCTAGTAGAGTAGCTGAGTAGGTATCATCACTTATCCGGCAATATATACCTAGACCCTCGTGGTCCTCGTACCAAATCCTCACGCAAATTCATGTACGCCATAGAGTATAACGAAAATTTTGCTAGGCAGTGACCTATGCAGGTTGAAATCGCCGATTGCAATTCACTGCATTTTTAGGCCAAGCGAACTGCTCGATAATTTACCCCACCTCCACAGGTCTTAGGCGTAGCCTCACCTCGGAATTCGCCATTTCCCATGATTATTTCATGCGAAGGCCCGGGTTTTGCGTTCCTTATCTATGATATGTACTTACCCATAGTTGTATACACAAACCCCTCCTGTTCTTACCGCTTCATGATAGTTAACTACCAGTACTTCGTAGCCCTACTTTCAATGCAATGTGTCACACCGCTTACTCTCCGTAGACGAACGAACATGTGATGTTTAGTAGTAGTTATGTACTAACTAGTAGGAAGCAAGTTCACGGGGTCTGAAGAAGTAACAACAATAACAAAAAAAAAGACGCAACCGAGGGGAGGGATATGCCCATCCAGTGTGTCTCGACCTTTCCCCTACATACCTACTTAGACTACATGCATGACACCGGCAGGGCGAGCGGGCTGGCGGGGTCGGTTTTTTTCGGATTTGGAAGCTCCCAACGAGGCCGGTCCTTGGAAGTTTAGCCTCACTACCTGGTTCTGACACTGAAGAGAACCCCACGTCCCCCACGGTAGCTGCAAGTAACCGGCATGATCCAAGGCTATAGCAGCACGTACTATAACCTATGTATGTATGTACGTCGGTAATATTCCGATAGCGATGGCGTTACCATTCTCATCTGCTCACTATGTATGTACATACCTAGGCTAGTTACTTAGTATATGAAACATGTAGTAGATAGCAGCACTATAGGTATGTGAGGGTTGCGTTACTTCTTTGCCAGGGAGTCGGGGAGCTGATCGGGTTGGGGCGGTTCCTGCCGCCAGGAACATATCCTAGCCCCTATGTAGCTCTTATTAACTATACATGATAACTATATGCACACATATGTGCCGAAGGACCATCTAGCCCCACGAGGCTAATCGAATCCCAGACGCCGTTACCTAGTAACTAGTTACTCTAGTTATCTGCGCTGGGATGTCCGCGGAAGAGAGAGCCGTTTTCTTGGCGTGTCTCTCAGGATTTCGTTCGCAGGGGTACTCTCGTTGAGGAATGCAGAAGCGAGGTGTTTCTCACGTTTAACGTAGTAGTTAGGCCTCAGATATGGGTAGGGGTTTAGGTGCTTCGGGCTTCAACTTCATCATCTCTTTCAGGGGAACTATCCCGACACTCTGGTCGTGAGCTCGGGTCCATATGCCGACGACATTACTCAGTGCCCCGGGGCCGGGGGCCGAGTCTGACATCGATGGTAAACTGAGGCAGCTTCTTCATTTCATATATGTTAAACCAGCTATAGACTGTAATACACAACTGTAGTGCCTTGTCTGCGAAATAGTGCACGCTATTAATGGCTTAGAAGCTATAATGGTCGGATTAGGTGCAATCTAAAACGCTGTTGGGTCTTTCATGCGGAGCATCCTACACAACGAGGCACAGCGGCGTTAATGAAACACAGGTTATGGAAGCTCGATCTACCGCCATTCACACACCAGATTGTGGTCCTAGCCATGGCTTACAGCAGTTTGTGATATAGCGGAGGAAATCCCATCGCCCCCTGCCACAACCATGCTATTGGAATATTAATCACTAGCAGGAGGGCTCCCAAGCACGCTGTGATATAAACTAATTGAGGTCAAGAAAACTAGGTCAGGCATGAATATGGTGATTAACGAATACGTAACGTTGTTGCTTTTCTAGATGCGCCTAGCCGGTAAGATATTGGTTTCTATCTTGAACATAGTTTCGATGATATGACAGTAGTAAGAGCCAAGACATCTAAATGTATGCATATGAAAATGAGGAATCATTACTTGCAATAAAGGTAACATATGACCTACGCGCGATCCTTCCTCCCCCATGCCTCTATTCTCGATCGAATGCCTTGCGTGTGGCGGTGGCTAATTATCTCAATGCGACGACGAATGACCGATGATCATCCGCCGGACGGGACGCCATTGTCTTGGTAGCTGGAAGACAACTCATCGATGGCTTACTGTGCCCCTTTGTTTGACGCACGGGGGAGCGTCGTAGTAGTACCGTATCCGATTGAACCGTGGACAGATGCAACCCCGACATGCGGCTTCAGGTCGTAGTTATCACCCTACCCACGCTCCCACGATCAGCATGCGCCATGTATCTAAGATAGATGGGAATTCATGGTGCCTCGAGATCTACAAGATTTACCAGTTAACGTTGTTATGTTTCAAAAACAAATCAGTACTACGTAGAGCCTCGTGTAATCCCAAGAAAAGAAAAGATTATACCACTTATGCAACTATAATCATTACGCAGCGGAAACCGTATATTAAATGGACTTGCTAAAACATCGAACTCCGTTGTCTGTTCCATTGGTGTAACAAAACAGAACAAAAGGACATTCCTAATAATGAAGCTTGATACCTACTGGCCTGACAAATATAGACTCATGCCCGCTTGTGATTCGCCCATTAGTATATTTTCTCATGTATGCTAAGAGCAAGAATAGCGCTAAGTTATCTCGCCATTTTGTACAAGTATAAGGCAAGCATGATATGCCATTCCCAATTTCTCAGCTGTCCGTTGATAAGATAGTAGTTTCGAGGATAGGAATGTAGCAAATTACCCAGAAAATACTTCGCTTGTTCGTTCATCTGAATAGAAGCTTGTATTAATAGCTAATACTAAGCATCAGTTCCTTTCACCCCTCAAGAGAGTTTTCGGCTCCCTACGACGTTCATTAGAACAAACCTGCATTTTTTGGCACTCGCGCTCTTCACATATCGTAGATATCTCTTGAAACAACGTTGTGATTCCTGAATATTTGTATAGTATCTAGTTATCCCTTCAGATTCTAAAGCTGTCGTGCGGTGTAATTTTAGTGACCAAAAGGGTTGTTTCACTAAACTTGTCCTGTCAATCCAATATATATATATAGTCAAATAAGGTGCTCTTACCAGCTATATGTTTTCCTTGAACCGTATACTCGCTGAGGCATATTTCGAGAATAATTGCCTTATTTCTGGTGGTGTAAGTTTTCAAAAGCTTCGAAGTCAGTGTATCGTGCAGGCCATTGTTCTTTCTCTTTGCAACCGTCACCTTCAAATTTGACTAAACGCGGCTTTCAAGGACATATGCTATACAAACTCCACTGGTTGTTTTTAAACTAGGTGATAACTTTAATAATTTTCCACTCGGAAACTAGAGTGATGTGATACCTCTTTGATCGCATTATGGTCTATTAGTAGTTTCTGACTCTGCTAGCTGGAGACAGCCTAGTATAACGGTTCTTCAGATGTTATAACTCTTCGAAAACAAGGCCTGTAAAAGTCACCCTTCTAAGTGTACATGTAAATATAGCACGTAGGATCCTCGACAACTACGGGGAATACGGAGTACAAACCCCTTTAGTATCACACCCTTATCCCACCCCAACAATTCTATGCCAATTTCTAGCAAGTCCGCCAGGCAATTGTTCAAGCCTATTAACTTAGCTAGTACTATCAGAAAATCCGAGACTTCACACCAAATTTAGAAACCCCGGTATATAAAACCTAGCAAAGAACCTTCCGTCCAACCCAAAGAGCCCCTATTAACTCCGATTCAAACAAACCCCCTATATCTACCCCTATCCCCACCCGCCTAAACCTGTTCCTCATCAACAACAACCACCGCCTTCCCCCTCAACCTCCCACTCCCTACCACGTCCAACATCTCCCCCACAGCCTCCAAGCCCCGAAACACCACCGTGGTAACACCAATGCCATGCTCCGCCACAAACCGCACCATATCCTCGCTCTCTCCCGGCGAGCACAGCACGCTCCCCTTTACCCTCACATCGCGCATGATGAGCTCCTGGAACGGGAGCTCCACCACATCGGGCTGCGCGACCTGGACGAGCGTCCCATGCATGCGCGTCATCGCAGCAGCTAGGGCCGCCGCTCCCGGAGCGTCCGAGAGCACGAGCGATGCGTCGGCTCCCCCCTGCACACCCGCAACTTGTTGCACTACTTGGCGAACGATGTCTTCCTTAGGCTGGCGTGCGTCGACGACGACGTCCGCGCTGTGCTGGCGCGCTAGCGCGAGCCCCTCGTCTCGCGCGTCGACGCCGATGACCCGCAGACCGCGGGCCTTCGCGAATTGGATCCCCAGGTGCCCGAGACCGCCGCCTGCGCCGATGATGGCGAGCCACTGGCCGGGCTGGTCGAGGCTTGTTTGCAGGACGCCACGCCAGACGGTGCGGCCGGCGCACTGTGTTTGTGATGATGGGAGTCAGTAGGTGTTCGTTCGCTCTAATTAGATATGCTCGAAGAGTATGGAGTCCGGAATAGACAGGAAGCAGGCTGAAAACACTCTCTAGGGGTTGTCTCAGTTCCTAGAAAGATCTCTAGCTAGGTAACTAGAAATTCGAGCAAGCAAGCAAACAACCAAGCAAGAAACGAAACTCACAGCAAGCGGCGCGGCATCCAGAAACCCGACCTGATCCGGCAACAGCGTAGTGAACCTCTCATCGACCCTGACATACTCAGCTAAGCATCCATCGACGCGCACGCCGACGTGGCCCTCGACGCCGACGCAGTACTGGCGGTGCGACTCGTCGGGACCGGCGCAATCGTCGCAGACGCCGCAGGGGCGGAGCGGGAGGCCGCACATGACGCGGTCGCCGGGCCGGAGGGCCGTGACGGCTGCGCCGACGGCGGCCACGGTGCCCGCGCCCTCGTGCGAGGCGGTCTGGGGCAGCCTGCTGGTGCCGAAGACGCCGGCGCGCACCATGCCGTCCGTGTGGCAGTAGGAGGCTACCGCTACCTTGACGATGACGTCGTGGGGGCTGGTTGGGGTCGGGACCGGCACCCCGGTGCGGAGCTGGTATGGTTCGTTGAAGGCGGTCACCTGGACTGCTCTCATTGTCTCGGGGAGGAGCGATGCTGTCGTCATGTTGATGGTTGGAGAGAGAGAGCCTTGTTGCGTTCAGGTACGAGAAAATGTTAACGATATATTGAATAGGGAAGGCGTGATGCTTCTGGTGGGAAAGGGGAGACTGAACACTAAAAATCAATTCATTTGATAGACAAGTTATATAATTCTTAAGTTAGTTCCAGCAGTACGGATATATACACTTGGTATAGGCAGAAGAAGATCAACAAGGAACCAATGAACCCCATCGGAGTTAGGCTATTTTGAGTATGCGGAGAATAGCACAACGTCATGCCACCTCATCTACTGTTTGTTTGGAGACCCTGTTCGCTCATTTAGTCTGCTGCAGCCACCCTAACAAGTTAATTCTATAGGAAAACGCCGAAACTCGTGAATTGAGGGAAGTCAAAATATTGTGTAACCAGAGTCTATCCTAATAAGATCGGAGATAAAACCTATCGGCATTACCTGCTGTCATTCGATGCAACGCAATCCGCTGACCTCAACTCTCTTAATGAAAACGACATCAAGGTCAAAGCGACTGGAGCCGAAGAAGCTGGCAAGTATCCAGGATGTGTGATACACAGCCATGTTCGCCCTAACCCCCGCCATGAATTCAACACTCTCTTTGACACTATTCAGCTTCATACAACAGCTACAGCTTGCGACGGTGTGACTAGATAGGATTTTTTTGGTTTAAATGCCGATGACTTGGTTGCAGGTTCAATCGTTGCGGGGATAGTAACTTTAACACCGACATTGTCCACCATTGTGATCAGTGGGTTTGCCTTCACATTCGCTGGTCTGGCTCGGAGTTTCGACACTTCGCAGTAGTACCGGTGCTTTTATGAGTTACAGCGCTAACACCTACTCGGATGACTTCATATGCGGATGTACATGTGTCGCCTAATCAGCAAGTACAGCCTCATGAAAGGGATGATCGAATTATCGTGTCATCAACGAAGCTCACCCATAGGTCTGTCTCATGAGTAGTGGGAATTTGATTCGAGCGATGATTGAAGCCAATTTGAATAGCCATCTCGAGACACACAGACTAAGTGGACTCATACCAGTGGTATCCGTTGATGTGCTTGGTTGTGGAGGTAATTTCGTTCATGTATTAAGTATCTTGGTTTAAATGAGCATATAATGGTTAACTGTCTCGAGTCTTAGCTGATGACCATAGACTTTAGATAGCCATTAAAGCAACCGTCTGGTCCACTATTATTCAAAGCCATGTAGATAAGCAGAACGAACAATTCGACTTCTGGTCACCAAGAAAAAGAATGCTCTGCTTACTGTAGGGACCTTAAGGATGAGCCTCACCCTCTCAAAAATCCTCTCTGCGCATTCCGGGCAAGCTCGCTGCTGTAGGCATCAAGCTTGACTGCGACAAGTACGCATTCGATGGCACCTTTGCCACTCCTTGAGCCTTGTATCTTGAGTCTCCACTGGCCAGTGCGGACAACCCACTCTTCTGCCGTGCCGGCCAGGTCCATTCTTCTCCGCTTTCTCGGAGGAGCAAAATACCCGCCCCCTGTGCTTGACATTGGCGAATCCTGACCACCTTCCCCAGTTATTGAGGACGTTGACATCGCCGTGGCAATCTCGTCGTTCTCCGCGCGATAATAATAAGGTTTGCTGTCGAGTATGATATGTGTATCGTGTTCTAGAACAATCCGAACCAAATCTTCGCTCAGGGGAGTATTACCCGGAGAAGCGGGTTGACTACCCGCTCCTCCGGAAGCCATTAGGAGCCCCAATGGTTGTGTTGTTGGCGGCAGCTTCAGCTTTGTGGCAATGACTTCAAAGAGTCTCGCAATGCGCTGCTTGGTTTGCCCGAAGAACTCGGCGCGCATGGAATTTAGATGCAACTTCGTGTTCTCGCCTCCAACCTCAAGTACGAGCTCATACGGGCTGGTGTCTTCATATGGCCTCATATAATTAACCCATGCCAAAAGGGGTTCCCCAGGATGTGTACCAGCCGCAGGATCGTTTACGACTGATATTCCCGATTTGAGTATGTCTTCAAGTCTAATAACGATCTCACTCCGGCCCCGAGCCTGATTGTAGCTGATACTATGCGGGATAAGCTTTTGCTCGAGACCCTTAAAGTTAAAATAGCGACAGTCGCGTAAGAGAGTTGCGCGGTGGTCTTCATCCCGAATGTGGACGGGATATCCACGTAGGAGATGTAATATCTCATTGAATACATCAGCAGAGCGGTTGGGAACACAAGGTGGCATAATAGAAGGTGGGCGAATCAGATGTTCGCGATCCAGGCCCGGGAAGAGATCCTCGGGGGTCGAGAAGAACACAGCGAAGCCTAGTGAAAAGAAGTTAGGCGAATTGCCAGGGGCATTGAAGATATCACGAGGAATCTGAAACTCCCGGTGCCCGATAGACATGAAGATAGACTCTTCGTAGAGCTGAGACATCAACCTGGGCAGCGTATAAAACTGCGCGTCAGCGAAGAGACGAACAAAGTGCTGGCCATCGTGTGGGACGATATGATAGCCTTGTAGATGGAGAGAGATATCTTTGAAAGTGATAGGATCTCGGTCAATATAGAGGGTCCGGATGGCGGTGGATAAGTCTTCGCCATTCTCATCGGCTCTCTTGATTTGAGAACGGAAGTACTCAGAAAAGTACGAGGGGGCTAGCTATGAGTCAGCAAGAGGCTCTAATTTGTCATCAAGATAGGTACGGTGAAGATGGAATAGGTGATACTAAAGAAGCTAGTTGCTGCAAGTACAGGCGAATGCAAGAGACTTTAAGAGGTTACGATGTTCAGATGACATGGATGAAATGCAAGAAAACGCTTGGCGGAGAAGAGGATGACTTGGGCACAGACCATCGGAGGAGATAGAAGCTCCGGAGAGTTTGAAGAGTTCGGATCCGATCTGGATAGGAAATACGCGCTCATGTGGTAAGATCTTAGGGATTTTAGATATGAGTTGGGGAGTTGATGGCGGGATATGAAGACCCTTTGGGGCCTCAATCGAATTTGGCGCATTCATTGCTGACACTGACATGGACGCGATGGATTAGAGTAAGGGAAAGACATCTCTGGCAACTGGGGCTTTGGTAGGTAATAGATGACTGATGTTAGTCACATCAATCAATAAAACGACATGATCATTAGCTATGAGTTAATTATGATTTCCATATCCAAGAGAGATGATAATTAAAGTATCGTAGATCGTAGATAGATATGATGAGCTGAGGCGGGTGGTGTCGCGTTTGTGGCTTATGACGCTAGACCGGGCAGAACAGCCCGACGGACATTTTCAATGATTAATTAGATAGGGGATGCCTGCAGCTTTATGTTACTTGGTTATGTAATCAGTGGCCCACTGAATAAACCACTGCATTTAGCAAGTGATTAAGGCGACACTAGCCAAATTCGGTGTGGACTCCATTGATGATAGCTTGGCTTCCACATTGAGTATTTTATCTGATCCATATCATCACCGTCAGAGTAGGACTATGACGTTTGTGAATGCTAATTAGAAGATCAAAATGAATTCCGACACCAAATATGGTTGCCGTCGATTACTGTGAAGAGGGTTGTGGGTGTATTAGTCAAAGCTGTCTTCGGGCAAGTCAGGGTCCTAAGGCTAGAGTCTATAAGAAGACAAAGCCTTCTGGTTACAGATGTTGCAGTAAGGGGCCCCCTTTCTATATGGAGCTCCTTAGGAAGCTCATGGAGCAAGGGAAACATATCTTTGAAGCATAGCTTGTATACACGTAACCAAACTAGAATATGAGGTATCCAATATATTCGACAGTTTCGCACTTTCGAATGAACATAGGCAGTATACAGTCTAGGGGATTTTGCCCCTTAATCGGCGAAACACCAACGACTAGGAATCTTAACTACCGTGGCCCCAGATCCATGAATAGCTGAATATTTTGTGCCAGGAGACGCAAGTTCTTGAACAGCAGTATTTGAATTTGTATGTTACAAGGCGAAAGGCTTCAGAGATACGGCTTGAAATCCGAGCTGAATAGTACAACTTAAAGTAAGAGGTAAAAGAAAAATATATAAATACAAATTGTGGCCTTGCTCAGAAGCCTATACGGATCTGGAACATAGCATTCACCCCCTTATTTATCACTATTCAAATGCCGCCTCAATCACATCAAACAGTCAAAGTCGTCTGCGCCTTCAGGTCCCGACTGCTAGCAGCCACGTAGAACGTGTAGTCGCCAGCCTCCACCTTCCAGTTCTGCGCCGCCGTGTCCCAGACGCTGAGATCGCGCCTCCGCAGCTCGAAGGTGACGGTCCGGCTCTGGCCCGGCTCGAGCGCCACCTTCTGGAACCCGCGCAGCTGCCGGGCCGGCTCGTCGGCGGCGGCCGGGAACCCGACGTACAGCTGGGCGACCTCGGACCCGGCCACGGCGCCCGTGTTCGTGACCGTCGCGGTCACCGTGGCGACGGCGTCCCAGAGGTCCTCGCGCCCGCCCACGGCCAGCGCCCCCGTCGCGTATCCGGCGGCGCTCAGGTCGGTGGTCTTCCGCGCCTGCACCTCGCCTCCGTACTCGAACGTCGTGTAGCTCAGCCCGTACCCGAACGCGTAACGCGGGGTGACGTTGTACCGGTCGAAGTACTTGTAGTCGATGTAGTTGCCCTCGGTAAACTCGAGCTCGAGCTCCGACTCCTGCACCTGGGTGCCCGCGTCGTAGTCCGACTCGTTCCGCGCGATCGTGTAGACGAGACGCCCGGACGGGTTCACCGTCCCGAAGAGCACGTCGTCGATCGCGTTGCCGGATTCTTGACCTAGCGCCCCGCCGTACAGCACTCCGGTCACATTCTCGTGCGTGATCCAGGCGTCCAGCAGACGCGGGCCCGTGGTGTTGATGACGACGATCGTGTTGTTGCAGCTGTCAGCCACGGTGTTTACAAGACTATAGTCATTGTGGACCACCCGGTTAGCTATACTTCATACAAGTCGTTTTTTACCTGAAGACAAATAAAAGGCGGACAGAATCTCGAGTAGTAACTTACGTATCCTGTTCCTCGTTGTACAGCTCCGTTCGGTCGGCGCCCTCACCGGACCACGCGTTGATGAAGACCACGCACGCATCCGAGTCTTGTGCCACGCCTGCCGTGGTCTCCGTGAGCTCGGTGCCACTGCCGCCCATGCCGGAGGATTGGGTCGAGACGGTATCGTTCAGCCACCATCGCAGCATGAAACCATCCTTCGCTGCGCGCTGGTTGAAGAGCTGGATCGGCGTTGTCAGGTACGCGAGAGAACCCATAGCGCTCCCGCCAACCGTAGACATGTCTGTTCATCAGGGGTCAATACATTGAGCAGATTTTATCTATACCTATATAGGAGATAGGCAGTAGGGTAGATGGTGCGGGAATGAAACTTACGACCATCCATCGTAGGACCAACGCCCGAGTACACACTCAGCGCCGTGTTCGCCCCGACATATCGCGGCGCAGCATGCGTGCCGAAGATGCTGATACTTCTCTTCGACTTCAGGGGTAGCGCGCCGTCCGTGTTTTTGAGCAGCACGATAGAGTCAGCAGCGTACTTGCGCGCCAGTTCGCTATGGTTGCCGCGCACATCGACGTGATCCGTGGCGGCAGCCAGGGTCGGGTACCCGGCGTCCTGGTTGAGGTGGAAGTAGCCCATGAAGTTGCGAATGGCCATGTCGTCGAGCCGAGCCTCCGTGAAGCTGCCGTTCGCCATCGCGGCCCCGAGCGTCGCGTTGCTCCACGTCGAGCTCGATCCGTAGTCCATGCCTCCGTTCGCGGACCCCAGCGCCGTCTTCTGCCCGCCCACGTCGGCCGACACAAGACCCGGGAACCCAAGTTCCACCTTAAGGTACCGCGCTAGTAGATCCTGGCTCTCGCACGAGTACGTCCCGTTGACGCGGTTCATGGCGCACATGGCACCACCCATGCCCGACTTCACTGTGTCGTAGAACGGTGCTAAGTACGTCTCGTGGAAGGCCTTGTCGCCAATCACGACATTGTAGGCATCGTCGCTGCTAGACGATGTTCCGTTGTCGGCGGATTGCCGACGTGTGTTCGTGTTGGTGGGCGTCGTGCCGTTGCCGCCGTCAGGGGGTCCGCCATCCCCGCCGCCCATGCCACCGCCGCTCGTTGACCCCATTCGGTTCGTCTCGAATTCGTTGAGAATGAAGTGTTTAGCGCTAGCGATGACGCCGGCTTTGGACATGCCTTTGACGAACTGCCCGGACATGAGACTGTGTGTCTGTTAGTTGCCTAACTCTTGATATTCGTAAATACCGTCTTGATATAGTTAGGTAGGGGCATACCCGTTCAAATACGAATCAACACCGTATGTCTCTCCCGTTCGCCCGGCCCATGCCGAGCGCCCCAGAGGTTGCGTAGTAGGTCCGAACGCCATGTTGATTCCCTTGCCTCGGAACTCCGAGCCGACTGCTTGGCCTTGGCTGTGTATCGCGTCCTTGTCCCAGGTCATGGCCATGGCTTGACCCGCTGGCCAAGTCGTGACATAGTAGTACGTGAGAGGATTCGTCGCCGAGTCCAGCATGTTAAGAGCGCTAAGGTTATTTGCATCGCCGCCGGTAATAAGGGATATCTTCTGCGCATTCGTGAGCGTCTTGACGAACGCGGACGCCTTGTCGTAGGCGGCCTGCCATTCGCCGAGTTTCACTACTCATTATTAACACTTGGTTGCGATCTTGTGGCTGATTAGAGATTTTTTACCTGTGTTTGAGCTCAGTAACTGAGCTGTGTAGTTGCTAGATGCATCTGCGGATGCGAAATCTCCATATAAGAGTAACGAAAGAAGGGGAAGGGTTGATGAGACCTTCATTTTAAAGATAGAACCGTAATGACAGGCAGCAGTATGACTAACGAATGACAACTACTATGGTGCAAGAGCATGTGTAGCAACTCCTGAAGAGAGTGACCAAGCAAATGTGATAACATCTTACTTCATCCATATATATATATATCCACGTACTCCATCGAAAGTTCTCTTAAAATCCCGACATCGCAAGCTACCTCGCAAGCTCCCTCACCATAGAGCTGACGTTGGCGCAAAGCCGCCGACTCGTGCGTGTCATAACGTCGTACGGCACCAACGGCATCAACGGCGCCAGACCCAGTGAGTCCACTATCACGATGATAGCTTCCGACTGAAACGCAATTTTGGACTAAAGCGTGGCTTTGGACGATTATTTTGGAAGAGGGACGCGTGGCTACCAAACGCTTTTTATATTATCAGATCTATCGGCTCCATAGATACGCCGAACTACGATCTAAACCACGGGACCCCCCACATTGTTTCCGGATCAGTGGATCCTGCTCGGCAGAGGAGTTCCTAGAACTGCTAGGCCAGGAGATACTCCCACCCTGCATTGATATCGGATCTATGCGACAATGACGTGGCCGCGGCTGAAAGATACCTAGCTAGTGGTGATGTATGCGATATATTGAGGGAGAAATAGTTGGGACGGTAGTGGGCCTCGAAAAACTTCATATTTCACATAACGAAACTAGTTAAATAACTTTAATCGTGGCATTTAGAAAACCCTAGTCCATGATCTTTCCCGAGTATTGGTAGTAGGGCAATTCTAAAAATAAACTTAATGATCTATGGTCTATTAGGCATCATGGTATGTTAGCAGTTAGACATTTTCATACTATGGTAGCTCATGATATGAAGGTGAAATACCTCCCATAGCTAAAGACTAACACTTTGGTTCGATAGCTGCTGATACTATAAAGAAAGGGAGAGAGGTGAAAGGAGGCACCGAGATTCTATTCTTGATAAAGGATTAATAAGATGCTAGGGGTAATCATCCATAAAGCAATAGGCACTCGATGGGTTGCTCCTATTTTAAAGACCGAGTTATAAGAAAGAATCAGCTGTACTAATTCAATATTCACGTCGGCATACGATTATCCCTTCTCTCAAGTCGAAGATGAATTCTAACTACTCTTGACCTATTCCGAGTATGGATTAAGTAGTGCCGAGGCCTTGCTAAGGTTGAAGTGTGAACTTCTTTACTCTTCTATGAGGGGCCTAACTCGGCAAATCCTGATCTAATGAGCACCACTAAGGCTAGAGTTGACTGCATACCCAATATTACCAAATTTGGGTCAAGGCGTTGGATCTACCTACAAATGAGAACTTGCCCTTAGACGCATTCACTCCATCTCGCTATTCTGTGCGTCCTTAGATTATTATTTGAACGGTAGTGCCCATCCTCCTGGTACTTCAAGGCACTTCTAATTTAAACCATCCCATATACTCTCACTTTAGCAAAGGTTAGAGAATAGGCTATTGAATCCATTGAAAAGGGGTATATACCGGGTTTAGTGCTTGACATCTTCCTCGTACCGCAAAACATCTCGCGTGTGTATGCGTATGCAAAGGATGAGTAGTTGGGAAATGTTAATTAATTACTGCTCCAGATGAAGCTGCTAACTTAATCACTTACCAAGTTCGTGGAGCCCATCTGTCGCGAGGTTTGTTTCGCTTCCCCCCAGCAAATATATCGTCCAACACCGACCATACAGAGCTGTAGATAGGACTCGTTTGTAATTCATGAATAGGACGTGGTGATGCTCGTCCTCCAGATCGCAGGTCGACTCTAGCTGGAGACCCTCGCAACTGTTCAGATGGTACGCTAGGCGGGAGGTGAGATAGTACTGCAGCCCGCCCCGCCAGGGCTGCACGATGCCGAGAACGTCGGCGGCTGAGGCGGCGGCTGTGACCGCCGCGGAAAGCGACGAGTTGAAGTGCTCGGGGTGGCTGACTATGGTAATCTCAGGTGACTCTTGTCCGGTAAAGATGTGGGCGATCTCATCTTTAAGCATTCCTAGAGCCGAGGTGATGATGTCTTGTGCTAAGAGATTGACTTCCAGGTCAGAGCGAGTAGGTAAGACCGTGTAACCAAAATTAGCTTGGGCTCTCAAGGCGTAAATTATTTTCAACAACCAACTACTTACGGTGTGGTTTCATAGCCGACGCTTGTGGAATGAGATTGATAAAGGCTATCAGCCCAGCAAGCAATACGTTTGATAACATGCTGCGAAGAACTAACATCCTTGATATGTCGAACCTGCCTAAACAGAATACAAGTGCACGGCGTTGTCAAAACAATAGTCTCGTCTCGGGAAGAAAAGACTGTAAGCATTTCAATTCCTTCTTCCTTTTATTTCAGAGAGAATACGTGAATACGCCGCGCGCAGTGCAGTTATACGGAACTACGGGACCTCTTAGTCAGTTTTCCCCCTCTGAGCCCCTGGTGTTGGAGACGAAGTCTGCCAGTCAAAAATACGTAACATGCATTTGCCAAGGTCAGCTGTTAATCATATATGTAGTATCTCATCATGTAAAGCAGTTTCGTTGGTACACGTCCTCTCATACTTAGGACTACAGACTGCGGTACAAGTCGTCGTCGCCAATGCCACTCAGCTATGTACTATCTAGAAGGCAAGTTCAGCTAGCGATAATCGCCGTTGAATTCCCCTCTACCAAGAACAATGCACCTCACACGTTGACTATAAATCCCACTTCTGAACAACTCCTGGATATTACGAAGGCCACAAAACTAGCTTCTAAGTCATAAAATGAGATGGAAAACCCTTGCTGATCCGAATGGCATGATGATAGGAACAGGTTAAATAGAAGATACCATTGAAGAGCTGCTACGTCTCATGTCTCTGAACATCCATCCATCCATCCATATTTCTTCCTACCAATATGAATAAGGCTATATGCCATGCAGGCTATCTTCAGGCTATCTTATGATAATTCCCTTTCCTTCCTCATTAACCTACCTAACATCCTTATCTTATCGTGGAGATTTGCAAATACGCCGCCATAATTACTGGCACATGCCGTGACACTCAGGAACCAAAGACTAGACAGTAACGGGAGTTATAGATAGGCTACCCTCGCGGGCTAACTATCAAGCAATTATATTTATACATTTTGTCTCATCTGCCATCCAGAACTAGGTAGGCCGCACAAATAAAACATTACGGGTCGCAACAAGCAACCAACAACGAAGATACGAGCTGCCACAACTTTGATAGCCGCTACCATCTATGTACTTAGCTACTGCCTGCTACCTTTCATAGGTTCCATACCTAATAACCGTTAGGAGGTGATCTTTCCTCTTGTACTATTATCAGGCAAGACACGAATGTAGTCATGTAACTACGAGTACGTGATCAGCTGGCGACGGATGAATGGATTTAACCGTCTTCCCTAGAGCTTACCTACCAATACCTACAACGCTTAAAATAACAAGAATTCGTGGTCACTGGTCTAGCTAAGAGAAAAAAAAGGGAGATGGGAGCATGTATTTGATACTTAGGAAATTCATGACATCCTTTCGGAGCCTCACATCATACGTACACCACACAATGTAGTTAGTTCATTCTCTGATCATAATGATCTGACCGATCAGGCGCAGCAGCGGAGTTTGTTTATTTTATTTTATACATTAGACAGATACGTACGTACGTATGTATATACAACATACCTTCCCACCATCTACCTACTACCTACACAAACCATAGAAAGACAGCGGCAACCAACTACCTGGTAACTTAAGAGAGGGGGTTGGTTGGGAGGCACCAGTCAAACTAATGCGGGCAAGCAAGCAAGGCAACCAGATAGACATGAGCTTCCCTTCCAGCTGTAGGGGCAATTCATTTCATCCTCACTAGGTAGTGTTGCTAGCTTTGAATATGTAGCATAAGGCAGGCCAGGCCAGGCCAGGCCAGGCAGGTTAGGGCAGGTAGGCAGGCAACTCATGATATGCTAGGTAACAAAGAAGCCACCGCCTCCCTCCATAGTCTTCTGCCGCTCCCCAAATCCATCATCCGATCTCACCTCCCCTTTGCCTCCCCTGCTTTCCCCCGTTGTCTCAAATCAAGTAGCTGGGTAGAAGAATGTCGGTCGTTTTCATTGAGGCGTCGACCAAAAAAAGGAGAAAAGGGCAGGAAGGATGTTGAACCAAGTTTTCCATTCTTCCACCCCCATATCGTTTAATAAAAAAAGAGAAAGAACCTTGCGAGGCATTCAAATAAAAGCCAAACCGCGAGGACACCCTTCGTGAAAATCCCATATCTACGAAGAGGGTCGTATATCGTACAATTAACAGTTTCTGCTTTCGAGGTCTTTTACTATCAACGTCTCTTTGTGGTAGACGTTGGACTCCTCCAGCTGTACTTAGACAATATGGTGCGCTAGACACCAGCAAGACCAACTCATCCACGATAACAAGTGTGATCAGCATAATGGCTGCAAGGATCGAGTCACTATTTGCCCCTTTAATCCTCTTCTGAGTCGGCGCTCTCCTCATCGCTCGACCCAGCAGCCATATTTTCGGCATTGGCAGAGGGAGGTTCCTGACTCCCACTCCCTTGACGTGCCAACTGAGCCTTGAGCTCCCGAAGCTGCTCAATTTTTCGTTCTTGCTCGTGCTTGTTCATCGGCTTGTTCTTCTTAGGCTTTGTAGGGTTGGAAGACTTCGCTTTTGGTTCCGGCTCCGGCGGGGCTGCCTGGCTGCTATACTCTGGCTTTTTCTCTAGGGTGGCGCGGATGTGAGGATGCGCTCTGTGGATAAGGTCATAAAGCTTGGCGAGCGCTTCCTGGCTAAGGGATTCGATATCCAACTCCATTTCACCGTCGTCATTCTCCTTTCATAGGTGTTAGCAGATGATTCCTTTATTTTAATTGCACGTGCGAAGCAATCAAGGCCGAAAAACAGGGATTCTGTAACTCACATTCTGGCCAGTGTCTTTCTTGATAATATCCACAGCCTTAGTCAGAGTGGTGCCATCAAGATTACCAATTCCCTCTTCGATGACGGCCTTTTCTAGTTGACCGATTGATCGCTTCTTCGGCGCAGCCTTCTTGCTGCCGCCACCCGAGCTCTTCTTGGTAGTTGCAGCATGACCAGACGAGCTCTTCTTGCTCGTGCTAGCAGTTGCGGCACTTGTACTAGGCCTCGGCTTGCTCTTTGCACTCTTCTTCTTCGCCTTCGGTTTCTTTGCCCCGCTATGGAACTTTGTCCTCTCTTCGACAATTTTCCGCTGAAGCATAGAGACCATGGACTGTTGGATCTCAATCATGGTGAGGTCAGGTTTTTTGGAACCCAATAAAGTGTTGAGCTTATCCTGTTCCTCATTTAGTCTGCCTTGTAGATTGCGGATCGCCTCATTAGTGTCCTCTGCCTCCTCAACCTCGCTTTCGTCTTCGGACTCGTGTAGGCTTCGTTCGGGACTAACAGCAGATGCATTTGTAGCGGACGGCTCGTCCTGAGGATAGTGCTGTGCCATCCACTGGTCTTTCTTCCCAAGCTCTGCCTTAAAAAACTCTTCGAGATCATGTCCCAGCTTAGAAACATCGTGTTCTGTTCCGTTAAATAGCTCGGCGTTGTGCACGATCAATCTCATATCCTTCTCTACATCCTTAGACGATTTGTAGTGACCTTCAAGATTTTTGCGCGTCATAGTAGCTAGGTCCATCGGTTTCTTGACAATACTGAAGTACGTAGGTATATTGAGAGCCACAGGATCTACTGGTTCCATAAACCATTGGTTCATGTGGAAATATTTGCCCTTCTTGACCTCATTCAGGACTTCATCGTGGAATCGCTGCTCAGGGTCCAGCTTCTTCTTACGGTTGCCCTTCGAACCATAGTCAAGATCTCGGTTTTTGGGTGGGTGAATGGGCCTCTTCGGTCTATCCCCATCCTCGCGCGTAGAATCACGTCGGATCTGAGGAACACCATTAGGAGGAATCGCAAACGCTGGTGCCGATGATGTCGCGGATGCTGGTGGCGCAACAATCGGTGCTGCTTCAGCTTTCGGCTTGGGACTTGCGGCCACCTGGCTTACCTGTGTTTGCGACTGGCGCCGTGCTTGCGTGGCGGAGCGAGGTTCAGCATGACGAGTCGGCTGGATCTTGCCCTTCTCAGGTTTTGCTGGCTCCTCCATCTTGGAAATTTCTTGTAATTTAGAAAAAATTTGATCACGCACGACACCACCCGAGGAAGTGATAAAGTGATCAGGCCCGTTGAAGGAAGCCGCGTTGCTATAGAGGAGTCGAACCTTAGCCTTGAACTCCCCATAAGTCGCGTACTTGTCCTCGCGGAGTCTTGCCTCAAATAAGGTAAGGTCGACAGGCTCTTGAACTTTCACTTTGTAGTCGTTCCAAACTGTTGGCCACAGCCTCTCGACAGATTGTCGGAAATGTTGCCCGTTCTTTGTCTTCTTGAGACTAGCCAGAAGTCCTCGGAGCTGCTTGTTCTGAAACGGTGTTATAGGCTTGTCGTCAGGGACTTCATCGGAAGGCTTGCTTGAAGGCTGGGGAGCAGGCGATGGACCGCTTGCCACAACTAATGAGTCACCTACAGGCGTGGTGGCATCCTCAATCTTTGTCCGCTTACTAGCAGGCT
Organism: Eutypa lata; assembly: GCA_022661535.1. Classification (NCBI taxonomy): domain Eukaryota; kingdom Fungi; phylum Ascomycota; class Sordariomycetes; order Xylariales; family Diatrypaceae; genus Eutypa; species Eutypa lata. Next base: position 1,576,423 of record JAKULF010000001.1, read on the forward strand.
CATCAGGGTTATCATCTTCGCGCATCCGTGGAACCTTCGCTGGCGACGTCGCACGTTCTTCCGAGGGCCGGCCATTCTCCGCGTTTGGACTCAACTTGGACTCGTTGGCTAGTTGAGTCGAATCGTTCGAAGAAGCAACCGGTGGATCGGTAGTTGCCGTATCCTGCGTGCCAATGGCCTGCTCTACACTCGAAGTAAGGTCAGAAGATTCATTTGACGCGTCAATATCCATCTTATCATTCGTAGTGGGCTCGGGTGTAGACTCCGGCTTTGGAGCCTCTTGGTCCTTGGCCTCATTCTTGGCCTCATCCTTGGCCTCGACGTTGGCCTCGTCTTTCGCCTCGTCTTTCGCCTCGTCTTTCGCCTTGTCTTCCTTTGCCTCATCTTCCGCTACAACTACTGGCATTTTTTCCGGTGATGCTTCTTTAGGCGATGACCCTGCAATTTCCTTTGCAACTTCCTTCTCTACTTCTGCAGCAGGCGAAGGCTCTTTCTCATTAGCGCCGGAAGTACCGTTGACATCGCCCATTTCGACATCATCGGTAGCGTCTTGCTTCGTAGTTGAATCGGAAGGTGTCTGCTCTGGAAGGCTATTGTTTGCAGCGAAGGCTTGCCGGTTTTGCGAATCTTTTGCGGATACCGGGGATGGAGATCTAACCTTTCCATTCAAAATGGTCGCATCCTTGACCCCCTCAGTCGAACCTTGGTCGGATTTCGCATGGCTGTTTGTTGGTAAAGGTATGAGAAACCGTTTTTGGCGCTTGCTACAATGAGAAAGGGAGGGGGACACTCACCCGTTCACAGCTGGCGTAGTTGATTCATCTGCTGCCATATCCTGTACCTCCGCAAGATTCTTGGTCTTTTGATCGACCGGTAAAGTCTGGGGTTGTTCAGTAGCCATGATTGCCATCCGTTGAAGATACGATGACAAAGCGAGCTGTTCGAGAATCAGGCGGTGCCGATAGCCTAGCAGATGCCGACATGAAACTGGCGTAAATTGAGATCTGTTAATAGAAGCAGTGGTCAGTTACTAAACGCGTAAATACTAATCGAGAGCAGTTCAAAGACGACATATTGAAATCCCAATCCCGACATAGTAGTCCACACGTATAATAGGCTTGAGTCCAGAAGGATGAGCTTCATCTTCGAGGGAAATGGCCGTCCATACCTTTATCGTTTCGATATCTGGGTTGACACAGTTCTTCTCTGCTTAATGTATAGTCGTGCAATTGATTGCACCGAACTTGGTTTTGGTAAACTAATGATATTTGGCGCGTTAGTAACAAGATCGAAGAAAACAGATGATGCGTCGCAATCAGAAGACTCAAGGTGAAATCTCTTTGAAAAGTGCAGAGAACAATGAGTATATTGCGAAACGATCGGAAGGAATTCCAGATGCTGAAAAGATGCCAACTTTGGCAAGATGATGATACTTTCCAGCCTTGCAAAATGCGACAGGTTGGAGTGTCTCACAGGAGAGGGTTTGGGTCGCAGGTGGTTGGCCAATAGGAAGGGGGGCTGGAAGGTGCTGCTGCTAATCCCCAAGTCGCAAGGTCGCAAGGAACGTTGCGACTTTTTGAGATCTTTTTTGAGATCTATTTTTTTGAGAGTTTTTTTTGATGTCAGTGCTTGGCTTCGCGGCGCAGTAAAGTTCAAGTCCAAGGATGCTAGGTATTTTATCAAGCACCTGCACCTTTAGTACAAATCTAGGTAGCCAAGATGAACTACATGTAAACTACCTACATGTATGTAGGTAAGTTACGTACTCGCTTTTCGCGTCCCTTCCTTATCAGTTGAGTAATGCAACAACGGTAGCACGAAATTACCAGCTTAGCTAGGAGGGGCAGGGATAGCGCGTGTCAATGACAAAGTATGCCATGACATGAATGCGGTAGTGTGAGTGAAACGAAAAGCAGAAACCATAAAAACCAAAGTCTACCTTGTAGTCAATCGGATGGTCTTGGATGGCATATATAGTGTTATGAATGTGAATATGATGAAAGTATCTTAGGTATAATCGGGTGCTTTCGTGCGCGATATGGAATTACAAGATTGCGCCGGGTGTGCCGCGTGGGGCTAGGACGGAAGTGGTCCTTGGAAATCCGGTGGCTGATATTTGAACTGAACGGTCGGATCGACCGGCTTGAGTATGGGGAATACAGTTTGCGCCGGGTTCCAAAGGAGTGCCAGTTACATATAAAAGGAACATCGGGGGCAAATAAGATACAGAATGCAGAATGAAGAAGAAAAACGTAGACAATTGCTCAGAGTGACAATGAAATAAATATAATTACCTTAGTTTCCAAACCAATGAAGTAGTGAAAGGCAGAGGGGACAGCGTGTTTCCTAGAGCCCGGAAATAGACGTCAAAGGAAGCCGAGGAAGTATGGAAGGCCGATGACTCAAAGAAGTATTCTAAGTCGATTCCACTATGACAGGTGGCGGAATGCTTCAAATGCGCCGGAGCTACTAGAGTGAAACTTGTGAGAATTAAGTTAAAGTTGACGACAGCGCGATGTGAAGGGAATGAATGCGCGCGAATTGGCGTTTGCGATAGATACGCAATAGTAGCGGAAATGTGTTGGTGCGGTGCACTAAATCAGACCAAACAAAAACTGAGATGATCGCGTTTAATTTTGAGACCACCAACGCCGCTGTCGGGTTTCACGATAATTTTATCGGGTACGGACCGACCGAGGATTGAGAATCAGCCTAATGGCCACGTGTGATGACAATTTTCTTTTAAAATGATGGGCGAAAAAAAATAAAGTTTTTTCTCGTGTCAAGTAGAAGATCTTTCTAGAAAGCGCAAATAAAATAAATTATATTTGATAATTTTTTTTTGTTGCTGTCGCAAATGCAGATGCGACAACGATGAGGTGATGCGACTAGGTTTGTATTCAAATGCGACGCGTTGGTTGCGATGCGACAGACAGGGTCCAGTCGCAATGATTAAAAAAATAAAAAATAAAAATAAAAAAGACTTCAATTCAATTGATAGAAGCTAAAATCATGGACAAAAAGATACCTTGGTACTTGTTGGTGCAGCTGTACTGCTGATTATGATATTTTTGGAGATGATCGGTGATTGTCGGAGAAATTTGGAGGGGTGGTTGGTTGGTTGGTTGCGAGGCGGAAAGGGAGAATTAGGAGGGAGGAAGTAAAATAAAATCTCAAGACTCAGGTTGGTCTATTTTTTCTACAAGATGTCGCGAAAATTTCTGGAATCGGGGCCACTGCTTATTTGTAGAACGCGCTCCGACCAAGACATCAAATCACGGTCATCCGCAATACCAAGGTTTAAACAGGGTATCTATCTAATCAACCCCTAGCGTGAACATATAACTCGGACCTCGAAACCCAATGATAATTGCTGATCGGGTAGAAAATTGGAGCAATATAAGATAATGACGGCTGAAGATTAGGTTAGTGTGGCTCAAGAGGGGAGCACTTGGGAGCTTGGGCCCGACGAAGCATGGGGCTAAAATTTACAATACTTAGATACTTGTCGGGCCATCCCCTGCCCGAAGCGTTTGCAAAAAGAAAATAAAACCAATCAGAGCCCGATCGCACAAAAGCTTTAGGCAGTTACATGTCCCGACCCAATCACTGACGCGTACTACGGAGAGACGAAATAAATATTTAGCACCCCTGGGGGTGAGGACATCTAACCTCTCTGCTTCTTGCTGCTTACCGACTGCGTTTTCCTGAGTTACATTTCTTATCACATGACCTTTTAATTTTGCGCTCGGTACCCAAGCTCGTTATTAAGTCCGATAGTATTTCACTGCTAGAATGTACCTACCTATTCTTGATATCCGTCCGCAATTCGCGATCTTGTAGATTGGCAGTTTCGACAGTAGGTATATCGACACAGCAAACTTATTTGTTCATAATGTTTGTTTTTACTCTTGCGAGTCATGTGTGATGTACGTGCCCAATATTATATGTACTTGTAGGGTTGTTGAAAGCCCCATTAGTTAATGCCATTGATTTCCTAATCTATGTGTAGATGTTTGCACTTACCCAAATAGTCAATGCTCATAGCATCTGTCATCAAAAGCTTGTCAGCTGGTGATAAGCGGGTCGGCGGGGCTTGAGGTTAAGGACGGCCCGGAAGAATTATCATGCCTATCTCTAAGGTGGGTCGGGCTTTATCTAAGAAAAAAGTTAGGATTTACCTAGTCCAATTGCTTGATGTTGTAAGATGCTCCTACTACAGGGAAAATTTCCTGCCTAGAAGATATGCCGTGAATTCTACATACAAATCTACAAATTCTCTACATTGTAGCCAAGTAAACCTTCCATTAATATCCAGAGGAACTTAATCCTGCCTTCCAAGCCAAGTTATTTACGATTTAATATTAGCTGGCTGCCTCTGCTTGTTTGTTAGTCCTGAACGCCTTCACACGCAACATTCACAACCATGGCTACTAAACGAAAACCTCCGACTAAGATCGCCCAGCCAGTGGTCAAACAGAGCGCGAAGAAACCCACCAAAACACACATTAATGAAGCAGACACGGCAGTCTCGGCACCAACCATCTCGTCAAAAACGGGCAGTGAGCCAAATGAGGAAGTAATAGAGATTTCGAGCGACTCCGGTAGTAGCGAGTATGAGCAGTCGGACGAGGAGGATCAGGGCAAGGGAGAACCATCAGCAGCAAGCAATGGGACGACACAATATATTGAGGTAGCAGATGGACATAATGCGCCCAGGAATACGCGTTCAATAGCAGCCGACGAAAATGGCGATGTGGATATGGACATGCCTTCACCAAACCAGCCAACGGACGGGGAGTCCGATCAAGAACCTGCCGCGCCGACCTTTGGTGACCTTGTCCGGGCGAACGAGACAATAGACGTCCCTTCGGCATTGTCAGCGCAGCAATCGAGTGCATTAGCTGCTCCCGGGCGTGTTGTAGCACCTCCGAGCTCCTCATCCCTCGGCACCGTCCTGACGCAAGCTCTGCGCACCGACGATACTGACCTTCTTGAGTCCTGCCTCCACACCACGGATCTTGCGACGGTCCGCAATACCATCCAACGTCTCGACTCCACTCTCGCCGGCACATTGCTTACCAAGCTCGCGTCGAGGATGCATAGACGGCCCGGAAGAGCAGGGAGTCTGATGACCTGGGTACAATGGACATTGATTGCACACGGAGGCGCATTAGCCATGCAGCCAGGGCTGACCAAGAAGCTGAGCGAACTACACCGCGTGCTGGAGGAGCGATCAAGAGGGTTGAACTCATTATTAGCCCTCAAGGGAAAACTTGACCTTCTGGATGCGCAAATGCAGCTCCGGCGAGGCATGCAGCACAACATCGACTCGGATTCCGATGCGGAAGAAGATGGGGAGGAAGGGGTGGTCTACGTGGAAGGAGAAGACAGTGATGCCGAGATGATCAACGGGGATATTGGTGCTGATGACGACGATCTCGTGGTCACCAATGGCATCGTTGACATGGATGATGAATCGGACGAGGAGGAATCTAGTGAGGGTGAGGAAGACGAGGAGCAACTGGAGGGCGAAGATGAAATAGACGAGAACGAGGTGGATCATGAGGATGTTGAATCAGAGGAAGAAGAGAGTGAGCCAGAAGCGGTTCCTCCATCCAAGAGATCACGGACAACGCAATCCGCAAGACGAACAAGATGATAGGGCGCACTGTACTGAATTAGACCGCGTTGAATAGAGGTGCTGTAAATGTAAGCGATACCCGTCCAAGTTATATATAGGTAGCTCTACAACGAGTGGTCTCGTGTATATGTGAAACTTTACTACATAATCAGGGGGTGAGTATGGGCACGCATGATGCTTGATTACTACATCTACCGACTCAAGAAATACTAAATCATATCCCTCGGAGGCCCTCCCAATTAACCTCCCTGGTTGTGTCTCATCATTATTTGAATATTTTCAACCAGTTAGTTATCCCTGGTAAGCTTCATTCTTGTAGTACTTAAGCACTTAAATGACTTACATACCTGTATGTATATAATCAACTCTAGGCATATTATGTAAGTCGAGTCCACTAATTACAATGCCATTAATTAACCACATGCAAACACGTGCGGCGGCTGCCACGGTCCAAACCCCACGCGTCATTGGTGGTACCGTCGAGCTGATATTGGACGGACCCTGGAAACTAGAAACTTTCGAAATTCTTCCAGTAAAAAACATCTGAATCAGCTGCAAAACAAGCACAAGTTTTGGGGGTTGAGAGTTTGGAATAAATCAATTTGGATTTTAGCCTGTTCTGTTTTCTTGTTCCCTTTTTTTCGTCTTTAAGCCTCTTATACCCCCTAATTAGGTTGTTAGTGCCAGCCCAGATCGTTTTCCTCAACCATGGTCGAGTGTCCGGCGTGTACCAAGCAAGTCCAGTCGTCCAAGATTAACGACCATCTAGACTCGGGATGTCAATCTTACATTCTCGACAACCCGCCCGCCCCGGCGCCGGCGCCAGCGTCGTCTTCTCCCCTTCCATCTCATAGCCAGACCAATAATGGATCCATACCTGCATCCCAAAAACGACCGACCTCGACCTTCTTCCAGACACCCTCCGCAAAACGACATGCCACAGCCAGCAAGGTCCTAACGCCGCTTGCGAACGGAACTACAGGTACAGGTCACGGCGGGGGCGGAGGTGGTCCAACTAAGCTAAATGGTGGCACCAAGCGCTCTTTCGACGAGGGACCTGGCGAGGATTCACCCGTAGCAGACAGTGCTGCTGCCACAGCTGCGACGCCAGAATCCGTAAAACAAGTAGAAACGGGCCCGATTGCCAAGAGGACGAAGACGAACAGAGCAGCGCCGCTAGCCGAGCGCATGCGACCACAGAACTTCGACGGCGTGTTCGGACAAGATCTAGTCGGTTCCAACGGCGTCCTCCGCTCGCTGATAGAGTCCGACCGCGTGCCGTCTATGATATTATGGGGAGGGTCCGGGACGGGAAAGACGACCATAGCGCGGTGCATAGCGCATATGGTCGGCTCGCGGTTCATCGAGATGAACGCGACGAGCTCCGGGGTGGCCGAGTGCAAGAAGATATTCACAGACGCGGCCAACGAGCTGGCGCTCACCGGCCGGAAGACCATCATCTTCTGCGACGAGATCCACCGCTTCTCCAAATCACAGCAGGACGTGTTCCTCAAGCCGGTCGAGGCCGGCACGATCACCCTCATAGGCGCGACGACGGAGAACCCGAGCTTCAAGATCGTGAACGCGCTGCTGTCGCGATGTCGGACCTTCACGCTGCAGAAGCTGGGCACGGACGACGTCAAGCGCATATTACTACGAGCACTACACGCAGAACAGACGGCTACATCTACGTCACCATCATCACACCACCTCCTCGACGAAGAGCTCCTCACCTACCTATCGAACTTCGCCGACGGCGACGCCCGCACGGCCCTCAACCTCCTCGAGCTCGCCATGTCGCTAGCGAGCAGCCGCGAGGGCCTAACCAAAGAAGACATCAAAGCCTCCCTCACCAAAACCCTCGTGTACGACCGCGCGGGAGATCAGCACTACGACACGATATCGGCGTTCCACAAAAGCGTCCGCGGGTCCGACGCCGACGCCGCGCTCTACTACCTAGCGCGGATGCTGCAGTCGGGCGAGGACCCGCTCTTCGTGGCGCGGCGCATGGTGGTGATCGCGAGCGAAGACGTCGGCCTAGCCGATAACTCCCTCCTGTCGCTCGCGACGGCCACCTACACGGCGACCCAGCAGATCGGCATGCCCGAGGCGCGCATCCCGCTGGCGCACTGTGCTGTTGCGCTCACTATGGCTCCGAAGAGCACGCGCGCCTACCGCGGGCTCAACAACGCCTTCGCGGCGCTAAAGGAACCCGGCGTTGCCGCCCTGCCCGTCCCCGTGCACCTCCGCAACGCCCCCACCCGTCTCATGCGTGATCTAGGGTATGGCCGCGAGTACAAGTATAACCCGAACTATAGGGATGGCAAGGTCAAGCAGGACTACCTCCCCGATGCGCTGTTGGGTCGCCGGTTCCTAGAGGATCGGGACCTGGGGACAGAGGTCGATCCAGATCTCGCTATGGAGGATGCGTGATTTTTTGAAGAGGGGTGTGTGTGGTTTTTTCCTAGCACTTTTTTGTTCTCCCTTCGTTCTTTGGGTCGGATTGGACCTCGATGAGGGGTAATGTATAGCAACAACTGGTACTTGGTTCTTCTGGCGTCGACGTACAGCACAGCAGGCAGGCAGTGCAGTGGGACCGGAATGGATCTGGATATGGAAAAATAGATCAATGGATAGATACAGGAAAATTTGGGCCTTTTATGGGGAGCGTTGGGCATACATACATGCAGACATACCTACCTACCCCTGTGTACAGAATCAATGGGCTTTTCTGGCCTAGTGTATTATATTGTTTTTGAGATACCAAGCAGAACGGAAGCTTAGGTACTGGCTGGCTTTCTGGATTAGCCGGCGGGCAGGATAGCCTGGGTGAAGGTAAAGCAAATAATAGTAAAACACAAAACACTCATGAGCCTGAGTAACGTATGTGTATCTCTACCCTATGAGCAGGTTAGCCCCGGGAATCTCAAAATCGTTCTAAAGAGCACCTCTACGTGATTGTATCAAGGTGTTCAGACCCCTAACCCCTATGAGTAAATATGACAATGTGTGGTAAATGGATATGTATAGACCACTGCGAGATACATTCCTATCTGCCAAATAGCCTCAAGAAAGCAGTGGTGAGTGTTTTCTATAGTAATCAAGCTGCTGAAAAATGGCTGAGTTTTGGATATCGTGGTATGACTCAAACAATGCCATAAACGTTGGATAATCTCTCAAAACAATTACTGGGACTTTGTAACATATATACTTACCTAAGGAGATAATCACTTCTCACTAGAGATTATTCCAATTGCAGTATGCTCACGTTCATGATTCAAGTACCTACGTACTAAGTAGCTACCTGGAGTACATATGTAGATTAGGTACATTTAATTTTACTTTTTAACCTCTAGAGCTCTTTCTGCAATTGCAGTACACGGAAAATGGGAAGACGTATTCGGTGATTACAAACTCTTAAAATATAGACCTTTCATAAATACGTCACGACTTGAACCTGAGGGTTTTACTTCAGATATATATCTTGTGTACTAAGCAGGCCACCAAGTGACTTTCTTCCTCCACCCCTCGCTCTACGACACTACCAAGAACATCAAAATTATTTGTTAAGATCCAAAATAATGAGCCTAGTCGATCAGGCTCTCAGCTATATGCAAGTGTGAGGAATTCCTGCTCATATATACGACTAGCCAAGCTGCCTTGTATTGTATCATCTCCCACTTCAACCTGGAGCTTTAGTTTTATTATGATTATTTCCTGTCCCCTTCTCCATCCCACACGATGTCCTGCTTCGACTTGTAAAGAAGAAGAACCAGCCTAGGACATCCCGATTTAGACAGGAGGGCATATGAAATACTTTAAAGCCACGACACAGGATTCACCAAGACAAGAAAATGGGTGTTGATTAAGCAGTACTTTCACAGAGAAGGAACATATTCATCATCACTCCGAAATTACCTAATACAGATCCGTCTCTCTCATACCGGGTGGCTCGAAAACTCCTACACCCGGTATTCGCTTACCTAGTCTCCAGCTAGATCCTGGACCGCCTCGTGAGAAATGGCATCGAAGTGAATTTTCACTGGACCAAAGGTCATACCAGTTAATGACTAAACCGGCTACTGGGTATTCAGCCATGGCTTTTACCAACAAGCAAGAAGGACGAAGGGACTAGGGAGCCATCACCGGGTTATACGTGCGGGAACGACAGTCCGATAGTATAGACAGCACCCCGAGTCAATCAACGTCAGCAGACCATACGAACTGCTTTATCTCAGATTGTGTTCGATTAACTTCAGGTATCTGTACTGCGTTTGCGACATCTAGCATGTTTGCGATTGAACTATTTTCATATTGGCATTATACAAAGTAAGTTTTTGGTTTTTTTCAACGTCGTGTTTAATATATTCTTACATAATTCTAGGATCGAGATAGAATCACACTAGGTTACTTATTACACCGGCGCAATTCCAACTAGAGCGGATTGTCGAATTATGAAGATTCGGCAGTATAACCTAAGGCTTGAGCTTAGAGATCTATTAAACTCAATACAGAGTTAAACGCATCAAAGCTTACGATATCAATGCTCAAGCACCATCTTTAATGAAGCCTCGTTTCGATATGAAGGTTTCGACCATCTTAAGGTAATTCTTACGCTTTGATTTTTCTGGTTCCTAGCCTCTAGTCAATGTTTTCTCAGACAGCCAGTCGAACTCTTCAAGCAGATCCCTCCCATCTCGTTCTCACATTGCATTCATGAAACCTTTTTTAATTTTCCCCAAGACATTTCCTTTCTTTCATCCTACTTTATTTGTTATCATTTGTCTTTAGCTAATATTATTTGACTAGATAACCTTGCAGTCTCGTTCTCAACCATCCGACATCCACACTCAATACAGCACAATAAATACACCTTCAGCAATGAATAACTCACCGAAAGCCCATCTGCTGACGCTGCCGGTCGAGTTATTATGCATTATAAATACAAGCTTGAAGAGCGGCCAGGAGGTGTTGAACCTCGCTCGCAGCTGCAAAGCCCTCTGGCGCTCTCTTAACGTATTCGCAGTATACAAGAAAGATGCCCAATACCAGCTGGCTCACGCCAACGACTTTATTTCCATCCGACCCATCGACTGGGATTTTCCAGCTGATAGTGAATGGTACTACGGTCGATTACGCGGCGTGCACAGCGTCGATCCAGAGGAATCCGGGAAACCCCGTGAGCCGATCCTTCACTGGGCTATTAACAACGACGTGGACATTAGAAAGATTGAGCAAATAGTTGACTACTTAAAAGTCATACAGCCCGACTTACTCGATGGATCATGGCACCCTGGCTGGCCATCCCCCATAGCCGCCGCTATACCTGCCGATCGCCTCGACGTTGTTAAGTTGCTCCTACGCAAAGGATGTAGCATTCAGGGCAACCAGAGGCCAGCAGCTCCCATGCCAAGTCTCCATCATAACGTCACTGTGTCCGAGGATCCCCTTCTCGTAGCGTGTAACCGTTAGTAACTCTCGGAGTTAATTTTCCCCCCATATATCATATTTCGACAGCACATTTCTTAGTATAAGGAAGCCGTCGCTCCTAGAATATGACTTAGACCCCCCCAAATCATTAGTAGATTATTTAGGAGGAGAAATAGCTAACTCCGAGTGTTGCAGTGGGGAACGAGCATATCGCCAGCTTCCTCGTCGACAATGGCGCTACCTTGCGCGAGTGGCATTTGGCTTACGCTGGCGGACGCCAAATGATCCAGGCATTCACCAAAATTGCTGCGTTGATAAATTTTACACCATTTCAGCAACGTGTGAACACTCGTGGTTGGAAGTCGGCCCCTTTCTACACGGCTTGGCATTGCCAAGGGAAGGCGGCAGCGAACAAGGAGATCATCGATCTTTACATCGCCCACGTCCCGGAGCTAAAACTCCCGCGGCACATGGAATCCGCCATAGTGTACGCCTTTATAGATGGGTATATCGAGAACGCACTCTACATGTTTGGGCTTCTCGTGCAGGAGCCAGCCTACTCGCCCCTCTACAGCTACCAATTGGTATTGCGATGTCCCCACTCGGATAGCGCGCTGGGGATCACTAAGTTGTTTCACCGGTACTATGGGTCCCGGGCCTTCACCTCGGGCTGGAGCCTCACGCAGCACATGTTGTTGGTGGCAATCCAGGGCCACTGGGGGGACGGCCGCAATGCCAAGACGATCGAGTACCTGCTGAGCACCGGCTGCGAGTTCACGCGACGGCACCTCGAAGCTGTGGAGAGGTCGCAGCACCCTCGTGTTTTCCCGGAGGCGCTGATCAATATAGTCGAGGCGTGTCTCAGATCTGATATCGAAGGCGATGGTGGACCGTTGGACTCTACTAGGCCATCATCTGTTCCTGCCGATCTCGGGTTAATCGTCGCTAAGAAACATCGCAACAAGGTGGACTTGGAGGCAGACTTGGAGGCAGACTTCTATATGTTGAGATATGACTGAGAATAGACGTGGAACGGTGTTCTTCAGGGAAAGGGTTTGAAATTCGTGCGGGATTATACCCATATATATATATAATACACTTGTGCTATAGTCGACCAAAGCCGATCATGCCCGTTCATATACGAACGAATCCCATAGGCCTTCTCTATCACCTTCTTTCGACGGTACTTATTCCGCCGGCGCTCTAGAACCCGATATGATCCGTTCGGTCACTTCCGGTCCGACCTTTAAGCGAAAGGAATAGTCCGGACGGTACAGTCTAGAGTTCCCGGGAAGGCATTGAGCCGGACATTGATCGGCCTCTAAAGCGAGTTTATACTCCTAGTCGGCACCGTTCGGAACCCCAGGATTTCGAAGACGATGATGAGGAATCCGATAGAGCCGGTTCTTATATGTACATACTGCATATTTACATAACACTACACTACACATATAGGGGGGTTTAAGTGGAAACTCGTGATTGGATAATATGGATGGGGTCTATTAGTAAATACTTTAGGAAGTAGCTTATAGTCTATTTAAACTACCTGGTAACATTTTACCGCCGTAGGTTCGTATGCTGTCTTGACTTGTGTCATCGAGTTAAGAGATGCCCTGGAGTTTTCGAGCTATCGTTGACGTAATGAGCATAAACATTTTTAACCTTAATATAATATCCTTTCGGAGAGGATGCATAAGTAGAATGTGGCTTGATTTATGTGCCTTCTGCTTACGTTAGTTATGTGAAACACCCTGCATGAACCTATCCCGAGGGGGACACTTAACATGCATAATCTTGTCCCCCTACTCCCTTTTTGTTCCCCCCTTGTTTTCTTCACAAACAAGGCTATACCAGTAAAAACACTACTCACTTGACCAACCCCATCATCCTATTCATCCTCCATTCACCTACCTCCCGTAGCGCCCGGGAACATGCCCGCCATAGGCCCATTCATCATCTCCGCCATGCGCTCTTCGTTGAGATCGGCCATGCGCTCAAACCGCTCAATGAAGTTGCTGAGGTCGCGGTTGATCTGGTCGCGGTCCCACTTGGCTGCCCGATCGCCCCCAAGGCCCGCGGGATCGCTGTTGCTTGCAAATTTCTCGAACCATTCGCGCTTCTCGCGTTGCTCCTTGTTTGGGCTGGTTGTGCGGTATGCTGCTTTGAGCTAGATATATCGTATCATAGGGGAGTCTGAGGTCAGTACATGAATAGTATGTGTGCAACTCTGATAATATTATGGATCATAACAAGAAGGAAAATAAAGCGGTTAGTTCAAGTTAAGTTTAGGTACTCACCTCCTGCCAGCCTCGGGTGCCTCCCGCGTCTTCGGCGATGTAGTGGCCCGACCCGTCAAGGCACACGAACTGGTGCTTTGCTTCGGCGCGCCCCGTGATCGTCATGTGATGCTCCCAGTTGTCGCCGAAGTCGTACGTGTAGATGATTTGCTTGCCTGGGAACGGCGTCAGCAAGGTCATTCAGTTAATTAATTACGGCTGACTAAAAGTTGGTAGTGTTTGGAGCACGTTGGCCGATTATCAACTGGTTCGGGGAGATCTTGCCTTGGTACTTCGGATCATCCAAAAGCTGGTACAGCTTATACTTGTCGGCCTTCTTCTCCACCGTGTTCAGATGGCGCCGTGCCCCCTCGTGCATGCGATCGACGCCCGAGAACATAGTCTGCTCGACGGGGTCGACCACGCGGGCGAGGTACTCCTGTGGGTCGTTGGGGTCGGGCCCGCGGTTCGGGTTCAATCGGTTGATGTGCTCCAGAATGGAGCCGTAGTCGCGACCATCGTTGCCCCCAAGCACGTAGTCCGGGTTCGCGACGGCGAAGTCGAACGAGTGCGTCGTCGACCACTGGAACGCGACCTGCAGCGCCATGTGCAGGTGGTAGAAGAGCGCGTCCGCCGGACACGAGAGCGTGCGGGTCACGGGCGGGTCCGTGACGTCCCGCGGGCAGACGTGGAACTTGATGATGTAGTTCGGCCGCTTGCACGAACGCTTGTGCTGCGGCCACGCGGCTGCCTGGCAGTCCCGCGAGCAGTAGGATGTTTTCTGGCACCGACTGCAGCGCTGGAGTGGAGAAGAGGAAGATGAGGGGGAGGCCGAGTCCGCTGCTGTGCCTGTGGCTGCCGTGCACTTCGGGTTTCCGCACTTCTGGGAGTTGGCTGGAGAACTCATGGTGTTGTTGATTCGTCTGTGTGACGGAGTGTGGAAAAGAGGCGTCGTTTGTTTAATATGGATCGAGAAAAAAGTGCGTAGTAAGGAGAGTTTACCGCAATCTATTTCTTAATTGCAGTTAGATTGAGGTGGTTGGATAGGCAAGAAGGAGTGTTCGAAAAAAATCACCTACGCGAACTACATCCGTACAGTGTGGGAGTGGGCTATTTGTACTGGAACGAAAAAAAAAAAAAAAAAAGATCTTTGGGCAGCTTTTAATCCAATAGGCGCGTCCTTTTGTGTATCCTTGTTCCCTGTCACCCGGACCTCGGTGCTACGTTCATGCCTAAGGGGCATCAGGATAGATTCCGAATAGTTGCTATGGCGTCTACATAAATATAGTCTGTGCCGATCGAAGTGGTTCTGTCCCAGAATAATGACCAATATGCAAGGTTGCAACAAAGTATTCTATCATTATCTAGCAGCTTACTTTGGATAATAGAAAGGGGGAAATTATATGGTAGTTGTAGCTATTAAATAGGAGTTAGGAGTTCTTAGTTATTATAGGAAACTATATATTGTAGGCTTTCTGCCCCATTTCGCCTATGGTTCTACTATCAATCTAGTCAACTATAATGATTAAAATGGTTTCCTCTATCTCCTCATCAACACCGACACCGTATATCATCGCAACAGGTAAGAACAGCTTTCTCAAAATGTAATAACTAAGAGATATTATTAACGACTCAGTCCCATTAGTTATCGCTATCCACTTCGACAGTGACAGTGATAATACGCTACAACTCAGATCCAACGTGACAGGAAACCGAAGATCTGGCAGTCCATGGGAGAAGGCGACAATCCTGCTGCTGCCGTCGTCACGAATAGTTACGGTCTTATAGAATCGTTACGTGAAAGAGGAATATGAAGAACGCTGCAAATGCATGAATGTATACACTTTCTGAGACCATTCATAGCGCATCATAGATAAAGATATTGTAGCAAGCAAAACTATAAGCGGGTACGTAAGCTCCAGGTGACGCTATGCATCCGGCTAAGATTAGAACAGACGATCTCTTATGAAACTTCTACAACTCCAGCAAGTCGTCCGTAGTATAGTGATCTTGACATGGCAGTTGCGCCGTTTACGGCACGAAACTTCCTGGGACTGACCAATCTGTCTATGGCATTCCATACAGCAGGTAACTAGAACCTCACACATCTTGATAACGGAGCTGTCTTCTCCTGGCCTATTAGTTTAGCAATTATCCCGCATTTCCCTCTAACAACTAAAATGTTAACTAAACGTAGTCGTTTTCGTTGACGTGTTCAGAATGTCTAAGGGGATTATACAGTAGAAACAAAGGAACAAGTCCTAGAAGGAGTAATATCGAACATTCGACACGGGTATGTCTGTTAACTTATCCCGACCTACCTTACTTCTCGAGCTTTGCTAAGCCGGACAGCCTTTGTTTTTGAGAACTTTTCGTAGTAGGGCCGGATAACCGTTTTTTTTTTCTTTTCGTAAAGGGGGATGTTAAAACCGCAGAATATTTCCTCGTCTTTTTCCGAATGATACCGTGCCGTTACGACCTGAAGGCAGAGACGTCACGTAATTCCAAATACTAGGGGATGGATAAAAATATCAAGTTGTAGAAGGGAATATGAAGCTGTAGGCAGCAGCACCTTTAAACGATCTGTAGACAATGGTGACATGGTTTCCTTTAGCAACAATTTCCATTGTGAAGGCCTTCCCATTGTCTTAACCCGTACGACCACTTAGGGTGGCACCAAAGTGGATCGTAACACTTGCTTTATTCGCTTAACGTTACAAACCCCAAGTATTAATACTATAATATATGAACTTTAAGAGCAAACAATGTCAGTCTTTGTCCGGGGTGACATAGGCGATTAAGTTGCATTCGGCTCTAGTACCAATCCCGAAATTGTCCCTTTCTAATTCGAAGTCAGCCGCTGTGGCACCTTGAATATCGAAATTGAAGCCTCGAACTAGGGCAGCGAGAAGCAGGTACATCTCGGCCCATGCTAGGCTAATTTGTTGTTTGTTATATTAGCAGGACAGAGCAAGATGCAAAGCGGAAAAGCGTTGATACAGATAGGGGTACGGTCCATGTGACTTACTGCATGCCGAGGCACATCCTCGTTCCCCTTGAGAAGGGAGCAAAAGTGTTCTTGGCTGCTTTCCGGGTGGTAGGGTCCATCCACCGATCTGGGTTGAAGTGCATTGGATCAGGGTACAGTTTCTCATCAGTGTGCATCAACAGAGTAGTCATTCCGACTGGAGTCCCTGCGGGAATACGCCAGCCGCTATAAAAGAGGTCCTTATCTGTGATACGCGCCGCGCGTGTACCGATTGCAGGACTGAGGCGCATGCCTTCCATGAGGGTAGACGTGAGGTAAGGTAGCTGCTCTAGCGTCTTTAATTGAACCGGCTCAGAAGACCCGGCGGCGGCCTCGGTAATTTCTTTCCTGAGTCTTTGAAGGATCTCATCGTTGGTGAAGACGTGGTAGAGGACCAACCGTAAGACGTTAGCGGTCGTCTCGAATGCTGCACCGGTCACGGTGACTGATTCCGCGAAGATACGGTCGAAGGTTTTCTCGGCGGGTGAGAGATTAGATTGAACAATATCGTAGACCATAGTGTTCTGCGTTTTAATGTCTGGAGAGGAAGACGTCGCAGCCGCGAAAGAATCTCGAGTGTCCTGTTTAGATTGCTGCTCAGGTCAGTGAGTGGTGAAAAAGATATATGGTAGTAGTGCTAGTCTGAGCGGCCTGCTTCTTGGTCGTAAAAGACTTACCTGGAGATAGCGAAGAAATGATTTTGTGCCTTCATCTGCCATTTTCATGGCCCATTCAACAGGTATCGCTCTCATGGCGGGGCCGAACCAGCGTATATGCTTAGTCGTGCGCCAGAACACACCCGCACCCTGAGACGCGATAGACAAGCCGATACCGAAGTCTTCCAAGTCCAGCTCGTTGTATGCCTTGCCAACTATAAACTCATTCGCCACGTCTCGTGTGAACGCGCTGGTGGCTGCGCCGAGATTAAAGCGTGTTCCGGCGAGCTTGGATAGGCGCTGGGAGAACTTGTCCACGTTCCGGCATATTAGCTCTTGCCGAGAAGCAACGTTTAACTTCGAGAAAAAAGGCGCTATAGCACGACGATGTGCCTGGTGCGCATCATGACCTGTGGACACAACCGAATAAGTTACTGGGACGGGATCAATTGTGATGGCGGTAGAGGTAATACCTACCTGTACCAAAGACCGTGGAGCGCTTAGCCCCGAAGGCATCGTATGCCCAGGCATATTTGTCCCAGCGCCCATCCATGCGATAGAGCGTCTCGAAGAACGCCGGGTCGATGACATGCAGTTCATACGGGCTGATTCGGATAATCGGGCCTGTCCAGGGGTCGGGTATCAGAAGCTGGTGGGTGCAAAGAAGGAAATACGGTAATGAGGGACACCCTACCATATATTTTGTGCAATTCTGCAATCTTCGAAGTGTATTGCCCACCTCGAACAACGTCATAGTAGGCCTCGTACCAGCGCGAGATCGCTGCCAGTCTAGGGCCAGGAAATCGAGCAAGAGGGTCAAGAAGAAGGCGGTAGAATACAAGGGTCCCATAGTAGGCAATAACCGCCACAATTACCGAGCGCCAATTGAGGAGAAGGCTGGTGTTGGATTCCATGTCGGTTCGAGCGTTGGAGAAACAGAGATAGGATGCAACTAGTAGTTAACGGTCGTGAGATCACAAAACAGGTTCAGTCTTAAGTCAGTCATAGGAAGCGAGAAGCAAAGGAATGATTCTCAGCCGCAGATGCTGACCTTTACCCCAGGCAGTAGCAAGAGAATGGCCCTAGCTCCGTAAACGGTTGCTTACTATATTTCTTACAACCAACACCAGCCTAAATATTCAAATACGATTTAAACGGTTATTATGACTATATAAACAGGGTATTAATTGGTCATTTATTAATAAGTAACAATTATTTTCCAATTAGGTGATTATAACGTTAAATGATTAGCGTGAAGCCAGGGGCTACACCGGAACCTCAGAACACCCACGGATGCATTGCGATTCCATTCTACGTCCAGCCTTATTGCTTAACTTGCCTAGCAGCCTTTGTACCTAGTCCTAGGGAGGTTTCGATGCTGACATATATAGTTGTTCTACTAGCGCTAAAGCCCGTGTTACACGGGGAATAGAGCCATATGTGTTGGCTGCAAGACAGCTGCAAAGAAATGCAGCTACAGACCAACACATTAATATTTGGAGGTTACACGACGATCACAGGAATGCATAAATACCTAATAAAAGCCAACAGCTATTATTAACGGCTAAGTCGGCAAGAGGATATTACAGATACATACCTTTATTTCGTATATATATAATAAACGTCCTTATAGGTCGTATAAAGCAGACAAAAGGACCATATAAACCTTAGGACCAAAGAAAATTATTAGCTGAATAAAACCTTAATTCCAAGCCCTTACATCCTTGTCACAGCTCGGGGTAATGATCATTATACGAGAAGCGTTCATGCTGGAAACGGGAACCGTGGCTCAGTGGACGAGAAAAAGTACTTTAGGTAAGTATGTAGCCTCACTCCGATGAACTTGCTTTGAAAAGGATGATATAGTTCGACTTTCACTCGCTACACACTAAGTCCGTGGACTCTGAGATAGCGTTTGCCTTTCAACGCTCGAGAGGACCGCACTTACTGAGATGGTATATTCAAGTTTACTAAGTTGAGATTCTAGGCTAAGACGACGCTCTTCATGGGTCCAAAGTGTTAATGGCTTAATAATTGCTACAGGCTGATTAGGGCGTTGAACAGAACTGGAGCATGAAGTATCGTCATAATGTCATAAGGCACCTGCCGAAATGTCTGTATTTTCGGTTTGATTTGGATGTCATAGCAAAGTAGTAGTTGAATATTAATTGCGTCGATTTGGTGATTGAAGAAATCCACAATACCAGAGGTTCATTTACCACAGAACCCCTATTGTTCCTGATGTGGGTGTACTCATCCGCCTGAACATGCCGAATCACCACCATTATCCACATACCTAGCCTCTAGAACATAGAACCAAGCGTTCCAGTACATAATCTATAAGATTCATATCATATCATGCGACATCATGTTTTGGCTTTCTAAGACGCGCCAGTCTTTTTATTACCGCAACTCCGGGATGGGCCGATGAGAAAAAGGAAAAAGAGGAAATTTGAACAAAAGAATTAGGAGAAAACTTTAAAACAATCGATACGTATGGGGCTTAACTTTATCAGGCTACTAATGGGAGTGGAGAGTGTTTACCAGTTGCTACTTAGAGTGGCGAAGAAAGGTCGCCAACTATAGAGCCCGAGGTAAGCAAAGGATGGAGAAGTGGAAGAAATAGTAGCTAGCCTCGAAGACCCAGAAGAGGAATAATCACTAGAACTTATAATATGATACTACTGGAGGTACGTCCGACTTAGTCATTCAAGATGAAGAGCATGACCATGCTTATGGTAGATTCTCTTTTAGAATCCAATAACACCCTTCAATCCTAGAAAATACGCAAATTTGAATATTAATATATGCTTACCTATTCTATACTCACCAGTATAACCATATAGGTGTTTAAATTTTGGAATATTACGACGATGATACTTACCCTGAAGGTAGAGCCTGGCTTACTATACAAAGGCCTGCTATGCCAACCGGGTACAGTACCAAATATGACACACGTGTTGATTGTCAAAACCGCCAAGGCGACTAATGTTGTAATCCGATTGGATATTAACTGATTATCACAAATACGCATTTCCGCTGATTACTGATTACGTGAGTACTTATTGGCTGAGATAAGTGAATTGGAGGGAGGGCATTGCAACATGGAGGAGGGGAACGGCAGGTAATCAGTACGTAAAATCCGGAAGAATCCCCGACTATCTATCTCCTGTAATGTTCCCGGTCAATATCCCATTCTTCAAATTTCTGTTTATCTATATTTACGTACTTTCCGCCATCCGAAGTTAGTGTATACCATCAGTATATAACTTTTCCATCTTCACCCTTTCGAATGATCCCCTGCCTCTAATCCCCGCAGATAGGTGGCGTGGTGGCTTGTCACCAACCGCAACAATGAGCGAAGGTAAACTTAGAGAAGAGAGCAATACACTATTGGATTTTGGAGGTCCTCCCGGCGTCAAAGTCATCGCTAAGGATGTCATCCATGGATACCTCCACGATTCCCCTGGTCAGGATCCCGCAAGCCTTCTTCTATACGAGATCCAGTTTCACGTGCAAGCACCAGACGACAAGGGATGGTTAGTCCAGTTAAATTGTTTCTATAGTGGGAACAACTTGGAACTTGTTGACGCCGTTCCTCCAACAAATCATAAATATGAGACACAAGATGAGAAGGATCGTCGTAATAAAGACACCCCTACGAGACCAAAAGATATTGAAGAAACCGAAACGTCGGCTACAACTTCCAGTAGTCACTCCTCGAAGGGAATAACCGCTTCATGGGAATTTGTTGTACTTGATTCCGATGAGGCGAGTATAAATAGTCTCAGGGTGGCTATTCTCCTCAAGCGTTCAAACGACGATAAGTTCCAAGGGACTTTCCACGTCCGGGTAGAATCGAGAAACCTTCTCGAAGAGGGTCTAAATGAGAGCTCGGAAGATCACCCGACTATCTATGATCCCTCGGTCCTGCCAACAAACGGATGGGATCTTGAAGAGACAGAGAATCTTGGATCCATAGATCTGTTGAAGTTCTGTAACAATCGTCCAAGACTGAATAGTTATTTCTTCGGAAAAGGAGCAAGCCTGGATACAGAAGATGCTAGCACAAAGGAACCAATCCCTGCCGTGGAACTACCAACAGTGGAACTACCAACACCTGAGACATTAGTCGAATCTGCCCTACTGTCCTGGTATTTCGAACAACCCACAATTGGACGAGGCGAAACACCGATGACCATTCCATTATATGCATCGGTGGTAAACCAAAGCAGCGAAGACATAACTGTGGTGATTGATAGATATCATTCCAGCGACGTGGTAAGTGTCCCCCTATTCTGACACTCATGGTCCTGTCAGGTTCGATGCCCTGGTATGGTATCTTTCCTTTTGTCTTTCTTTTCTTTTCCGTTTTGTCTCTTTGCGTATTTCTTTGTGGGCCCGGTTATGATTTTTGAACTATTCTAATATTGCGTATTGAAAGTCATCCATTGGCCCCGCCGCACAGATTACTCTCCCTCCTTATTCGAAAAACTCTGAGAGATCTAGTGTTTTGCTTCCTTTCTGCGGTGGCATCAGCCTTTTCTCTAGTCCTAAACAGACAGCGTGGCTGCAATTGAAGCCGCCTACTAGTTCTAGGATACACATCATAGGTGAATCACAGGCACTCGTGATGCCTAATGAAACGACTCCCGAGGAAGCTAATTTGCTGTTACCAATCACTTTTAACGGGAAGACTGCTCATCCAGCTACTACAGAGATGGACAGCAAGGAAATGTCTAATTATATTTTAATTCAGACTTATGTAGCGCTATCATCTCCTCAGATGAACCAGTTGGAAGATTTGGGCCTTCACTTCCTAGAGTATATCTCAAAGAATACCTATCTATATCGGCGCCATCATGCTGGTCTGAGAGACATAGGCCGGTTGCACTACGTCGCCTATATAGGCACTTACGGGAAAGGTTACAAGATATCAACAAACCTAGAAAGTACCTCCCGGCTATCTCGAGGACACCCTTCACGTACTCCTTGCTTGGTAGACATTGTGTTCCACAATGACGTAGAACCAGCGACACTTAGAGACCGGGTCGCAGAAGCAGCGCACGTGATCCCGGAAACACTAGATTTCGGTCAACACAAACTTCGGCATACAATACAAAAGCAATACTTGGAAGACTTAGCATCGATAGATGAGGTGCGGTTCATTTCAGAGGTTCGTAAGTCGGAGTTAAGAGGAGTAACCGCACGCCAAATCCTAGAAGCTGATGGCAGAAATAACCCCGGTGTCGAACACAACGAAGTGTACGAAGGTGAAGGGGAGGTCATTGCCGTTGCAGATACCGGGCTTGACACTGGAAATATCACAAACTTGCATGGGGCATTTTCGATGCCTCACGATGACCACCGGAATACCCGAGTTACATCCATGTATCCACTAAGCCAATGCAAGCGTACCAATGACACTGATGGTCACGGGACCCATGTCTGTGGCTTGGTAGTTGGTAGTTATCGTATAAGAGGAGGGGAACATAGCGGACTTGAGCTGAAAGGGACAGCCCCTCGGGCCCAGCTTGTTTTTCAATGCCTCGGCTCAGACATTAATGGGATACCGACGGAGCTTGGCACGCTCTTTGAAGATCCGTATCACAGTAATGGGGTCCGAGTACACACCAACTCCTGGGGTGCCATATGGAGGGGATACCAGTATCAGTATTCACATATGAACCGTGCTGAGGAGATAGATCGGTTCATTTGGGAGCACCCAGACATGGTGATCTGCTTTGCTGCTGGTAACGACTGGGAAGAGAAACTAGGACCTCAAATTGGCGCAGAAGCAGCAGCAAAAAACTGTATTACAGTGGGCGCTACCGAAAACGACCTGCAGTATGCGTATCAGATATACGAGTATAGCAGCAGTGGTCCAACCGCTGAAGGGCGAACGAAACCAGATGTTGTAGCGCCTGGGAACCATGTTCTCTCAGCCAAGTCACTGGATAGTCGTGCAAAATCTCCATATTCAGGGGATTCTAGTTGGTGTTACGAAAGTGGGACTAGTATGGCCACCCCTCTTGTTGCTGGCTGTGCAGCTGTTTTGCGTAATGCCATCAAAGACCGCGGGGAGTTGCAGAACCCACCGGCATCATTGATCAAGGCTTTACTTATCAATGGTGCAGTCCTACTGCCAAATTACTCCAGGGACGAAGTTGGATTTGGTCGGGTCAATCTCGCCCAGTCCTTAGCCGTTGCTTGTAGAAGAGGTGGAGCTGGTTTCATAAATCGCAGACTATATCTCTCGGATAAACCATACAAGATCCTAATCACAATACCAGACTCTGAATCGATGTCGAACTTCAAGGTCACGCTTGTATGGACAGATCCTCCTGGGCCAACAATCTACAATTACCTCACCCTTTCAGTCAGAGCATCAGATAGAGAGGAGAGTGAGGGGAATATAGGCGAGGCTAATAATGTGCAGCAAATTGAGTGGGTTGGTATACCGTCTGGGGAGGCCGTCATAACTATAAAGGTTGTCAGAATATCCCCAAGACGACAAAAACATGTTGGATTTCGGGGACCACAACAGGAATTTGCATGCGTATGGAGCTTTTATACCTAATGATAAAACTCAACCCCGGGAGACACGAGACTAGTTATGTAATTACCTTGGTACGGACAATGCTGGTTAAGGCTGGTGTTGACAAGATTGAATTTCGAACCATGTATTTGGACAATAATAACCTGGTATTATCGAATATTTGAATATTGGGTAACAGCATTATTAAATTTTACAATAGCCTGATAATAACATTTACTTGGGTATTACGACCAGACGATGCTACGATAACTATTGATTCTTTTTCAGATATAGGACCAAGTTGCCACCACCACCTAGCTATGACCGGTGCATTAAGTAATCGAAGATTTCAATAATTTTAGCAAAAGCTTACATACGTAAGTAATTAACCCATATCACAGCATTTCACAAGAAAGGTAACTGCCATTAATGGCATAATCTGTATCATTGCATGTTAGGAAATTTTCAAAAGTGCTAGCCGGAGACTTTCCCGCATGTCGCCCCCTATCGGAGACATTTCTCGTTACATCTAGCTTATATCAGAATTCTCCGCCGTATGACTGTATGTCTATCCTTAGGTAAAGAACGATTATAAAAGAGGAGGTTGTCACCAGACTTGGAGAAAAAAATCCAACAAATCTCAACTCTCACTCGAATTAATACACACATCCCCTTCCTTCTGTAGTTGAGAGGCCTTCACATAAGTTTCATCGTACCTTCAAGCATAATTCCTTCTCCTTTCAATCTATATACTAGTAACCCTATCTTTTATACTCCTGCACATTGTCTTTCAACTAAGAGTGTCAGGAAAAATGTCCGAGACATTGGCCGCTAAGAACCAACAGTATTGGAAGTGAGTAGATTCCTTTTCCACGTGGGCCCCAGAACCTGACATTATACACAGCGAAGCAGCAGATGCCGTCTTCAGAGAGAAATGGGTCCAAGATCACCAGTCACAGCTATATGCCTTTTTGAAAGACCATGTTGATTGGCTGGCTTTACCAGACGACCAGACCCGGCCGACACCGAAGAAGATGTTGGACTATGCCTGTGGAGATGGCATTGTAACCAAGGTATTTCGCATTCCCCTTATATTGAAATTTACTTAATACGCCCATGCTGAGTTCTTGTTACTGCAGTCGTTCGTCGACCTATTCGATAAATGCATCGGTATGGATATAGCAGACAGCATGGTAACTAAATATTGTGCCACCGCTACTGAGTTTGGTCTTCCAGAATCCCGAATGATGGCAGTCCAAGGGAACCTTCTATCCCCAGTTGTAGAGCCGACCAAACCTCCCTTGAGCGAAGACGAGTTGAGCGGGTTCGACCTTGTTGCACTATCTATGGCTCTTCACCACATGGAGGACATCGAGCTTACGATCAAGCGTCTGGCTGAGCGTCTTCGCCCAGGTGGTGTCATTTTGATCATAGATTGGGCTACACGAAGTGACTCTGAGCATCCTGGTCAGGCTGAGCAATCCTCTACTAACCCTGCTCACGATCATCATTCCCACCATCACCACCACCACCATCATCATCACGGGCACGGCATCATGGATCCAAAGCATCCTGCTTCTCACACAATCTCACACGGGAGTTTCAGCAAAGATGAAATATTCGGTCTATTCCATGCGGCGGGCTGCGGTGAGCCAAGCTTCATCCTATCAGACAAGCTCTCCGAAGTCCCTGGAGCTCGTAGTAGCAAGATGCAGAACTTCTTCGCTCGGGCAACTAAGCTTTGATCTCAGCAATGGCGTGTCTTTATTGGTTTTAATTATATTTCTGCTTCGCTGTGTAGATGGCTCGGAAGAGACGGGGGTGTGGGAGCTAGAGGAGTTGGTAAAAGGGGAGAACATTGTGAGGCCTAGAAACCACAAACGACACTTTGCAGTTTGGACTGAAAACTGCCTAGTCGCGTCCATTATTTATCTTGTATTGAGAAGTTCGTAAGTGTAGTTCAAAATCATGTGGTATTTTCTTACACATTTCGTTCGTTTCAACGATATCAAATATGGTCAGTGATGATTAAAACCCCCTTCTCCACTAAAAAAGGGAGAAATGTGGGACAGTGTTATAAAGATAGGGGAGAGTATGAGAGAAATAAAGATCCACTTCTACATTTCATTCAACAGAATGTTCAGAGCAGATATAACCACTCGTCAGAACCAAATGTGTCTTCTATGAAAACCGTGTACTGTATAATTACTTCCCAGTGATTACATCTATCTAGCTATATGCGTCTAGACAAGACGTCCACTCCCTAGAGAAGTGCTTTATGACCAGCCCCCCTTTAGACAGTTATTCATTTAGTCAACAAGATAACCGTTTTGGTCATTCATCTACTCCGCAATAGGATTGTAGCCGAAATTAGGTAGTGGATAAACTTCAATGGGCCGGAGGAGTGACGCTGTATGTCGGGGACTTTTCTCGGTGACTTTAATTCCACTTATGCCTAAGAATGCATTATAAAGGGACGAAAATAATCTTAACACGGTATTATTATTTATCACATAGACAAGTTAAAATTATTGCGAACCACTCCCTCTACTTATACATTCCCCCAAACCTTAGAACCTTATTGACCACCATGACCAACCCCCTACTCGACGTCCTCATAATCGGCGGCGGCCCCGCAGGTCTCTCGGTTGCTACCGGCCTGGCACGTCAGCTCTACACGGCCGTGGTGTTCGACAGCGGCGTGTACCGAAACGCTCGCGCCTCACACATGCACAACCTCGCGGGCTGGGACCACCGGCCACCTGCAGAGTTCCGCGCGAAGGCCCGGCAGGATATCATCTCCCGGTATGAGACAATCCAGTTCGAGCAGACTGCTGCCATCCGCGAAGTCCGCAAGACCAGTTCCGGTAGGTTCGAGGCGCTCGACGATAAGGGCCGCACCTGGTTGGGTCGTAAGCTAGTGATCGCTACTGGCGTCTCGGATATTTTTCCGGGCATACCGGGGTATGGGGAGTGCTGGGGTTATGGAATGTAAGCTACATTATTATTATTACTATAACCTGTGGTACTGCACCTACGAACTGGACTCTTTGTCTGGAAAGGAAATAACTGACTTATACCTCCGTTGTTCTCTAGATATGCCTGCCTGTTCTGCCACGGATACGAAGACAGAGGCCTTCCATCATCCGGCATTCTCTGCATGGATCATGCCAGGACCCCGACCGCCGCCCTACACCTCTCGCGCATGGCCCGCCGCTTCACCGAGCGGGTGGTTCTTTACACCAACGGCGCTGACGAGCTAGCCGCGCAGCTAAAGAAGGAGCTCGAGAAGGACAAAGGTGGCCGCAGCGGGCTCGTCACGGTCAACAGTCGACGAATAGAGCGACTGCGGCGAGGACCTGGTAGAGAATCTGAGGTCGTTGTCACGCTGGAAGGTGGTAGCGAGGTGACTGAGGGTTTTTTGGTGAGTTGCAAAACCACTCCTCTCCATGTGTCTATCGATCCTTGCAACCATTCGTTGTCTCACATAGAAATCATTTTGGTGATTTTGTTGCTAAAAATCTATATAGGTACATCAGCCACCTAGCCAAGCCAACGGACCCTTTGCGGAGCAGCTAGGGCTTGAGCTGACGCTGTCTGGTGAGATCCAGACGTCGCAGCCGTTCTGCGAAACCAGCGTTTCTGGAGTCTTTGCAGTGGGAGACTGCGGTAGTCCGTTGAAGGCGGTCTCGCAGGCCGCAGCCATGGGTACTCTCGCCGCCGGGGGCCTAGCGTTCCAACTCGGGGCTGAGCTTGCCCAGGTGCGAGACTAACACCGCTTTGGCATCGGGAACGTAACCAGCCTTGAGCTCGTCACCATTACTTGGTGATTTATGCCTGGAAACCACGAAGGTGTATTATAGGATATTATGAATAAGTAGATGGGGTTGCCATTTTCAGGGATGTATTATAAGTTTGCAGCGGCCATTTGCCGCTACATTAGGGTTCATATTATGGAGACTTGTTGCTTCTTAACGCCTTTTATATGCATTCTGTTATAAGACTAAGTAAGAACTGTATTTGGTTTCGTTCACTTTTTATACTTCATTTCTTAATTATATGTGGAAGCTGCTGGTTCTTGTTTTACTTCCCATCTAGTAGTCTCTTAGCAAAACCATGGCAATGAAGTTTCGGACACAACACATACATTTGGCTACATACTTCTTTCTTGATGCGGTTCTTATTATTTCAGCTTTCCAATATCTAATTTTAGGTAACAATATTCAATCCTCATATTCTAGTATTATTCATTCCTTATGTATGGTCTGGTATAATTATTATATATAAAGAGCAGATGCATTTTTGGAATTGGTAAAAACGATATTTGAGAAAAGGGGGATAAGAGTGGGGACGGGACAAGAAAGGGGTGGTTTCATAAGGGGAACTAGCACTAGCGACTGAACGAAATCCAGACTTGGTAAAATAGAAAATGAAATGGAATGGATTGTGAACAAATTAAGAGTAAAAAGGATGGCAAAAAGTCAAAAACATACAACACCAGGGATTCGCTGGTCGTCACCGACCCAACTACTAATCCGGCGGTATCTGGCTTAACTAGGGGAGAGCGGACGGGATCCCGTGTTCTCCAGATCCTATGGTCGTATGTGGAAGAATAGGCTCTTTTCTAATCTTATATAGGCGCTACTAGGTAAATTTCTTGTAATCATGTCAGCAATGCCATGCAGATCTTGACGAATCGTTTGACTTTGGTTGAAATGTTGACGAGTTCCGATTTATTCCGTGCAATGCAAGCCACATGCGAGCCTGCATTGACGAGACTAATCGGTAAGATCCGTCTCACCCTCGTCTAACGTACTACACTTTAAATAACATGCAAACACTCTTCACAATATACTGAAGCTTCATGTAAGCTGATGAAGCAGCATTATTTCAACTGCTCTATTGTGATGCGGTGAAGTGAATACATAGTCATTTACCATACAATTGTATATACCGATAGGCAGTGGTATCTATATCCCGTGAGCCTAGGATGGACGAAATTTTGGTAGGCAGACATAAACCTTGTGTAACCTCGAGATAGTTTAGGGGCGTGTTATTGGCAGCCTTTGATGCAAGAATCCTGCAGCTAGTTCCTACTGTAACCCAACTACATGAATCTCACGAACCACAGTTTAATTCCAGAAGCCGTATTAAACTCTCACTGCGAGACCAATAACCATTTACGCTTATCTAGGATTAATTATCGAGACAGCCTAACACCTGTGGCTCCTGAGCTAACTTCCACATGCGTGAATGCTATGTACCTCTAGATAAATGTATACACATGTACTACACAGGGTATCTAAGTCGTGATGTAGGGATACTTATGGTGATTAAATACATTGTCATCTGGGACCATTGTTTCGGACGGATAATGGTCTGGAATATAGTAAAGCTATGTATAGTCTTAGGACACCCATGATTTTATCTATTTTTTACCTGAAACAAACTTCTTTCCGCACACATCAAGAATCATTCAATACTGAAGTATCAATATGAGTGCAACGTCTAGCGATATCGGTAACCCTGCTATACACAGCACTCACCCCCAGGTAGTCTTGCAGCGTCCTGTTCTCTTACCAATTCATCACCACCCAGTTGAGACCGACGTCTCCTTCGAAGAGTATCTATACTACGCTTCGACCACCCGAGAAGAAGAGCGTATCGCCGACGGGGAGTTCCGCCAATCAAAAGGACCAGTCAGCATCAGGCATATCTTGGAGAATCGATTCTCCAAGGGTTCAACGGGGCGCAGCGCATCCCCTATTATTATCCAAGATGCTACTATCGACGTGACTCTGAAGACACCTACAGGAGCTTCAGATGATGTTGATAGACATACCAGCACCCATCGTGAAATAGTCCGCGACGCGGATTGGAGGGTTGCTAGTCGCGCTGCTAGGATTTCCAGTTGGGGAACTGTGGCGTATCTCATAGTCACCGATGTCCTTGGTCCATCAGGGGCGCCGTGAGTTTTCATATTCGCTTAAAATACCGTTGATAACCAATTCAGCGTTTCCTTTTTAACCTAAAATCGTAGATGGTCATTTGCACAAACCGGTTTCGGGCCCGGCTTCGCATTATACACGGTCTTCGGTGCCCTTTCCACCTATTCCGGATGGATCTTATGGAGGATATTCGTGGAGCTCGACTCGGACCGGTTCCCCATCCGGAACTACGCCGACATCTACTTCCGCTTGTTTGGCTCTAGCATGAAGCACTTCATCAATATCGCCCAGGCCGTTCAACTTATTATGGTGTTCGGCTTCGTCATACTGATCAACGGACAAGCGATCTCCCAGATCTCTCACGGCGTGGATGGGGACCTGAAGGGGCTGTGTTTCGTTGTGTGCTTGTTGGTGTTCGCGCTCGCGGGTTGCGTAGTCGGACCCATTCGAACGCTGCAGAGGTTGGGTTGGCTGGCGAATGTGGCTGTTTGGCTTAATATTCTTCTCATTTTCATCACGTAAGTTGCTAACTCCCGGCTACACTAAGATTAGGAGTACCTCTAAAGATCGTTTAACATAGGATGGGTCTTGCCGCTCGGTTTGCCCCTAATTTCGATGCGATAATGGCCACATTTGGTCCGCAATGGGAACCAGCTCCCATACAAACGTTTGCGGGAACACCGTCCGATGGCTTGGCAACTGGTGGGACTAGATGGTAAGCAATGTTACCACACTTGTTATTCTTGGTCGGTATATGAAGATATATTTGCGAGATCCACTAACGCAAGCATAGTGAGTCTCCCCCTATTATAGGTGAAAGTATGGGAGGACCAAAAGAACACGTTTAACCTTCCGTCTTCCATGCATAGTTGTCGCAACAATGAATGGCCTGAACCAAGTAATGCTGTGCTACGGCGGAACCGCGCTATTTGTCTTCTTCCTGGCGGAAATGAGGCACCCTTTAGATTTCTGGAAGAGTTTGTTCTGCGCCCAGGCACTGATGTACGCCTTGTACGTCGTGTTCGGCATGTATGTCTATCATGAGCATGGGCAGTTTACGTACACGCCTGCTATACAAGGGATCTCGAACAGACGGTGGCAGACGGCGCTTAATGCGATCAATGTTGGAACGAGTTTGGTTACATGCGGTCTGTACGGTAAGCGCACGTCTGTTCTTCATTGTATTGCCCCTCTTTATTAAAAGAAGCAGGGGCTAAAGGTAGAATAATTAGGGAATATCGGCCTCAAAATCATATACATCGAAGTCTTCGAAGGACTACTTCATTTACCCCCTATGGCATCCCCAGCGGGAAAGGTTTGGTGGATCGTGTTAGGTCCAATGTATTGGATGATTGGATTCATTGTGGCGGCTGCCATTCCCCAACTTGCGCTGATATCAGGCCTCATTGCTGCCATTTTCGCCGGAGGGTTCACGTACATCCTCCCAGCTCTCGCGGCATTGGGGTTCTGGGCGCGCAAGGACGCTATGCTGGAATCTGAGCGCTTCGATCCGTCTTCGCGAACCTTCCACCGGGTCGATAATGGTTTGCGTAGGTATTATCGTGGGTTCATGAAGAGGCCCCTGTTCAATTTGTTCAACTTCGTATATTTTACCGCGGGCTTGGCCACTTGTGGTCTCGGTTGTTACGCGGCAGTCCACCAACTCATGATTGCTTTTGGCATAGGGGTAGCTATAAGCTTTACCTGTGATAGTCCGGTTTGATAACACGGTTGGCACGATGCATCAGGACCGCAAGGCAAGGGGTATCTTGAGAGTGTTTTGTATTAATGGCAATGCAATCTAAAGTCTGAAGGGTAAATTCTCAATTCTTAACTTGGAGGAGATTTGGTGCAGTATTATACTTATGTAGCTGGTTGACTTAGATGACCATAACGATCATCATAGCAAGTTCTTCATCTTAATAACGACTACAGATGCAAACTACACTTCTTTTCCTACAACCCTGTATATTCTCAAGCCTACCTCGGAAGTTAGAGGCCTGCACTAGTTCTCACGTAGCTTTCGCCACGGAGACACTGTTTAGATCACATGACTTTGGGCCATGATGAGCACGTCTTAACTAATATATGCTACTTCCGCGTGAACGTGAAATCGGGGGTAGAATGTGTCTATTCACGCCGCTTCGGATGGCTAAGACAATTACAAACAGTCTACATTCGTACATCACATCTAGAGTAACGCCACTCCATGCCCACAACCACAGAATTGGTATCATGATTCGTAATCCCCCACTCCCAATGTGAAGCCGTTTCCCGACTACCTAGGTATTCCTCTCTTTAGTCTTACACCATGAAACTCTCGCCACAGCCGCATTCCTCCTCTGTGTCTATCGTTAGCACCAACTCAATCCATCGGCTACCTATCCTATCCATCCATCTAGTCTGGGAGCTCGATAAAATAGATGAATAGATATGATGACGATGATGATGATGGTGGTGGAAATGACTTACTGATATTCGGATTATGGAAAACGAAGCGCTCGTTCAGCTTATCCTCGACCCAGTCCATCTCGCTCCCGATGATGCTGAATAGGGCCTTGCTGTCGATCAGCACCTTGACGCCGTCCTGGTCGACCTCCTCGTCGAACGGCCCCGGCTTGTCCACGTACTCCAGGTGGTACGCCAGCCCGCTGCACCCCCGGTTGCGCACCCCAATCTTGATCAGCTGGGGCTCGGGCTGGTCTAGCCGCGCTCGCAGCTGCTCCACCGCCGACGGCGTCAGCTTTAGCGCCGCTTTCCGCGGTCGCAGTTTGCGCCTTGGTGCCGCGGCTGGCTTGGGCTTCTGCGCTTCTGTCTCCGGGATTGCTGTCGGGCCTACCGCTGTTGCTGCTGATTTGGCGGGCTCTGTAGTTGATGTTGATGATGACGGAGGCTCTTGTTGTGAGGGAGCTACGGCTTTCTCGACAGGCGCTTGGGATGTTTGCGATTGTTGTTGCGCTGGTGGCCGCGTCTCGTGTACTGCGGGTATCGGGCTGGCTATCGACGTCTCTGGTATGGGCTCATTGCGTGGGCTGGTCGGCGGTCTCGTGTTCAGAGGGTATGGTTGGTAGGAAGGTGATGTTGTTTGGACTTTCTCTTGTGCCGTGCTCCACGACTGGGTCTGTGAGAATTGCCTCAGGAAATGTTGACAGGGCCGTATCGAAGAGCTTGTCGTCGGAGATATGAAGCGGCCGAATAGAGCTGGTGCTCGTGGGAGCGCTATCCGTGGAGCGTTCATGGAGGGCTGTGGGTTGTGTAAAGTCGTCGAGTTGAGGATGGTGGCGAAGTGGCCGGAGGGAAGTTTGTAGGATTAATGTAGACAAGAATATACGTCACCGCATTCGGCGCTCTGAATGTCCCCAATTGTAGCTGCTATAAAGAATATAATGCTTTGTCGGATCTATAGGTGGAGAGTATCGCAAGTTGAAGAATTATTTGTTGGTGTTGGTGTTAACTCGTAGCTGCAAGTTGGTTTAATTGTTAATTCTGCACTTGCAGACTTGAGCGATGACATCTGTTGATGGGGCATGGCATGGCATCAGATCCCGGTTCAGTGGCTCACTCATCACTTCTCAGTCGGCTGATTAATCCTTGTCCGGTTCCTGCCTCCCGAACCGATTTTGACCGAACCAATGAGAGCTCGTGTATTGGTCACCTTAGTCCCATAGATTGGCTGATTCTGCTTTTCAGCTGCTCATTAACAATCGAACCGGCACCAGATGGCACTGTTCGGACAGTGTATAATTTCTGATAACTATGCTATATACTGTACGATATAGTTATCAGATTCAATGTGCTAACGCTATGTGTTCATCTTAAACTTGAGCTCCACCTGGCATACGTCGACGTACATACATGGGCGCATTCATTAAGGCCAAGTTATGAGACGAAGAAAAAGAAACGAAACATAGCACGTCTTTCTTAACTACACGTGTTTTAAATTTCTCTTGTCTACTACATATTATTTCTCTCGTCGCCTCGCTCCATGCATTTCACCATACCGTTCAACAACAGATATGGAGGCTTCTCCCCTGACCCAGCAGGCCCGGCCTGAGGTCTTCCAACAGAAGATCGTACATCTCTACGAAGCCCTTTTCAAGGTTCGACAACTCCAGATCCCACTTCCTCAAGAACTCGACCAAGAATAAGCTGACATTGCATCGCCCCCAAGGTATGTCAGTACCTGGCCTCTTTCAAGTGCCTTCAATCCAAGTTCGCCCAATTCAGGTTGACTGATATCGCTTCTTGCGCCACAGGATGATATAGATGTCGATGCCGAGTTCGAAAAGCCAGAGGGGTTCTGGCGCGAGTTCTTCTTACTCAAACCAGACAGAGCTTCCTTACAGGAGATATTGACAGCCCTGTCACCCGACGACCTCATAAACCTACAACCACAGACAAGACAGCTGTTCGCTCGAGCTGTCCAATCCTTGAAGAAAGGGGGTGGGGTCGCTGATTTCCATGCCCTCGAGGTGCGCATTGGTTCTATACAATTATCATATGGCTTCTAATCATGGCGACTAGACTCTGACAACCTTCTTCGCCATTATCCTTCCTAAGAAATACACGAATCCGAGCTCCGATATTATAGCTGTGCTAGCGGGGCTGGATCACATCGACGCTATTTTTACCGATTTCGTGGGTACGCTGGACGGCATCATTCGCAATGGCAAGAGCCGTAAGTTGAACAGGTCAGGTACTAGGTTCGGTTGAACGGTTCTCTAACCGAGTTATAGTTGAATTTCGCCAGCGAGCTATCGAGGTTGTCCTGTCTATCACATCCGGCGCATACCAGACCGGTCTCTTAACCTACTTCATACAACGGGACCTCTTTCCCGCGATCATGAAGGTTAGTAGTATTATAGAGATGATGACCATGAGATTTGCTAAGAAATGTTCAGTTCATCCAAGACTCGGACTCGGCGTCTAGAGTTACCCAGCCTTTCACCTTACTGGGTTTATTGGCGAACTATAACAAGTTCGAGTTCCAAAACCCCTATCAGCTACGACTCAATGACTTCGTCAACGAAGCTGCCATTCAAAAGGTTATCCGATGTATCGGACAGACATGTCGAGGCTTACGAGGCCAGTACATTGATATACTCGAAGACCTACCGGAAGGTTGGACGATAGCTGGCACTTTGAATATGATCGGGCTTGGAGCTATTGCGCCTGGTCCCAAGACTAAGAAGAAACCAACATATGATCCAGAAGTAGCGAAACAGATGTTCACGCAGCTGTCAGTTTCCCCTTTTGTGCTATTTTGGTGTGGTCCCTGCTGACATTGTCTAGGCCCGGTGAGGAAGCAGCCATTTTGCTGGGCACGTACGACTTCAGCCATGCAAACAAGCTGTTCTGCTTTAACTTAGTTACTCTACCAGCGGATAAAGGCGATGAGCAGCCGATTTCCAGCTTTCTCTCCCTATCATCTTATCTTCTCCAACATGCCTTTCTATCAAACCGAGCCACCAACTACGCCCACCTCAGCCTGATGGTCTTCCGCTTACTCATTGAGGATCAAGTATTATGTAAGCGGATATGTAGCGAAGAGAGCAAGATGACCGTCCGGCTCTGTCGCCAAAGACAGCCCTTCCTACCCCATGTCCGCAACGAGCGGATCCTGGCGACTGCCGTCCTCGATACCATGATCGACGGCGTCAACCACAACCTCCGGAGGCGGCTAGACGTCAGCCTCTACAACCTCTGCGTCGGCATCATGCTGCGCATCGTCTCGTACCTGTCGCGGTCGCGGACGCGCCTGCAGTACCACTGGTCCGAGCTGTTCCGCTCGCTCCTTTCACTAATCCGGTTCCTGACAAGCTACGCAACGGACTTCAAAGGCCTCCCTCACATCGACACACTCCTCGACCTCGTCGTGAACCTCCTCGCCCTCTCCCTCTCGGCTGGCGAGGCCTTCCTGCCCACCCCCGCCGCCTACGACGACCTCTTCTACAAGGTGGTCGAGAGCGGCGACGTGCTCGAGAAGTTCCGCGACACGTACGCGCTATCCCGCCGGCCCTCGAACTCCATATCCACCTTGCTCAGCGTCAGCGCCCACTACAAGTCCATGCTGGCGGAACCAGGAAATGGGAATGTGGGAGGAGGAGGAGCACGCCACCTCACTAGCTCCCAGGTCGCGGATGTCATCAAGCAGGGCTACGAGACCCTGAGCATTCAGGCGAAGGAGGGCCTGGATGCCTGGGAGAAGTATCGCGAGGCTGATGAGAGGACCCTGCTTAAGAAGATGGCTAGAGCCACCGTTGCTGATGCGCAGGTTCTGGTTGCGGCGTAGTAGGGTGAGTGAGTGGGTATTGTGAGTCTAGTTGGTTTGATGTGCGGGAACGTGTATATGTGTGTGTGTGTGTGTGTGCGGATTAGTAGCTAAAGGGTAAGGGGAGGTAAGGGGTAATGAAAGCAAGCAAGGAAGGAAGGGACAGATAGGTTTGGCTGGCTAGTTGGTTGGTTAGGTACCTAGTTAAAAATGCTAAATCAGCTTGGGCTTTTGTTAGTGTTTCATCGTCTGTCTACCTACAATATAACGTTAATGTATCGGACCCTATTCGGGCTCGATACTCGATACAGGCATTAAAAAATCTTTACATGTAATTGTGTTCGGTCATTTCATAATGAGAATTGCTGTTTGCGAAGTGGTTCCAAATCTATTTACGTAGTGAATAATACATGTAGCTGCATGCCGCTTGTTATAATTATTAGTCTCAGCTTAACCGAAGTCAACATAATGGAAATTCGGTTATTGTCTTTTATAAACTGGCAACTGAATATTACCGAATAGGATCTTGAGCGGGAACTAGACCTTTTCTTGGCACCTAGCCCTACTCGAAGCCCGACCCCTTTGTACATATACGGTTACCCAAAGCTCGAATGACCATCACCGTCAAGTGAGAAAGCTAACATGGTTTATACTAACCCTGTACTTCCAGCGCAGGGGTAACCATCTTTCGGCAACTTGCGCGTGTCACCACCCCTACGACGACCAAAGCCTAAGCCAAGATATCTCGGAAAATTCATGGGACTAAATATGGGCTGAAGGTGCTCTAAAGAAATTTTAAAAATTACTGGATACATTGTGACAGTGACGGATGGACGAAACGCTTCTAGCCGGCCTCTGGCAGTACTCGGGCGCCAATGCGGCTTAGCCATACCAACGTTCAGCCCAAGGCCCACTGCTACTATTACAATCATTATTACTGAATACACGTTTGTGTCTGACAAACGTTAATCCTTATTGCGCTACAGAAAGATCGGGGTTATCAAAGTCCCGTCATAAATCAATTCCTGCCAATTCCATAGACGTTCGGTCTGCTGCTGCATGGTTGCCTGTAGAGTGATCTTACTTTACGAGCTTGGCCAGGGTATCTTGAACAACTCTTACGGTCCGGGAGATAATCTCGTCAACATCCGCCGCAGACACGGTGTACGGGGGGCAGATGAGGAAATGGTCGCCGGCGTAGCCGTCATAAGTGCCGTTGGCACCAAATAGGGCGATTTCGTACCCCTTGGTCATACCGCGTGCGTGAAGGCGGCGGTTCAGTCCTAAGCCAGACGGAAACGGGGCCTTGGTCTGCTTATTCGCGACCAACTCGACGGCCCAAAAAAGTCCACGTCCGCGAATGTCCCCGACGTTGGGGTGCGGTAGAAGCGCCTGCTTTAGCCTCTTCTCAAGGTAAAGGCCCATACTGCGGACGTTGGAGAGCAGGTCCTGCTCCTGGATACATTGTTGGACGCGCAAGGCTGCGGCAGCCGCCAGGGGATGCGCCATGTACGTCTGTCCGTGGGCAAAGGGCTTGCCGGCCTTTGCAAGAGAGTCGACAATACAACGGTTGACGAGAACGGCTGATAT
The DNA here is from genome assembly GCA_022661535.1 of Eutypa lata. NCBI lineage: Eukaryota > Fungi > Ascomycota > Sordariomycetes > Xylariales > Diatrypaceae > Eutypa > Eutypa lata. The sequence continues at coordinate 1,613,804 of JAKULF010000001.1, forward strand.
TGGGCAGTAGCCTGAACCGAGACCCTTTCCGACGGCCTGGATGTCCGGAACAATGCCTTCCTGTTCCCAGGCGTGGACGGTGCCGGTGCGGCCCATACCACACATGACCTCGTCGAGGATCAGGAGGATGCCGTGCTTCTCGCAAACGGCCTTTATTGCCTTGAAATAGCCGGGAACGGCAGTTGTACATCCACTAGCCTACAAAGGAGTAACATTGTTAGTCTATTCTCTACGGTTCTTCCTATTCATTCAAGGGGCTCTCCTACACTTCCGCCTACCGTCTCAGCGACAAAAGCTGCAACAGTGTGGGGTCCTATTCTCAGAAGTTCATCATCCAGCTCCTGAGCCAAACGGGCGACATAGTCCTGCTCCGATTCTCCCTCGCGCAGGCCGCGGTATGGGCTGCACGCAGCGACCCGGGATGCTATCTTTGGGATTATAGGGAGAAAAGGGTCCTTTCGGGCCCTGAAATCCCCTAGAGATAGAGCTCCTAGGGTGGCACCGTGCCATGCCCCGGTCCTTGTAATGAAATTGCTCCGTTTTGGTTGTGGCTCCGGGAGATGATCAAAATACGTCTTGGCTAGCTTAAGAGCCACCTCCACAGCCTCCGAACCTGTCATTTTCGGGAGTTGTCAGCCATTTGTACCCACTTCTCTGTTTTTTTTTTTTTTTTTTCTTCTCAGAAACTAATCTATAACGAGATACGTACCAGAGCCGCACAATATTGCTTTAGACATGTGATCATTAGTCGATTGGACAAGGAAGTCGGCTAGGTCTTCGGCGGCATCCGTTTTATAAAAGCCCGGGTGGCAGTATGAGAGATTTGACATTTGATGAATCATGGCATCCTGGACTTTATGATTGTCATACCCCAGGCATGCAACTGCGGCACCGCCGGTAGCGTCAAGGATCCGGCGGCCATCTCGGGCGTTGAGGTAGATGCCTGATGCTGACTCTATGAGGATAGAAGGGTTTCTATCGAAGTCCTTGTAAAGGAGGCTATTAGTCTGGTCGGGAGGATCCATTCTAAGTGAGGTTCAGCTTGCTGATTGTATGATTCTTAACATATATTCGGAACATAATTTGAGTATTAATCTAGCAAAACCACTTGGAATATATATATATATATATTCATATGTTTAACATTACCTTGTTACTTCCATCCCGAAGATTTCACTACACGGCCCTCAGGGTTGTGGCTGTTTGAGAGCTCCATGGGCACCATATCAGGGTAAGTACCTCACGTCGAGCTTCTCCCGATTGCATATGCAGATTCCCGAATGGTTTCAGAACTCAGAGCCTTTATATGAGTAACATTCCTTCCATGGAGAGTAACGAATAGCCTTCCTAATATGTAACGAGATACTGAGTCGTACTTCAAATGTGTATATAAATGTAAACCCAAAATATATTAATTAGCTGGTGATTTATACGGTGGGCGAAGTTACATGTTTTGATTCTTCGTGATTGCACGGTTTCAAACCAATAGCCTAACAGCTGCCGTGAAAGTTCATATGTCCCGCGCTTTCTTCGGCAGTGATTCTATACAAGATTGTAAACCCCGCTGATGTCATGTTTGACAGTGACACTGAACATTGTTAGCGGCAAGCGCGTTGTATTCCCACCGGGTCCAACGCATGACGACTCTTTTGTATAAAATGAGAATCAACGGCACATTTCTTTCTCCCAAGAGGGCAAAACCTGTATACAGCACAGAAAACTTTCCTACATTCTTACAAAATACTTCTCTATAAACTCTTCGCGACATCTGATGACTTGGTCCGGAGATATGGAAACCCCTCTTGTGCCATATGCGTTCGATAAATCAGACGCTGAAGCTTCAATCTCCCGGCTAGCCGCATTCCTTTTCCCAGACGATCCACCAAGAAATGTCGGTGAATTGGGAGTGACTGCAGTCTCCGAAGGGACTACGAATATGGTAAGCATTTGATTACTTGGCTTTTTCCAGATATATCTCAACTGCTGAACGGCTTCAGCTATTCAAAGTCGTCCGACTTCGAGCTAGTGTGGAATTTTCGAAAGATGAGCATACTATGGACACTGTATTGATCAAGGTTTATGGAGACGGCACATCAATTACCATAGACCGCAATAGTACGTCATCAAGCAATTATTCCCCCATTTCTCTCTAGTTCCGTACAACAATAAGGTCTTACCAACCAAACAAGAAGAATTAGTGTTCCATAGGCTGTTATCCGACCACCAACTGGCCCCCTCGCTTCTTGTCCAGTTTTTGAACGGCCATGCATATCGCTTTCTCCCAGGAAAGGCATGTTCCTCTAAAGATATCGCACAGCACAAGATCTGGCACGGTGTGGCAAGAGAGTTGGCCAAGTGGCACACATTCCTCCCGAAGCTCGCCTTGGACCATAGTACCATATTGCAACAGGAGCCCAATGTCTGGTCGACGGCAAAGAAGTGGATCAATGCCCTGCCCACACGAACACAAGAACAATTGTCACGGAAGGGATCTCTTGAGGTTGAATTTGAGTACCTAGTACAGAGACTCTTGCCAGATAACAATCGGCAATATTCCCAGGTAGGACTATCACGAATACTGAGTTCCCACTTTCCCCCGTACTAAGTATCATAACTTGCAGGTTCTCGGACACGGAGATTTGTTGTGTGGCAACATCATTTTGCAGAACGTTACCTCTGAGGCAACTCCGCAAGATGATGTGACGGTGAAGTTTATTGACTACGAGTCAGATATATTAGGTCGTGTACATACATGTATGACACTGTTAACGTATCTCCAGACACGCCACTTACTGCCCTCGAGAATTCGACCTCGCGAATCATTTCGCAGAGTGGGCCGGCTTTGACTGTAATTACGACTTGCTGCCCACAATATCGATCCGCCGGGAGTTCATCCGCGAATATGTCGTGACGTGCCACCGTTTACAAGGGGCTGTGCCCACAGGTGTTGACATCGAGGGCGAGGTGGAAGAGTTGTTCAACCAAGTCGACATGTATCGGGGGTTTCCCGGCTTTTACTGGTAAGTAGCCGGTGACTGGTGATCGGTGACCTTTTTACTTATTCCCCGTCAAAGCTAACGTTGTGCTTCAGGGGTTTATGTGCTTTAATCCAGGCCGAGGCTGCAACAGGATCAATCGACTTCGATTATGCGAGATATGCGGAGAAGCGTCTCCTTGAGTACCGGGCCTGGCGTGGAGAAGATGAAGCGACAAGGTTAAGACCAAACGAACCTATGCCTTTGCGCGAGGTGAGATGGGCGTCAAAATAGAAAAAAACGCTTTCTTTTTACCTATCATGTCATGAGAGCCGAAGCTGCTGGACCAGCTATGCCTAATAGCTCAAAGCAGAAAAGCAAGATATGAGAAGAGAGGTTGCTGGATGTGGGTGTATGCGGGTGTGCTACTTCATCACATCATTACCTATGACCCAAATATTCCTAGCCCTAAAAGTGAAGATGCAATTCCACCTTGAGACACAATAACAGAAGCATTTGCCAATTCCTTGGTTTCAACCTAAAGTTTTCTTCTCAAATGACTCCATACTGTCTTCTCGGTCTCTAGCGTTTTCTAGTGAACTGATGTGATATGAGTTATGCTGCCTTAATTCAACATGCCAGTGGCCTGAACAACACAATCATGAATATACAGTGTTAACAATAAAATTTTGCCGATCCCGGAGGTGCAAAAAAGTACGGCCCTTCGCAAGCTCCGGGGACTTTTTTCCGACCTCCGGGATCGGCAAAATTTTGCTCCGCAGGCTGTAGCCTATTACGCTAGATCCGAAGAATCTAGCCGAAGAATTTACCCACCTAATCTTATTACTAACGATCCGGTTTTTACAAACCTAGGTCTTTAACTAACGATTCGATCATTAATTCGCGATTTTTGCTTTATAAATCTTAAATATATATTTAATTATAATTTATATAATATTTATTAATAATAATTAATTAATTAAAATATAAAATTTTATTAATCGTTATAATATAAAAAAATATAATTTTTTATAAATTTTAAAAACTTTTTTTTAATTTTTAAAATCGATAAAATTTTACTTTATAAATAATAATATTCGTTAATTTTAAAAGTTATATTATATATATATAAATAATAATATTTATAATAAAATACGCTTTTAATTTTCGGTTTTAAATTAATTATAATAAGTTAATTTAAATTTAAAGTTAAAAATTAAATTCGTATAAAAATATTTAAAAATAAAAAAATAATTACTTTTTTTACTTTATACGAAATTTAAACTTTAAGTTTTAAAATTTTATTATTACGTATTATAAATTTTACGAATTTAATTATTATATTATAAGTTTTTTATATTACGAGTTATATTAATTATTATATAAAAATCTTTTACTTTATTTTTATATATATAATTAATTTTACGTTTATATATAAGTTTAATTAATTTATAATTAAATTAATTAATTAAAAGTTAAATAAATAATTAAAGCTTTTATTATTTAATTATATTATTTTAAAAAGAATTTTTAAATAATTAAAACTTTAAGATTTATAAGTTATTTTTATATAATTATTATAATTATTTATAATTATAATTATTTATATATAATTATAAGTTTATAAATTAAAGTTATTTAATTATTATAATTATTTATATATAATTATATAATAATTATAAGTTTATAAGTTTATAAGTTTATAAAGTTATTAATAATTAAGTTTAAAAAAATAACTTATAAATAATTAATAACTTTATAAATTATAAGTTTAAAAGTTTTAAATATATAAATAATTAAAGCTTAAGTTATAAATTATAAGTTTATAAATTATAATTATTTAATTATTATAATTATTTAATTATTATAATTATTTTAAAACTATTATAATTATTTATATATAATTATAAATTTATAAGTTTATAAGTTTAAAAGATAATTATTAAATAATTAATAAGTTTATAAATTATAAATCGAGAATTTTTAAATATAAGCTGTAAAATAAGTTTATAAATTATTATTATTATCGTATAATTATTATTATCTTCGTTAATTATTATAATTATCGTTAATTATTATAATTATTTATAATTATTATAATTATTTATATATAATTATAAGTTAATTATAAGTTTAAAAATTATAATGCAAGGTAAGTTTATTAGTTATTTAATTATTATTATCGTATAATTATTATTATTTACGTTAATTATTATAACTTTCGTTAATTATAATAACTTTTTATAATTGTTATTATTATATAATTATTATAATTACTTATATTTATAAGTTTAAAAGTTATAAGTTTATACGTTATAAAATAAGTTTATAAATTATTTAATTATTATTATTTATAACTTTTAAACCTTTAATAATTATAATTATTTATAATTATTATAATTACTTATATATAATTATAAATTAATTATAAAATAAGTTTATAAGTTATTTAATTATTATTATTATATAATTATAAATTTAAAAGTTATAAAATAAATTTATAAATTATAAATTTAAAAATTATATAATAAATTTATAAGTTTAAAAGTTATAAATTTAAAAGTTATAAGTTTAAAAGTTATAAATTATAAATAATTAAAATTAAATAATTTATAAAACTTAAAAAATATATTTAATTAAAATATTAAATCTTTTTTAAAATTAATTAAAAAACTAATATTAATTAACTTTAAATTAATTATATATTAAATTTTTATTAACTTAAAATTAATTAATTAATAAAAAATATTTTTATTAATATTCGTTATTTATATTAATTTTATTTTTACTTTAAATTTTACGATTAATTTTTAAAAAACTTAAAATAAAAATATTTTTTAAATATAATTATTAATAAATATATTTTTATTTAAATTTATATATTTATAATTTATTATTAATATAATTATTTAAAATATATAAAAACGTTAATAAATTATAAATTATTAATTAAATCATTAATTAAAAATTTAAATTTATAAAAATTAAATCGTTAATAATAAAATTAAATAAATATTTAAAATTAAAAATAATTAATAATAATAAAATTATTTAAATTATTATAATATTTATTTTTATTTATAAATTTTATAATATTTATTTTTATTTATAAATATTATAATAAATTATATATTATAATAATTTAAATATTTAAAAAATTCGAAAAATTTAAATTATAAAATTAAAAAGTTTTTATTTTTTTATAAAAATTTAAATTTTATATTTTATAAATTTAATTATTATATTATAAATTTTTTATTTAATTTTATATATATATTTAATTTTATATATATATTTAATTTTATATTTATATATAAATTTAATTAATTTATAATTAAATTAATTAATTAAAATTATATTAATTAATTATATTAATTAATTATATTATTTATAAAATTTTTAAATAATTAAAATTTTAAAATTATAATTTATAAATTTATAAATTTAATATATTAAATTTTAATTAAAATTAAATAAAAAATAAAATTATTTTTTTTATATATTAAAATAATAATATTTAAAATATTTATAATATTATTAAATTTTTTTTAAATTTAATATAATTTAAAATTTTTATTTATTATATATAAAATTTATAAATATAAAATTTATAAAAAAATTTATAAAAAATATAATTTAAAAATCGAAAATATATATATATATATATAATAATATTTATATATTTATTTTATAATAAATTTATATTTTAATTAATTCGTTTTAATTAATTTATTTAATTTTTATATTTATATATTTTAATATAATAAAAAAATTTAATATTATATTAAATATAATAAAATATTTAATAATATTATAAATTTTTAAAAATAATTATTATAATATTATTTTAATATTATTTTAATATTATTTTAATATAATTATTAAAATAAATATAATAAAATTAAATAATTTAAAATTTTATTTAATTTTATTTAAATTTATAATATTATTTATATATAAATTATTTTTATAATTATTATATAAAAAATATTTAAAATAAAATTATTTTAATAAAAATAAAAATAAAATAAAAAGATTTATATAATTTATAATTAAATATATATATTAAAAAAATATATAATATTATTTATAAATATTATTTAATATTATTATAATATATATTTATTATAAATTTTATATAATTATATTTTAAATTTTTTATATTATAAAAATTTATAAATATAATTAATTTTATAATTTTATAATATATAAAATATTTATATTATAATATTAAAATAATTTTATTTTTTATTTTTATTATTAATATAAATATTTTTAATTTAATTTAAATTTATAAATTTATATTTTAAAATATTTTAAAATAATATAATAATATTTAAAATTTTTATATAATTATAATATATTATTATATTTATTATTAATTAATTATATAATAATATTTTTATATATTAATTTTAAATATTTAATTTTAAAAATACTTTTTAAATATATTAAATAATATTTATAAATATTATTAATATATATAATATTATAATATTTTATAATAATATATTAAAAGTATTTAAATATTATATAAAAAATATTATAAATTATTATATATTTAAATTATAATAAATAAATATATATATATATTATAAAATATAATAATTTAATAATATATTTAAAAAAGTTAAATTTAAATAAAATATTTATTTTTATTTTTATTAAATTTATAATATAAAAAATTAAATTATAATTAAATATTAATTTAATTATAAATTATTAATAATTATTTATATAAAATATATATATTAAAATAAATTTTATATATAATATTTTTAATAATAAAAAATAAATATATTTAATAATATTTAATAAAAAATAATAATTAAAATTAATAAATTATTATTAAATTAAATTTCTTTTTATTACGTAAATAATAAAACCTTATTTTATTATTAATAATCGATTTTTTATTATTTTAATTTAAATTAATTATTTTTTAATTTAAATATATTTTATTATAATTATAAATAATTATATATTAAATTCTTTTATTTTTTTTATAATTATTTATTTATTTATATTTAATATTATATTTTTAATATTTTAAATAATATTATAAATAATTATATATTTTTTATAATTTTAATAAAATAATTATAAAATTTATTTTTTTTAATGTTAAAAATTATAATTATTTCGAATTTATAAAAATATTAATTATTTTAAAATATAAATAACTTTAAAAATTAAAAGTTATAAGTAAAATGTTATAAATTAATAAATAAATAAATAAATAAATTTAATAATAATAAGTAATATTAAGTAACAAGTAGTGGCAAAATTATAAGTGCTAAATAGCTGCATAAATTCTACACTGCGCAAATAGATTTAAATACATTGCGCAAATAGCAATTCTCTATAATCTTTACGACCGGTTTCCTTTACAGGCCTAATGGCCAGTCCTTATAGTTTAACTCTACTTGAGTTTCCTCCTCGGGTCTCCACGACTCGGGTGCCATAAGAAACAACTCGAGCTTGTCGGTTTCCGCCATTATTCCATTGTACACTGCGCTCTGTTCAAAAAACTGGCCAACCACCACCCCTACACTAGGAGACTTGACCAGGTAATTACCCCTGCTCAAGAAACTCTTGTCTTTTACCGAAACGAGCTTCCAAACTTCGCTGTAAGAATCCATCTTGATCCCCAACTCGTCGGCGCGCGACTTCAAAGCGGAGAGAAAGCGCTGCGGATTGCTGGTCCTTTCGGCCTCGGCCATGAGATAACGATTCGGTACTACCCCGGGGAGAAGCAGGAGCTCGTCAAAGAGTTCAGAGTAGCCGGCATAAATGGCTGCTCGGACGCAAGCCTCCCTCATCTCGGGGACCCTGTGAGCCAGCGCCTTATACGTTTCGGCCTTGGCGATTTCGGGATACCAGATCAAGTAGGGAAGACTCTTCTTGTCGTCGTCTTCGTCCCTTTCGGCGGCGAGTAGTACGCGGGAAAGGTCATTGTTCATGATGTGGCGTGCTGTGATTGCCTTTTGGATGTGATCCCAGCTTCGCATGTGAAAGGGTTCGTCCTCGGGTATGTTGTACTGGCGCGACCACCAGAGAGCGAAGAGAGAGTTGTGGTATATGCCTCGTATAACGCAGAAGAACTCATATTCAAGTGCTTTGGGTCGTCGTAGACGCGTATATCGATCAATGTCGCCATAAAAGGCGGCTGTGAGGATGAGCAGGTCCTTGTTCCCAGCCGGAAGATCGGCGGGTAGAGGCGATGTGAGAAGATGCAGCATGAGATCTGTTGAAAGAGAAAGGGTGGTTGTTTCAGGAACCGACTCTGCGATACCCTGATCTTCGGTGATGTTGTACGTCATCTTATCGAAACCATCACCGTCGTAAAATATGGAAATATCATCATCTGGATCTGATGGTGTCGTGAACTTCTGCTTCTGCCGTTTGAGCATGGAGAAGACACATGTGTCGCCATTGATATGACAAGGCTGTGGGCTTTCTGGGTTGATTGTTCGAAAGTAATCGTCCATGACTTTGTATCGCACAGGCTGTGACATGATGTGGGTGAAAATAGCGACACTGCCTGCATCACGAGCCTCCTCGGCGACACCGACTTCAGGGAGAATATTGTCAAGCTCGAAATACAATCCCGTATAGCCACCCACAGCACACGCTCTGGCAACTTGATATCTCATCTGAGGGTATCTCGTTGCGAGCTGCCTGTAGGTATCTTCAGAGGCGATCTCGGGATACCAGATGCAATAGGGTAGTTCCTCCGGGTGTGCTGTGAGATCCATGTCTGGAATGTGATTACACATGATGGCACGAGCATTGAGGGCTCTGGTAAACTCGGGATGTTCTGGAAGATGACGAAGAGGCGCAGCTTCACCATCTGCGAAAGTGGGCGAGTGAAGTATACCGCTGATAGTGCATAGCTTGATGAGAGGGTAACCCAGGTGCTCCGGCAGCTTTTCCCCGCGTAGTGCTTTAAGGATGTCTTGACGGTCATATTGCTGCGAGTCGAGACGTTGAGAAAGCGTCTTTTGGTCCCCCATAATGACAAGTAAAGGTTAGTTGCGCCGTTATGAGAAGCAGGAAGTCTCGGTAGAAGAATTAGAAAAGCGCGAAGGATGTTACAGTCGTGTCTAGTGGGGCGGGGTCAGCATTTCTTCCAAGGTACGAATTCGGTGTGTCCGAATTCCTTGGCGCAGGGTCATTAAAAGCACCGAATTGAAGTTAATAACTATGGGACGATTAATCAAAATATATGTCATGTTTATGCAATTAAAATATAAATTTCGGAAATATTATCTATTAAAACTGTCCTTCTTTCTTCGTCCTTTGCACAGTGAAGGAGTCTCTGTTAACGAATTTAGAAGCAGATTAAACTGCCCTTCTCATGTGTTAAATAGAGACAGAATAAACTTGAATTAACGTGACTATGTAGCTATGAAGTGAGTATCACTGACCCTTATATATCCTGACCTTGTCTCCCGCCTTGTTCACTTGTTGACTAGTTCTCCTTGACCCTAAGCTTCAGCATCCATATCGTATTATTTCCCCGAGCTTCCCGGCCATGGCTTTAATGTTGTCTGAGTGGCCGGCCTCAATATGTTTTGCAAAGGCACCCTTCACGTCCCAGTCAGGATTTGCCTCCCTCGTTGCCTTTAGATTTATAAAGTCGAACTCCACACCATAGGGGGAGATCTTATGAGACTTGACTGTCTTCCCCTCGGGACTGAAGCTGGTAAAACTGGCTTCCGATCGAGAAGCGTGAACTGTCTTCAGAGCGTTACTCATGCCATTTCTTAAATCCTCGGGCAGATTATCATTCAAAACGTTTCTTGCCACATAGCCGGATATTTTGCCGAGAAGATCAGCCCAGTTGTTGCCAGCACCCTTATAAACGCGGCCAGGGTTCACGGCGCCGGTCAGTCCCTTGTCGTTGAGATCTCTGGCTGTTTTCTCAAGGTCTGGAAGGCTTGGGTGCGGGTCATTGTTGACGTCGACCTTAGTGCCCTGTTGGCCGTGTACAAAACAACGTGGTTAGCTATCTATTGAACTGTATTCAAAGAACAGAGATTGAAAAGACGGAGAACTGACATCAGCGATGATATATTCCATGAACTGATTGAAGTTGCAGACTTTTCCAGGCGAGGCACAACCGTTCCCTATAGTGGATGGCTTGTTGTCTGATTGCAAACACTCGGCGACGTAGGAGTAGTAAAAGAGGACTCTCTCGTAGCCTCCTGGCAAGGAGTAGCCATAGGTCACGCTCACGACAGCCGCCCAAAGAGCAAGCAGAGACGAAAGGAAACGCATGTCTCCCGTATGATGGTATACATTGGCAGTCACCACTACGGGCGCCGCGACAAAATCAGACGATCATGGTGCCCGGCTCCTTTATGTGAGAGTGCCCCGGTGAAATGGCCAATCACTTTACACGCTTGTCTGGTATCTGCCATACATTACTTACTCGATAAAAGGGCCGTATTCTAGAATCTAAACGCCCGTCTGCGCCGCTTCCTCCATCCTATGTGATAGGGTCCAAAGCTCAGGGGTGTGATGAAGTGAACATACTACGTGACATAAGGTACGTTGGCTCTTGTTCTAGGTCCTTGGTCTTAGAAAGTAGAAATTTGCTCCTCCCTCTCCGCATGCATATTCCGTAAGACCAGCATCACTAATTTTATGTTACAAGGGTTATTGGGCTTGGGACTTAATAACACCTGACGACCTGCATCCAACTGCTGTCGTTTGCAGCTAACAAATCTTGGCTACGCTCCCAGTGTGACATCTTTACTTGTCCCAAAATTACAGATAAGAACTTACGAGGAAGCCAATCACGTTACACCCCTGGACCCAAAATAATACAGCTATGATAATTGCTGACTCTAGCAGCTGCACATTTCGTGTAATAAATTGTTGGTCCAAGTTCTAGATTTAAGGAGTCTTCTGAAACTTCGACTTGATTCGTAATATCCTAGTGTGCCCGCCGACCAAACTTGTTATGCTGCCGCAAGACACTAACTAATGGATAGCAGTATCATTTTCGGTCTATATCTCTAAAGCAGGTCTCAATCGGGACGTCGGCAAAAGGGAGGCAATGAGCAGAGGACCCGATTCACGGTGAGATGCACCACCCAATCTGAACCAAGAAATACGTGAAAATTTCCACGTTATGTCTTTAAACTAAGGACTAGAGGCTAGTACTGAGAAATTTTGATCCATAGTTGCAACGCCGCATTGAATACAAAGTCTACCCTCTCAGCACATGTGAAGCCTGAATGACGGACATCTTCCAGGCAACTAATCTATCTGGAAGTCGTTTACCCTGAAGTGCTCGTAGAAGTCGGAACTGTAGAAGCTAAGACTGTAGACGTTGGGACTGTAGAACTCCCTGTAGTTGTGGTCACGATCTCGTTTTCAAGGGCCATGAAAATGTTGAGGCGGCCAGTACCACCACATTTATCGGTACTGTTGCCAGTGCAGGGTGCGTTGCACTCAGTCGCATTCAAGGTCCTCTCGCCAGCAACGTAGCTTCCGCAGTGGCACTCATTTCCCTCTTTAACACCAGCAAACTCGAAGAAGGACTTATAACACGAGTCTTCGCATTTGGCGACCGTAAGATCATCATCACCGCCTTCCTCGCTCATTGGCTCCTGGAGAGTGGGGATTTCGGCGTTGTCATCAATGTAGCAGCCCCGAGGGTCCCAGCTGGTGGGAGAAGGACCCAGAGTTCTTGTAGAAGTGGTAGTTGTAGACGTAGGAGGAGGGTCAGAGGTAGTCGAAACCTCGGGGAGCCTCTCTAGGGGAACAACGCAGTAGGACGCAGCAATCCATGGTGTGCAATCAAGTCCAACAGAAGGGTTCCAGCGAGAGAACTCCTCGGGGGTGATGTTCCAGTAGTCTCTGACTTCCTCACAGACGAGATTGTGGGCGTTGTTCTCCCACTCGACGCATGGAGAGATGGTTTCAGGGTCGTACTGGAGAGTAGGGTGTCCAGTTGCTATACAGAGACGAGGCAAAATGCCGAATGCTATGAGGCACGTTGCCCAAGTGAAGTTCTTCATGGTACGTTGCTGGTGTGTGGCACTCTGTGAGGCGTTGAAAAGGAACTGATGAAATCGACAAGACAACCCTAAAACAATAAAAGGGGGACGGATACGGGGTGATAACTGTGAGGATGTATGTTTGTGATGAAGACCGAAGCGTGAACACGGCAAGTAACGTTGCAGATAAACTTTTCATGCGAGTATGATATGAAGGTCTCAAGGATCCAGGCTGATGTGCTTGGCAAGCGGCGCAATGACATTAGCTCATTTGCCCTTTCAACGTCCAAGAGGCGAGAACCTCGACGAATTTTAATCCTACGGTCTAGATTTATTTTGTTTCTTTCTGCACTCTTAAGAAACAGCTGATGACCGGACCCCGAATGCTTGGCTCTAGGCACCTCGGTTGTAAGCCCAGTAGATGGGGGCCCCCAAGCGGCACAGCACGACTTTAGATGAATCGGTCCGTTACTCCTTGGCTATCAATCCGCACTTTGAATTGGGAATCGAGGAAACATCTTTTTCAGCTCGTCGTATACTGTGGTACGGACTATGACAGGCCTCACTCGGTGTATACTAGTGCTCGTCGAGTTGACACTGTTCCTACCCAACGTTGTGGTGTTTGATGCACCTCAAGTTGGGCTTGAATTTAAGCCGCTTCAATTGCACATCTATACTCCGCCCCTGGTTTCACTTCTTTTATTCATCACTCCTGTTGTCAATTGACCTCCAGTCAGTCTTTTTCTCTTGAGAGAGGGTGTTTCTCTGCTCCTCATTCGCGATAGTTTCATAACCTCCCTTTACCCATCATGGCTTTGAAGCCATGGGCCCTCTTTGGGGCTCTTTTTGTTACCGGAGCCTCAGCTTCTCAAAACCTGTCTCCTGTCAGACTATTGCCTCGGGATTATGTGTCAACTGGTATCGACACTGTTGATGACTCAGAACTTCAAGAGTGGCTCGCCGCACTTCAAAGGGCACCCACTCTCACCATCTGCCCTTTGTTATGCACTGACGCTGCAGCGTCTGGAGATGGATGGGCCTTGTTTCCCGACCCAGACAGTATTGCTGCATGCAACGAGACTATGCTCCTCGACATCGCTATCCAGAATGAGGCCGGCAACGGTCAAAATACCAAGCTCGCCATTAGGGCATGCGCTGCCGACTATTCATCCGACACTAAGGTGCTCGAGGTTGACGACGAAACTGCTGCTCTCTGCTCTACGCCAAACCATGTCATGCTCAATACATCGATGACTCTATCCACCTCTCATCTCAACGCTCGCTCTAGCGATAGCTTCATGTCTCAGCACCTACTCGCCGCGGGCCGCCAAGTTGCCAATTACCTAGGCTCTACAAAGCCCTCATGTACACACAATACCCTAAGCTTTTCCTATTCTCAGTCTGCCATGATAGGTGTCTTTGGCGGTGCAGAGGTTCATCAGCATGGTCTCACTATCGAGGCCCTGAATAAGTTCCTTGAGTATGCTGAACAAAATTCCGTCTCGAAGACAACTGTTGTGCAACTTTGTGAGGGCGATGGACGTGGAGCAGACTACGGCATTGGCATCATTGCTGGCAGTGCAATAAACTTTGCCCTCATTCAGGAGGCTGTCAAGACATGGGCGGATGGGAAATGCCTGTCCGATGTCGATGGCGACGCTGAGTGGATGAAGGTGACAATACGCGTTCCAAAGGCCAAGCCTCAGTCGGCCAACTCGACCGAGATTGTCACTTCTGAAGGAGCAACTTCTCCAGCCCATATATTGACACGATGGGCACTAGGAGTTGCCGGCCTGGCTCCCCGTGCTGAGTGTCGCAGTATTGAGGTCCAAGCCGGCGATGGGTGCTGGGCGTTGGCTGATAGATGCGGGATCACCCAGGACAACCTAAAGAAATTTAATCCTCGAGACAACTTCTGCAATACACTTGTCATCGGCGAGCCCGTCTGCTGCAGCACAGGTACTCTGCCCGACACAATCCCACCTGGAAACTCCGACGGCACTTGCAAAACAATAGATGTCATCAGTGGAGATTCTTGCGGCTCTCTCGCTTCCAAGTGTGGTCTTTCTAGCAATGAATTTATGGAGGTCAACACCAAGGAGAACCTTTGTGCTACTTTGGCTGTTGGTCAACCTGTTTGCTGCACACGAGGTGATCTGCCTGACCTCCGCCCTGTGCCCAAACCTGATGGGTACTGCTTCGACTCCACTATCGTACAGGATGATTACTGTTCAACCATTGCCGCTAAAAACGGCCTTACTGTTGACGACCTCGAATCATTTAATAAGAATACCTGGGGCTGGAATGGCTGTCAGCTGCTGTACCCCGGTACCAAGATATGCTTGAGTACGGGGACACCCCCTATGCCTGCACCTGTCTCGGTAAGTGAGAAATGTTTATTCATGACCTATTGTCCTCAAGATTAACTGATTTCATCCATTAGAACGCCATATGTGGTCCCACGGTTCCGGGAACCGAGCAGCCCCCGTCTGGCACCAACATCTCTTCCCTCAACCCCTGCCCCTTGAGTGCGTGCTGTAACATCTGGGGTCAGTGCGGATTAACCGAAGACTTTTGCGTCGTCTCCCGATCCGAGTCAGGTGCTCCTGGAACTTCCGCCCCTGGCGAGAACGGATGTAAGCTGACAACCCGCAAGACCGTTACTAGAATCTTCGTATCAGTTGCCACTGACAGCACATGAATAGGTATTTTCAATTGCGGCGTGGACATCATCAAAGGTTCCGCGCCAGCTGAGAAGATCAACGTGGCTTATTTTGAAGCCTTCAATGGCGACCGCGAGTGTCTGCATATGGATGTGGATCAGGTTGACAAGGATCGATACTCCCATATCCATTTTGCCTTTGTCGATATCATGCCTGACTTCAGAATTGATGCCACCAGTGTTCAGGCGCAATTCGACATCTTCAAGGGGATGACGGGAATCAAGAAGATCGTCTCCTTTGGCGGCTGGGCCTTTAGCAATGACCCGGGCACCTTTAGAATCCTCCGCGAGGCCACTAAGCCCGCGAATAGACCAACTTTTGTCAAGAACATTATTGAGTTTGTCAACAATAATCATTTAGATGGTGTGGATCTGGATTGGGAGTACCCCGGGGTAAGTCCTTAAACTCCCTATCACTTTTTACACAGACTCACAGACTAACGCTCACACCTCTTAGGCGCCTGACATTCCCGGTGTCCCCCCCGGTAACCCTGAGGAAGGAAACAACTATTATCAGACCCTTCTAAGTCTGAAGGAGCAGATGGACAGCGGTAAATCCGTCTCTTTTGCAGCTCCCGCCTCTTACCACTACCTCAAATCCTTCCCCATGAAGAAGATGGGTGAGTTTATCGACTACGTCATTTTTATGACGTATGATCTTCACGGCCAGTGGGATTACGGCAATGAGTGGACGTCACCTGGATGTCCTACTGGGAACTGCCTTCGGTCGCACATCAATGAGACTGAGACTAAGGACGCTTTGGCGATGATCACAAAGGCCGGCGTCCCTTCTGGTAAAGTGGTGGTTGGCGTCGCTTCCTACGGACGGTCCTTCAAGATGGCTGCAGCGGGTTGTGATGGACCTGACTGTAAGTTCACGGGTACCAACAGCATTTCAGATGCTGCTAAGGGTCGTTGCACTGCTACGAAGGGCTACATTGCCAATGCTGAACTTGCAGAGATTATTGAGTCTGGCAGAGTGACAAGGCAGTGGGAGGCTGCTGGGTCCAATTTGCTTGTGTATGACGACACGGAATGGGTGGCCTATATGGACGAAGACCTGAAGAGCATGCGGGCTGCCTTCTACGACTCGTACAACTTTGCAGGAACTACAGACTGGGCTGTCGATTTGCAAAAGTTCTGGGGCGGTAGTGGTGGTGGCGGTGGCGGAGGTGGTGGTTGTGAGGGAGGTGGCGGGGGCGGCGACGACGGCCGCATCGATGAGTGTGACAACGACGGCAACTATGAAGATGAGGACTACCCACCATGCACCGGTACTTACTCGGCTTTCGAACATCTCGAGAATTCGAAAGACAAGATCCCTGGACACTGTCTCGAAAAGTACATTCTCGACGTTGAGATTGCCGTTATGGAAAAGGCCCTGAAGCAGTACCAGTACCTCGTTGATGGTGACTACGACGAAAAATTCAGGATCTATGCAGACTACGTCGAAGAACAGGTTCCAGATCAGATCGATTTATTCGTAGGCGACAATGGAGACGACTATTTTCAGTGCCAAGAAACGAAAGAACAACAATGCTGCTCTGACTGCTCGTATGTCTCCTGTTATGAAGACTGCAACCACAGCGATGAATGCGACGGTGGCTTCGTCACTATAGACATTGAATGTCCCAAGAACCTCAGAGACCATGATACTGGCTTGGGTTCCGTGGTTCCCAATACCACTTTCGTCATGGAGGACGAGGATGGCTTCTTCGACGACATTCTAGACGAATACGGCATTGAACAGAGCTGGATCAAGTTTGGCAGGGAATCCGTCAAAAGACCCACCAACGGATGCCAATATGCCGGGGAGAAAGTCAACGAATGCATCGAGAAGAGGACCACTTACTGGTATGATTACCCGCAGAAGGGCGATGTCAAAGTGACAAACCCGAAAGATATTATCGGCGACAGCTATGATGAGTCAAAGGGCCTGCTGGATCGTCTCAAGGAATTCCAAGGGGACGACATCGATGCTGTGGACTTGTGGATCGATGGAGTTACGTGGATGGACATGGCTGACGCCGCCGTGATGCCGGCTCTCTCGATGGAACAGGCGGTCAAGAGCATGGAAGACGTGGTTAAGGACGCGAACGAGATTCAGAAGGCGGAGCGGGAAGAGTTCATCCTAAACTTTCTCAGCGGCCTACTCTTCTTCATCCCTGTCATTGGAAGTGCCATCGGAGGAGCAACTATGGCTTCAGTACGTGTCATGCTGCATCTAATTGGAGCGGTGGGTGAAGCTGGTCTTCTGGTGTATAGCATTATCGAGAACCCGGACAATGCCTACATGGCCATTTTTTCGTCCTTGGCTGGTGCCTCTCTCGGCCGAGGTGGGTTCAGGGAGGCGGCTGTTCACAAACGAAGTATGTCAAGCTCTGAGATAAACGACCTTGGTCGCATTAAGGATAAGTTGAATGTGATCGACAATATTCGTGGATCGAGGAGTTGTTCCGCCCGATAAGGGGGAGCTAAAGCTAAATTGCAACATGCAACATTTTAAGAAGTTAAGAAGAAAAAGAGAATGAAGTTAAATGATTACTGTAGTCATATTAGTTAGATATGCACCTGACATGTCTCCTCATGTGACCATCCGTTGACGATGTTTATCTGACTCACACCTATGTAACACCCACAACTTCCCGCTCTATCAAATCTTCCCCCCTGCGTTTCAACCTTGGACGACTGGTTTAAACTCCGGATACCATACATTCCAGTCGCCTCCAGCTAGATAGTTTGGTTGGGACTGATGATGTAGTCGATCGCTGTATCGGTTTGTGTTTTCCTATATATGTTTAACATGGGGTAGATCCCTTGATTTGAACTGAACAGTTGAGAAGTGGATACAACCACTAAGACAGGACTAGGGGGGAAGAGGGCTGGGGGAAAGGAGGAGCCGGGGAAAGGAGGAAAGGGGGAAAGGGGAAAGGGGAAAGGGGGAGAAGATTAGCGCTATCATGCTGACCAGTGGTTTTTCAACCAAATCACAGCGTAGATTGTTGCTTACTCTTTCCAAACTAAGCAAGACCCTTCGAAGCAATGCCAGTTGAGAACACCCCTCTGCGTGCGAGGTCCGCCTCGGGGTTTTGGCGACTATTTTTATACTAATGTCTTCATAATGAATGCCCACGAAGCCGACTGAAGAACTAGACTGCCTCTTTATGTCTAGCTCTACCAGCATCTCATACGAGTCACTGGCGAACAAGATCGGATCGACCTTGTCAGTCTTCGGGGCAAGATTTGTTGATCTTGAGCGTGATATGCTGTTCCATACGACGGATCAGCTGGGAACTCGGCTGGATTGATATCAGTTCCAACAAACAAATGGCTGATGGGCACAGTCTAGGATGCTAGATCTTGAATTCAAGTCCCTGCATGAATAGTTGCTATATACCTCCGACTGAAATAATTGTTGCGTGATGATTAGCACTTGGAGGATGGGATCCGACCGCATATTGATGTGGAGAACAGGACTTGAGAGACGAAGTTCAGGATGGACTACCTCTAACAAGACGAGGGAGAAACAAAGCTGTGGGCAACTGGCTCATCATCTGCAGTGCCCGAATCAAGGATCTGCAACGGAGATGTTGAAAGATCAATAGGTGCGAGCACGAGGCTTTACATGGCATCTTTGGTCACTTCAACCTAGTTTTGCAGACGAGTTGAGTCCTCACTGCTTTCCGACAAGTAAAGTAGTCGTAGTGCTCAGTCGCCATTGCAGCCACGGCAGTATGTACACGGAGATTAGACAGTTTGAAAACATGTTGGGACAAATACAATGAAAGGGTAGGCATCAGGGCAGCAAGAACTTAGTGTTACACAGGCATGAAAAGTATCGCCAGTAGCGCAAGGGGTTGTAGCTTAAGTAATACAAGTTTAACTCGAGAAACCTTGAAAGTCCTAAATACTTAACTGTAAACAGCCTTGGAAGGCCATACTCGTAAATGCAGGTCTGGGATGAGTCCACGTCAGCCTCATAACCTGTGCGAGACCTCCTAGGCTCTTATGCCATGAAGACAGCGACCACCATAATCCCAATCAAGGGACCCCAGCCAACTCTCGGGCTCGCGCCCCAACCCTGAAGCGCAATGTCGGCCTCGGCGCTCTCATTACCATTACCTGCACTCGTAGCCGCCGGAAGATTCGGCCTACGAAGCTGGACTTGTACCGCACTGTCCTCGGGCGGCCGCTCCAGCACATTGATCATCGGATTCACCATCTCGCAGTTTTGCATCTGCGCCTCATCCATGGTCTCCATGCTCGTATCGTTTGTCCGGAACCGCAGACGCTGGCGACCTTGGTTGCCCGTCCAGGGCGTCCACTCTGGCGCTCCGTCAAGACGAAGTCGGTTTGGGTCAAGTGTTTTGATAAAGCTTGCCCAGTAGGACATTGTCAGGGGCACGATCGGAGCATTGGAGGTGAAGTAGCTGGACGGTGGCGCGCCGTCCGTGTTGTTCGGCCCGAACACGCCGTTAAGCTCTACGGTGTGCCATGCGCCGAATCCATCGGCTTCGTCTTCTGGATCCAGTACCGCGTACCGGTAGTTCCAGGTCGGTGCGGTGGATTGGTCGGTTATCGCGTTCTGTAGGCGCGAGGTGATGCAGTGCGCGCGGATGTCACCCATGGCGTTGGCGAGGGGGCGCCAGAGCGGGCCAGAGTTGGGAAATACAGGCGCGGGCGGATCAGGAGCGAGATACGTTTGTGCGAGGATGGAAAGGGAGGAGTTGGAGAGGGAATTGAAAGCGGCGTTTTGCATGAATTCTAGCGCTTGCGCTGTTGTGTTCGTGTCCTGTGGTACGTTCTTTGTGCCTTCGTCATTGCAGGTGCCGGCAATCGTAGGGATCTTGAGGTAGTTTCCTGCTGCGAAGGCGTCGAGCATAGACTCTTTGATCAGGTCCCCATCGAGATGTGGGTTGAATTGGCACTCCTCAGTCTGGAGAGCCGCGGCTGAGACAGAGCGTAGGCATGCTATGGTGTCTGGCATTCCATCACAGCCGGTCGCATTCACGAGGCAGTTGTATTGTTCCTGCCCCTGTTCGAGGGAGCGGATCGTCGCTACTGAGGCTGACTCCATAATAGCGCCCTTGATTGGTGCTGGGTCGCTCTCCGTAAATGCCATCATCAGAAGGAGAATGGAAGTTGCGCCGGCAGAGTCTCCAACTGCGACGATGTGATCTGGATCACCTCCAAACTGCCCTTGCATTAGTAGCTTTTTCTCCTGTATAGTATTGACTCATACATCTACTCACAGCAGCGACATTTGCCTTCAACCAATTCAGCCCCTGAATTTGGTCCCTCAGACCGATATTCAAGCTTCCATTATCCATGACTTCTTGGCTCTGAAGGAACCCAAAAGGCCCTACTCGGTAGTTGACCTGGACGACAATGATGTTACCGAACAGAGATAGGTCGCTTCCGTTAAAATTTGCATTCGAATTTGACTGGAAACCGCCGCCTTGAATGAAATACATGACCGGTAGCTTGGAGGTGTCAGAGACGTTTGAAGGAGCAAAAATGTTCAGGTAAAGACAATCCTCATCGACCCTAAACCTCTCATTCGGCTCCATTGAGAAATCTGTAGGGGAGCGCGGGAGACATATTGGTCTGAACTACCATCAGGTCAGCTTGAACTGGCAGTCATTATGTTGACACTGCCTACCAGGGTAGCATCTACGACTTCGGACACTGGAGGTGGATCAACTGGGGCAGCAAACCGCAGATTCCCCAGAGGCGCAGCCGCATACGGAACTCCAAGCCATTTTGTGATCCCAACGGCTTCGGCAGAGCCCTGAAGCTTCGTATAACCTAAATCGACCAGCGACTCAACAGCACTTGCTTGCCGCACTGCGGCAAGAAGCCAAACTAGGGTAAGTTGAAAGAGAAGCATCATGATCGTGCCTGGTCATGAGCTAGGAGACTTCTCAGTAAAAAGGTGTGGCCTTCACAGAACTTCCTGAATTGGAAGTGGGTAGGTGTCACCTAGGGCTTGCCTCAATATATAAAGGCGCTTCCGCCATATTTGACTTGGAACGGGCTCATTCTGCCGCCATCTAGGAGAAGATTAATGGTTTCAGGCCAGTTCGCATTTTGCATCTGCAGTGTCTAGAAGATCTGCCGTGCACTAGGCTGGAAGACCTGGTCCTTGAACGAAAGCATACGTAGACTGAACTCGTTCATGATCGGTCTTCTCTTTAAATTGCATCTGCCCATAGTGTGCTTGAACGGCAGTTAAGAAACAGAACGTAGTTCATCCCTAAATTGATTAGCCGGCATTTGCCTGTCTGTGCTCTCGTCCCATGTTGAGATGGCGGGCGGGACTTATTAAACTTCTGACAGATGACGATCAAACGAGATGGGACAGTTTACCATCCGGCGTTTCCGAGAATGGCCTCAACGACTGAAGGATTGGTGACTTTAGGTGGGGTTTTCTGGTAGCTCATAGCCCTAGGTATCCAAGATTATCATGGTGTGATAAAAGCTAGCGCATCACCTTAAGGATCAATCAATCGTATCACGTGAGATCATAGCTGCTGAGAGCTGCTACTGTACGCTATTACAGCTGGATTCCCGCTAGATAGCGTACCATAACAGCTACGGTTTCACGTGATACGATTGATTGATCCTTAAAGTGATGCAGTTGTCGCATGCAGTTGTTTTGGTCAAAACATTGGCGGATGGCAGCAATCCGGCCAATGCCGCTGCGAACAGGTGCCAATCCGATCTCATAATACGTAGTGAACTGGAGCTACCTCTACAGCTTAGGCGCAATACCTACCGAGGTATCGTATGTAGGTATTTACATACGCAGGTAGCCACGCAGTCGGGCAAGGGTGGTTAGGCTAATAGCTACTCTAGTATTATGTTGCGTTCAGCTAGATTTATAAGCCCAGGTAGCAATGGAAGCCTTGGCAACAGGGATCTTATAAAACCGGGCTCACACACACTAGGCCTCAGATCACTCATAGTAGCACGTACATCCTATCTAGCAAATCACCGCTTGTTATCGCAGTCCAGAGGCAAATATACGACTTCACTCCCGCTTAACGCCACTGGTGTGAAAGGCGTGTACGTCTCGGTGATACGGTTCATATGTTAAAGGTGTAGCTGAATGTCATAGTTCGTGGAACGCAGACGACATCCGGGTCACTGTTAAGCCGCAGGAAAGGTTGAATCTCTCAGCCCTTTCCCCTAGAGGTACTTAGTCAGGCCGTAGAACTAAGGCCGATGTTCGTGTGCACTTGGGGTGCTATCATACGCAGTTCATAGCCACGTTACCATTGTCGATAGCTAAGATATGCTGCTTGTACCAAGGCCAGTAAACTGTTTCTACCCATAAGGCCAGCTCGCGCAAAGAGCAAATCAAGCGGAAGATCCCAAGGATGGTATCAGTACTACCGATGAGTTGTTTAGCCCATAGTACCTACGTAGAGTCAGAATTAGCATATATATAAGAGCAATGAAGCGAAAGCGGCGAATGACAACCTACCGTTCCATGAGTATCTCTTGAGGTAGCGACGAACTGCCAGTCATGACCCTGGATGACCAGAGAGGGAAGAAATGGAATCATATCTGCACTGCTGGCTTGAGACGTAAGAAGCGACCACTGCGCATCCTGCCAGACCGTCACTTGCAAATGGGCCTCAGCCAGATGCTCGCCGGGTTTCTTAGACTCGGCGCTCACGGCGATGGGCCTCCGACATAGTGGACTATAATCCGTGTGGTTGACGGAGAAGCCGATAGAACGGCGGGAAAGGGCATGGAGACGTTGAGCGGCGAGATCCCCTTCAGGTGGTTCGATGTATATGCAGAAATCTACCATTTTAGAGCCCCTAGGATCACCAGTAAGTCGAGCGGTTGTGCAAGGTGCTGCGCTGACGATCTTGCTTCGTTCTGCTGTCCCACCCGATGCCAGAGCCAATTTGAAGACAGGCCAATGGGCAAGCATGTTCCACGATGGTTCAGCATGACCCATATTAAAGCATTCCTGAGCGGACATATAGATGTCAACCACCTCTTCCAGTGCGACCGCCTTGTAAACATCATCCTTTTTCTGTGGCGCGAATACATGTTCGTCGATATTCCAAAACAGCGAATCTATCGATCGTCGGGCCATCAAATCATCTCGGAGGGAATTGGGTATGACACCGCCTCGGGTAGCCAAGGTATCGAGGCGCATAAACAGTGCACGGAGTTCGACTGGGAAGCGAGGGTGCGCGGGGTTCATCTGCAGCACACATACGTCGAGGGCGCGCATACGTTTCGTCGGTGATCGAGACTTCCTGCTGCTACTAGAATTGGTGCTGCTAAAGGTGCTACCTGAGTCAGATGTGCCTCGTGCCCAACCCGACCCTACACGTGAAGCTGGACCTCGTGGTGTTGGCTCGCCCTCCTCTATCACAGCTTCGTCATCGTCATTGATCTTGTCAGTATGGTTGTAATCATCATCCCCAACTTGACGCGGCCGTTTCCTGTGAGGTGTTCCAACAATGTTGTCTATGCTCTTTCCTCCAGCAGATGTCCCGGAAGCTGGTGACGGCATCTGGTGCTGGTGTTGTCGTTTCCGTTTCAGCTGGAGGTCGGTGGTATCATGCGCAATGGCCGATTCGGGGACTCTAACTTCGCGAAGCCATTCGATAATTCCAGTGTGATTCTGCATCGGATAACTTCAATCAATGTGGAAATAGATGATCGCTACGTCGATTTGCCATCGGTGATGCATTACTGAGAGCTGCATGCGTGTATGTAGGTCAAGGTCTGACGAAATGAGATGTTGATTGTTTATTGTGAAAGATGCGAATCGCGAATGGCACGACAATCAGATGGCCCCTACCATTATCGAAGTGGTCCGTGCATGTTATGCTTAGTTCCCCCCTATTTTAACTACTAATACCTCTTCAAGCGCCATTGCAAGCCTTCGAACCAACAGACGAAAAAGGCTACACGGATTGCTATATATGCGCTACTTGCTCTGGATTTAATCTTGTCGCTGAAGGTTCCAATGCCTCTTTCGAGATCTACTATCTGTTGTAATTCCTCTTGCTCACCTCGCTTTGTTTTCGACTTTAAATATAAAATCAACCACCCAAAGACTATAACAATCCTCATTGGTATCAAAAAACAACCAACAACACCAATGAAAGTGTTCCATTCATTGTTTCGGAGTTTCATACCTGCAATACTGAGTTGATGCTACTGTTATGTTCCAACAACATATTTGTGCACCATGATAGTATTTTGAATACATATATTGGTGTGCCCTGCCCCTAGCCGACATTTCAGACAATCATCATATAATTGCAACAAGACCCCACTGGATTTTATTTCTACGGTAAACAGTGGAATATGAAGTCCAGTTCAAAAACTACGTCCTCCGACGAGGAAAACCAGCTGCAATTTAACAATCATGACTTATCTGATTCAGATATACTTCAATCTCTTGCGCAGAAGCTCTGTGTAAAGATATGGCCCTCGGCGAACCCTGACCGGACCCTGATTCAAAACATCGGAGCGGGTAATTACAATGAAGTTTTAGGTATCACCATTAATGGTGACGGCAAATCGCGAACCTACCGAGACACCGATTTACTCAAAGAGCTGATCTACCCACCTATACATATTGATGAGGAGGTCACTAAGAGAGCTATGAATAGGTTCGTGCTCCGCATTCCACGTCAGAGTGGTAGTATTGCGAAATCAGTGGCCATACTAAAACATCTAGGTAAAAATGCCGACTTTAAAGTACCGGAGATCATTCATTATGATATTACTAAGAACAACCCAATGCAACTGAAGTACATTCTTATGAGTTGGGTTGAAGGTAAGCCGTTGTCTGAAATTTTGAAGGCTAACAAACTAGATCAGGATCAAAGAAGACGTCTCGCTACAGAGCTCTCATTGTTTTACAAACAAATACAAGGCTTGAATAAC
Source organism: Eutypa lata (assembly GCA_022661535.1). Classification (NCBI taxonomy): domain Eukaryota; kingdom Fungi; phylum Ascomycota; class Sordariomycetes; order Xylariales; family Diatrypaceae; genus Eutypa; species Eutypa lata. The sequence goes on from JAKULF010000001.1 coordinate 1,639,444, forward strand.
AACACACCGGGTGAGATCTTCGCTGGACCGATTGGCAATGCCGGAATCGACAGCATCAGTTTACAACCAATCGGAACTGATCCCAATAAACAGGACCAAAGCCTAGTTCAGAGAGACAACAGTAAGTCGACCAGACCGACAAATGCCAACATGCTAGTTGATGCATACACGCGTAAACTCAAAGAAGCGAACAGCAACAAAGAATCTCCACTTCATAGCTTCATCCCGCAACTCGAGACCTGTTTAGACATCGCTGTTGGTTTATCTAAGTCTGGTTTGCTGGGAGATGATAGCAATTTCTGCCTCTTTCATACCGACTTCTTCCCGCGGAACATTATGTTAGACACCTCAAAAACGCCAATGATTACAGCAATTATTGACTGGGACGAACCCATATTCGCACCGAAATTTGCAACCTGCCTCCCGCCTGTGTGGCTATGGCAAGACTTGAATCGTCAGAAAGATGAAGTAGAGAAATTTGGTACTTGGAGCGCAGCCGATTCTGTGGAACATCGAGAAGTCAAACGAGTATTTGATGAAACCATGGGTTCCGAGTATGTTAGGTTGGCTTATAGTCCGCAATATGTAATTGCCAGGCGACTCCTCAAGTTCGCTCGTGATCCAACTTGGCAGTGGAGGGATTGGTATATCGATGAAATCGAAGAGATCAAACAGGAGTGGGAGAAGATTCTAGAACTGCTTCCAACTAGTAAGAAGCAATCTTAAGGTGAGTAAAGAGCACGCAGACGTATCTCACAAGCAGTGAAAGTATAGTAGGCTATGGAGAGAAAAGTATTGAATTTATAATAAAAGTCGTTCGCTGCAATCCGTAAAGTTCTACCCTGCGTTGTTGAACGTCATTGATATATCCTCTCGTCAGTAGAGAAACCCATGCCTAATTAATTTACCCTTCTATCATATCAGAACGACAAGGACCCAGGACAGCTTCATCAGTAGTCTATGTCAGGAATCCGCGTTAGAACAGTCTAATGATTTGAGTTGATATCCAATTACAAACGCCTGAATAGTGATATTGACAAACTCTGTCGCCACCTTCCTGGACTGGTGTTTCGAAGTAGTTACATTATACGCTTGCTTAATCACCTGATTTCTCACAGTAAGAGTTTATGCCATGTTGATCTCACATTGCACCACTCCTAGTTTATAAACCTCGTTTCGTCAATATGGAGGTCAAGCATGTATCTGGACATGGTTATCTATAGAACTATATACTGCTAGCTACTCTCTTCGTAGTTCAGATGTAATTAGATAACCATTCCCACCACACTCCCAGTCTTCGCCCTCTCAATCAACAAATAATTACTATCTTAGTTATATCCGATAGGACGAGCGTTCCGAACAATAGCTAGTTTGCCTGCCGTGCCCATCAAAGGTTGCGGCTTGCAAGTCTCGTTGATCTCAGGACCAATAAAGTTATTGGGGAATCCCACATCAAAAGGAACGACACTCTCAAGGAACTCAATCTGCTCGTCCGTCAACTTGATCTTGAGAGAGTGGATGTTGTCCTCCAGATGCTCAATCTTGCGCCCACCCACGATGGGGAAAACGTATGGGTACTTGGACATCACATATGCAAGCGCGATTGCTGTGACAGATTCGATGCCGTGTTGCTCAGCAACTTTAGCGAGTGCGTCACTCATACGGACATCATCTTCGGTCTGCCCTGTGCCGCGGAGGCTTCGAAGAGGCTCGCCTGCCTTACGGCGTTCCTCGATGGCCTTACGGGTCTGGAATTTGCCTTGGCCGAGAACGTCCCAAGGTGCCAGGGCCATCCCAAAGGCTCTAGCCATTGGGATGATGTCGCGTTCAAAGTCTCGTCTCATCACATTCCAACGACCCTGGTAGATAACGAACGGTGTCTTCCCGTGTGCCTTGGCATAGGTGTTTGCAGCACTGACAACCCATGCCGGGCTATCGGAAATGCCTAGGTACAAGACCTTGCCCTGCTGCACGAGAATGTGAAGAGAGTCCATGACCTCTTCGATTGACGTTGTCCAGTCCCACCAGTGCAAATACAGGATGTCGATAAAGTCAGTCTGCAACTTCTTGAGAGAATCTCGAACACTCATATGCAAACTTCTCTTGTGGTTGCCACAGAAGTTGACAGCGTTGCCCTTGCCTAACTTATGTGATCTGTAATCAGTGGTGAACTTAGTAGCGAGTACAATCTGATCGCGATTCTTTCGAGAAGCCATCCACTCTCCGAGCCAGGCTTCGGATTCTTCATCTTGATAGTTGTTGGCAGTGTCGATGAAGTTGCCTCCCGCCTTGTAATACGCGTCGAGCAGCTTGAAGGATTGGTCCTTATCCATGCTCCCCATGAAGCTGGTCCAAGAACTACCGATGGACATTGCCCCCAGCTGGAGAGGAGAGACTCGGATCCCCGCATTGGGGCCAAGGATACGGTAACGGCCTAGCTCCGTCGTGGGCTCAGGGGCGGGAGCAAAGAGAGACATATTGGCGGATCGACTAATTCAAGAGCGGGGTAAGGTTGAAGTTGTAGGTGTCAATGGTCTGAAGGGGTTATATAGGTTGATAGTGTTGTTGGAAGACCTCTAGCTATTCATGATTTATCGGGCAGAGACTCTTTTATATATTCGACCATGATCCGTGGACAAGCATGCCATGACATCATAACCTATCATATAGTCTAGACGGTCGACAGGACCGTTCTGTCCCCGTAATAACGTTGAGAGAACCAATTCATAGCCACGGTACGGTCTCAGGCATGCACTAGCACGTTTGACATCACCGAAGTGAGTCCTAGTGAGAAAAAAAGAAGAAAAAAGAAGATATCGCGCTCTGTGATGTGTTACTAAGGTGTCAATTCAGTCTCACTGTGTCCGTAACTCCGTGAAGTATTAGCAGTTGAGTACCGGTGATAACGGCCGAGAGTGTCCTTAATTCCTATGCAGCTACGGGGCCATATCACGTTGTCACCTTCTTAGCCTCCCGTTGATTCTAAAGACCGGTAGACACCGGTCGGCAGAGGTTGCTTCCCCTCTTGTTCATTCATTCGTTCCTCCACTACGCTACCTACGTACTGCAGATATCCAATCCACGTCTACCTGAGTCAATATTGACAATGGACCAATCGAGAGTTAATAACAGGATTCAGTTGTCGCGTTGCATTGCGGAGACACTTGGCGCCCTAATGCAAGTTGATGACACCCGCATCGACATGGTTTGCTTAGCTCCTAACTTTGGTAGATCGGCGTTAAACTCCAAAGAGGCGAAAGGGGCTACACTTTCAGACTTTAAACTTCACACTCCACCACCCCAACCACGCCACACCGGACCATATTCCAACTGCTTCTGTCATCAACTTGCATTCAATACTAGTATTGTCGTTATTCTCTGTCGTTATACTCTTTAGACCACCACCAATCACTGTGACGGGACCTTATTACAGAATCATAACTCCGTTTATCTAGGCGGGTTCTAGTCTCTACATCGGCTTTATCATGACTAGCCCCGATGCTGGTGATGCTCTATTACAAGTTAGTGCCATGGACAGGTGGATAAGAGATGAGGAAGACTGGTCAGGCATATCGGATACGAAAGAGAGAAGGAAGATTCAAAATCGTCGTAATCAGCGGATACACCGTATGATGCAAGGGCCGATCTGGAGTTACTTCGAATGAATTAGCTAATGCTTGCTTGGTAGGATCCAGGAGACGGAGGGAAGTTGACTGCCCTGACATTACCACGGAAGGTCAAGAGCTTGTACCGGCCCAAGCTTCTTCGGCTTCGACTACTTCTCTGACCGCAGCACAACAGCATCATATTAATTCTGGTATCGAGGCAATCGCCCATGCCCTTACCGGTGTCAATATCCTGGATGCGCTGTCAGAGAATAACCAGATGATCCTTGAGCATTTCAAAGTTCTCGCGTATCAATATTACAGGACACGCACACCACAGCTAACGCTTCTGCCAAGTTTGTCCCAATTTAACTTCCTTCGCGCTCTGCTAGCGAACGTCGAGGTATTGAATCTGTCATCTGAACAGATGAGTGATGAAGCTTTCTCTCCCTTCAACACATTAGATTCTTATGAGGCCCAGCCCCAGGCTTCCGGCACGACTTCTCACTCGTTAATCTCCATATCTCAGCTTCCAGCTGGGCTGCAGCCGACATGTCTACAACGTGCCACGCTGCATCACCCTTGGATTGACTTGATCCCTATCCCTGAGATGCGAGATAATATGTTCCGGCGAGGTCTAGAGTCCTTTGATGAGGATCAGCTCTGTCATGATATGCGCGGGTACATCCCAGGTCGCAACCCGGGCATCCTTGTTTGGCGTGATCCTTGGGATTCAAGTGGGTGGGAGGTGACGGAAGCATTCGCAAAGTCCTGGGGATGGGTTATTGCCGGTTGCTGGGATCTTCTAAATTCCACAAATAGATGGCGCGCACAACGTGGCGAGGGGCCTCTCTTCCGTATCCCATCTTGAACCATATATTTGGCAGAATACCACCGCTGCTATAGATAGGAACAACAGATGTTACTCTTAACAATCAAGGACAAGTGACCTGCTACTAACTCCAATATTGTTGATGAAAATGTATATCTATGAGCGCAAATCCAGTAAAGTTAGCCTTTTTATACAATTCTACATAGTTAGATCCACATGTAAAATCCAATGACCATTCTAGTCAGAGTCTACTGTAGAGATATTCGCTATAAACCCCTAGGCAAATGCTGATCGATTCCTGCGAAGAAATAATAGGGGCCCGAATGTTCTAGTTCATTCCACCTAGCTGACCTGTTCTTGGGTATAAATAGGTACAGGGGTGAGCTTGGCGGACCAATGGAGTGTATCTCGGCGTGGATACCCACCCCTTTCGATAGTGCTATCCAACCATCTCGAATAGTTCTACGCTAATACCGTTCCTTACATATCGACTTGAAAAAGAACTCTAAGATGTCTTTGTATCTTGAATTGGAGGCTCTCTTTAACTAGTTTAAGCCAATCATAACTCGTATCAGGTCTACCTTTACTGGTCACGATGTATATGCAATATTCAATACCATTACTCCTTTCCAGAGGTCGAGTTGACAGTATTAGGTATACCATCGCAGGAAATGCCACATCTAGCTGTTAATAGGCCATATTACTTAACCCTGCCGCGGATTTTGATTCAACCTGACAGGAATATCTGTTTTTCAGTTCTTTCCGGTCTAAGATTGTAAAGTCTATCCTCGGATATGGAAGCAAGCTCGCTTAGCGAGCCTCGCTGAACTACCTAGAAGTCATATCTCAACTTCGATGCGGTAGTAGCTCTCCACGATCATCCATGTTCTCATCAAGAACTAATGTAGATTTATGGTTTCAACATTGCAGTGCTCTTTTCAAGGGAATACACATTCGAACATTCGTAGTGGTGGTGCCCCTATCACGTCAAGTCTACGCCGCTATAGGCTCATATGGTCTTGGTCATGATTGAAGGATGAGCTGGCAAAGTCGGGACTAGCGGATTTTATTAGCTAATTAAAAGCGAGAACATCAGTTTCTTAGCCACGGCATCGTTGAGAGTTGGACAATATCCTTATGTAAGGTAAAAGCCCTCTCACCCAATACATATGCTGAGTTTTGCTAACAGACATAGGCTGATAAGGTGTATTGGCTAACCCTACTGTTGTTGCCATGTCCAGGAAGAGAATCCTGAAGTTTATTTTCGTCTCTGGGACAACGGAAACAAAACCACTGTGTTGACCTGGATTATGAAAGTAGGAGTTAACATTATATCTAAATTCCCTAAATTCCCTACAGTTGTATGTATGGTATGTATGGTATTTAGTACTTTGCTATAAGTTTAGGTATCTACCTTAGCTACCTAACTAGTTAACTAAGATCTAAAGTTGATATTAGGTAGTAGATACCTAAGTACTTAACATTACCCAATTACCAACAACCAAGTCATCTCATCCCCATCAACAGCAACCCCCATCGCGATGCCCTCATTGCGACACCCCCATCGCAGCGACGACTCTTTCTTTCCTAATAATACCAGCCATTCAATACCAACGGTATTTTTTCGGAATTCGGAACAATGAGCGACCAAATCGACTTTACCCACCTCCCCGACCTTCGGGACCTTCTTTCCGGTAAATCTCTTGCATATCGAGGCATTCTCTCCATTCAAACTCCAGTCGTCTATAGTGGCGACCATAACGAGAATTCTCTGTATATGAATGGCATCGACGTCCTGCTCTGCGTCATTCGCCATTTGTATTGTCAAATGCCGCCTGATTTCAGCGGCGATCCGAAATTCAGTTCACCCGCCGTTGTCTCCAAGATCCGGGGCGAATATGAGGAGATCAACCCGTTGCTTCGCCTGGCATGGTCTGACTTGAAGCGGACCGACACGTGTATCAGCGCACAGAACAACGTGCGATGCAAAATCGCCAAATTCCTGGAGCAGAGTCCCGGAGTTTCCGGCCTCTCCTTCATGGAATTGGTAGAGAGCCCTATCATGCATCGCACCCTATTCAGCACAGAGTGTTTCCAACTTTTTGACCGCATGCTCCTATCCCAACCCATCAGTGAGGACATGGCTGCAGCCCCTCCAGGTGTCCACGTTCCTACCAATAACGAATGGGATGCAGAGGATGCTTGGGCCGATCCGGTAGCTTCAGCGAAGGCTAGCCTGGTTACCTGGGATGGCCAGGGTGATCTAGCCAACTTCATCAGCGACAAGTTCGGTCTATTTACGTCCCAGAGGGTTAAGAGGGCCTACTTCTGGCAGGGAAACCGGGGTGCGATCATTAGAGTGCTCTACAAGGCACCTCTGGAGAACCCGCAAACGTATTCTCAGCTGAGAATGCTGAAAATCGAAGACAAGAGTCTGATCATTCCCGACGAGACGCAGCCGAAGAGCTTTTTGAGAGAGGCGAGCACTGGGATGTATGTTCTCACCACGGTCGTGCGGCTGCGAATGAAGCCTGATGAGAACGACCTGCTTCGACGCTATGGTTACGAAGGGCAACGTTTACTCGAGGAGGTCGGCTGGCAGTTTTCTAGAGATGATTGGCGACTCGGTGAGCCGGGTCGTCAATACTTCCTCTTCTACGCCTATGTCGAAGATCAGATGCCGACTGCCAACCTTCCCGAAGTCTTGAAAGAGCCTCGAAAGGCGACGAACCGAGTAGCTGAGAACTACAGGTGGCTGGAGAACGCTTGTGGTGAATCCAGCGGTGATACTTGAATGGATATCCCTGGGGATTGTCCTGTGAATTATCGAGAATGAATATACTGCGTTACGGGAGCATCGCTTTGGGTGGAACATGCTGTCTACCATCGAAGGATATTTGAGGAAACATAAATTACGATGTTACATCCTCACGGACATGATTCAAAGGCATGTCGCGGCCGTAAGTGGAGTGAACGGGGCTAGGCCAGATTCTTCTGTGTATAGCGGCGTTACGCGCGACCTGTCAAAGGTGTGATAGAGTAGCTCCACCCACGTATGTAAGGGTGATTACCTTTATAGCTCCTTTTCCTTCCTCTCCAGAGCATTGAAAGATCTCGGGGTGGGATATGTATGACCATTGATGCCTGGTGATGTCATCATTGCTGTAATGGGGGCGACAGCGTCTGGAAAATCGTCCTTGATCAATCTCTGCTATAGCTAGTCCATCGAGGCTCGCACTATGTAGTTTGGCAACGATATCTGCTACAAGTCACATCACAGCATAGCAGACTATTCCTATATACCATTGCTTTCCAACAGCTCTTGGTAACCTTCAACTTCGCATACTTCTGGCGTCAATACTCAGCTAGTCTCAGAAATCAACCGTACAGAACTTCATCGTTCGTGCTGTAGTGAATCTATGTAATCATGTACCACAGCTCTTTGCAGAGCAGATCTTGCGAATTCATGACTGTGTAGAGGGGATCTAGTTGCCATGTACTACAAGAATAAAAATGCCTTTTCTCCAAACATGTCCAGAGGAAGATATTAGGTAGCTCTGAGGAATCCACAGCAAGATCGCCATTGGTTAACTACCTACCTACGTGTATTTAGCTACAGATTTCCCGACCTAGATCAATATAGGGTTTCTACCGCAGCGACCTAGATGAGAACCCAATATGCTAGCACCCTATACTATTTCCTCAAAAATTTCTGTATGTGTATTCAATAGAATGGGAGTCATAAGGTGGTTCTGCGCTAAACCCCCTCCCTTAGTGCATACACCAACGTTGTCTAACCTCTTTCCAACATTCTCCTAAGCCTTGTTACCCCAGACGCATTAACAAGGCAAAAACAATGAGTTACAAAATTAAAAAATTAAAAAGACAACAAGGGAATGGTAAGTGCAGACTTTTCTAGACAATAACATACACCACACTTTCCGAGAGCTATTCGTAACCATTATTTATCCACGCATCTTGACAAATTCCCAGCAAAACAATTACACACCACCATCAGGTAAAATCTGCAGCAGCAGCAACAGTAGCTGTATGATCACTCCGTGACACATCATCACCTAGCATGAAGTAGTTTGACCAGGGTGTGAGATGAGTATTAAGATGCTTACAGTTTCCCATGCACGATAGAAGTGAGTCTACCCCTTAGATGTACATGGACGAAAATATGTATATAACAAGACACATTTCCCACATTTATAAGAAACGTCGCCTATCCCGACAATGACAGTGACGCATATCCTGCAGGGTATCCAAGCACCTCTCTTGAAATGAACTTCTGAATTTTAGTGAGTAAATGCCAGTGACGAATGCTAAGACGATCCTGGTAATAACATCAATTGTTCTTATTTCCCTCCTTCTCCAGCATTTCCTTGATATGCCCATTCAAGTAGTATTGGCGCAACCTTGCTGGATCCATCTTAGATGCCCCTTCGACAAGACCAATGCACGTGCCCTCCCCGGCGCCGCACCAACAAGTAAACGGTACTGCTAGTGCCCATTCAGTGCTGGGATAGAAGAAGCTAAGCGTATCACCCGCCTTGAGGTCACGATCTCGTGCCACACGCATTTCCATACGCTCCATGTCACACTCGATCGTGGGAACACAGCTGTGATTGAGATAGACGAGGTCAGAGTTTAGCTCTATATGGTGATCGCTCCCAGCCTGCACTGTAGCATAGGTAGGAATGTCTTTGGTCGTGGCTTTTGTGATCCGCGAGAAGAGAGACCCGGCGGGAAGATCGACAAGAGACTCCGCCCATGAACGGAAACCTCCTCCGCCGTCCCTAACCACCATGATATGATTGAGGTCGGTGTCTTTCCTCTCAGAGAGGATTCTGGCCTTCTGAGCAGGCAAAATGGATGGATTTTCCACCATGGCGGGAGTTTATCGAGCGTGTGATGTTTTCTGTCGAGCGTTTTTGATGCGGTTGTTGTTTTGGTCTGCGCGGTATTTCTTGGACTAGAACGAATATAATGAGGTGGTGTAAACCCTTCTCAACTCTTCGTTTAAATATAGGAGCGGCTTGAGGGATTTGACACGTATGTAGTGAATTGAGGTATAATTCAAGGATAGTTGTTGTATCCACCAGCCAGTTTAAAGACGCAACTTTCACAGCTGTTCTTAAGAGCGCACATCCAATATTAATATGCAGTTGGTAAGAACCTCATGTACGATTCTCACAAATCTGACCTATTACGCAACTGCGAAACGCAAAACGTTGCTTATCGGTGTTGATTGTAATGTTACAGGTCTTTTTCCAGCAGCAACAACAACAACAGCAACTGGGATTAAAAGTAAGATTCAATCCAATGTCAATTAAATTCCCGCATGGAATGTGCTAATACGCGCTAAATCAGGAACTATCTCTTAGTCATAATAGAGAGGCATTTTTATTTTCTTTATTGCTTCTTCTTGCCTATATATAACACGTCACATATAGGAGCCTGACCGTAGCACAAGAGATCGATGATGTGTCGTTTGGATCGCTTTTCAGTGACTCTTTCTTCCAATGGCTCTCTGATAGATATGTGGCTAGATATCTATTGCGTCATCTCTGTATATCATGCTTTACGTGTGTTATGAATGTAGATGTTACCCGCGTTTCCATAGAGCCCCTTTACCACGTCTTGAGCGAAAAATAACATCCAGACTCCATCACCGAGTCAGATCGATGACAGAAGGCCCCGCCAACCCCTCATTATCCTAGCGCTGACTAACAAGATCCCGTAGTACTTATTTAGTCTAGACTGGGATTCTAGATTGGTGAATCTATAGTTTAATAATTGCTAACCGACTAAGCTCGGAAACAAGGGTGACACATTGTGGGGTTATCTAGATCATCCGAGGCTAAATGGCCATTGTAATAAAACCAAAAGGAGCACCACAATACCGTCATTTCATGTGATGCTATGTATGGATCATCTGTAGGGTTGCTGCGAAGCTGGTTTAACCCGAATGATCGTGTTATTCATGTTCGTCCCACCTCAATCTACTTAATTCTACTACTGACCTTGCAAACACCGTGCCTGTAAGATCTGGCTACGTCCCTAGGTAGACAACTTAATAGACAACCTAATACGAATTGGGAATTAGACCTTCGCGAGACCGATCGGTATAATGGCCCAATTCTCCAGAGACTATAATGTGGCACAACAAGGCGCAACTGAAAATCAACTATCAGAGTGTACTGCGGGAGTAAGGCGGCGCCTATGCTAAAACATTTCGCTATGTAGCTGTGTGTTGTCGAGGAAGCAGCTGAAGCCCCGCGAATCTCTGACAAGAGGAGCAACATCTCGGTTATCCTAAGGGCCTGGATTCCACATTCACGGAAGTTGATTCTTGGCACCGAGAACTATCCACTATCGGGATAGAAATCAAGGATAGACAGCCTTCGGTAAACTTTGAGGATGACCGGCAGGCCTACTTGTCAACGGTCGAGGAATAGCTGACCGTCAAATTAGCGGTGACCGCAGAACTCCGCCTCAGCATGCTACCCCTAACGCTAATCTAATACTGTCACCCAACAGGTATGAGGACGGAGTATATCCTACTGGATAGGATGGACCTCGCCCATTGTGTCAAGACACGGATTGAGACCAGTTATGACGGGTGATCTAGATAGGTTTTCGTCGTTTAGAGATGCCGTTTGAGGAGATGAGAGTAAATGAGTATAGGTTAGAGAGGCTGTTAGAGCTTCTGATAGCAGGTAACGGACGGCCTTGCTAGCATACTAATTCTGATTCCTATTAGCGGCGCAATGCCAATACTCTCCATGACCATCGTTTCGGCATAGATAAAGCGCGTAGGTCGGTAAAATGTAACCAGTCGGAAATTGGCTCCGATAATCCGTAGCGAACTGAAGAACACAACGATAAACCAACTACCCCCGCGACGCTATTCAGGTTTATAGCAGGGAAAGTAACACCACATGATGGGTAGGGCGCAAAGGATATAATCTATATAATGGCTGTGGCATCACGATACGTGACTACAGCTGTTCTTAAGCATAGGTAGGGCTAGATGAGGAGTGGGCGTAGAGAAAGAATTTGGAAGATTTGGAAGAGATGACAGTAGAGACGGCACGATAGGATGCGTTACACTTCACATTATTTGGAAAAGAGTGGCAACTAAGAGCCAACAAAACTCGCATACGATTCTCTAAACTCAGTGCCTTGTTTGCGCCCTGCCTGTAGGTTGGTGGGTAGATTTAACTCGTCATCCTGGTTTGCTAGATTGGGGTAGTTATGTTATACTGGCCGTATCAGCCAGGTAAAAAGCTACCAACTACAGGTGAATGACGGTAACTGTCCAGAAATTATTTCAGGTCACGGTTGATTTTTAGGTCCGAAATGGAGTATTGCTCTGATATATCATCCGCTGCAGAAAAACGCCGCATCACTGCATAGGTCCCTGCAGGTTCGTATTACCAACCTGTCAACGGACTTTCAGCGTGATAGGCAGGGGTCTATGATAAGAAAGGCTTAAGCCTCCTGAAATGGCTCTTAAGATGATAATCTAACCGAGATTATTAACCTTCTGGACTAGAGGCGGATTTAAATCTCAATTTCACAGAGAAACCATCGTGAGCCCCATAGGCAATAACGATAGTCGAGGTATATATCGCTGACTATTTGCTATTCAGATGAGCGTACAAAGAAGGATTGAACCAGCGATAGTGAGGACCACAAGCGATAGTCATGGGTGAATTCTTTTCATCTCTTCATAACAAGTAACTCTACAACCTGGGATCGGAAGGATACAATTGTATAATGTGTTGCTATTTTGCAGGTGTTGATATATCACTAGAAATCTGTCTAGCACATTTCCAATTGTTATCTCTTAATCGGTTTTCTGTATGTGTGTCTAAGACGACCAATTGAGTTCGTGTCTATAAGTTTTCATGCGACGGGCAGTCATTTATACAGTCGGGTTACACAGGATGCGTAAATAATATTATTTATAGGTCATTTACATGACCCCTGTGCGGACAACCTTATCTGCACCTCGGGTTCTATCAACATCATTGTACACGATCCTTTGACCCTTGAACACCGACCGAAAAAATAGCAATATATCTTTCCTACTTTCCCAAAGGGGGACGCATGTAATGGTGATTGCCCCAAAGAAAGCCCAGATGAACGTGACCACAATCCACCCAGTAAAGAAACTCTTACTAAACACATAACTACTTCCGTACATGGGAATTGGCCAGAGTATCGTCATCGAGATTGCGATGAACAATGCAAGTCCTAGTGCGATGTTTCTAGCTTTGAGAAGTTGCCTCTCAATGGCTTCATGGTTTTGTAGCTCCGCTTCTGTTCTTTCGACTGCGGACTTGATAGCGGGATTCCCATCTTTGATATCAATCGCGAAGGCCGTATCGTCTACTTGTTTGAGCTCCTTGAACTTTTCAAAGTCGTAGTCTTCTGGCTTGATATACGTGACCAGGGGTGTCAACACGACCGGCGCGGAGAGTGCCAGCATATTACCTGCTACAGTTGGTATAAAGTCCGACAGGGTAGCGATACTGATGACACCAGATCGTTGATAGGCCACTCCGATCCAAGTACCTATCGAAGCGATGGAGCTCAACAAAGGCACCAGCGTCACAGCATACTTGTTCTGCTTCCTCCAGAACAGGGTACAAGTACTAGGTATGACGGCACCTAGAGACTCGTTAACTCAAGCTATAGCTATTCATCTAGCCTGAGACTTACCATCAATAACGATGCCAATAGCAGTCACGATGAAGGAAACAGAAGTGCCTGCATATACTAGTCCAACAGCAATGGCAGCTGCAATTAGACCGAATGCCACAACGGCAATATGAGAGACGAAGACGAGCTGCTTTCCCGTTGCCTCTGGGTTTATGTACGAGCGATAAAAGTCATACGTAACTAAGCTCGTTACCGCTACCGTCTCTGTAGCCAACAACATTAGCACATCTTATGAATTTCTTCAAACAATGTCAGCAGCCAAGATAGAAACTCACCGGAGCTCATGGCAGAAGTGATGGCTTGGAAAATCATGAGAAGAACAGCAATCACTCCACCTTTACCCATTATTGTGTAAGCAACATATGGCATGGTAAGGGCATTGTTGATCTCTTCGGGTGATAAAGGGGTTGGGTACGTTGGCCTAGTTTAGTTAGCTGCTAGTTATCACTCATTGTTTCAGGACCAAACGTACCAAGCTGGGGTATGCTCTAGGGCTATGGCCCCTAAACCAAAGGTCGTCGATATACAAAAGGGTATAGTGAACTGGGACTTCGGTTAGTTGAATTCAAAAGTTCTCATCGTAAGCATTACCCAGCATAGAGATCCTAGGAGATATCCCGCAACGGTAGACTTGGGATCAGCAGCTATAGCTTTCTGGAAGAGTCTACATTCCCCACTAACATCAGCAAATGAACCATTACCTGTATATAAACTCTGGTCACAATGAGCAGCGCCAGAGAGCGGCTTTTTCCCTTGATATTTTACTCACTGAGAGTCGACTGTCGCCGAGAATCCGCCGCCCAAGAAGATCAGTCCAACTAGCCCCCCATAAAAGCTGCGCATCGTCAAGAACTCGCCGTCGGCGTTCCCCTCCACTGGTCTAATTTCTGCTGCGGCTTTCAACAGGTCCCACATACGGCCAGGAGATCCAACATGGTCAGATGTAGCATACATGACGAACATGGAGACCAGCATAATCACATAGATGATCACCGTGTGGACTGGACTGTCTTAGTATATTCGGGATCTTACTGTAGTTGAACGGAAGTTAACTCACCCCATTCTGTTAGAAAGGTTGCCTTGATCCCTCCAAACAGGGTATATATGCAGACACCCAAGGGAAACAGAAAGCAGACAGCAACCTTGTTGATCCCGGTTACAAGGTTGAACGCATCGGCACCACCAACCAACAAATTGACTGCAATAAAGATTTGATAGATCAAGGAGTAAATTGCGAGGACAATATGACCACCTGCTCCATAGCGATGTTTCACCAGTTCCAGAAAGGTGTGTGCATTTGGTGCCTTTCTCTTCAACTCTATGGCTAAAACTGCGAAGGTCAGAATGGGAACTGAGCATCCAGCCCCAAACCTATAACGCCAGTGAGCTTCGCGATGATGAACGTATATTGTCAGTTATACTGACCAAAATGTGGCTGCAATTCCATACGAATAGCCAAATGTGGTCGAAGTCAACAAGGTTGCGCTCAGGGTCCAAGACGACACGACCGAAGATGCGATGAGCCCTGTTTTGATAGACCGTTTTGCGGTTAGGTACATCTCTGAGTCTTGCACCTCAGCAAAGTATCTTTTGAGCAAGTACGTCGTCAAAGTCATGAGAAGCGCAAACGCGCCGCCTTACAAAGAATCAGCCATTCAGGGTCATCTGTGCTTGTTCGGGCATCGGATGCTCACCCAAACCAACTATAATGCCATAGCCGGTGCCTTGACTAAAGATCGGGAAGAGTTGACTGCTGCTCATTTCGTCGATTCTTTTTATCCTGACTCGAACTTCGGTCTAGGGCAGGAGGTGCTTATTGGTTGATCACGTAGCATCTTGCATATTACCTACCACAGTGGTGGAAGAAACTGGCATTGCTGAGGGTTATGAAGTCCACCGGCTTTACCTCAGAACACTATCCCCGGGAATATTTCAAGCTTGAAGAAGCTAATTTTGATGATTGCGAACGTGTTTTATGGGTCATATGGTGTTATGAGTACTACTCATGTTTCAGTATATAGGTACTACCCATTTTTGGACGTTCGATATTGACTAGATCCCTAATCTTAGTTCTGCCTCACTGAACAAAAGACAATAGTAAGAGAAAGTAAATGCAAGGGCATGCACAGGTTGTGAACGGGGATATGTAGGTGGAGACTCATTATATGAACATGTGTACGTACTGGCTCCAGAACGGCTTGAAAACCCCGCAATTAAGGCAATTAAGGGAGAGAAGAGGGGACGTGGGGTGTGCATTGCATTTTTGATATAGTAATACAGTCGAGTTATGGCGACATAGATGGCTCTATCTAATCATTGGTTGGATGGTGCCATAGTATCGGATACGCAGACCATCCCGATACCAATCAGTATATCTTGTGGGTCAAGTTCCACCCACACCCACACCCATCCTACCTGCATGCCTATAAGGAGGCATCTTAAATGATAAGCTCCTGATGCAAGAGCGTGACTCCCCAATGATCTTCGAGAGGAAAAGTACGAAATTTTTGAAGCAGCATGTCAAACAACACTGTCGACGCCGAGCAAGCCCGGGCTACAGCAAGTAGCCGATGGCAATCTGCAGCTAAGCCTGATAGCCCAGCTGCCTGGGTCAAGCGAGCCGCGGAGGTGGCAGAGATCTTGAATATCGATGCCGTTGAGCGAGACTATGAGAAGAAGTCCCCTTTTGCTGAAGTCAAGCTGCTGAAAGACGCTGGTCTAGTTAATATTCTTGGTCCTCGAGAATATGGTGGTGGTGGAGAGACTTGGCAGACTTCTTATCAAATTACTACAGAAGTTGCGAAGGCTGATGGGAGCATTGGTCATCTACTAGGGAATCACTATTCATGGTAAGATGAAACGAATCGAAACTACATAGTATTATTTCTAAATACGTGTGATCAGGTTCTGGAGCTCCCAGATTCTTGGAACCCCTGAACAAGCCAAGCGATGGTTGCGGGAGTTCACTGAGGGCAACTACTATCTTGGTGGTGCAGTGAATCCCCGTAATGCCGACATGATCGCCCGTGATATCGGTGACGAGCTTGTCTTCAACGGTGACAAGTTCTTCTCAACAGGTCAGTCGGCTCCACAGAGGTATCATTGTTCTAGGCTAATTATGCTTCCTTGAAGGTGGCGTCGTTAGTGATGTGACGGTATTAGAAGGTGTCTTAGAAGACGATAGCAAGACACACGTCTTCGCATTTGTGTCCACTCACGACCGTGGGATTTCCTTCAAGGGCGATTGGGATGTCATAGGACAACGCTTGACGGTAGGCGAGATCTCCCCTACCTCGAAGAGACACAATCATTAATAAACAAATACTACAGGAATCTGGCGGTTGTGTCATAACGAATGTTCACGTTCCATGGGACCATATCGCAGGCTGGGTTGACAAGAAGCTCACACCGCGTGATGCATATCATGACTTCATCCTTCCGCCTGTACAGCTTCAATTTGCTGCTGTCCATGTAGGGGTTGGTCTCGGTGCTATCGAAGCAGCCGCTGAATACACGCGTACCCGCACACGTGCATGGCCGTATGGTGGCGATGACAAGATTAAGGCTACGGACGAATGGTACATCCGGGAAGGCTACGGTAGACTCCAAGCCAAACTTTGGGCAGCTGAGGCTCTGGTCAACAAGACCGCTATGCAAGTTTCGAAGCTCATTCATGCCCCCAGAAAAGAGCTCACACAGGAAGCGCGTGGGGAAGTCGCCGTTCGTAAGTCTTCATATACATGCAGCTCCCTACTTATAAATCTATGGACTCATAGTGTCACCATAGAAGTGGCAGCATCCAAGGCAATAGCCATCGAGGCAGCTCTCGAAGCTAGTTCCAAGATCTTCGAAGTCATGGGTGCCTCATCGAGTCTCACCAAGTACGGCTTTGACCGTTTCTTCCGAAATACTCGCGGTAAGCGTTTTCTGCTGGCAACATATGGCGCTAAACCTGCTAACTCTTGCGTGACCCGCGGTAGTACACTCCTTGCATGATCCAATTTCGTACAAGTTCCGAGAAGTTGGTAGCTGGGCACTATTAAGGGAAGTTCCCGAGCCAAGTTGGTATACTTAACTGCCGCCGGTAAACGTGGCTTAGTCTCGAACCCTTAGCCTACGATCCTTAGCTAGTGTCCCAAGTACGATGAAGGGAACCACTAGTTGGTGGATAGTCTTATAATCACAAAAGAGAGGTCCTATGTATAATCATATAACTAAACATGCCCATGAATGAATCTAACCACACCTTTGTTGCATAGCTTTTTATTAACTCCGAGGAGTATTACTAGTTGGCCTTTTCCAAAGCTTAGGAATCAATCCACCCGTTTTCGTTGATTAGGATGTCTAAGAGAACAGCAGACCAAGTTACTATCACTCCGCCAGTAGCAAGATGATATCAAAATCTCAACATATGTCCTTAGATAGGGTTTCTCTACACAGGGGCCCCGCTATACTATGATTTACGTCATCGGAGCTATAGAGATAAGCGCTATAAATACCATTGCGACAGCCCGGGTTGCGATGACGCCAGGTATACGGTTGGCCGAACTAGCGATTTTTAGCTCAATTCAGTTCATGAGATAACCATGGAATCGTTCCTTCTTTAGATTGCCCTAAGAAAACCCCCCTTACTATTTATGCCATCATCCGTCACGTCGTTTCAATCTCAAGAGGAATATTGTTGTCATTCTTCGATCAAGTGTTAGACCCTGTTTGTAGACATTGTGTTCGGACCCCTGGAATAATTAGGATGTCTTTTGTTCATCAAGCAGCTAAAGAGTTCGAGGCCGCAAACGAGAAGTATGCGGCTTCTTTCAACAAGGGTGACTTGCCTTTGCCTCCCGGTCGGTATGTGATGTCCTCCAGTCTTGAGAATTATGCTCCATTGTCCGACCGCTGACAGTAGTGTCTCATCAGAAAGGTGGCTATAGTCGCTTGTATGGATGCTCGACTTGGTAAGTCGTCTTCATTTAAGCATTCCACCATCGAGCTATGAGCTGACAGGCTGCCTCAGACCCGGCTAAGGTACTCGGTCTGGAAGAAGGCGATGCCCATGTCATCCGCAATGCCGGCGGGAGAACCGTCGAAGCTTTACGCAGTCTAGTTATATCTCAGCAACTTCTAGGCACTCGAGAAATTGTCATTATTCACCACGTAAGTTCCTGATGGGTGCCCTAAGACAATCATTAAGCTAACGAATAGGCAGACTGATTGTGGAATGCTCACGTTTACGGATGAAGCTCTCCGGGGCCAGATCAAAGAAGGAGAGTTAAAGTCCAATGCGGATCATATCGCGTTTCTGCCCTTCAATGACGTGAAGCAGAGTGTTCTCGATGACATTGCTGTGTTACGGGCGAGTCCGTTACTTCTCGACGTACCTGTAACGGGATATATCTACGAGGTCAAAACCGGAAAGATTGTAAAGGTCTGAAGGAAATTTGACATAGTTTGGAAAGTGTCGTAGGGTCGGACGCGACAACTCTTGTCAATTAATATAATTATTGTTATATGGTATCCTATGGTCCGTTAACGTATTAAGGGCTACAGCCCTCGTCCTCCTACTATGAAAATCTACCCACGCCCGCCAATATGTAGAGAATATGCATGTTCCGGTGCCGTTTGGTTGACGAAATAGTGCATATAAAGGGAGCCGAATCCTTGAACTACATATATCCTAAGTCAGGGAACAAGACGGCGAAGAAATATTAACCACCACGAGTTACTCCTTGTTGTCCTTCCCGCGCTGATCTTTCAAATTCGCCATTGGATTTTCTTATTTACTTGGTATCCGGGCTATAGGAAACTAGCCGCCCTTGGTTTGACCGCTAGTGCAGCTGCTCGGACATGGGCACTCTCTAATGGAGCGTCAGTATCCTCAAGAGAGGCGTTGATATTGTCAAGTGAGGCACTAGTTAGCAGCCTGCAAAGAGGCGACTATGTTTCTGGAGAGGCATTCGTGTTTACCAGCGAAGTATCGTAGCTTTTAACCTTGGTGTTTCGCTCTTCAACCCTGACATTTAAGTTTCCGATCCGCATCGTATTTTCCTGGTAAGCCCCTTCCCATGTCATTAACCCAATGTAGAATGTTTTCACTGTCGACATTCAGTTCCGGTATGCGAATAACTTCATTATTGCAAGTTAGCTGAGGTTGTCTCTTAGGTGCTGCTCCCCGTCTTTGTTCTATGTGTTTCCAGCCTCTTTCTCCGTAACCAAATCCTTGAAGTCGGGACATAAATATTTTCACGAATTCATCTACTTCGATTTTCGTACGAAGAAAATTCTATATCTATTGCGATCTGTTAATTGCCATATTTCGTACGGGGGGATAATTTCAAGTGCCTGCGCAGGTAGTTAATATTCAGCACTAAGGTATAGGCGTCTAGTACATACATACATACATACCTCCTTAGCTACGTGTTAGGGTAGCTACTTACATACACGTGCACTTACGTAAGTACGCATATACCTTATTATTAATATTACTTAATACAAGATACGCTCAATTCTACTTGAAATATTTTCTACCTACCTTAAGTCTACCCAAATCTCCCCTACGCACATACACACACACATACACGCAGAGGCGAGAGAACGAACGAACGAACAGACGAACGAACGCATGCGCGCACACACACACACACACACACACACACATACATACATACATACCTACCTACCTACCTACCTACCTACCTACCTACCTACCTACCTACCTACCTACCTACCTACACAATGTCATCGAACAACAAGGACACCAAACCCGTTGGGGGTAAGCACGTTCTCAACAAAGATGAGGCCAACGCCGAGCCTAGCGCCAACCGCACCAAGCACTGGGAGGCGACGCCGGGCCCAATCACGTTTCTAGGGGGTATTGCCAGAACCCCCGAAGAGCTGAAGCACAAGCTTGCTCAATTCAAGGAACGCAGCGACCAGAACGTCAATTTCAAGTTTGGCTCGGTCACGGGGCAAGATATCTCCGACTTGGAGATCGATGAGTACATCATGCAAATCCCGCTGCATGAGAAGGCTGCGTACAAGAAGCTGATGGAGGCAGCCGCTTCGTCCGACAAATCTGGATAAGCTGCCAGTACCGGCGAGGAGGTAGATCCCGCCAGGACATGGCAAGTGTTAGAAGGAGGCCGCAAAGCAGGAGGAGAAGATCAAGATACTAGGCTTTTTGTGTGTTACTATTCCTCACTGGGGAGGTCAGTAAGGATTCGAATACTGGGGCTCCCTGGATAATAATCCAGATATGCTTCTGTTGTTCAAAGTGGAATGAAATGATGGTACGATCCCGAGTGAAACCTTCAATATAGGCTGCTATGTGTGTGACATGTGTCGTAAAATGAACGTAAAGACCCAACACTCTATTTCTACTATCGTCTAGGGCTAAATCCCTATATTAAAACGTTAGGATTACTAGTGGTGTTATGATCGCCGTGTTGCAATCACAATCCCGCTAACCTCACCAGCACATGTAGGTTTCGGTTGAATATGAATGTTATTGGACTTGCATATTGAGCTGGCAGGCGGTTACTGTCTGCTTGCGATGAAATGTCCAATTTAAATTCGACATAAAGTTGAACGTGTAAGAAATATCAATGATGATAATAAGTCGGCATTGTATTTATTTCATCGAGACCGCGATTACAACCGACCCGAATGGTTTCTATTCTGTATTACATTTCTTGTACCATGTTAACCTACTGCATTGCAGAATATATCAAGAGCGAGGGCGCTCCGTAGATGTCTTGTGCCCATCTAACTGTTATGTGTATTACGGCCACAATGATTAGGGGTGACTACAAAAAGGATGTGGGAAAGAAATTACATCTTGCTGGTGATCACCGTTATACATATATGTCATATCATTTTTCACTGATTCCGTCCCTACTTAGGTTGTTGAAATACGGTGGCTGGTAAATCCAGGTGGCTGGAACGCCCCACACCTGTGGCTATATAATGCGTGAGATGCCCCTTACCTGCACATAGAGATAACCTATCTAACTACTTAAGTAATAATAACATACAATATAACCTCATAACCTATGTCTATATTCAACATAGGTATACAACCATAGATCAGTTGAATGTGACACATCCAAAGTCTACTAACCAATGGTCGTCACTGTGAGGCATACGTGTTACATGGAACAATATGCCAGTTATCAGAAAGTATAACATTCATGAACTCGAACTAGGTACAACCTACTTGCCCACTCAGCTGTTTCCCTCACTCCTAGCCATCCTCATGGCACTATTTAGATAGTCTTCGCTACCTACCACTTAGTGTTGTGGGTACGAGGTCATAATGGATCCGGGCCAGGCAATTCCTGACGCCCTCTCTATATCCTTGTAATAACGTTGAGTAACGAAGGTTATGTCCTCTACCGTGTAACGTCCGTTGGAGTCGCAGCGCATTCGATGGTAGAAAGCCCGCATTCTACCTATACGTTGGTTCTGAGGATTTTGCCGCATAGCTTCAACGTTGACCATCTCTTCATTGCCAATGTGGACACCCTTCATCGAAACTAGATCGTACATGTTGCCATCTTTCACGTCGATGGCAATCGTTTGATGCAACCAAGCCCACATGAGCTCCTTCTCCACCAACATGATCTCGTCGTCGGTCAGGGTAGTTAATGCAACTTCGTGCTCAACAAAGGCCACATTGGGAATTTTGAATCGCTTTTCCAGTTCGTAGACAGTTTCTTTGATCTGAACCCCGATGAGACGGTCAATAACTGCTTCGCCTAGTCGTATAAGCCCCAATTCCTCCAAGCGACGGTCTTGGTTGGCTTTAAGATAGATACCCAGAGCGATCCACATGCCACCTTTCTTCCACTGCTTCAAACCAACGCCTGCGCATTGGTTCAAAATACTAGGAGAGAGTGGGATATTCGGAGTGGCCCTAGATACAAAGCAACAAGTTTTACTCATTGCTATAGCCGCGAGGCGAATGATAACCCGCTGCACATTCAACTTTTGAGGATAGTTGAATACGGACGCCAGAAGGTAGGCGATGTTGAAGTCTACTCCTAGCAAATCCTGGGTCATTGCAGATACGGACAAGACTTGGTCACCCTTAGTGGTGGTTTTATATCTCCCTTGTCCGCAATGGGAGATACATTGGACCCTAGAGAGACGACGGAGCATCTCCACGAGTACGAGAGCGTCGGGTGGGTTCCTGATAGGAAATTCACCAAGGTTGCGATTGGGCCATTCTTTAACCACGCGCAAGGCCATGAAAAGAACGTCCATGTTCCAAGCCGGACCCCACGGATCTCCGCTTTTGGTCATCCTCTCGGCCTCATCCTTGGTGACACAAGCAAACACCTGCACAGCCTTAGGATCTAGAGTCGTCTTGTAAGCCCAAGACATCTCCCGCTCTAGCTCAGCTCGACTTATGATCCGTTTCTTCTGGATAACCTGGCTTGTCTCCGTGTCAAACAGAAAGGAGGTTGCCGAACACAATGAGACTATAAGACGCAGGTTAAGTGTTGGTTGTGACGTGCCGATCTCTGGGTCTAATACTACGTTATGTCCTCCTCGAATGCTGGTCAGTAGATCATCAAAAGTCAGAGCAGTAACCCGTAACTTCTGGCCCGTAATTCCACTACAACATCTAATGTTAGCAGTAAGTTCTCTATAGTATATGGGCGATATCTATGAGTTGTTCGGGGGTTTTGTTCCTGAAAATGCCTCTTTCAGGAAGAGTAGGTCCAGACACTGCAACTGGCGGTAAAGGGAAGAGATTTACTACAAAATATTACTCACGCTAGCCTCTCGTTGCTGGGCGCGCTGAAGAAAGCGATAGACGTAGGATCGCGTTGACGGATCTCAAGCAGCCGATAGTTGACGATCTCCTCCCAATCTTCTCCGAGGAGTTTGATATTGAGTCGAGGATTGATATCAGGAACTTTGATGACATTGATAGCTTCCGTAACTCTGCTGAACGCCGTGATCGTGCGACCCGAGAGGTGAGGGGCCATCAAAAGGATCGTCATGACTGGATCGTTCTTCTTGACAAGGTCTAGCAAGTGGCCGAAGAAGATCTCGCCAGTCACACTTGCTCTCAGTTCGACGTCAACTAAGATCGTTGCTCCCCGAGCCAGTCTACCACCCGTGACCAGGTCCATGAAGTGTTTGTAGAAGGTTAGAATCAAAGGGCCGGATTCGTCTATTTTGCCGCGCTCCTGTCCATGGTAAGACTGAGATTTGATCCAGTCGACTCGGTTGGGCAAAACGTAGACAAGAGGAAAGTGTGCGGTCTTTTGCTCAACCATGTCACGTATGTGCTGGACCAGTGTGGTGCTCTTGCCAGAGCCATGCGCTCCATACAAGTAGGATACACGAGTTCTTTGGTCATTGAGGCCGCCTTGGATGAATTCGTCGATCTCTTTCTGCTTAGCTCTCCAGGCAGAAGTTCGAGGAACCACATGCGGATTGGAAGATGATGCCATGATGAACCATTCACTGCTCGTGAATGATTTGTGGGTTAGCGATCAGGTGAATATGTGTACAGCCGCGTGACTGTGTGTGAAGTTGGGAGATAAAATATCGAGGTTGCAGAGCTGGGGTTATGTGCGTGCAGGTTATTTTCCTGATCTACCTAGGTGAATAACTACATAATGCATGTGTGTAGTAGGTAGGTAGGTAATTCCTTTTAATTAATTTGGAAAACTTTTCTTCCATCACTGTTGTCCGAGCTCAGGTACCTGCCTACCTTACCTATGTGTTTGCTGATAAGAGTTGGGATGACAAAATGGGTAGCACGTGACCCGCATGTATTCACTCTTCTGAAAAAATAGAACTACATATTAAGCTTCCTATTTACCTTTTCTTAATAGTTTTCAGACACCTATGGTATCTCCTTTCCTCTATTCAATCGTAATCGCACCTACCTAGGTACTAGGTAGGTGCATGAGCCTAATACTTGCAGCAAGCCTGGTGCGAACAATCCCACAAAGCCTGATAACTCAGTGAGGTAAAATATATACATACGTCATACATACTTATCTAAGGGACTAAGCTTGGAAGCTACATACATTACCTCTGGCAGGGCTTCCTTCCTACATATGTAGGTACCTACCTACCTACATGCCTACATGTATGTAGTTTTATTCCTCGCCGCATTTAATAGTTGTAGGCTTACCCTGGGCAGGTTTATACCAATGGAGCACAGAACTAGCGACGCGTTTCTGTCAGCCATGGGAAGAGTTCTGGGCGAACAACGAGATGGCACGCAATCCATCCCACGCATCCACAAGGCTGTACGAAGGCAAATTCGACAGACAGGAGTTTACCTCCCCTGGTTCTCCATGCTGATGCGTAATATCGAGAAACTGGCGTACAAGAATGAGACAGCGCCTTTCTTCGGTGAGGATGAGGTAGAGCGAAGGCCATATCGCGTCCTCACGGAAGATTTGCATTGCGTGGAGCTCGCCGTCCACCACTGTAAGGATATGGGACAGTCTATGTTTTCTTCCGTGGGAGGCAAGGCAAAGATTGCATCTCATGAGAGGGGGTACGACTATCCTAAGAATTCGGCAGATCTCCAGCACCTGAACGAACTGCACTATATAGCGGAAAAGCGGCTGAAGTTGGAGAAGCAATTGGCTCCACAGTCATCAAGCTCGTCAGGACAGAGCTCCCCGAGGGGATACCCCGGAGCTGGTATGGCCCGTAATGGACAGTACGGTCCGGGACCAAACCTGCCTGCGACCTCTGGTTCTATTCCGAAGCTAGCGGCCCTAGCTGATAGCTTAGGGGTAGCTGTGCCGGAGGAAGCAGCTGTGCCGGAGGAAGCAGCTGTGCCGGAGGAAGCAGCTGTGCCGGAGGAAGCAGCTGTGCCGGAGGAAGCAGCTGTGCCGGAGGAAGCAGCTGTGCCGGAGGAAGCAGCTGTGCCGGAGGAAGCAGTTGTGCCGGACGGCCCACCTGGAAGTCTGAAGCTAGCAGTTTCAGATGATATGGAAATAGTAGCTCCAGAGGGTGGTGAGGAAGAGGCCGTGGACCGATCACAAGTAAGGTCCCAATTTCCTCAGTTCACCTTTCATGACGAGGGGGATCAAGTGGCCAAGAACTTTGAGTTGGATGCGAGACCCTTCTACAATTGGGGTTTAGGGGGGGACATATTGGAGAGAGCCCGCCGTCGAGTGTCGCGTATATCTGGTGCTCAGGCAAGTGCGGTATCGCGTACTCATCTTGGAATTCCGGGGGCACACCGGGACTCCTTTTTGGACCACGCCAATGCAGTAGCTTCTTGGGATGAGACAGCTCAGCCTAGTGACTGTAACATCCCACGCTCCTGCCACTAGAGTACTACTTACGTAGATAGTCTAAAGCTGTGATAGTTGTTGGCAAGTCAGGTATCGACATAGAAACCGTCTTGTGTTGCGAATATGGTATGAGAATGCTTCTTGTGTTCTACTCATGAACTTTTAAATACAGACGCGTTTTGCTTGGTGTTAGGTATGAAAACAGACCTCTTGTGCTGCCAGCAGATAGCGATAAACTATGTGGTTATATGAGTTCAGTTAAATGTAATTATCACGTATGGACCGAGCAGATAGAGCGTAGTATGGCATATGAAGCTTTTTGTAGGGCATACAGCAAACAGTGATAATCGTCTGAGGACGTCTAGAACTACGGATGGGTGACTACGACGTTCTGTACTATAGAGCTTTAGCTATAACCTTAAGAGGCGGTCAGGAATTCAAGAGGATTAAAGAAGCCCACAGCTAGGAATTCGTGCACTTAGCATCTATGAAAACGACTCCATTGGTTTAACATAGCTGCCTTCATCACAGCCGCCACCATAGATACACGTCGAACATGTTACAAAAGAAGCAGAATAATAGGGATACCAAAAGGGGAGATTTATCTGTGGAGAGAAGTAATCAGCTGCAATTATCTAATGATGGTCCTACTTTTCAACTCACTGGTTCATCACGAATACATATCACAAATAGAGCACATTGGATGTTCAATACCGGGTGGTAACAGAATTACATTCTGCTTAAAAACAAAAGCAGAAGCATATCTAAAGACTTTTCAAATACAATAAAGCCAATAACGCGCCGTGTCTTCAAAACCTGACCGGCATCTCCAGCCAGGAACTTCAACATAGCAACGCTTACCACATGGGTTGATCAACTGGTCCCTGATGCTGATCAGCATATTCCTCCTCGGCATATTCCTCCTCAGCGGGATCCTCCTCAGCGGGATCCTCACCAGCAGATTCCTCCCCAGCATGTTCTTGCCCAATGGTAACTGGCCCAACGGGAACTAGCTGCCGATTGCGGGCGAAATAGTCGATCATGTCGTCGTCGAGCTCTTTCTTCTTCTCCTCCTCGGTCTTCTGGGTCGCCTTGCTCAACTTGGGGGCGTACCTCTTACCCTTACCCTTACCGGCGGGAGCTGTTTCGCCACCGGCATTGGCGGGTTTTCCGGATTTACCGGACGAGGCAGGTTGTCCGCCTTTGTCGGACGGAGCTGCTTCCAGCTCCTTCCGGCGCCGAATCATCTCATGCACCGGGACTTTTTTTATAGCGTCTTGCATAGCAGAAGAGGAAATGCCATGCCAGTCAATGAAGGTCGACTGGAAATTGCCTCGGTTGGCGCTCTCATTGCGGTCCGCAATGTGGACAGCCTGTTGTATCAAGGCTTCGCGTCTATTAACAGCCGCGGCACCCGACGTTGGGCCCGACGTCGCTTCCCAGTGTTGGAGACTGGGGTTATCCTTCACAACAGCGCCGATGACGGCACCGCCTCTGCCACGGATCATTTGAAGATCCTTGAAGGTGACGGCAGTGGGCCGCTCTCTCGGCGCCAAAGTAAGCTCAGACTGGTCTTCACCAGAGCTGGGATTGGCGCGCTTGGTAGTAGGCGCGGTCTCGCCTTCGCTGCGACCACGCTTCCCACCAGGCGCTTTGTTGGCCTTGGCCTTGGCTTCGGCCGCAAGTTCATCCAACGTCATATCAAGACGAGACTTGGTTGACGACATCGTGTAGGTAGGTAGGTATGTGTGTATGTGTGTGTGTGTGTGTGTGCGTGTATGTGTGTGTGTGTGTGTATATATATGTGTGTGCATATATATGTCGTGTCGTGTCGTGTCGTGTCTGTTGTGTCGTGTTTTGGTTATGTGGGGGGAGTCACTTGTGTAGGCAGAATTCTTTTTAAGTTAGGCAGATTGAACGCGTTCAGGATTAAGTGCAATTAGTGTTTAAACATACATACACAAAGTATGTACCTAACTGTTTAGGTGTATATGTATGTAGGTATGTAGGTAGGTAGGTAGGTAGGTTAAGCTGTATTGAATTCTAACACACAAAGTTCATCCTACAGATTAGATTTCTCTACACGGTTGCCTGATTCATCGAAGTATATCTTCTTCTCGCTGATTAACGCCTCTTGTAATGTAGTCCCTATTTGCACAGCGCGAAGAGCCCCAGTTGTCGTGAATGGTAGCTTAGTGTTGTCGAGAACAGCATCGGTGAACTCATTCGACTCCTTGAATTCAAATATGTCCATTAGAAATATTTCTCTCCAATAAGATACGGAATCATACTTACTGCGACAAATGCATATTCAAAACGCCCATAATAATCAGGTGGTACTTCACGAGTGACTCCTTGACCGGTGTACGTGTTCACGTGATTTGCTTGAGGGTTACCGTTGACGACGATTTTACCCTCAGTACCAATGATCTCGGTAGTATCTTCTTGGCCATGGGCCATCATACGAGAACAGAAGTAGTAAGCGATCTTGCCACCCCAGAACTCGACAATGCCGACGGCGTTATCACAGTCTCCATACTTTGCAAGGTCCGGATGAACGGCTCGGATCCCGGAAGCAGAGATGGATTTCACGGCAATATTGTCGCCGAAGAACCAAAGAGTCAGGTCAATGTCGTGCACTAACAGTGGGGTGTCAGTCAGAATCAGGGAATGGCATTCAAGTAGAATAGCTTATTCAGGGGTTTATACGAACCGCTCATGTCGGCGAAGCATCCGCCACTATGCTCGGCATATTTGACGAAAAAGTCACCAGGACGGTGCTTATCACATGTCTGTGACCGAATAACAACAGGCTGACCGATTGCACCTGTTCCCATTTTCTGGAAGGCATCTCTATAAGAGGCATCAAACCGTCGCGAGAACCCGCAAAGGAACTTAAGGTGT
Source organism: Eutypa lata (assembly GCA_022661535.1). Classification (NCBI taxonomy): domain Eukaryota; kingdom Fungi; phylum Ascomycota; class Sordariomycetes; order Xylariales; family Diatrypaceae; genus Eutypa; species Eutypa lata. The sequence goes on from JAKULF010000001.1 coordinate 1,667,799, forward strand.
GGTTTTGCCTCAGCGGCCTTCAGAACCTTGACACACTATCCAAGGGGTGGGTATTAGTACACGACCCATTATCGGATAAAGTTGAATTGTGATGAATAGAAACATAGATCGACTTACCGTGCCAATATCCAGGGAAATAGGCTTCTCACATAGAACATGGAGGTCTTTCGCAAGGGCGGCTAAGGATTCTTCTGCGTGTACCTTGGTAGCCGTGGCGATGACCACAGCTTGCAGCCCCTCGTGATTGAGCATCTGGTCATAGTCGGAATACAGTTTGACACCATAGGGTTCAAGATTCTCTTTGGCCCAGGCCCACTCAGTTTCATCGGGTGTGAAGGCAGCAACAACCTCAGCACGAGGAGTACGATGTAGGTAATTGACTGCATGTCGCTTCCCCATGCGTCCCAACCCAGCAATAGCAACTTTTAACTTTTGAACTGACATTTTAATGATGAAAGAAGGGAGGAAATCTAATACTGAATGTGATACGCTTTGCTAGGTTGAAGATGATCCTCTGCGCCTATTGAATACACAAGGCCGCTCGCTACATAATCATATTTAGCTTTCAACAGCTTCACTATATATACGTCTCAGTATAGTTCTCCGCATGTTCATCAGAGCAGCATCCCACAACATGACGCCCGGGCAAGACATCCTGCATTCGAGTGTCTTAAAGATCACCAGTGGAGAATACTAGGTGCATATGCCTTTCAATCATCGGAAGTACATGCGATTTGGTAAACAATTCTGTAATACCACATAACGACGTGTTGATGATGCACCATGATGAATGGGAATATATTTTCACGGAACTTTCTTCCTATTTTAATCAATATAGGAACTGGTTCACAGCAACGACCCTACGACATCATCTAATGTGGAGAAGTAGGCTAGGCCCCTTCAACCTCTCGGCGAACTTTTGCTGTTCTGGTCAATTTGTACGTCGCTTGCGATCTAATGATTGGCCCACATGATCTCTCGGCACCCTGACCCCTATCCACGATCTACTCTTATCCCCACTTAAATGTTATACCCCGGATTTCATATGATCATTCCCCACGTATATGATATTCAGCATCGTGAACGGTATACCTAGTCACGGTGGCCTCCTTACCTGTTTACTTTCCATTGGAATATACTAATATCCTGAAATTAGTAACATTTGATTGGGTAGCCAACTATGCCGCTAATGTACCCCGAAAATTTCAGACGGAGAAGCGTCGGGAACCTGGTGTCGACACTACCCCAGTGATGATCTAGATTCTGAATAATTGCTGGTACTACTACTCATCGTGCTGGGACGTGGGATAATGTACGTAATACGCAGGTCTACTTCCGGGCGGTAACTAATTCTATAGCCAACGGAATCGTAGTTCCGGATCTGACACTGGACTTATACATAACCCTAAGCTTCAAGACGCACCCATCTTCAGCCGAAGACATTGCGTAGAAACCCATCTACATAACTTGATAGGCTAATGAACAGTAGTCCGTGGGTCTTACCCTCATAGTTGCTACTTTGCATATTTCTGGGCAAAGTCAACTCAATGCCTCATGTTCTAAATAATAGCATCTCCAGAGTTTACCTAAATTCGGTGGAAATGTCAGGATTGGTGTTTGTATCTAATTACTAGGCGTTTAGCTTTGTATATGAGAACTTAGGTTCATCACTACTGTTATCACTACTTTGTGAAACTTGTATTGCGCGTTTTGGCAAGGTAAGTTCATTCAATACACTCCTTCTATCTCATTACATACAAATGTCGGGCCACGTACATATCCCGCCCCTTGTTATCGGTGAACTGGACTGGTAATTATTCAAAATGTGCCTCAACTAAAGAATTCGCCCGACTGCATTCAACTCCCATCTATAATGACCTTCTCCAAACCTTGACTGGCATCTCTCCAAGGATATGATTCATTGTTTCTAGCCTCTGCAACTCAAATCCCTGCTGTAAGGCAAAATCGTAACGGTGCACGAGTGAAGCAATGAGGACAGTCTGTTCTAGATAGGAAATATTGCGTCCGATGCAACCCCTTGAACCAGCTGAGAAGGTGATGAAAGAACTTTGGATTTGTTTGCCTTTCTCGCCAAGCCATCGCTCAGGAATGAAGGACTCTGCGTCTGGAAAGACTGACTCATCACGATGCGCTACCAACGCGGAAATGCTGACGGTGGTATTTCCAGGGACATACTGGTCCATGATCCAGAGTCCCTCTGGGGGAGTCTTCCGTGGGAGGCCGTGTGGCGTTGGTGGCTGTAAGCGCAATGATTCGTCTAAGCAGGCGCGTAGGTATGTCAAATGTTTCACTTTGTCGTAAGGAGCAACAATTTCGTCAGGCTCAAGAACAGCATCAATCTCTTCCCGAAGACGCTCCATTATCTTTGGTTGCTTGAGGAGCTCGTAAAGGACGTTCGCGATGGCAATTGCGGTAGTCACACTACCAGCGTTCATCATGATGTTGATTTCAGCCACAATCTCTCCTAATTCCAGGTTATGAGGGACTCCATTCTTATCTTCCATTAAGGCTTGGAAGAAATCGTCTAGTTTCTCTCCAGCCCGGTAGCGCTCGAGTCGTCTGGCTGATCGATGAAGAACAATACCTTCCCAGCCTGATCCGGATTCGGACATGCGCCTATAGAATGGAATAAGGTTGGAGATCTTATCCAGAATACCGTAGTTATCGTAGCTCCATATGAGAAGTGACTGCTTCCTCGCGTTGGGATATAATGCCTCTCGAAGATTTGTCTCGTAGGTTGACCCATCTAGCCGTTGGCCAGTAACACGGTCATGTCCTTTGTCAAGCAAGCCTAGACTCTCTGATAGACCAATGTCTGTGATCGCATCGAGAGTAAAGAAGTTCGTCCATGCCCGGTAATCGATCAGCTTATCCTTGGGGCCGGGATACTTCTGCCCCTGAGGAAGTGGACTCGTGCAGCACTTGTCGAACTCGGCAAACAGTTTGGTCACTTTATCGGCGACTTTGTATTCCCAGCCTTCAAGGTTCTTCAACGCATATGCTGACGACAGAACTTTCCTCTTCCTTGAGTGATCCTGCTTGTCTATCACGTCGGCGAGATGAAAGTGGGATGAGGCTGTCATGGAGTATGACTCGTCCTTGATACAGGGGGATCCATGACCGTATATATCCTTGATAGCCTGGACGCTACCAAAGGACAGCGTATTGGGGCCAGTACGCAGAATAGGTTCTTTCTTGTGAAGTTTGGCAAGGTGAGTCGAGCGAGCTCCACCGTGAGCCAATATCATAAAGGGGAGGTTCGAGACTCCGGAGAATAGGCTCATGTTAGGGAATTTTCGTAGGCCTGGATATTCTAGTTAGACGTCGCCAATTACACATAAAAGGGGAAAATTGAATCATTTACCTTTCGGGTCTCTCATGTAAACCATTAGGGGATAGATGACGAAATACACTACGAGAAGGAACAACAAGGCCACCGCGTACGGCGCACTAGCCGACAAACCGATTATCTCCGCCATGGTATTTGCGGACGACTCTGTCGTGAGAAACAGAGTACTGGAAAGTTCAAGTAGAATATTGACTGAAGTATTCAAGGCGACATAGTTCACTAAGCGAAGCCGTTCATAGATATATAGACTGACGTCCATGAATATGATGTAACTACAGCTATTTACAAGACTGACTACCAACGTAGCCACTCAGAGGCTCTAGATCCCACTCTGAGAATTCACATGTTACCTACAACATAGCCTAGTCACTGTATGCCCAACTTATCATTATAGTAGTCTTACACGAATACCCATGTCAACCCATATCGACTCAGGTTAGATATGTCTACCTGCATCAATGAATTCATACAGCTAAAGGGGGGCCTGACTGACGATACTGGATGGTCCTTCTAGCCCCGTATTAGCCCAACATACTGGTGGCAACGTGCTGCTGGCAATATTATCTGGAGCTTTAAGCGGGGATTCGCGGGGAAGTTGGGGTAATATTGTGACGTCTTTCTCAAAACGGCGAACTTCTCCGCAAGACTTGGTTCCCCACGAGATCCACATCCTTTCGGAGACTTTGTTCTCCACAGACAATAAGGGATAAAAATCCCCGACCAGCCACGAACAACACATTTCTGTTTCTGTCGATGTTTCCGCGGCGCCAACATCTTAACTTCAATCTCACGACTGCGACGACTCCCGCTCACCCATGTCCGCAAGCGGGTCCTCGAGATTGCACGGTTGCGAGGTACGTCGTCAGTCTCCTGGCTTACCTATGTCTCCACATCTCCGTTGTTTAATCCCGGTTGCAGATCATAGATGCTGACGCGGGTTTGTCATTGTTCTTGTAGTCCTGTCGAACAAGGCAAGTATGCCCTACCCTGAGTCTACACGATCCGCCGCCAATGGTGTGTGGCCCTGAAAGTCTCTTTGCTAACCCGACAAGCTTGCTCATATAGGCATGTCAAATGTAAGTGGCTGAGCGGTTATCATCGTGGTTTCTGGCCAATCACGGCTGACTCAAAACAGGTGACGAAGGCAATCCCTGTGCTCAATGTGTGAAGAAAGGGGTAGACTGTATTCGAGCTGTAAAGTTTCGCTTTCGTCATAGTTTCAATCCGAGGTAATTAGGCACTGTTACACTTCCTGTGTTCACCCCTATATTCATTCATCTTATGATGAAACCCCCTATGCTGACCTAATCATCTCAGTCTTGGCGACGGACAATATGAGTTTGCGCATTACCAGCCATGGTGTCGCGTAGCTGGCAAGAAGCTGAAATTCATTGATGAGAATATTGAACTTACTACAAACTATGACGAAGGGCAGTCGGAGTCCGAGGACGATAATCAGCAAGCTCATAACAAGTCCGCCTCTAAGCCCTCACCACCTGATCTACTACCTTCGATTGTTCATTCTCATGTGCAGGAGAATGTCACCGGTGTTAACCTAGGCCCAAGTCATATCGACATCCCATCTCTGTTATCAAGGGATAGCGATACATATCTCCCAAGCATTGTATTACCAGACATCATCGAGCATGAATCACCGAGAAACGACCAAAGATTACCCTCTCAACATGGGTTAAGCGACCCCTGGTCTCTTCAGGTTCAGACTTCTTTTGTCGAAGACGCTACTTCACGGCAACCCGAGAATGGTGGCATACCGGGCGGTCAAAGACATATACCCAGTGCTAATAAATATTCCTTCCCAACTGTTACATGTTTAGGTCTCTGCAAATCACCGTTAACTACCGAATCGAGATTTCCCATAAAAGACTCATACGAGGCAGAGTTAATTCGCTATTACGTGGATAGTCTTGCTCCAGTTTTTGATATCTGTGATGCAGAGATGTCCTTTGCAAGAACTTTGGTAGAGATGGCTAGATCATCACATACTCTACTCGATTCTATCTTCACAGTCTCGAGCAAGCATCGCTCTAGTCGTTCAGATAGAGTGAAACTCCAGCGTCCTTGCTCGGACTGTTTCCAGACGGCATTCAACTCTTGTGGCACGATGCTGAGTTCGGGTCTGTTCGCGTCTATCGTCTTATTATACTTCCACGAGTACATTGAAGGTAAGTTTCGAGGGTGACGTATTGCATATTTTCTCCCGAGCCATTATCTGTTACACTCTCCTAACCCCCAATGCCAGTTTGAGCATCTCAAAGGATGCACAATCTGAGCACGGATTAGCCCAAAACCTCATGGAACTTGGTATTCTGGTAAACTCTACTATGCTAATCTCGAGTCTGAAATTAGTCCCCGTGGAAGAAAACGATAATGGACCTATTTCCTTTCCAATATGCGATCTCTTAGACCTTCAAAGCCAATACCTCCTTCCTAATGGCCTACACCAAGCAGCATTTTGGGTTGGCTTGCGACAAGAAATATACCTAGCCATCATGAATGAGAGACCAACCGGACTATATCTTAGATGTTGCAATTTCGACCGTTCAATGGACTCAGCAGATGACGAGATTTGGGCCAAAAGGATCATACTACATCTAGTTGATGTCTTGGAGTACTGCTTCGGGTCCGACAGCAGCTATGATACTTACGACAACTTGGTTGAGTACTCGGTGGCTTGGGCTGCTTCGAAGCCTGACTCATTCTGCCCTGTCTATGTTCGACAGGCCCGAGGTGAAGAGACTTTCCCTTGGGTTGTCTTTCTGAACAACACTATTATGGTGGCTTTGCAGTACTATCATTTAGTCCGCATTCTACTCACAGCACATAACCCTAAGATACCGCGACTGGGTATTGCGCATAAAGTCGCTTCACGATCAATCGATGTCAGTCTTTGTCATAAATCTGTTACAGCTCCACTATAAAAGGATAATGCAAATTGACTTTCTCCTAGGCAGACATCAAGAATGATGTCAAAATTGTTTGCGGGATAGCAGAGACATTTAGCAATTACCACCCCACTCACTCGTAAGTTCTGGTGGCCTACCTAACTAGATGAGTGTAATGACAGTTAGCTAACCACGAACTCAGAGTCGCCGTTCTAGCAATTGCTCTCGCCGGGGACCGCTTTACCCACCGTCGGGAGCAGGAAGCACTCTTAGATATCTTGGTAAAAACGGAGAAGAAATGTGCTTGGTCTACTCAGTCAATGTAAGCTTCCTAGTGTGAAACACGCCCCTTTTCTATTGGTTCATTGGGTAGGGATATTTTATAGGTCTATGCATGCATGTTCATACTAACTTCTCATTAGTCAACATCATCTAAGAGAGATATGGGGCTGGTCTCTTACCCAGTTAAGAGTGGACATGAAAGAGAATCAGACAGACATTACTTATTAGCATATTCAAGTATCATAGCGGGATATTCTGTATCCTATGGGGATATCCTGTCCCTTGTCAGTCTACTTGTCTCATAAAATTGCTTCGATGTAAGTATCTACCTCTAAGTGTTGTATTATGCCGAGTCAAGGTCATGTATTAGCCCCATACATCTTCCTGCCACTTCCTCGTCCGCTTCATATGCCCACTCCACTCTAAAGCCTCATCCTCTTTCCATTCCCTCTGGTTTCCTAGAACCTCACAAATAGACTTTCCAACCTCCCTTGCCATGCTTGCTCTTCCGCAAATGTATACACTCGCATCATTTCCAACCATCTCTGAAACTTCAGTCCCTAGCTCACGCACTCTATCTTGGACATACGCCCTTGGTGTTTCGTGCATGCGAGAGAACGCAGTGACGATGTGCAAACTATCCTCCAGCACACTTGACGCCTGTTCTAATTCTTCGCGATATATGTAGTCCTCATCAGGCCGTCGACAACCAAAGATAAGCAGCATCTTACCCACTGGCTTGCCAATCGATCGAAGACGGGCGCGCTCCATGATAAATGCGCGGAAAGGAGCGAGTCCTGTCCCCGCTGCAATCATGATTAGAGGGCATGATGACAGGGCAGGAAGCTTGAACTTCGACCGACGAACGTGTGCGTGGACCAAGCCACCAGCCAGTGTTTCAGCGGGCCCCGAAAGTGCATACGTGAGCTTTGCAGGGCTTTCCGCTGTTCCTTGGTTACAGTGCGATTCGGAAAGAGATAGTAGATAATTAGTTGCAAGACCAGGGATTGATACTACCGGTGTGCTGCTATTAGTCAACTCGGTGTTGGCCACGAGTACCGTGATGCTGGGTGAACGTGGTGAGGTAATACTAGAACTGGATATCGAATAGTAACGAGGCTGCATTCGAGGTAATATTTCGACCAAGTATGACAAGGAGAGGCCCTGCCACGTAGAGTCTTCGCCCACTGCCTTTGATGCCATCTCGAGAAGACTACCCACGGTGATATGTGTCCGAGATAGGAACTCGGCAAACGTATCTCTATCCTGGCTGAGGCCTAGCAAAAACTCCTTCACAGCAGACGAAGGTGCGAAATTCGCCAATCCGCGGACAGTAGCTCGTGAAACAAGTGCGCTAATTTCGAGATAATATCGGAAAAGGGCATCGATGCTGGTAGGCGACGGGATCTTGACTTTGATGGCGGGGTCGAGAGAGGAGATTAGAATTGGAGTGTCACGTTTTTCCGAGAGTCCAAGAATGGTTACAAGACGATCTATCTCTTGGTCCGGATTGATTGGCCAGACTGCGAGATGGTCGCCTGTCTTATAAGTAAGCTCGGGCGTGTTGCTAATATCCAATTCCATGTGGAGACAGTTTCGACTAGAAGACGTGAATAGCTCTCGGGATTGTTTGATTTTTAGAGCTCGGATCTGAGAGTTGGCACCTGATTTCCCAATGTCTGTTACGTGAACTGGGTGGCCAACGTGTAGGTCTGCCAAGTCTAGGGAGTCATCTTCTGTGACCTTCAAGGCGGGCTCGTAGCAAGCTTCTAGGCCGCCTTGGCTCTCTATGAACCCGAGTCTTTCACGAAACACATCGCATAAGCTGTCCTTCCAACTTAGAAAGTCTTCCTCTGTAGTGCCTCGACGTGCATCGGCTTTTCCAACCGGCATGAGGCTCTCAGCACCACCATGTTGTAGCCCCGCGACTACTCGGTCCACGACTCGATTGTAGTGTTGATAGTCGCTGTTTCCAAGCCCGAAGGCTGCGTAGCGAAGAGAAGACAGAGAACCGTCTTTCATGTGCGTGAGCCAGTCGCAAAAGAGACAGGCATTGTCACTCGGATCTCCTTCCCCATACGTTGCGAGGATAAATATGGCGATTTTCGCACGGGGCAGCAACCTGATAGTATCTGCATCGTAATCGGATAGATCTGCTGCCATTGCCTCAAGCTGGAAGCGTCTTGGAAGCTCATGTGCTAGGCTGTTGGCGAACCCCTCAGCTGTTCCAGATTGCGAACCCCAGAATATGATGACATCTTTGCCCTGGGTATAATATTAGCAACGTGCTCACTCATTGGTCTGGCCGGGTGTTTGTACTAGTTCCTCTGCTTTCTCAGCTATATTTCGTGTTGTAGCTTTTCCCGAACCACCATCGACATCAGTCGCCTGTGGTCTTTCGAACCAGAGATGCTGATAGGGGTTCGGTTTGTCCCATGCATAGCCACGCAACGCGTACGCGGATAATGCGACGCTTATAGTTGCCAGAGCCAGTGCATCTACGAATGACGAAGGTGCAGCCTGACCCAGGAGCCTCAAGGCATCATCACCGTGAAAGAATTTGTGTCTGAAGAGTTGAGACTCCATTATGGATGTGTCTAATACTAGTGTAGGTAGGTGGTTCAATGCATAAGACTATACCTCAAGCATCGAAGAAGACTCACAAGTATGAGACTTTCTATAGCTACATTTAGTTGACGTTTTCAAATAACCGTACGAACTCTGCCAATCTATCTATCAATATATCAAATTCTCAATGCAGCATAAAATCTGAGCTCAGCACCTTAGAAACTGACGTAATGAATTATTGCCCTATAGTTCTCATTGTATGAATCTCCACTTTCCTAATCAAGCATCGTCCGGAGAAGATTTCTTCTTTCACCATTCCGGCAGGAGCCGATCTGACCATTCAAAGCTTAAGTAAGTATTTCGTGTGGGAACAAAATAGAAGGCAGGACTTTGCAAACGAAAACTGGGGCACTATGAGAGCCATCTGCTTCGTACCGCCTTAACCCTTTTGGAGAAAGACCTTTAAGATCTTAGGAGGGTTAAGCGTTCAGGAGAGTATCGTTTCGTGGGATATCACAGACTTTAAGTACAATGTGGCTCTGTATCAACCCCTAGTCTGGAAAGTTGAAATCATTAAATTGCAACCTCTTACAACACACCCATCAACAATAGGTATGTGCAGGAACACATGTAGCATAAGAATATATCTCTTGTTAAGCTAAGAGATCATTGCGAGATACGTTCATATGATGAGATCTCTCCTCCCATTGCGCCGTAAGTTCTTCAACGATGCGTGCCGTCCGCCAACCCGATCTCATCCCAAAATTATTCAGAAACTTGACTACATCGTCCTGCTCTCTCTTGATTTTAAAATATGACCCGCCTAAAGAGATTATGCAAGTTAGAGATGAGCTCATGGTTGCACCAGCACGTGCTCATGGCGGCCTGCAGCGACAGTGATCGGGCTTGACTTACATGCTTGCAGCGTATGGGAAGCTGTGAAACTCGCATTTATCACTGATGGGTTGCTAATAGCAAGCCCAACTAGCAGCCGTAGATTCTTAAGAACTTCTTCCTACAGGTCATTAGAACCTTTTAATGCTGAAGTTATACTTGATCGGGTAATAGATACTCACATCTGCATCTCTCCTTTCTAACAATGTGTTGAGCGACGGCTTACAAAGATGAGGATTGAAGATCGCAAGGAGAATTCTGGCAAGAAAGTAATGCTGGTATGCCGCAACTGTAGCACACACCTGTTAATCTTTTTCAGGAATATGAAACCCCTTCAACCGTTTCGACACTCACTATAAGCTGGACGTGTCACCCAAATAACAGGAAACGCGGAGTCGCCGGCGGCTCCATCTTTGTTTTGATCTCCGAGGTTATCCACCCAAAAAGGAGTGGAGTCAGCCGACATAGACATATGCCACCGATTGGCGTCGTCGTTCAGTCGCATCCAATCATCGATATTCAATGTCGTAGACGTAGTCCGAACCGTTCCTGACCCAAAGGCATACGCTAAGAGTTGCCCACATATGAAAACGGCTCTGTTGGCCAAAGCCTCAGCAGTGTTATTGATAAATGAGCTGGACTGTTTGTAGTGATCAAGTCCGATGTACAGGGGTTGAGACTTCGTGAGAGAAACGTAAATATCTTGCCGAAGCACGACCCAACTGGCTGCTTCTCCGAGACCACCTGTGGCTGCTAGACTGGAAGCTGTGTTCAATAACCGCGCACTGCCATACAAGTGAGTCCCTAGATCAGTATCTGGACATGAGTCAGTGGAAAGCTTAGTCTAAATTTGTTTTATCACTTCCAAACCTGTTCTTTCCTCATAGAGGCGGAGTAGTACGATAGCAGCTAAAACATTCTCGTCGAGAGCTTCTACAGGGCCATCTAGAATAGGGATAAGCATCTGCACAGCCCGACTGTGATAGTCGGCGGCACGTCCATGGCTAACGCCAGAAACTAACGCGATGAAGCGGGACGAAAACGCAAGTATCCCGTAAGATAGGATCGGAAAACGATATGCACGTCGGGGAACTTCGAGACCGAAGTGGCATAGCGGATCGCAGATGTCAACCTAGCTTAAGATGTTACCCAGTTGGTATTCCGGGACAGAGTACGCCAGTTACAAGTTACCCATGAAGATAAGTCTTGCACGTAGTGCATAAAGAGGCGGGCCTCTTCGTCGTCGCCGAATATGAGCGGGATCTTATGCGGGCTGCGTGTGGGGGGAGTGCAGATCGGAGCAGTCATAATGCTTCCACTAGAATGTCTAAGCAACATTGATCAGTAAAGGAATGATGTCACCAAGCCTACTTGTTTTCTTCTTCATTTGTTCCACTGGATCCGCACGTGGAGACAGGGAGCAAAGAGGGCATCGGGCAGGCCCAGGCTTGACCCGGGGTGCTTTGGTCGGACATCTTAAGTCAAGCTTCGGATCGGGCCGTCTAGTTGAGTACGAATGAGATACCGGGAGGGTTTCCGTTCGTGGAAAGCAATCCTCTTCATTAGGTTGAATACTCCTTAGGTAAATACTTAGAGTCTAAAGTCTCCGACATCATACTACATACTCCACCTATCAAGTTTCAATCCTTTGTCGAATAATAGCCGTGATTCGTTCCGTTCGTCCATGAGACTTTACGCCCCTCCTGACGTCAAGATGTCTCCACCTCAATGGTAGTATCATCCAATATACTATCCGACATTACACAATGGTAGTATAAGGATGGAAACTAGTGAAATAAGAAAGAACCTCGTGATTCAGGGGAACGACATTGAGCGGCTATCCGTGGGGGTTCCTGCAGGAAAGAGGGAAATGTTGTTTACTACGTAGTAGTGTCTGTTCACGTCGCACTCTGTCGATCAATTCAAGCCTCATTACTAGTAAGTTTTGCCTTATGATTGGACGGATGATTCTGTGCCTAGAAATAGCGTCGGAATCTTTTTCCTAGCTGGATAAAAGAGTAATGTTTCCTGCAACCTAAAGTGGAACCAACCAACAAGAGGTATTACTTCCTATCTACTTCATAACCCCCTCCTCTAACTATTAACGAGAGAGAAATATTTACAGGTTTCATTACTACATGGTACCTTCAAACATAACCCTAAGCTCCAAACATGATACTCCCGTAATATCACCCTCATTCCCCGCATCCCCCCACAATGTACCCCAGAGTTTACCCCAGATAATTAGGACATCAGTTATATCCAATAGGACGCATGTCGATTCCCCTTAGCCTTGAATATAGGTAGGTCATCGGGAGGGGTCGGGAGGAATCCTTGAAAATTGCTTCGTAGGACCTCGACTGGACCTTTGTCATGTACTGTAGAGTAGAAACTGCCGAGATGGTCGATCATTCTTGGTCCGTCTATAGCAGGAGTAGTAGGAGTCTTCTATCGGAACTTGGTAGGCCTAGATAGTGACTATCAGCATTTTTGCTCTATTTAAGGCTACTTATAGCCTTGCCCAACGCTTTCATGCATGTCAAATCTAAGGCAGAGAGTTGCAACCACCTTGATAAACCTCAAGCACAGCGACGTCCATATTATGACCGTGTTCATTCCACCCACCTTGCACTTCTCCCAGCCAAAGTGTTCGAGCCATGTCATCAACATCAATCGACAAGTCCTCAGATAAGGATGCTACATTGAAGGTCCCTGAAACTGCCGACCATGTCGAAGACGTAAGGATAAGCAGTATCGAGGGAGACTTCGACAACTCCATAGATGATACTAAGCCATCGACAGCGGTATGGATGATTGTGTTCACGGTAGCCATGGGCGGCTTTCTTTTCGGTAAGGACTACCAGTCAACGCCCTCAAATGCTTTCATGGGGTAGCCAATTTCCTAACCTATGTTGTCCAGGTTATGATACCGGAGTGATTTCCGCCGTACTTGTCAACCTAGGCGAAGATCTTGGCCACCAACTTAGTTCTAAGGAACAGGAACTCATTACCTCGATAACATCTGGTGGTGCCCTCATCGGGGCGTTGATTGCCGGGCTACCGGCCGATAAGTTTGGCCGCAAGTTCGGCATCTATGCCGGCTGCTTACTCTTCCTCATTGGAAGTGTCGTACAGGCATCTGCTTATACCGTAGCCCAGATGACAGTAGGCAGATTTATCGTTGGTCTGGGCGTTGGTTCTGCAGCTATGATTGTCGTAAGTAAACACTAGCCCTTGTGCTTTGCATCCCCTAGGTATGAAAGTTTAGACATCAACGCTAACGTTCAATCTGTCAGCCCCTTTACATTGGAGAGCTCGCACCCTCGAAATACCGCGGGCGGATGATAGCATTCGACAACCTAAGCGTAACCTTTGGCCAATTAATCTCCTACGTCCTCGGTGCCGCCTTGACCAATGCTTCTCATGGTTGGAGATATATGGTTGCAATTGGTGGTGTACCGCCCATTATATTGTCCATATGCCTTATGTGGTGTCCGGAAAGTCCCCGTCAGCTACTTATGCACCACAAGGTCGATGTAGCTAGGAAGGCTATTGCCCGCGTGTATCCCGAAGCGAATGAGCACCAGGTTCAGGCCAAGATCAATCTGATAACATTCGAAGTGGAGCGTGAGATGCACGCGGGGGCTGACAAGTCTTTGTGGTGGCAATTCAAGCAGCTACATTCCGTGCCTTCCAACCTACGTGCTCTCATTGCGGCATGCACGGTGATGGCTAGTGAGTTTCATCTTATACACTGATACATATCTTATCCGAGTCCTGTAAAGTACTGACGAAGCTCTAGTCTCGCAATTGGGTGGTTTTAACACGCTTATGTACTATTCCGCGACCTTATTCGGTCTTGTCGGTTTCACCAACCCAACAGCTGTCTCCATCACAGTGGGCGCTACCAACTTCATCTTCACCTTGGTAAACCTAGTGATTATCGATCGAGTAGGGAGGCGGCTTATACTGCTAGTCACAGTCATTGGCATGGTAAGGGAGCCCATTCATCTCCATTTTCTACGTCTAGGTACACAGAGCTAATGGTAGTTACTTATGTATAGTCAATTTCTATGGCCGTAACCGCCGTAGCGTTCCATTGGATTCCAATATCGAAGGATCTTACACTTGAAAGCTCGACCGTAAACTGGGCCGGCATTCTCGTCTTAGTTGCTATCATCATCTACGTCGCATTCTACGCAAGTGGAGTAGCCACCATCGGCTGGGTTGGAACTGAACTGCTTTCTCTTGAAGTACGTGCGCTCGGGACAATGATGAATACTGTGACTTGTTGGGGCTGCAACATTATCATTGCCTCAACATTCCTATCTATGATGAAGGAAATGACTCCCAGTGGGGCGTTTGGATTTTATGCTGGCATTTGCTTCTTCGGTTGGATATTTGTGATCTTCTGTTACCCTGAAGTGAAGGGCATCCCCCTTGAGAACATCCGACAGGTGTTTGAAGATGGGTTCGGAGTCCAAAAGGCGAAAAGACTCCAAGCGGAAGCCAAGCAGGCACGTCAAAGCACCCAGGTGTAGATTCAACAACCATTACCTATGCCCGACATTTGAGGTCACAAGGGAACTAGATTCATTACTTTTGAACTGAATTTATTATTCATTTACTGTCATGATGCGTATTATATCATGTGAGGTGCTATACATTTTTGACTTTGAGCATCATCACTCCAACCTTGTAAATCCGATGCGGCTATATGTCCCATCTATTTTGAGATCCAGAACTGAAATAAGGATCAGCGATTCACTCAATAGCATGTGATACTTAGTGATATCGTTACACAGTGATTCCTACGTTTGTAGCATTGCGCGACCGTAGCGAACGGTAGTGTATATAAGGGGCCAGATGGTGAAGACTATTGCCAAGGATATGGGTAACTGCTATATCTACCTATGGAGAACTAACGATTTATGTATATATAGAGAATCGTTATAAGCGCGTATAAATATAGGACGGTGTATAGGACGGTGTGTAGGACGGTGCAACGATATCTTCCGAATGACTAGGTGAGATTATAGTCTCATGACTAAGCTAGAAACGCGCTTAGGCCGACAGCATGGAAATACACGTGAGATGTATGTATGTTGGAACTAGAGGCTAGGGCTCCTTACCGTTTAAACGCCTACCCAACTCCTCCCAGATTCTCCCTTGCTTATATTTCTCTGTTCTGAGTTTTCATTTCGAAACTTCATCTCCGCTTCGCATCTGTTTCTCTCTCCTCTCATCACCCCCATATTCATTCCAATTGTTTCGAGACTATCGGTCTTCAACATGGCACAAAACATTGACAAGCTGTACGAAGACGCTATTGCGTCCGGACTACTCCCTGGTATTTCGCTTTTTGCCGGGGATAAAAATGGTAAGCTCTTCTTCTTCTAAGGATCGTGAGCGCAGCTGACAAGGCCCTAGGCAAAATACTGTACTCAAAGTCGCTCGGCAAAACTGGCGTAAATGAAGCCGATGCCCAACCTTTTACAGCCTCTACAATATGTGCTGTCGCTTCAATGACTAAGCTCATGACTTCGGTAGCTGTTCTTCAATGCGTAGAGGATGGTACTCTAAACCTGGACAGCGATGTGAAACCCATACTCCCAGAGATTGGGAAGTATGGCAGGATAACAGGCTTCGACGATGACAAGAACTCTGCCATTTTCACCCCTGATCCAACAACCATCACTCTCAGGATGCTCTTATCTCACACATCCGGTCATGAATACGACTGGTTGAACCCCCTCCTTGGGAAGTGGCGGGCTTCGCGTAACGAGTTCCCCTGGAGCGGTCCGACAGTAGAACACAAGTCCGCTTTACCCCTCGCCTTTACACCGGGAACCGGATTTGCCTACGGCGCAGGACATGATTGGGCTGGGAGGGCGGTAGAAGCCGCTACTAAATCCAGTCTTCACGATTTCATGCACGCGCGTATCTGGAAGCCCCTAGGGATTGAGAAAGACACCAGCTTCCACACCTTCGTTACGGACGACATGAAAAATAGAACAGCCAGCCTCAGCACGCTTAATGAAAAGGGTGAACCGCCGGCTAAGGATGCCTCGGACTTCGATCTCTTCCGGGGCGGCATCGAGTGTTTCGGTGGGACCGGCGTGTATACTTCGGCAGAGGCGTACTACACTTTCGTGTCTGCGCTCCTCCGCCGTGATCCGAAGCTCTTGACAGCGACGTCTTATGGTGAGCTCTTCCGCCCACAACTCGATGAACAATGCGAGCAGGCATTGAATGACTACATCGCCCTGTCGCCGGCGCACACGCAATTTCTAGGCATGCACATCCCCGAGTCAGTCAGGAAGACGTGGAGTTTTGCGGGCTTGGTCGCAAAACAGGGTCAAGAAGGACGATTCAGCCCTGGGACCGCCCTTTGGGGTGGAGTCCCGAGTTGTGTATGGATCATTGACAACGAAGCCGGAATATGTGGGGTGGCGATCTGTCAAATCCTTCCTCCTATGCATCCGTCTATTCTAGCATTGCATGAGCAGTTCCAGAAGGAGGTCTATCAGCACATTGCGGGGAAATGATTATATCGAATTATTTCATACATATTTAAAAGGTAGCGATCAGGTTTTGGATTCAGGGGTCAATTCATTCAGGGAGATGCAAGTTGATAACGTTTATGTTCGACAAATCGCCCATTGGCATGCTCTTATAATGTCAAAATTCGGACGATCCCACTGACTGTAAACATTATTGACACAGAATCAAAACCCTAGAGCGACATGTTAACGAATCCCAATCAAACGTCTAAACCACAGTCCATATCCAGCTCCAGGGCAATGCCCTTAGATTCGAACCGCTCCACTGTACCAATCAATACTGCGCTTCAATTTTTCTTGATACTTCAGGCCCCTTTGACAGCCTCCCCTTTGTGTCTACAGTTTATTGCCAATGTAGAACCTACTTACGTGCAAATCTCCGTTGCACAAACACCCCTGACAATGCGACTAGTTGAACAACAGCACAGATCGTGAACGCTAGTCCAACACCAATTCCGTTTACCATCGGAGTCACGAAACTCGTTCCACCAGCAGCAAATAAACATCTCGCCAAGTTCAGACTTGCGCTTGCTGCAGCACTCTGATCGGAGAAAACGTCGACGAGATAAGTCATAACGACAGACTGCGTAGAAACAGCTGTCCAGCCTGTGATGAAAGTAGACACAATAGGGACAGCGATATGAACATGATCGGGATACTGAATGGTCCAGCCAAAGAGAAGGATAGATAAACATTGAATGGTAGAGAAGGCGGGAACAAGTCGAAGGCGTGCCTTTTCAAGTGGAAAGCGGGTCTCAGGGGTAGCTTTCGAACGACCCGCGTTGTTGCTCATCTCCGTATCCGCTTGCGTCAATGTACTTTCATATTTAGCTTTGACGCGACGGTACTCGATGTCGAGGATTTTTCCAGTGATCAGTGTGCCAATCATAGAGCCTACTCCATTGGCAATGAAGGTCAGGCCTATTTGGGTTTCACCAAGACCATAGCTGGTGTTGAATAAAGTAGACATGGCGGTGATGCTCATTTGCCAGACAGCATAGTAGATGGCGAGGAAGACGATAATAGGAGCAGCCTGTTTGCTGATAAGGATGCGGAAGGGTCCGGTAATGTCGATGTACTTTCTTGTCCCAGGCGGAGGTAAAGCTCCTTCCGGATCCCACTTCACCTTAGTGGTCTTTAGGTAGAAGCGCAGAGGATACCTGGCGATGGTGTTCGACGGCATCCCACTTCCGTTTGCAACAATTGACCTCAGGGTTTCTGGGAGGAGAAGGATCAATAGGAGTAGAAAGACACCGCTGTAGATTGCCAAGAATGAGAAGATGGCCCTCCACCCCAGAGACCCTGCTAGGGCACCTCCGATAACTGGGCCGATTGCAACTGGCACAAGTAACCCAGCCTGGAAGATTCCCATGAACCCCCCACGCTCAGCTCGAGTGGTGATATCACCAATCACACCAGATCCTATCGCGATCGTACTCGCGCTTCCCGTACTCTGCAGACATCTCAGGACAACCAGAGTTGCATAGTTCTTAGTTTGCGACAAGCCGACACAGGCGCCAAGAAACACAAGGAAGGTACAGCAGTATGCCACTCGGCGCCCCTTGACATCAGATATGGGTCCCCATAGGCTAGGCGCTATACCTTGGAAGATGAGGTACGATGTGACTGTGAGGTTGACGAGTTCCACCGAGACGTTGAGGTCGTGCGCTATTGTAGGAAGTGCAGGGAAGTAGATGTTGGATGCGAAACCAGAGACTGTCTTTATGTTAGCTCGTCAACATGCCACTTCCTTGCACACCTTGCACTTACAAGTTGCTGCAGTAGAAACAATCGTGATAATCAGCGCTTTTTGCCTCTTGCCGAAGATGCTATAAGGCTCTTCTAGAATCGGTGATGGTGCGGGAGGTGAGTTTGGAATAACTAGAGCTTCTTGCGGCTGATCTCCAGCAGCCATCGTTGGATGAATATATCGCTATATATAACTTGCTTATTCTGTGTAGAAGTTAGTTTCCCTAGTGATATGAAGTCGAGGATATCTTGAGTGTGAATCTGCTTCTTATATCACCCTGAACGGAGTTGAGTGGCTGACCTAGTTGGTCGGAGTTGAGCGTGTCGAAGTGGATCAAATGGCGGAGTTGAGAGCTGAGTTCCGGAGGGTAGGCCAATCAGGGGCTTCGTGGAGTCTAAGACGGCCATGGGATTCATAATTGACGTGTGATTGAGACTACTGTTGATACTAGGAGGACATAATGCTCATTACATGCTTTGGTATTCTGTTGCGCCCGATTTATACTGTGCTTCTCAGGCTGATTTGACTTTGGGTGTGATCATGTCGCCCTTAGGTTAAACTTGATGATGAACTTTGATCGACGTCGTTAGAAATATCCCTGGGTGACAAACGATCATCGTTGGTTTCTTCTCTACTTGAATTGTCACCAGTTCATGCTGAACAATGTTTGAAGATAGTGCTCGATATATAGATTATATGTAGACATTGTAGCATCAACAACAGTAGCGCCTCAAATCCCGCCATGCGTGCAGCTAGTAACTGCATATATCATTGTTCCAAACTCATCAACGCTCTCTAACCACTTATCAGCTCTATTACGCCTTTCGAGCATCTCATCTTCATCTCCTAATACGTCCGTAGGAATAGGCCAAGTCTCATCGATACGAAACCCTCCTTCCTTCCAATCCACAAGATGAACATTATATTCCGTTTCCCATTCGTGTCGCGTCTGTGCTCTCCACAAGGACTTGTTGGACGGAGCGGGTAATCCTTCTAATTCAGTCCCAAGAAAGGTCTGGAGACCGTCCAGAGCTGAGAGCACGTTATCAAAAAGATACATCGTGAACAGGGTCCGCCGCTTTGCCTCAACGACGACCCAAGCCTCCCAACGGGGACGGCTATGGTGCTTCTCTGCAATGCACATGACTCCTTGTCGGCTACTGCAACATGCAAGATCTTGAAGGTTCATCATTGCTTGTCGGAGGAACGAACTCGAAGTGTCGCCGAGTCGGAAAAATAGAACCATCGAGTAAATCAGATATGCCTGAAATGTTGCAAGGAGGGACCAGTCGTCATATGTTTCGCGCTGGGCATATAGTCTGCTCATCTCCCTTTGCAGTACGTCTGCAGTGACGCTCTCGCTACCTGGCAGTGGCTTTTCACACATGCGAACTAAGCTCAGGCAAGTGGATAGTGGTGGGCTTGATGATGTCGCCATCACTTGCGAGGAATGTACAAATGGTGGAACTCCGCGGCCGTGAACAGTAACAGCCGCATACGACTTGAGAATCTTAGAGATGAAGAACGTGGTGTTGGCGGAGTATTCCTTGATCTTCTGTCCGGGTACGGGAACATAGGGGTTCAGCCACCGGTTTCTAATATCGTCTACATTAATAGGACTGAAGACCTCCAGATTTGAAAAGTCCAGCGTCTCAGAGGCACCCGATTGGGAATTTGTAGCGCTTAGCCTCAATCCTTGTAGAGTCTGATCTCCAACAGTTGACGACGAGGATACATTGGTCTGACTGCAGCCACTCATAGATCCTGTCAGTTCAGGAACTAAACTCCAAGTATCTATTCCTTCAGACGAATCGCATTCAGGAGTTGGATGCAGGTCCTGGGATGTGGAAGGAATACTGGTTGTTGGACGAGTTCTGCATACTTTACCGTTGACACCCGTGCCAGGGGCGGAGTCTCCGGGCGGCGCAGCTTGAGGATAGGCACATGACAGACCTCGCTGGAGACACCGGGTGCAACGCCTTAATTTGCGATCGCACTTTGCCTTAGCAGCAGAACAAGGGTGACAAGCCTTTTGGCGAGTAGTTGCATACCTTGGAGCCCTCATAACGACACGACAATCTCCCCTTGGTATTTGGATTATTAACGAGTACATTATGCTTTTATCGTTACATCAACCAAAAAGCCTTAGCCATAGAGAAGCTAAGGCGCAGCTGTGGCACAGCCACCCCCACGAAAAAATGCCTGATGTGAAACCATCTCCCCTCTCCCCTGTCCACCCCGTAAATCATCTTTCTCACATACATACTTAAGTACTTATGCATATGTTCGATGTTTAAAGTCGTTACTATCACACCAATCCTGTTGTCTTGATCTTTATTTGACAATTTGCACTCGTTTACTCAAGTAACCATTAAGAATAATTTTTGGCTTCAAGCGCATTCATACATTTCAAGGGCACAGGCTTATAAGATGAGGAACTTCCTGCAAGCTCGGCTTCACCTCGCAGAGAAATATGCGTACATTCCTCTTCCAGATCAGGATCACATCCGACTAGCCACGATCTACCCAGGAGAATACAACGATGAGATCGTCATCAGCTTACACGCCTCCCCTTTCCATGAGAAATCGCCACCAATCTACGAAGCACTATCGTATGCATGGGGTTCAGGGAAAGGGACCAAACAAATCCTGGTAGACCCTGAGTCGTCCGATCCCCGCAACCGCAGCCTCACTCGGCTCAAAATAAGTAATAATCTTACTGTCGCGCTTCGACATTTACGCCATCGAGATGACCCTCGAATCGTGTGGATCGATGCCATCTGTATCAATCAACAAGATAATGTCGAGAAGGGTCCACAGGTCTCAAAGATGGGTGAGATCTTTCGACTTGCTACGAGGGTCATCGCCTGGCTTGGTCCTGAAGAGAACCATAGCTCCCGTGCTATGGATGTAATGGAAGATATTGGGTCACAGGTTCAAGTTGATTTCACTTTCCAGTCGATACAACCAACAGAAAAGTGCAGGGATCCCAGCTTGGCCGACCAGTTTAAATTTCTTCCTTTGGATGCAAAAGACACGGAAGCAATTCGCCATCTGCTCGGTCGACAATGGTATGAAAGACTCTGGATACGCCAGGAGATATATTTGGCTAATCCCCAGGCCGTTGTTGCATGTGGCCACCGGACAGTGAACTGGGTTAAATTTCGGTCCGCGCTGTATATACTTATGCGAAAGCCAGTTCCATGGTCTAAGGGATCAAATGGCTTGGTTCTACGATTGAGTTTCCTTCGAGGGTTCATTATACAGTTCCTACCCGTGGACTTACAGGAACTACGGACTAGCTTTCTCGATTGTGAATGTAGTGATGCTAGGGATCGGATATACGCAGTAATCGCTTTGCTTGGATCTCATCAGAAGAGCTTAATACCAGCACCGGACTACGAGAAGTCATACATCCAGGTATACAGAGAAGTAACGTTGGAATACTGTCTCTTCTACCGAAACGTCAATATTCTTCGCAGCTGTGAGTTTCGACAGGGTGCTATTGGCCCAAGCTGGGTTCCAGATTGGTCAAAACCTATCTCAAGGCCCCTCCCTGCTGCAACACTTTATGCTTGTGGGCCATTTGGTCGAGAGCTTGTCACTCCACGAGATGGGGTGCTTGGCCTCATGGGCGTATCCAGAGGGTGTATTGAAGCTTACCAAGACATTCCGAACTATTTAGATTTCACAATGGGGCCGGCAATACAGGAAACCCGGACATTAATCCTCGGCCATGACCTCTCTGGGGAATATGTTACCGGCATAAGTAAGATGGAAGCTTATGTAAGGACACTTTTATGCGACTCTGTTGATGATACTACTCAAGATCCAACATCTACACCGATGATAACCTTAGCCGGCGCAAAGGACTGTGTGAACAAGATTCTCTCTGGGGAGCAATTTGTTGAGGATGAATACACAGGTGGCTCTAACTTGCAAAAATTCATGGAACAATTGGGCTCATCCATTAGCCAGAGGCGCCTAGTCAAGAGCACGAACGGATACATCGGCCTTGCTCCGCCATCAACCGAGGCCGGTGACGAAATCTGCGTTCTTCTTGGTTGCATAGCCCCAATGGTGCTAAGACCTGTAGGTAATGGAGAATACATTGTTGTTGGTGAATGCTTCATACTCGGTCTCTCACGAGGCGAAGCTTTGCTCGGACCCCTCCCACGAAATATCCGGCCAGTATTTGAATATCAGGAAGAAGGCGGCTATCAACACGGGTTTATAGATGACTCATCGGGCAGGACGTTCTACCGGGATCCACGACTCGACTCCCTGCAGCTCGACGTCGACGTCCACGTCGAGAATCACGACGATGGATTTTTCCGCCAAGGTGGTCTGATTTATGCGGACCAGGATGCATTAAGACGGCACGGTGTTGATTTGAAATGGTTTTATCTTGTGTAAGATAGTTTCCAAGGTAGATAGTCTGTATGTAATCCAAATAATGTTTCAACATAAAAGAAGCTGCAAGTCATTCATAGAGCATCCTAACTACCCCTTACTTAGAGCCAAACCCATCCTATAAAGAAAACCATCATGTATACCCGAGGGATGCACGATGAGCAGATCTCTTCCACAAATGGGGGGTCATGTATCAGTTCTATGATACATGTACAATCTCAGGCCACAGCTATATTGTAACCTCAACGGCCGTCTCCGAACTAGTCAGACCCAGTACTCTACCTGCCCTAACCCACACCCACTCTCGATCGCATTATCATTTGTTTTTCTCACCACCCTTACCATCGTAACTTACTTCGTGACGTTGGTAGGCGTAACGGCATACGTTGGTCTCACATATCTAAATAACACACACACATGACGTTAGAAACTAACAACCCCTTTACAGATTCCGCGAAGTAAAGAGACTCGAAGAAGAATAGGCGGGAAACCATACCTATCAGAGTTGTAGACCTTGAAGTTCTCGCCGAGCAACTCCTTCTCCCGGGCCTGGTCGGCAATATGTCTCCGAACAAGATCGCGGTCCTCCTCGGCTTGCAGGAGGGGGATGAGGTGAATGCGCGACCACATCTTCTCACGGGCCAGCTCACTGTTTTTCCCGTTGTATTAGCGCTCACGTCACTGGTATCATGATAATAAAGACCCGTCCATTCCCTAGTAGATAGAGCGGAAGAAGGACAGAGGATAGATGAGGGAGAGACCTACTTCTGTTCTCGAATTCCCTGTCCTAGTTTGTAGAAGCCGTACGTCATGACGAGGCCCATACCGAGGAGTAGGGTAGCAGGTCGGAAACCACTCGCGGGGAGGTTGCGCTGTTTCGTTTGTTATATATGTCAGCCTGCCTGTCGCTTCTTCATCCCTTCCTGTGCATCCTCTCCAGCATTCACAGCCCAACTTATATATGTGCCTTCTCTTATATCTGTTTATCCTCCGATTCTGCTGCTGCGCTTGCTGCGGTGATGGATGGTCGAGAGAACTGTGTTCCAACTGAGCTCGAGCTTGGGGTATGATATGTTGGCTCTTCAGAAGACTCGTAGTTTCGGAACGGAATGGAATGGTTCGAGTCGCATGTGATTGAAGGAGCGCCGCGGAGGAGAGGGTCTCTTCACCATGGCTCTTTAAACCCAGGCATCCCTCTCCTACTCAACCCCTGCCCCCCCCCCCCCCCCCCTCTACCTCCCCTTTCATCCATGCATACTGGCCCTCCCCAATTCTAATCCGCAATCATCGTCCATCTGCCCTCCATTTTCAACTCCACCACCCGCAGCATCTCGAAGAGCAGTTCGGTTTATTTAGTCGTTCAATCGGTCGGTCGGCCATTCGTTCAGTCGCTCAGTCGCTCAGTCGCACAAGCGCAGAATTGTATCCTGCAATCCCTTCATCTTGCCTTCGCATTGATCCAACCCATCCTATCCCGCAGCTTCCCGTTCTCATTCCCGTTCCCCTCTCCAACATAACAGAACATAGCCATCCCACCCTAGACCAGAACCGAACAAACAAGAGAAGGAAAGAACGAACCTTATACTGCACAGGGCCGTAGCCCCCGACGGGGGGCATATCCTGAGGCATGGTTGCTGGACTCTCTCCTGTGTCTGTCTATGCGTCGTATCTATGCTATGCGATGTGTCGGTCGGTCTCGAATTTCGTTTTCCGTGTCAAAATTTGCAGCTTCTTGACTGAATCGATCGAGTGTCTGTCTGTCTTACTGATGAGCGGACCTTCGACGAATTAATGAGTCGGTCAATTGCTGTGTAGTCGAAAGTCTCTCGTCCGTTGCGTACAAACCAACCGAATTGAATTCACTCGATTTAACTATCGATTCGACTGACGTTCAAATGAATTGGAGCTCTCGGGGTTGGTTGGTTGGTTGGAAGTGTGGGGTCTTCATTGGGCTTAATTACATAATCTTGTACGAATAAGCCGTCGCCGTACGGGAGACGGGCAACGGGCCGTAACAACAATAGGTACCTACCTAGCCCGAGCTCGCAGCTGCCAGGGGGTCAAAAAAGTTGACAGGGGGTCAGAAACAATGGGGCCCCCACTTAATGCCAGGGGGTCAGAAATTCTAACCCCCGGCCAGTTGAGCCAATGTAATGGCGACGTTTAACGTACGTTGAAAATATTTAAAAATATTTAAAAATATAAGGATATATATATAATTTATATAATTATTTTTTAAGTAATTACCGAACCAACGTTAAGCCGCCGTCGAGCCGCCGTCGAGCCGTCGTTAAGATAAATGTAAAGCTGTATGTGACCTACCTAACCTTTAAAGCTGTTGATAACTTAGGTAATAAGTCTGTAGGCCTGTAGGTCTGTAGGTCTGTAGGTCTGTAGGTCTGTAGGTCTGTAGGTCTGTAGGTCTGTAGGTCTGTAGGTCTGTAAATTGAACGTTGGCTTAACGTCGGCCCAACGTGGGTTCGATGTAGGTTCGTATGAATCACCTTGTGACTTATAGACCTACAGACCTACAGCTTACAGACCTACAGCTTACAGACCTACAGACTTACAGACCTATAGACCTACAGACCTACAAACCTACAAACCTACAGACCTACAGCTTACAAACCTACAGCTTAAATAACCTAGGTTTATAACAACGTACGTTAAACGTCGCCATTACATTGGCTCAACTGGCCGGGGGTCAGAATTTCTGACCCCCTGGCATTAAGTGGGGGCCCCATTGTTTCTGACCCCCTGTCAACTTTTTTGACCCCCTGGCAGCTGTTACCTGACCTAGCCCTAGGTACCTACGAATGGGGCAGACAGGTCACGTGCATCCTTCTCTTCGGTTCTCGCTTCTCTCTTCTCCTTTCTACTGGTAGGCATAGATCTCTCTTTACTAATATCTCTCCAATTCTTACTCGGCGTATCAGAGATCAATTATATCTATTAGAATAACATTACGTCAATAGTGTTAGAAATATGATCAATTGTTTTGAAATCCCCAAGCTCCGTTCAAAATATGCCTCAAATGATACTGAAACAACAGAATCAAGACACTTGCTTTCTTTCTTTCTTTCTATCTAACTCCTATAACACCATCCACCCTTTTCACAATCCCATCCCATCCTTCCCACGGACTCCGCAGACTCCACAGATCCCCCAACACATTGGCTCAAAAATAAAAATAAAAATGCAATCAAATCATATATCGATATCGCTATGCATGTATGTAGGTAGCCCAAGAAATACAACAAGAGAGCAAAAAACAGAGACCTAACCTAACTTAGGTATTCATACATAACATAACATAAGGGGGAATCATGCGCATGCCTGCCTGCCTGCCTGTCTGTGTGTCTTGTTCCTTCCTACCAGCACCAGCATAAAACTCCCGGAAAGAAAAGAAGAAGAGACCTAGAACTAGCTAATCAATCACAAAGTTAATCGCCGAATTGAGTCCCGACATCTGTCTAATCGAACGATCGACTCCCTGACAAATGTCCTTCCATTAACCCTAACATTTTCCTTGACTCATATTGGGTTTGCACGCCACTCTTGCTCAATCTCAACCCGCATCCATCTCGGCTTGCAGTTCAGCTTCGAGTTCGGCCTCTAGATCTGAGAATCCATCATCATCGTCATCGTCATCCTCCTCCCTTCTTTCTTCTTCTTCTTCTTCTTCCTCCTCCGCGTCGTCGTCATTTCCCCGTCCACCCTTCGCACCACCGTCCGCTTCATCGCTAGTGCCCATTGGCGTAGGCAGTCCACTCCCCTCCCCTTCCGCTCCCTCGTCATCTGCTGCGTTCTTGACATTCCTCAACCCTGTGGTCCTCGCCTTTGCAAGCCTCTGTTTCTTAGCCAGGGCGCTGCCTTCCTCGTTGTTCGCATTTTCGTCTGCGTCCTCATCGTCGGCGTCATCGCCGTACTTCCGCTTCTGACCTTTGGGCTGTTCGTCATCGCGGTCCGAGTCGAACCCGCGGTCCGTACTGTCCATATCGGAGTCATCCATATCAGATCCCATGAACTCCTCCAGCTCCTTTTCCACATCGCCCCACTCCATCTTGCCGAGGTCATCAATGGGGCTTTGCGCACCATCCTCAAGTTCCGGAGGCATGACGTTGTACCGGTCCTCAACCTCCGCGTCCTCATCGTCGTTGTCATCATCTTCTACCTCTCCGCCTGATTCATCTTCCTCATCTCCGTCTTCGCCGGCATCGTCCCCATTCGGTTGTGGGAAAGACTGCTGGCCGGATCGGACGATGGTGATTTTAGGCCTTGAAGGTCGTGATGTCGGGGCTCCAACCCCCCCTGCACTTTCCTCGCCCTCCTCGCCATCTTCGAGTGGTGTTGAGGCTTCTCTATCTGCAGGGTGGATATCTATAAGATACGGTGCCTCTTCGAGTTTTTTCCACTGTGCCAGTGAATCTGCCAGCCAATTCTGGTTGACGATATTGATAGAGGGGATGCGGGCAGCCACGCGAACCTTATGGGTACGTTGCCTAGAAGCGCTAATCACTAGGTGTGTAATGTCCTGGGTCACGCGTGTATGGATCTCCGTGCCGAAGCTCTCGGCCTGCAAGCCAATCTCCGACCGGCGAACGTCAGTGCCTAAGGGAACAAGACCCGATAGAACAATGCGCGTACCCCTAAGCACCTGCGACTTCAGAAAGTTCAGCGTCGATCCGATATCGGGGATAGCATCGGCGGAGACCTCTTCGGAGCGATGTAGGGCAGATCGCGCATCGTACTGTTCGTAAAATGAGTTGTGTAGGGTAGCAAGGTGTTTCTCAAGATAAGCGAGCTCTTGGTCGTCGTCGCGAAGCAGGTTATGACGTTGATGAGCGGCATTCTCTTGGTTACTGCTGTTGATATCAGACTCGGGCCCCGTCTTATCCTCAGTAGAATCCTTCTCTGCCTCTTCGTCTTCTTTATCTAGCTTCTCCTGTAGTTGTAATAATGGACGATCAGTAAGCTGTTTCTGGAGTGTGCGCTCTTGCTCCTCAGCCTGCAATTGTAACAAGGCATCCTCGTCTTCAGTAGCAGCCGTCGTGTTCTGGTCATTGGTGCCATTGCTTTGATTTGGAACACTGGGTGCATCAATGCCGTTCTCCATTTTTGTGTCTGGGGCCGGACTGGCAGCGATAATGTCTTCGCGCTTAGGTAAAAAGCTAGAGTTGATATCGCCGATTCCCTTGAAGAAGTCGTACGGTGTGACTTTGATGAGGTTAGGCCTATTCTGAGGCCATACGTCGGCTCGATCGTCGATAACCACTACCATGCTTGTGCTAACAGGAAATAACCGCTGGAGGGTCTTGGCGGTCATGCTGCCGTTCTCGTCGCGGCTGATAATTCGGTTCCCAAATAGCTTCTGGGAGGGATCAATGATCTTGGCTATATTTAGAGCGTAGGCTCGTGTGCCCATTGTGTATATATGCATCTCGAACATGTCAGAAATCTTCTCGAGGAACTCAGCTAAGCCTGGTCGCATCTTGATGTAGTACCAGCAACCGCTTGCTAGACCTCGCGGTCCGTCATCAAGTTGAAATTTCTGAACATCTTTGACAGCCTCGTGGTTCGGATTTGTAGGGTCGGCTTGCCATTCGCCGATAGTAGGCTCTATACAGGCATGTATGACGGTCTGGTCGAGATCGACGACGAGGCTGAGCTTCCTCTCCCTAAGAAGTCGGCGCTGCAAGGAAGTCTCGGCACGGACAGCCTGGCCATGACTAACCATGAGGGACACATTGTCGTGCACCATGGCGACGGTGGCGCGTTGCGTATCGAGGGTTGCGGCAGCCCAATTGGACTCGGTCATGTCTTTTCCACAACGACCACAAAGGCCGGCACATTGTATGTCATGAGCGCACTCTTCCTCAATAGTCACTATGTTCTGATCTTTGTGGATGACGTCGCCCGCTTCGACCATCCATTGTTGTAATTTGCCCTCGGCAGGGCTATCGTAGTCGGCAACGAGATTATCTGTATAGTCGCGTTCTCTGTCCAGGTCCGGATCGCCAATTTTTCGTTGAGACTTAAAGGTGTATTTTAAGATGGGCTCTTGCTTCTTGACGTTGTCGCCGGGTTTCTTAAGAATTTTGGATATCGTGATGGGATAATGGAGATGAGCTCCAAGTCTTAGGGTTTTTGCCATTCTGAACGGCCGTGGTTCGCGCTACTGCATGCGCCAGGGAGGGTTTTAGTCTAAGAGGAAACTCATGACATGATTAGCAGAAGGTCAATGAATATATATATATATATATATATATACACGTGTACATATACAAGCAAGTAGATATGTGCACGGATATGTTCGCGTGGTTAAAAAATGTGTGGGTAATGATGCTCACTAAGCAGATGGACAATTACAAGGCAAATCCCATGATGGATACAGGTTGGAATGTAAGTGGCGCGCTCATAGTTTTGGATTTCTTTGTTTGTTGGTGGTCAAGGGGCGAGGGACAGAGATTCATGGCCAAGGGAAAGACACCACAAGACAAGGCAGGCAGGGCAGAGTGACAACTATAATGAGTAATAGGCAGAAGGTGAAGTGAATAATAATCAGGGGAGGAATGGGATAGGATGGGATGGAAGAATTTAAAGGCCATGGGATTAAGAGATGATACGTATATGTGTTCGTGTATCTACATGTATACACGATGGATACACACAGGTACACCTCTATAGATATACCAGACCAATAGGGTGATATGAGTGCGAACAGGTTCAATTGATTCAAATGGAACGGGATTATAACGAAGGGGAATACTCACTAAGTGTATGTATGTAATTTATGCTTGATTTGCTTCACTTGTATCGATTACGGAAGCAAGGAAAGTAGAGGTGGTGGTGATGATGAGCTCTGAAGCTCTAATACGTCCCATTGCAGCAGCTATGGCTTAGCTGCGATTGCCTCTTTAAAAGGTCTTAGACAATCGCGTGGTCAGTCAGAGTGGTAGAGACGATCAATGGCTGTGGATGTACGTGTACTTGTATGTAACAAGTAGTCGGAGATTCGTTTGTAAAGTAGAATGTGATGATATCGTAGGTAATAGGTATGGAGGGCGATGATGAGATAAACTGATCTCGTCGTTGTCGCTACTGTTGTTGCTGTTGCTGTGGCTGTGGCTGAGCTATTGCGGGTGAAGGTGGGAAAGGGACGAGATTGACGAATGTAAATACTACTTTGGTACATGTACCTGGGGTAGGTACATTATTTATGGAGAAGTATGTATGTAGTATCCAATTATCGCAATCGTTGTCAAGTTTATTTAGTGTTATCGATAAGTACCTGGACAGTAGGTACTGACTTGGATTCAGAGTGGGAGTGAATGACCCTCGTCGATATCAGCGAATCATCTATGATGTCGCAAATACAACCAAGTTGAGCTTCAGTTGGGTTGATAGGTTGGGTTGATAGGTTGGGTTGGGTTGGATTGGATTGTGCTTGTGCCACTGTGGCTTTAACTAGTTAGTTACTTCCCGTACGAGAATGTGAATATCGGTGTTTGCGTAGTAGTTATCGGGTCACTGTACGGATTCCTCGGGGTTAACAATGACCTCTTTTGCTTGGGGGCCGGAAACTTGGAAGGCCGCGAAATCAGCTGGGGAACAGAGGTCCTTTTGTACCTGATGGGATAACTGGGGTGGGTGATGCGGCCAGTCAAACCAGGCCCTTGCGTTCCTCCCTTTTAACTACATACAACCTCACAATACCTCATCCCCTGTCCGTTTGCGGAGTCATCTGGCTGATTAAGAGGCTTGAAGTATATAGTATATGTGGCTTGAAGCTGACAGATCGACAGAACGTGGCTGAAAGTTCTAATGACTCTTCCTATTCTTGCCATTCTACGTCACGCCATCTTCAAACCACCAACTACTATTATCATCACATACTATTCGTTGCTCATGTGAACCGAACTTCTTTCTTACTTTTAAGAACTATATTGGAGCCTAGAATAGATCGCTGAACCTGCCTATTGGTTGGTATGAAATATTGAATGATGTAAACTACATGTATGTAGGCCAGTCATTAGTACTAGTTAAGCAGAGCGGGTCAAAGAATATGCAACTATACGGACTAAGTCTAGACTCAATGTGAAGGCTTAAAGCTGCGATACTCACTGTTTATACGTGCCTGGTTTCGAATCTTGTTTCAGATATGCATTTGCCTTGATGAACATCGCATTACAAGAACTCGTTCAGCATCTTCATTCGCCTCTTTTCTTCTTTTCTTTCTGCAGCCTTCTCTTAGATCAGAGATTATGAGTCATAACCATCTCTTGAGTCTTGCTCGTTCGTACCAAACGCGCCAGGGATCTAGGCTGCCTATTGTACTTATCTTCACAAAACACTTCCTATTTCCCACCACCTCGTTCGTCACTCAATAGAGTATCCTCAAAACGTGATTCGGGTAGATGGACGGGTCGATGGAAGGAAATAAATAATCTCATCTTCCTTAACTTGCACTCAGCTAGCCATCCGTCTTGATGGATTGACTAGCATCACCGCACAGACAACATGAAAGGACATATCAAGGTAGATAATCAACGCTGAATAACAATATATCCTCTTCACTAACTACCTATCCTAATCATTATCCTATATATATATCCTCTCCTCAAAATCTAGTTCGTGACGTCTTATGTATCTCAAATCTATCTCGCCCCACATGCCGAGATCTTGAAAGGTGGGTTTCTGCGTTCAAAGCAAACGAGTCAACTCACTACATCGATATCAAACCTCTTTATACTCATCAAGATAACATGTCCATAGTGTACCGTATATCCTAGCTTTTGATCCAGCTATGTAGAAAATGCTGGTTCTGCAGTTTGTCCAACTGCGATTGAGTGTCCCTATGATCTAGCCATGTGGAGTGAGCGTTACGATCTGAGGCCTTTCATGCGGAATGTCGCCTTTCTATGTTCCCGCCCTTACATTCATATGTGGGAGTGTTCTCGGATCCCAATTGTAAACAGAAAGTCCGTATCGCCCATAATAGCCATAATGAGTAGGTAGGATATCTTATTAGAACAAACAGGCTTTCATAATACGTTGAGAGGTTATCAGGAGAACAGAAAACAGGATATGCGATCACGAACTTGATATCAAGTATTGGTCCTTGCTAGCGACCCACGCACAAGGGATTCAATATAGAGAATTCTATGAGCGAAAGGGGAGGGCGACGTCGGGGTCAAGAAAATAGAGCAAAAAGGGCAAAAAAAAAACATACAACACCAGGGATTCGCTGGTCGTCACCGACCCAACTACTAATCCGGCGGTATCTGGCTTAACTAGGGGAGAGCGGACGGGATCCCGTGTTCTCCAGATCCTATGGTCGTATGTGAAGGAATTGGTCTTTATTACAGGTTATATAGGAATCACATCTCAACGCTGGACCACGGACAGGGAGTATAGCTAGTGTATCATCAGACACTACTTAGAGAATCGATATCAATGTCAAGAAGTTGGTAATGAAATAAAATAGCTTCTTTTTTCGAAAGGAATATTTCAACTATATAATCACTTACAGGTCCCTAAGCTAACATTGAAAGTTCGTTATGATTGCCTTCTAGAAACGAGCAGGGCAATGGTCAGGCACATGATAGGCGAATTATACATTTTCCTTTGCGCTTATGGATGAGATCATCCAGTCTTTCCGCATCATATGCTTAAGCCTGTCTTGGATCTACTGCTTGAAATCCCATATGGCAGCAAAGGCCCTCGACGTTTACGGAGCTTATTAGTATTAATGCTACAAAATAAAATATCTCTTCTGCATCTTGTCCTATATATATCATAGTTCATATCCTACGGTCAGTAGTTAGATCAGGATGATATAAAATATCTATCATTGCTTCCTATATACCATATCTATCGAAGCGTCAAGGGCCGTCAGGAATCTCTCGCCACATGTTCCTTGTTGCTCTAACCGGTGAGAAGGAGCACTAGCACAAGACTAGAGGGAACAATTAAAACGTATATCCCTTACCCTTAAGTTTTACAGAGTGACAGGAGCTGCATAAATAAGGAGAATGTTTGCGGTTGCACATGGCTTTTAAGGGCACGTGAGGACCTGAAGATATTTGAAGAAGTCATCCACCCCCATCATTCTACTGTAACCAACGCCCCAGGTCTCCTTCAGCAATCGCCTCGATTTGGCGTGTAATTGGTGCGCACAGCAGGTAAAGTCTTACTATCATTAATATTATGCGTAAGGCACTGAATACCTAACGTTAACCATCTAATCAATCCCCTTTTCCACCAGTCTATCGGGAAATTCAAAACGCCGAGCTAATGAAAGCTACCCAAAAAGTACTCCCGGCAACCCCAAGTAAGAGATTGAGAAACAGTATCCAAGTTCCAAGATGCATAACGATAACCAGGCCCTCTCATGCCATATACCGCCAGACAGTCAACGCAAGTGAACCTCTCCAACGGACCTCACCTTCCCTGACTCATATCCTGAAGAGTACCATCTCTAACTCACAAATATACCAAGCAAACGAAGAGCATGAAACCCTAGAAATCCCCACGACCTCTTACATGCTCTTGAGCACTTCAGTCGCAAAGACGAACCGTTCCTCTCAACAAGCATCGCTTCTGACCAAACACACCCAGATAGCGTCAAACCAACATACTGATCCACCCCACCACCAGAGTGTTGTTGGTGAAAGTACTGCTCTCTTCTGCTATCCCACACCTAACGATCAACCCCCCTCTGTAGTCTTCTGCCTGGACGACCGCCCAGGAGATCCTTGGGACCGCGATTTCCGTTTATTGGTATTGCTGCCGGTGCCATTTGCGGTCGGCGGTGGCGTTGGCGGCGATGAATGACGGAGGCTTGGCATCTTATCAGGCAACGACATGGGCTCCGATTTAGACGGATCCAAGGGTGGAGGTTGGTGAACTTTCTCGACTAACTCGGAACCCGTTTCGCCCTCCCCAATTTCTTCCTCCTGTGTGTTTGCCAGTTGTGGGAGTGTAGAATTGAGGGCTTGCTCAACTGGCTCCGAGCTCGTTTCGCCCTCTTCCTTTTCTTCTTCTGCGTGTGCGCTTGTCGACCCCGAGGGCTCCACGAGAGGGAGTACAGGCGTAGTGTGCTTCCAGTGGTTCATCACCATGTCCTTGAGGGCGTACGATTGCTTCCTGGCGTAATCTTGGCAATTCCTCAGCGCTTTCCGCCCTCGTTTGAAGTCGCGGTACGAGTTCTTCAGGAGTGCTGTCGTAATGGGATATTGATGGTACTGGAGCGTGCCATATTCCGTCTTGGAAGTGTAATGTGCAAAGAAGTTCATAATAGTACCATCAGTGGTGAAAGTCGTGACCTCAGCATGACCAGGAGAGTCAGGTTGCCCAATGTGAGATAAGACCTTATTCCTTGCGTAAACAAGCGCTGCTCCGGTATAGGCGCTTTGCAGTCTGGCTTCCTCCAGATCCTTTCCAACTCTCTTCCATTCTCCGGCCAGAAGTGGCAATGTCAAGGAATCGGGGTTGTCTTTGTAAAGCACAGCCCCGGCCCCGTCGACGTAATCATCGACCGGAAACGGGTCATACTCTTCCTTCCGTAGGCCTTCGGTATAATCGGGCTGCGGAGTAGACAGACCATTATTGAAGCCTGCCTCTTTTGGGAAGCCTGTGAACGCCTGGTTAAGCGCCATGACATAATTATCTTTTGGATAGCTCTTTAAGAGAGGCAACATCTGGCCAACCATAGTCGCATCGTTCGCAGCCCCTGACACTTTGTCGACGAAGTCTTCGTACACTGACTCGGGAGGCGATACGCTTTGACGAGACTCGCCGAGTCGGTTGCGTATCTCCTCGAGGTTCTTGGGCGGCCTAGAGCGGCGTGGATTGAGAATTCCATTCCTAGAGGCTCGGACGGCGAAATGTGAAGGCGTAGTCGATGCTTTCTTTGCCACATTGTGCTTACAGCTGCCCCGGCTAGTGGATAATCCTGGGCTGCTTGTCTTCACCATCTTGTTGAGCTCGGCCAAGTTTTTCCGTGTCAGTCGTGCTCGCTTTGGCTCTGGCTGGCTGTCGTCGCTGTAGTCACCACCAATCTGCCGTTTCCGCAATGATCCGGCCGGTGAGGTTTGGGCTTGCCCTTCGACCTCGTACCAGGCTTCTTGCACAAGGTCCTCGGTCGGTAGTTGGCTTTCCTGGAGAAATGCGCATTCGGTGGCCTCGTGTGTAGACCCAGACTGTGGACTACTTGCTCGAGACAACTGAGCCCTCTTTGTCGGTAACAAATCGACCTCGGAAGCCGTGTCAAGCCTTCTTTTCTCAGGTAAGGGCGCTTTTTCAGTTGGCAAATCGCCCTGTTCTCCACTGACACTTGCAGCTGTGTTTGGGAGTGCGTCCGTCGGAGTTTCTTGTGAGGTTGTCACACGAGAGCCATGGGGTTTGAAAACCTCGTCTGCCATCATGGTGGGTATGGTGGAGATGGTGGCGTATATAGAAGAGACAGAATTCTGAATCCGCAGTTCGACCTGGTAGATAGAGAAATGTTGGTATGCTGGTTGAGGAGATGATGACTCGAGGGTGCGATGCAAACTTATCTACCATCTACTTACATCTCTTTCAGATAGCAAACATAAGTAACGACTGATAATGATTGGCTACCAATGCTTTGGGAGCAGTTTCAAGACTGGTGTACAGTGCTACCAACTACGATAGAACATTCTTGATCAACTGTAGGAACTTGGGCACCTGAGCAAGTGTGGAAAAGCTGATGCGAACAGCCGTTTACGTTGGGGTGTTACCCAAATGACCAGTCACGACCTAGACCTTTCCGACAATACAATATACCCTGAGCCCTACAATTGACCCTTATATGATCACAATAACAATATAGATGGAACTGCGTAAGGTCGCTTGCCTTTACACTTAGCTGTTACTGTAGATCCCTTCAAAGTGACCAGTGTAGAATAGGTCGCTCTAGGAAGAGAGCGTGATGACATCTACGATTGAGTTTCAAAATATCAACTCGAAGACATCAACGGCCTCGAGGCGTTTTTATTAACCGAGACATACTGTATCACCATCTAGGCGCTTTCACGAGCTACCTACTACAACGACAGCCTGTTATGCCTCGTCAACCCAACTCTCACGTTCCACTGGGGGTGGCAAGTAAGTTCTTGATTTGAGGAATGAACCGCGAACCTGTAACGTCTCTTAAATGTAGTTGTGCAGCTGATAAATTGCATTGGTGTTACTCTTGTGTATCGTCTAAACCATTCTCTCTCCTATCTTCGAATGCCGACCTACCTCTAAATGACAAGAGCAAACTGACGCGCGACTGTGACTGTTGTTCGTGAGGGCTAAGAAATGCTTAAACACAGCATAATACAAACGATATCATTGGCTAATAATCCTCTCCAATTCACTAAGGCAGTATGGTTTAGGTATGGTTAGGCGGTGGGAGCGCTAAGATGCCCCATAAGTGATTCTTCAGCTTCGGGACCAGCCGGACAACCGAATGCAACGAATCTCGAATCATGAAGGATGAAACTTATCATGAGCCAATGAGAAATTCTACGATTTCGTCATATTCATAGATTGAATCTCGTTTCTCCTTTTACTAATGCATTTATTTCCCCATACTGCGGGTATGAGGCGGGCTTGAGGTGGGCTTGACACCGATCGGGCGACCCCGGTGAGGCGCTGTGCTTTAACGGGTTAGTCCACAATGGAGTTTAGGGCGTTGCCTGCGACCTGGTGAAAAAAAACCACCGTCACATCAGCCCATTTGACGATGTTGTCTTATGATCAACATCAGCTCACTACTACTAAATGGCCTGGACTGAAGAAAAAGTTTCGCACGAAAGCGTAATACGGGGTCGGAGACTAGCAATCTTTGAACGATATGCCTCTTCGAAAATGGGTAGGAACTCAAGGAATCCCCGGCTTTGGCTTGAACCATCGTTGGAACCCGCCTTGGATAATAACCTGCTCTTGGAACAAAGTTGTTCTTTATAAAGCGAGGTCCTGACATTGGTTGACCTCGAGTCATTAACATCTAATTAATTCGTATTGATACTTCTAAACCTGCAATAGTAGAGTGTTCTTTCGACTAACAACAATTTTATAAATCCATATTTCGCTATTCTGAATAGTGAGACAACCGCATTCACCAGGAGGGCAAGATGGGTTACCTACCAATGATGCACATTGGCAGAGAGGAGCTGTACACAGACCTCGAAGCTCGCATTCGTTATCTACACAGTTTTCTCGACTTCAGTAGTCGTCAGTAACCCCCGCTTTTCAACTTGCTCACTTGAGCCATCGCTTCATTCCTCTCCATTCGTACTGACAACTAGCCACAGAAGATATAAATGCCCTCATCACAGGCTCAAAATACGTTAAAGCTCTAATACCGGCTGTCGTCAACATCGTGTACAAGAAACTCTTACAATACGACATCACAGCGCGAGCCTTCACAACGAGATCGACGAGTTTCGAAGGCCCGATGGACGAGATACCGACAGAAGATAGCCCGCAGATCCAGCACCGGAAGGTCTTCCTACGGGCGTACCTCAACAAGTTATGCTCAGATCCCAGCCGGATGGACTTCTGGGAGTATCTCGACAAGGTGGGCATGATGCACGTGGGGCTGGGACGAGCGCACCCGCTGCACGTCGAATACGTCCACCTCGGGGCCTGCCTGTCGTTCATACAAGATATCATGACGGAAGCGATACTTTCGCACCCGCGCTTGAGCCTGCAGCGAAAGATCGCCCTCGTCAAGGCCATTGGCAAGGTCATCTGGATCCAGAACGACCTCATGGCAAAATGGCACGTCAAGGATGGATCAGAGTTCGAGAATGCGGAGGGGGAGATCGTCATAGAGGAAGAGGGTTACCTACACGGGAAGAAAGTCCTGGAGGACTTGGATGAGGAAGGGGGCAGTTCAGAGACTAAGGACCCCGACTCGCCATCCCGGATACCACGGCCGATGGCGGCGGGGGTGTGTCCGTTTAGTGGTATAGCGAGGGGAATGGATGACTTAAAGGTGTCTGAGGAATCTGCTAACAGTCAAAATGGTATTGAGACCAACCAGGAATAGGGAGAGAAAAGTGCATGGGAATCTGGGCAGAGAATTACCAACAGTGTCGTAGAATGATCGAACATGCTTGCTTTGAAAGTCATTGATTAAGAGTATGTGAATGATGTAAGATGTACTTCCAAAGCTAGCCAGACGTTTCCCCTTTCAGCTATATAAAAACCCAATGAGACTTCTGACTTGCATCTCTACGAAAGTGACATATGCTACAAGCCTTTAATGAACGGGACGGCGATGAAAAGTCCAAGGAAGAGGGAAACCTATGATCGATCTCATTATAAAATCCAATCAATATCGTACGCATGTGCATCGACTTTCTCATTCACGCTGCTGAAATCTAATCGAACTATGTATCTTCCCTAGCCTTGCTTCACAAAGTATGTAGCTGACTAGATTCTCTGTCTAGCACTACGTCTGCCTATCACCATCTTACGCGGCTTAGTGCACCTTGGCGATAGTAGTTTACAAGTCGTATATTGTTCTCGTTCACCGTCCGTAGATATGTAGTAACATAGAGCTAGTTTTGGAGCAAACCGTAGCTAGAAAGGCCGGATAACCCGAGTCGGTTTGTATGGAGATGCAAGGTATGACCCGAGACTTACCACTCGAAATCCGAAATCCCTCAAGTATTCTTTTACGAATAGATTGAGCCTTCGCCACTGACTCGGTACTGAGGGTTGTGAAGCCATGGCATGCGGAGAAATTTGGTCTTCGGGTGCTTGGCGGCATGCTCCTTGAGCGGGGAAATCACGTAGCCTAATTACCTACATACATAGGCCTCATCTTTCTGTCTTTCCAACTCACCGTTATCCGAAACCGTATTGCATCTATAGGTTATAGGTTAACCTACAATCAACCATTACCTCCCTTTCCTTTTATGTCCTCGATCCTTACTTATATTGCAATTGTTTCATAGAGGTGACTACATGACTACTTGCAATAAATAAGCTGCACAACGCACCTGGTCTAGCAGTTTACCTAGGCAGCTCTAGGTAGCAGGTGAGAAAATATTCTCCAACTATCAACCCCGCAGCGACGATGTAGTGTTGCGGGGTTCTACCGATCGTTGTAACCCCTAACCCCTGACCCCAGACTCCAATACCCCCTGCCCCTGGCCCAAACTTGCGGGTCTCGGGTTCCCCACGGCCAAATTATCACAAACTAGAGCGATCTAATTATCCACCAATTCTCCCCATCTCTCCCCATAGCTTCATTGCCATCACCAATCTCCAGACCAAAAGCTGGTCACCGGGTCATGACATCAATCGTGAGTGCGTATGTAGAAGTAAAATTCAGTATAAGCCGCTTGAACGCCCACTAGTTAAGGCTTTATACCAAGACTCAAGCCTGTTCTTTAGCTTCTCTATATTGAGCTACTAACTACCACCACGTGGATTGCCAAATGAACTACTGCAGTTCCAACCCGGAATCGGTCAGAGTACGGCCGACAGCTATGACGAACTGGTAGAAGCTCCATGCGAGTCAGCCTTGGAAAGTAGAAAATAGAAGGAAAAAAAAGGAAAAAAAGAATATTGGGATTGCCGTTCCTGGAAATGTGATGACATCTTCGGTGAGGATCGCCGAATTGAGATCGAATCTACGTTAGCTGGGCAACGCTTCCTTCAACTACCTAGGTATATATATATATATATATATATATAAAGCCTGCCCTCGCTAATCTAACGAAGATCGACCGGCATAAGACCTCCTGCCAATGGGTAAGCATCAGTCTCTCAAGATGTTTTCCAATTCAACCGTAAGGCGTCTTTTCGCCCCCGCCACCTTAGCATTGGTTCTGGCTTACCCAGTTACAGCCCAGAACAGCTCATACAATACTGGTAAGCCTGACTGCTGAATATGACTTTCCTTAGTCGCGTTACTAACCCTTAACAGGTGTGGTTGTTGATGGCAAGGAGTTCGCACTGAATGGCAATGGGGTCTCTTATCGCTTCTATGCGGACGAGACGGGCGATCTCATTTCAACACACTTCGGAGGCCCCGTAACGGAGAGCATCATCACGCCGCCTCTCCCCGATCCAAACGGATGGGTCGGGCTGCCCGGCCGCGTGAGAAGGGAATATCCAGATCTCGGTCGTGGCGACTTTAGGATCCCTGCGTTCCAGATCCGCCAGTCTGAAGGATACACCGTCAGCGACTTTCAATATAAGTCACATGATGTTATCCAAGGTAAACCTGCTCTCCCGGGCCTGCCAGCTACCTTTGGAAGCGAGGGCGAGGTTACGACACTGGTCGTTCATCTGTACGATAATTATAGCTCCGTGGCGGCGGACCTCTCTTACTCCATATTCCCGGAGCACGATGCCATCGTTCGGAGTGTAAATATCACGAATGAGGGGCCGGATGACATTACACTGGAGAAGATCTCAAGTCTTAGTGTGGATTTACCTTACGAGGATCTCGACATGATAGAGCTGAGGGGTGATTGGGCGCGTGAAGCCCAGAGGGTCCGAAGAAAGGTTGAGTATGGGACTCAGGGGTAAGCCGTCTTGAATTCGAATTCGTCACACAACACCTTGGTCAGTCAGTCAGCTAACTTGCCAATTGTAGATTCGGGAGTCTTACGGGATACTCTTCTCACCTACATAACCCATTCTTGGCTCTTCTATCCCCTACTACGACCGAATCGCATGGCGAAGCTTGGGGATTCTCCTTGGTCTACTCGGGGTCCTTCTCGGTCGATGTCGAGAAAGGGTCCCAGGGCTTCACTCGAGCCATTCTCGGTTTAAACCCTTACCAATTCTCTTGGTCACTGGGACCCGGCGAGACTTTCACGTCTCCCGAGGCAGTATCGGTGTACTCGGACTCTGGCGTCGGAGGCGTATCGCGCAAGTTCCATCGTCTCTATAGAGACAACTTGATCAAGAGCCACTATGCGAAAGAAGACCGTCCTGTTTTGCTCAACAGCTGGGAAGGAGCTTACTTCGATTTCAACGAAAGCGTTATTTACGACCTCGCCGATGCGTCGGCAGATCTTGGCATCAAGCTCTTCGTGATGGACGATGGCTGGTTCGGCGACAAGTACCCGCGACTATCCGATAACTCGAGTCTCGGCGACTGGGTAGTCAACAAGGACCGATTCCCGGAAGGACTTGGACCTCTCGTCGATCGCATCACGCAGTTGGACGCCGGGAACTCGTCGGAGAAGATCCGCTTCGGCATATGGTTCGAGCCCGAGATGGTCAGCCCCCACTCGGAACTGTACGACGCCCATCCGGACTGGGCACTCCACGCCGACGGGTACCCGCGAACGGAGAGGCGGAACCAGCTGGTGCTCAACGTGGGCTTGCCCGAGGTCCAGGACTACATCATCGACTCGGTGTCGAAGATCCTCGAGAGCGCCGACATCTCGTACGTGAAGTGGGACAACAACCGTGGGATGCACGAGACGGCCAGCCCCAACACGAGCCACAGCTACATCCTCGGGCTGTACCACGTGTTCGAGGTGCTCACGACCCGGTTCCCCGACGTGCTCTTCGAGGGGTGCGCCTCGGGCGGCGGCCGCTTCGACCCCGGCATGCTGCAGTACTTCCCGCAGATCTGGACGTCCGACGACACGGACGGCCTCGAGCGCATCGCCATCCAGTTCGGCACCTCGCTCGTGTACCCGCCGTCGACGATGGGGGCCCACGTCTCCAACGTGCCGAACCACCAGACGAGCCGCACGACGCCCTTCACGTTCCGCGCCCACGTGGCCATGATGGGCGGGTCGTTCGGGTTCGAGCTGGACCCCGCCGACCTCGAGGAAGACGACAAGGTCCTGATCCCGGATCTCATCGCCCTCGCCGAGCAGCTGAATCCCATCGTGATCCAGGGCGATCTCTGGCGTCTCAACTTACCCGAGGAGTCGAACTGGCCCGCGGCGCTGTTCATCACGCCTGATGGTGAGAGTGCCGTGCTGTTCTGGTTCCAGGTTCGCGCGAATATCAACCATGCCGCGCCGTTCTTGCGCTTGCAGGGTCTGGATCCCGCTGCGAGGTATACGGTTGAGGGAAATGCCACGTACTCGGGTTTGACGTTGATGAATATTGGATTGCAGTATTACTTCGATGGCGATTATGATAGCAAGGTGGTGTTGATTGAAAAGGCTTCCTGAGTTGAGGTAGAATCATACTGGGGCGAAAAGAGGAAGCCGTAACTTGGTCGTGCTATCGGTCGAAGGACAGCGTATATCCTGCTTAGGGTCCTCATTTAGTGATGAAACGGCTATTTAGATTAATAATTTAATGTCGAGGATCATGATGAATCTACGTTACTACCCGTGATAAGGAGTATTGTTAACAACGCTCGTGGGTGTCAGAACAAGTGTGTCCCAAGACTTTCTAGTTAATGGATCGTCTATGCATGGATAGGCGTCACCTAGGTGTGGAGCCCCTATGGTGGGTGAACGTGAATTACCCCTATTTATAGTAGTGGCCCCACCCTATTGCACTAGTTGTTTTGGTGACTAAGCACCCCTGACCACTACAGAGATAGGTGGCCCTATCCACTATACCAGTTATATCTAGGATAGCAAATCCTTAGATACTGATGTACTGTGTTTGCCGGTCGCTGACAGATGCCTACGTGGATAGTTGCTATCTATCGGCTAAAGTAATTGCAATAGTGTAGACGTGGGATTTCTTACGGTTGTATTTTAGCCAGGTCACTTACCTATAATAGTATCTAGTTATAGGACTTATAGGCTGAAATAGATCAAGATTATGGCAGCTATGTTCTGTAGCTAGGTGCACCAGATAAGGGTCAAACTAGTATGCAGTGGACGGTAGGTAGTGGTAGATGTCACGAAAAGCATTTCGTGGCTAGCATTACTCTTGTGTAACGTTGTAAAGGGGGAGCCTAGCCTTGTGCGTCCCTTATACTTCCAGGGGAGTCTGGACCAGCTACATAGATAACTGCCTCCT
The DNA here is from genome assembly GCA_022661535.1 of Eutypa lata. Classification (NCBI taxonomy): domain Eukaryota; kingdom Fungi; phylum Ascomycota; class Sordariomycetes; order Xylariales; family Diatrypaceae; genus Eutypa; species Eutypa lata. The sequence continues at coordinate 1,710,528 of JAKULF010000001.1, forward strand.
TGACGTTACACCACATGGTACCAGATCATCACCTATGTTGCGGCAGTGGTCATGTTTTCAAGAGGGTCCAAGACTTCTTGCATGAAGTCAGAATCCTTGATTGGGGAATCATCCAAACCAAGACACCAAGTAACGACCCTCTGATACTTAGCACCCACGCTCAAGCCCAGATCCCGACTGATGTGGCACAGTCTGTTTGGCCAGGTCACTCGGTCTCTTTCAAGTCTCCTCGTAACTGTGCTTATAGGCTCCCAAAGGCCAATCTGAAGTAGAATGACTCCCAAGCTGTAGATGTCATGGTTCTTAGTATACTTCTTTATACCGTCCTTGTGCCACTGTAGGCGGTCGGGATGCCGGAATACCTCCATGTTCCGCAGGGCGATTGTATCCCTCTGTTGTCGGGTGATGGCATTCTCCCAGCTACAGGTCCCCTCGGAGAACGTGATCCCGTCATTTGACCGTATCATGTCGAAGCCCATGATGTACGGGTCACCCGTAGTATATGGAAACCGTGCGGAAGGCAGGACGTCCGACCGCTGGAGGGTGATTATGCTAGATGAAGTTATATTCTTGTGTACGAATCCCGCCGTGTGGAGGAAGAAGACTGCATCAGCGAGCTTTTGAGCGAGCTTAAGTCGCTGCTGTAGAGGAAGCCAAGCTCTGTTCCTGGCAACTATGGCTGAGTAAGGGCACCGATCTATCATATCTGCGAGCGTGAGCACCTCATCGATAGGGTGCTGCGGGGTATGGACGAATAGAAATCTATTCTTCTGCGGCTCATAGAAAAAGTACTCCACTTTCAGCAGACAGATGTTGGTATTAGGATCGAGCATGTGTAAGGCTGCAGCGAACTCCCCCACGTCAGACTTGAACCCTCGAAACCTGTCAGTCCCGGGGTCAATTGCCGGGGGACACGGACGGGTGGCTAGGATGTACTGCTGAGATTCGATGAACAAGGGTCCAAACATAGCGCCGTCGCCGTTCACTTCCAGCTCCCGGAGGAGCGCGGCTGGTGGTTCGCGCTCCAGTTGTGCAACTTTTTGCCTCTTAGAATGCGAAGCGAGTTTCGCAAACTGCTGCATCTTGAAATTGGAATTCAGCAGGACTGCAGCCGGCGCCTCAGCCACCAAGGTCGATGCTCTTGAAAGGGTGGATGAGACAGGAAAGGAAGAGACTGGAGTAGCAGGAATGATATCCCTTATCTCAGGGGGGAGACCAAGAAGCCTGATGTCGAATCGATTCGTCCACTCGTGAAGCTCCTGCTCTAATTCCTTGAGGCTGCCGCGGCGCGCGACCCATAAGCCTTGGTTTATGGTCCGCCCCCAAAACCCAGATGCTTGTATCTTAGCAAGGCTGCCAGATACCTTGTTAATCAGGCAGACTAGGTAACCAGCCGTTTCGTTTATCAAGCTGTCCTCTGCGGTAGAATGGTTTCCATAACTCTGAAATTCTCGCTCCTTCAGGTGGAGACTGATTGCTTCTAACACACGGAGGTCCCATCTGAATCGGCAATAGAGAGACCGAGCTTCGTCCGAGTAGGATGAACAAGCCTCAAGGTAGATGAGAACCATATTTCCCGCCGTGGTGGCGGTTGTGAAGACGTCCATATCTGACGCCCAAATGGATGTACACTCTGTTGGGTTCCTCTCCAACATTTCAATCCCAATATTTGGAGCGGGGATGTCCTCTAACAGGTGGTCACGTAAACATGTCGTATTCTAAGTAGAGCCTATCAGATCATACGTCAATGGACAATACCCCTCACACCTCTCACCGGTTATCCGGTACAGAAGCCGCAAATGTAGGATTATAGTAAGGCAACTAGAACGTGCAGTATAATTGAAGTAGGGGGTCAGTATAAGCCGTGGCGTCGCCGAGGACTTGGTTGCCTAAAAGATGAGGATGGTATGGTGTGTATCATCGAGCCTACCTATTTTCATGTCGTTGGACTAAATATATGCAAATGATTTATTAACTACACAGCATTTGACTCGGGGTACTGTAGCCGATACGTATGTATCGGAAAAGCAAGCCATACCTGACAAAGACCGAGGTGTGGAAGCTCTGCTGATAGGAGGTCATGTACGGATGCATGAATATAAACCAATCTAGGCTCTTAGCCATCCTACATCAGGAGTAAGGCAATACCCCGGGTAGGAAAGTATACTTATTAGAACCTAGAGGTGACGCGTTAACTACCACGCCCATCCCGCGAAGGAGTGGAAAGGGCTACGATTTTCAGCCATCTGATAAGCTTGCTTCACGCGCTGTCACCCTATGTGCATAATTATTGAATGTCATGCCATTCACGAATATTCAGATAGGTCTAGAACGAATTGGCGGCGTGCGCGCATCTATTTCCCCTATTCATGTACCATCCTGTTCATGTATTATCCCACTCGCTGCAAGTCAGAATGGTGAGCATCTCTTGGTAGTTTGTTGACTAATTTGGATAACACATATTATCTCGGAACAAAAATGACGTCGTAGTATTAACTGGTCTTGATGTTTATTCTATATATCTAGTTGCACCGTGCTGCGAGCAAGTTATACTACACCCGTCCAACTACGGCCTCAGATATATACCAATTTCATTTCCTCCCTCATTATTAAGGATCGTATTGGGCATAACCAGCCTATATAAGCCTTTAAAGTTACGGCCTGTAGCAAAACGGTCTCATGGCTAGACCTGCTATTCACACCGTCGACTGTGACGAGCCAATGTATCTAGAAGATTTGGATGGTAGTAGAATCTCTAACTACAACTTCGAAAGATGCCTGAACCTGTACAACTACCATGTGCCTCCTTGGTACCGACCTATGGATGTTCAGCGCTTTGAAACCATACCAGATGAAGTCACGGGACGACCATCACTATTCCTATACAAGCAAGAACTGTTGGATTTGAATCGATGGATACAGTATGTCTAACCTCTTTCTCCAATCAATTTATAAGGAGAGATACTCATACATCAATTTGTCAAGAAAACGTGGTCAGCCCCGCCACTTTATAGACCACAAGGTCATCGAAGATACGATCGGAGCCCTTGATAATCAGGATGTCATGACAAAAACCGGGGCTGCATTTTCTGAATACTCCGAAGAGGAGCCAATCCCTGCTCTAATTAGTCTTGAAGGCGGTCTAGACGGTGTCGACCAAGATGCAGCTTCCCTTTTACTCTCGGTAGCGCATCCCTCTACAATGCCCTTTCTATCCCAGGAGCTCCGTCAGTGGCTAGTCCCAAGTCAGGCACACACCAAGACATTCACACATTCAGAATGCAGAGATCTTTTACATCAAGTAAAAGACCTAAGGGCAAGGCTAGGAGATTTCAAAGCTGTCCAGCTCGAGAAAGTGGCGTTCGTGTTGAAGTGTGAGCGAGAGATGATCGGTGAGTTTTAGGAACAGATATTCACGGATGAATATGTGAAATATAGTATATAGCTAATCGCGCCAGCAGAAATCAAGGACTCAAGTATAAGGGTACCTAGCAGCACCACCCATGTGAGCAGCGGGGCATCTGGGTATATATATGTAGTCGAGAAGGAAGAACGCAAAGTTGCGATCAAACGTATACCGGTGGTACCCAATCTTGACCGCTACGGTCTGTTCAGGGAGATACGACACTCGTGGTTGTTATCTCAGGTACGTATTAACATGATGATTGGCTCCATTCAAGTCAGGTCTTAATATTTGCAGAAATCGCCACAGCACTTTGTTCAATTCCTTGGGTGGAATGAGGATCCACAGAACATCCTGTTTGCTATGGAGCACATAGAGTTCGGAGACTTGGGCAGGCTACTCGTGAGTATGGGAGCGAGTTGGAAGGAAAGAGACACGAGAAGTGTCACTAGACAGATATTGCAAGCCCTAAAGGTCATACATGAAGCCAGCATGGCTCATCGCGACCTTAAGCCTGAGGTGCGTCTCTCCTTTTGCCTATGGTGGACATGAGGGATATTAGATATACTAATGGATTCCCATTAGAACATTCTCGTTGTTTCAAACCAACCTGGCAAGATTCACATCAAAGTTTGTGACTTTGGAATCTCAAAGCGATTGTCTGCACGAGGAACCTCAGTCTATCGGACTTATTGTGGTACCCGGGCATACAAAGCACCAGAGATCATTGGCATGATTCAGGAGGAGGAGGAGGAAAGTGGTACCAACAACACGAATTCTATACCCCGGTTCTTGTATAACGCAACAGTATACCGCCTTTACAGCAAGTTTCGCGGACGCCACTCGACGGGAGCATATACTGAGAAAGTCGATCTATGGTCACTCGGTTGCATCATCTACAAGATGGACCAAAAAACCGATCTCAACCGGACAGGAGCGACTCCCACTGAGGCACGAACCAACAAGGAGCTTAGGAAGAAATTGGAGAAGATGAGTATAGAGCGTAGCGGGATTGAGTTTGTGAAAAGGCTTATCCAGTATGATAGCGCCAAACGACCTTCTGCCGCTGATGCTTTGCAGAAAAATACGTGGCTAGCTGAGCGCCAAGCAAGCTCCAGTTCCAAAAGTTCCATATCTATATCTCAACGAGGACCATCTAGTATCTGGAAAGGTAATTCCAGGTCGAGTAAATAACGAGGAATTTCTAGGTTGTGAAAATTGGTCTTTACATATTAGATAGTCTTAGTTGAGTTTATTTAAAATGCCATCACCAGTTCAGATGACATGTGATTGGATTGCAATAAAGTCAATAGGCAACCCAGAGCGGGCTATTTTTCTTGTTCTTTCTAATACCCAATCAAAACAGGAAAGCAAAGATGGCCGTCTACTTGATTTGGTCAGCCTGGAGATGGGCAATGTTGTCTTTGATGTCTTTACACCAGTCAGGACGTGACGCAATGTGGACTATAACGCGAGAATACCAAGCCGGGAAGTGATACATAAACCCCAGAAGATGACCGCGGTCTTGAACCCGAAGTTAAGAATTCATTTGATGATCGCAACAATGGTAAACTTGGGTAGTGAGATAGTCTAGATTATAACTGCCGCTCCGATAACGTCCTATTTGAGGGCCAAGACGACATTCTCTAGAGAGACGACATCTTCCACTTGTTTACCAAGACCGTAGTGAATCCCAATTGATATGAATATGCAGGTGACGAGAACGACCAGCAGACACAGAACCGGGATCCAATCATCAAGGCCGAGGGTTGTGGCCGAAGGTAGTGCAACAATAAAAGCGCACGGCTACTACAACTGGAGATATACAATAATTTTCAGTGAAAGACTTTCACAGTCGCTCAAATGGTTATGCTTCTAAACGGACTCGTCATGGTCGCCATCACTAGAAGTAATACGGGTTGGTATGATGTTTCCTTGGAAGATTAGTAGGTTAAGGAGGTGGTGGTTAGGATACTCAGAATAAGATGCTCGCCTGTTGTACCTCTACTTACTTCCACCCCTTTATGATATCCCGCCCATACCGAAAGGTTCACCATGACTTCTGCGGACACCATAATCAAAGCCCTTCAAGCTATCAATGGGAATGAATTTGTTGATAAGAATGAGCGGTTCCGCGTTGAGGATGCGCTCGTCGCTGCTTTGAACAAGGTTCGGATTTCTTGGGATATTAGGTGGAATTGAATCTAGGTTCATATCCCCACAGCCCCTTCTACTAAGATTCTCATAGATGCCAGCGGTTTAAGAAGTGGGTAGAGAATTGGAGCTTACCACAGACCACTGATGAACTGGCCGGACTCACTGGTAGAGGTCCAGCTCTTCTTCGTAAGTTCATGTCAGAGGAGGGACATCTAGTCAGGCCGTGAGGCTGACACTCAACAGGACGTCTTCCAAGACAGCTTGCTTCGCAACATCTCATAACCGAGAGTTCAGAAGACACATATGCGCCTAGTCCATGGGCCATCGGACTAGGTACTGACCCGGCATTCCCCTCCTTATATGGGACCTTCTACCATGACACAATTCTCCTAATACTAAGATCGCTCCCATCTTTTATCAAGGCGAATGGGTTTAAGAACCCTGCAGACTCTAACAACGGCGCCTTCCAGTACCTAAAAGGGCCAGGCGCGAACTATTTCGAATGGGTCTTGTCTAATCCATTGCGCAATAAAGAACTTGCCGATGCCATAGAATGCTATTCTAAAGGCAATCTGACCGCCTGGATCGACCTGTTCCTTACTGAGATTCTATTGAACAATGCAAAACTTGACCGCCCCTGATTGTGGACATTGGAGGGAGCAAGGGTCATGACTTAGAGAAGTTTCGACTGAAGCATCCCGACATTGTCAACGGGAGTCTAACCTTGGAGGACCTCCTTAGTGTCCTGAATGGCGTAAAGACGAACACGGCCATCACCGTAACGCCGTACGACTCCTCACATCGCAGCCAATCCAAGGAGCAAGGGCATACTTCCTGCACAACGTGATACAAGACTGGCCTGACGACGTGAGTTTCCAGATCTTGGGAAGTGTGGCCGACGCCATGGAGAAGGGCTACTCGAAGTTACTGATCTATGAGAGCTTGATCGCGAATGTGAATCCGTTGCTTCGTATCACGGCGTCGGACATATCGATGATGGCTATCGCATGGTCTTAAGACAGAGAAGGAGTGGTGTGAACCCATTGCGATGGATGGTTTGGGGTTGAAGGTTGTTAAGACCTGGAATCCACTTCGGACTATGGAGAGTGTTATTGAAGCTGAGCTTGCTTAAGCACTTAGGTCTGAGACAACGAGTTGACGCATATTCAGGGCTGTCTGGCTACCCAAAGCTTTGGAGGTACTTTTACAACTAGCTAATCAGGGAGCTTGTGGGAGGTCTGGGCGATTACCATTAATGCTCAGCGGAGGTTCCATGATTGCGGGTTAGTTGGGCGTAATTCGTTATGGGAACCAGACGACTTGCTCACTTTCACGATCTACAATGACAGCTACTCATGATTAGACTGAAAGACCTTGCCCCGGTATAAGAATATGTCACTTTTGATAACTGTTCACCTGTGAAGTCTCCGCTTCTACGACAAGATGATCTTTCTTATAGATCAACATCATCTGCTTACTCTATAGTGTATATCTTCACTAGTCTAGTTGAGCACTTCCGAAAAGACCGAGGGTTATAAACCAATGCGTACAATTGGAGAAATAACAATTGCGATCAGATATGAGAAAATCCATACAAGGAGGCAGTCCAATTACTCGCGCATGATGCTATACTCGCGGGCGGCCCATGAAGTTGATAAGTAAGGGTGGGTCGAAGTCATACCTCGTACAAACGACGATGATTGGACTAAACAACTCGACCAAACGGGTTCTTCGCACACTAGCAATAGCTAGGACAATAAGAACCATCGAATCACAGCTAAAGTAGATGTTCCGGCACGATGGCAGAGTGGTTATTGCGTAAGACTAGAATAGTTCAACCTCTTCGGAGAAACAAATCTTTCTGGATCATCTTATTCCTTCGGGAGCGTAGGTTCAAGTCCTACTCGTGTCGATTTCTTTTTGCTTTCCACCTGTAGGTCTGCTGGTTGCAGTTTTATTTCGTCTTATTTGCTGGCATGAGATCCCATTAGACGAGGTAATTAATTGTGTGCGGGTAGTTACGCAGGTACCTAGGTACTTCAAAAGTGGGAGGGATGCCCCACTTGATGCCTTAGGCATAAGTACGGTCTTAATTATCTTAGAATTAGACATTTTTCTTGGGCTAGGCTGGATTTAAGGGGCCCCATTACATGGGCGCTAATGTTAAATTAATTAATTTTAGCCTTGTTTTAAATTTTTCGAACATTTCCCGATATGTAATTAAAGTACGTACCGTTAAAATCGCTTAAAAAAGATATTTAAAATTATAATTCGAAAAAGGTTTATACGTAATAAAACTTTTATAATAAAAATATTTTAACTTTTTTATTATTTTATAATATTAAAATAATTAAACGTTATAAAAATTATTTAAATATATATTAAAGTTAATTATTTATAATTAATTTAAATAATTTTAATTTTATATTATTATTATTATTATTTAATTAATTTATATTTTTTAATTAAATAAATTATATATAATAAAAAAATTAATTATTATATATTTTTATTTTAATTTTATAAAAAAAAATTTTATTATATTAAAATTTTAAAAATATATTTTTTACGTATATATTTAATAACGACGTTATTTTTAAAAATATTAAATTTACTTTTTTATAAATTTTTTTAATAATATTTATAAATAATTAAAATTTAATTATTTAAATATTATATAAAATTTTATTTAATTTTTTCGTTAAATAAAAATTTTTAATAATATTTTAAAAAACTTTATAATATTATTTTTAATATATATTTTTCATTTTTATATATTAAATTATTAAATTTTAATAATATTTTAAAATAATATTATATTATTATTTTTAAATTATAAAAATTAAAAGTAAATTTTTATTAATATTAAATAAATCGAATTTATTAATAATTTTTTAAAAAAAAAATTTAAATCGTTATTAAAAAAATTTAAATAATTTTTTAAATCGTTATAAATAAATTATAAAATGTATTAAAAAGAATAAAAATATATAAAAAGCTTTTATTAATAAAATTATTTAAATTATAATTAATATTTTAAATATTAAAAAAAATTAAATTAAAATTATTTATTAAATTATATATTTAAATAATAATATTATTTTTATTTTTATTATTAAATATAAAAAAAGCGTTATATTATAAATTATTTTTATTATTATTAATTAAATTATTATTTAATTTATTTTTTTAATAAAATTAAATAAATTTTAAATTAATAATATTAAAAAGAAATGCTTAAATTAACGTTTATATTTATTAATATTAATATATATTTTAAAATTAATTAAATTATTTTTATTTTTTTATTATAATTAATTATATATAAAATAAAAATATATTTAAAAAAATTAAAATTAAATAATATAATTACGTTATTTTAAATTTTAAATAGCTTTTTTATTTAAAATTTAAAAAAATTCTTTAAAATTTTAAAATTTATAAAATTATTAATTTATTTATAATTAATAAGCTTTACGTTATTAATTAATAACGTTATTTTCGTAATAACTTTATATTTTTATATATTACGAAATCTTTTTTTTAAAAAAACTTATTTTAATTTAATTATATAATTATTTTAAATTAAAATAATTAAAAATTTATTTTATAATATATTAATTTTAACTTTAATATTAATATTATAAAATCGTTTTTATAATTTAACTTTTTATTAAAAACTTAATTAAAAATTATAAACGTTTAAAATTTTTCTTTAATAATATTAATTTTTAAAAGATTAACGTTATTTAAAAAATAATAATATATGTAAATAATAAATTATAAATATTTATTATACGTTTTTATTTTATAAATTATTTAATATTATAATGCGATTTTTTAAAGCTTATTATTTAAAACGTTATTAAAAAATATAACGTAAATATTTATTTTATTAATAAAAATCTTTTTTTTAATAAATTTTTTTTAAAAAATAATATTTATTATATTATTTTTATTATTATTTTTTTTAAAATAAATTTAAATATATTTAATATTAAAAAAATCGTTTAATTTAATTTATTACTTAAAATAATTTTTATAAATATTTAATAAAAAATTAAATATATTATAAAAAAAATTAAAAAATTATTTATATATTTATTTCGTATTAAGTTTTCGATTATTTAAATACTTTTAAAAGCGTTTTTAAAGCTTTTTATATTAAAATATTACGTTATTATTAATTATAAATTTATACTTTTTAAATTAATAATAATTTATATAAAATAAGTTTTATAAAAAATAATAATAATAATAATAATATTAATTAAATTAACGAAATTAATAACTTTATTTTTTAAAAATTAATAATAAAATAATAATAAAATATATCGTTAATTATAACGATAAAATTATAAAATTTATTTAAAATTATTATTAAAATTAAATAATTTAAATAAAACGAAATTAATAAAATTAAATTAAACTTTTTCGTTTTTATATTTTTAAATACGTTTTACTTTAAAAAATTTATATTTAATTATTTTTAAAAACTTTTAAATAATAAAAACTTTAAATATAAAGTTATTATTAAATAAAAAGATTATTATAATATTTATAATAATAATTTTAATATAATTTCGCTTTTTAAACTTCGATTTAAAGTTATTAATATTAAATTATAAATTAATTTATTCGTTAACGTTATTTTAAAGCTTTTATTTTTATAATATAAAAAATAAACTTAAAATTTTATTATTTTCGTTTAATATAAACTTATAAAAAATCTTTTTATAAAACTTAAACTTTAATACGTTATATTTAAATAATTTTCTTTTAAAAAGTAATATTTTTCGTTTTTTAATATTATTAATTTAATTAATAAAATATTTAAATTATTAAAATAAAAATATTTTTATAATTATAATAAAACTTTAATTACGTTTTATATTTAATTAATTATTATTATTAAATAACGTTAAAAAATTATTTAAAAAAAAACGAAAAATTAAAAAATAATAAATTATTATATTTTTTTATAAATTAATATTATAAAATTATTAATTAAAAAATTTTATTTTTAATTATTTAAATTTATTAAAAATTATAATAAAAGATTTAATAATTAAAAATTTATTAAAATAATAATTAAATTAATTAAAAAAATTAATAATTATATAATTATCGTTATATATAATAAATATTATTAATATTATATAAAAAATATTTTTTATTTAATAATAATATATAAATAAAAACGATTAAATATTATTAAATTATATCGTAAAATATTATATTAATTTAAAAAAGAAATTTACGTTATTTATAATAAATTTAATATAATTTTTTTTTTCTTTTTTTTTTATAAATTAAAATTAAAAAATAAATATAATATTTAATTTATTATTATTATTATTATTATTATTATTATTATTATTATTATTATTATTAATATTATTTTTTAAAAAAAAAGTTAATATTTTATCGTTTTTATTTTCGTCGTTATTATTAACTTTTTTTATTAATTATAAAATATAAAAGCGTTTTTTAAGTTATTTTTTAATATTAATAAGTTATTTTTTCGTTATAACTTTATATTTAAATTAAAGATTTATTTATATATATTAATAATATTATTAACGTATATTATATAAGCTTATATATTTTTAAAAAAAAATAAAAATAATTAAAGTTAAAATTAAAGTTTATTTATTTATTAATATTATATTAATAAAAAGTTTATAATATAAAAATAATAATATTAATGTTATTAATTAATATATTTTAAGTTATTATAAACGTAATTAATATAAGTTTTATTTTTTTTTTAATATAAACGTTTTATAAATTTTTATTTTATTAATAATAAAAATATTTCTTTTATTAAATAAAATTAAAGGTTTATAATAATGTTATTTTAAAAGTATAATTATTTAAAAACTTATTAAAAAAGATATTAAAATTACTTTTTTTAATATTATTAAAATTATATTAAAAAGATTTTTAAATTAAAAAGTTTAAAAAGTCGTTAACGATAAAGCTTATTAATTTTATAAAACGTTATTAATAAACGATTAAATAAATATTTTAAATAACTTTTTATATTATTTTAAAAGTTATATATATTATTAATTTTTATATAAATATATTTAAAATTAAATATATATTTTTAAACTTTAAAATAATACGTAATGTTTTTTTTTTTAAAAATAATAAAAACGAAAATAAAAACGAAATATTATAAAGGTTTTTTTAATTTAAAAAGTTATTAACGATAAATATTATTATTATTATTATTATTATTATTATTATTTAAAATTAAAAAAGAAATTTATAATTTATAATTAAATTATAAATTAAAATATATAATTATTTTATAAAATATTAAGTATATTATTATAAAATTATAATTTAAATAATAACTTTATATATAAAGTTTTTAAACGTATAAATATATTTTTAAATATTTAATTATTTTATAAAATAATATTTAAAATAAATATATTATTAATTAATAATTTTATTATTTTATAAAATAATTAAATTAATAAAAATTTAAAAGTATATATTATAAATAAAAAAATTAATATTAATATATTATTATTATTATATTATAATTTATTCGTTATTTTTATAATTATTTTATAAAATAATTAAAATATTAATTAAAAATTATTAATTTTAAAAATCGTTTTATAAAATATATAAATATTTAAATATTTAATATAATATATTAAAAAATAAAAAATAAAAATATTTATTTTTTTATATTATTAACATTATTATTATTATTATTATTATTATTATTATATTATAACTTATTAATAATTTTTATAATTATTTTATAAAATAATTAAATTATTTATTAATAATATATTTATTTTAAATATTATTTTATAAAATAATTTTATAAATAAAATATTAAAAATAAAAATATTTATTTATTTACTTTTTATATTTTTAATTATTATTATTATTATTATTATTATTATTATATTAAAATTTATTAATTATTATTATAATTATTTTATAAAATAATTAATTATTTATATATTATATTTTTATATTATTTTATTATATTAAAATAAAATTAATTAATTAAATTATTAATATAATTTAACTTTATTTAATATTAAATATAACGTTAATTATTTTTTATAATATTAATTATATTTTATAACATTAATTATATTATATTATTTTATTATATTTATACTTTATTAATTATAAATTTATTAATTATAAATTTAATTATTAACGTTTTTATTAATAATAAAATCTTATAAATTATTAATTTAAAAATCTTTTGCTTTAATAATATTAAAAAACGTTTATTTTCGTTATTTTAATTAATAATATCGTTATTAATACTTTTTAAAATATTAATATTAAAAATAATATATTAATTAATAATATTAATAAATTTAAAAATAATTTTATTAAAATTAATAAACTTTTATAATAAAACTTATTAATTATATTTAAAAATATTTAAAATATTATATATATTAAATTATATATTTTAATTACGCTTTATTATATTATTTTTATATAACTTAATAATCTTAACCAAAGGTCATTTTGTGCTAAGTCCAAACCACGAAATTACGTCATTAACTCACGTAAGTAATTACGTAATTAAATAGCCATTAAATACATAGAAATACATATTTATTAAAGGAAACGCTTCGGATTGGTCGGTTTTTAGCTGTAGACCCACCTAGCCTTCCACACTTGGCTTTGATTGGGTGCATCCATTTCGAAAAAACTACATACAGTCCATAATCGCAGCTGATTGGGTGCATCCTCTTTTCCTGACCCATACACTTAACCCTTTTCGACCTAGCTTTACAGACCTGCAGACCTACAGACCTACAGACCTACAGACCTACAGACCTACAGACCTACTAGCCACCTTTCGGACCTACTAGCCACCTTTAGGACCTACAAGCCACTTACAGACCTACAGCCTTACAACCTACAACCTGCAGCCCTACAGCCTACAGCCTACAGACCTACAGACCTACAGGGTAACCTACAGACCTTTAGACCTTCAGACCTACAGCTTACAGACCTAGATAACCTAGGTGGTGCTGCACTGACCACCTACCTAGCTGCTGACCACCTAGCTTCTGACCTAGGTGGTGGCAGCTTTAACTACCTACCTTCAGAATTAGCTATATGTAGATGGATAAAGTGTAGGTTTTTAATGTAATGAGCCTGTAGTGTAGTGGCTAAATCTGTAGATATTGTAATCCGAAGCCCTTAGGTTCGAATCCCGCTTAGTAAGGTATAAAATTAAATAACTTGCTTTGTAGACCACCTAGCTTCTGACTAAGTGGTCTAGGTGGTGGCAGGACCTACAGCTTATAGACCTACAGAACCTAAATATATAGAAAAAAGCGTTACAATTTAGGGGTAGGTCGTAATAGTGGTGCAGGACTTAGCCACAAAATGACCTCCGGTCAGTTCTGACAGCTTGACCGCCCTATACGTATACAGCCCTGGGTTCGAATCCCAGTAAGTCAAAGGTTTTTTAAAGGTCAAGCTGGCTACACTAGCTTTTGCTTCGCAGAAAAGTTTTTCCGCCCGAAGAGAGGAAAAAACGGTCCCCGCAGCCTGCTTGCAAGCGAAGGGCCGTATCGTTTTTTTCGAACGTAACGATTAAAAAAGATTTTATAAAATATAATATTATTAAAAACATTATTACTTTTATATATACTTTTATAATACGTTTTATTAAATATAATTTTAATAAATTTATAAATAATAATAAAATAATTATTATTTAAAATAAATTAAAAAAACGTAAATTTAATATTATAAATAAAGTTTTTATTATATTTAATATTAAAAATATAAAAAACATTAATATATTTTAATATTAAATTAATAACTTTATATATATTTTTAATAATAACGTAATAAATTAAATTATTTTTAAAAATAATATTATAAATAACTTTATTAAAATAAATATTAAAATATAAAATTTACGAAAAATATAATATTTTTAAATTATTATCGAAAATGATTTTTTTTATAAATAATAAATAAGCGTTAAAACTTTAAATTAAACGTTATATTTTTTTCTTTTATTAATTATTTTTTAAACGTTTTTTTAAATAATATAACTTTTTATATAATTATAAACTTCGTTTAATAATTATAATTAAATAATTCTTTTTTTAAAATATAATAAAAAATTAAAAAATAATATTAATAAATAAATTATAATTATTATAATAAATAACTTTATATATAATTAAAAACATATTTATATATTATATTAAATAATATTAATTATAAAATTTTAAATTAATTTTATTATTATTAATATTAAAATATTTATTAATTTAATTTTTTTTAATAAAAATTATTAATTAAATTTCGTTAAAAATATTTTTAAATAATTTTTTATTATTAATAATAATTTATTTAATATTATCGATATTAATTTAATTATTAAAAAAAACGATTTAAATATATAAATTATTTATTATAAAAATAAAAATTTAAATAATAAATTTATATATTAAAAAAAATAATTTAATAATATTTAATATTTTTTTTATTAATATATTTTTTTTTTAAAAAAAGTTTATATTTATTTTAATAATAATATTATTACGTTTTTTATTTTTTATATTTTAAAATATATAAAATAATATTTTAATATAATTAAATTTAATATAAAAAAAATAAAAATAAAAAATAAATATTTTTTTTACTTTTATAAATTATTAATTTTAAATTAAAATTATTTAATTTAACGAATAAAAAAAATCGTTTTTTAATTATTATATATTATTAAATAAATATAAACGTTAATAATTAAATAACGAATTAAAAAATTAAAAAATTAAAAAATTAAAAAATTAAAAAATTAAAAAATTAAAAAATTAAAAAATTAAAAAATTAATAATTTATAAATTAAATAATTTTCGTATTTATTAAATTTAAATCGTTTTTTTTAAAGTTTTTTATAAAATTTATAAATATTATTAATAATATTTTTATTTTTAAATATAATATTAATTTAAAAATAAAAGTTATTTTAATATATAATTTATTTTATAAAAAGAAATTTTAATAATTTAAATTTATTATTAAAAAAAATTAATTTTATAATAAAAATTTTTAATAAATTTTTAAAAATAATATTAAAAAATTTAAAATAAAAAAATAAATATTTTAAAATTATAATATAAATAAAAAATTATTTAAAATTTAAAAACTTTAATAAAAAAAAGCTTTTAAACTTAAAATAATTAATAAAATAAACGATTATAAAATTAATTATTTTTATTTATTTATTTTTTATTAATTTACGTATTTAATTAAAAAAATTAAAATTATTATATATAATTATATTATTAAAATTATATATAATACGTTTAATATTTTTATATATATTTATAATTATTTTAAAAAATATATAATTTAATAAAAAATAAAAAAAAATAATTTTTAAATTAAATAAAATATTAATAATATAACGAAAAATATTATTAATAAATATATAAAAATTTAAAACTTATTATAAAAATTTATTAATATTTTTTTTATAACTTTTAAATAAAAAAATAATAAATAAATAAATTTAACTTTTAAAATCTTTATTATTAATTATATTAATAACGATTTTATAAAAATCGTTTTAATTTTATAATAATTAAATAAATAAAATAATTATTATAAATATTTTATTTTTAAATATTAATTAATTTTATTTTAATATATTTTAAAATTATTTCGTATTATAAATTTTTACGATAATAATTTTTTCGTTTATTAAATTTTTATAAAATTCGAAATTAATAAATAATAACTTTATAATAAAGGTTTTTATTTTATAATATATTATATAAATATTAAAAGATTTTAAAACTTAAATATTATTAAAATTAATATTAACGAAAATTAAACTTTAAATTATTAATACGTTTTATATTTTTAATATATATAACGCGTTTATTAATTATTTTTTACGATTTTTATTTATAATTTAAATATAAATAAAAGCTTAAAAATTATATTATTTATATTAATAATTATTATTATTTTATTAAATTTATTAAATTACGTATTAATTATTAATATATAATTTTTTTTAAGCTTTAATAATTTTCGATAAAATATTATTAATAAAAAATAATTTTTTTTTAATAAAATTTTATTTAAGTTTATAAATTAATTAAAATTTATTTTAAAATTAAATTTTTTTTTATAAAAATTAAATTTTTAAAAATCGCTTTAAAAATCGCTTTATTACGATAATTATTAATTAAAAAAATTTAATAATTTTAAAAATTATTTTATTAATATTATAATAAATTTTTTAAATAATTTTTATTATAAAAATATAATAATTAAATAATTAAAAAATAAAAAATTTTATAATTAAAAAAATATATTTATTTAATTAAATAAATACGATTTAAAAATATAATTTCGCGTTTTTCGTAAATATAATAAAATTTTTTATTTAAATTATAATTATAATTAAATCGCGATTTTAAATTAATTTTTACGTAATTTATAATTTTAAAAATTATAGTTTTTTATTAATTAAAATTTAAAATTTACGTTATATTAAATTTATAAGTTAAAAAATACATTATTATAAAAAAAGTAAATTTAAACTTTAAAATAAAATTTTAAAAACTTTATTTTTAAATTAAAAAGTTAATATATTTTTAAATTCGATTTTTTTTTAAAAACGTTTAATTAATTTTTTTTTTAATTATATCTTTTACTTTATATTATTTTTAAAAGAATTCTTTACTTTTTTTATTATTCATTTTAACATTTTTATTTATTTTAATTTTTCATTCTTCATTAATTCACTGTAATAAGTAATCATTGCTTCCCACTGTGCCTACGTAGTTACAGTCCTTGATTAATTTCTAACTCTGCTTTTTGATGTTGAAGCGTGGCGTCGTGTGGCTTGAGATAATCAGTAGAATAGAGAGTGCACGTGATTTCATTCATTGGTTTCCCCCCAATTACAAAGTTGATTATTCTGATTGGTTCAAGCTTCACATCATAGGTCCACTCATAATGTCCTAAATTCTAAGATGCCGAATTGATGATCTCAAAGCTGTCAAGAATTCGCCGCCTACCCGAGCAACTGGCAAATGTTCAATTGAACTCAACTCAACCCTCACTTTCTTTACCGTCCACCATCGCCTGCCTCGCCACTCTCCTAACTTCAACTACTGTCTCTCCTCGACGTCCAGAATTGCATACCGACCGAAAACACACCCACAATGCAAGGGCTTGCGACCGCCACAAATGCCGCCATGTTATCGCGCCAGGTCGTGCGGCGGCAACATCCCTTAGCTGCATCCGCCTCCATTGTCCGAATGATTGCGCAACAGCAACAACAACAGCAACGACAACAACAACGTACATATGCCACCCCTTCCGGCCCTCCGTCTAAGGGGTTTCGCATGGCTAGAACACCGAGATGGGACGAGGAGAAAGAGTCGACGTTTGACCGCGCTGGGAAGTTCTTCCTCATGACGGAGATGTTCCGCGGCATGTATGTCGCATTAGAGCAGTATTTCCGACCACCGTAAGTTCATTGTCACTCGAGGACCTCGTCGGCTTAGTTGATGCGGGGAGTGCTAATATTGTATGATTCTAGATACACGATTTACTACCCGTTCGAGAAGGTTTGTGCCCTTTAGATTTACGATCGTCCATGTGCGAGTTATTTTATATTATGACGGGATGGATTTCTTGACAGTTGAAGTCAAGCAAGGGATTGCTTGGAGCCATTGACTAATTTGATCTCGCATAAATTAGGGACCTATTTCTCCTCGTTTCCGTGGCGAGCATGCCCTTAGACGATACCCCTCAGGTGAAGAACGGTGCATTGCCTGCAAGCTATGCGAAGCTGTATGTTACCTCTCTCGACCACGACACTTCCACTTCGATGGACTACCATCCTACTCTCTAAGCCTATCATGAACAGAAGCTAACTACCCACAAATATAGATCTGCCCCGCCCAGGCCATCACGATCGAGGCCGAGGAGCGAGCGGACGGGTCAAGACGAACGACACGTTACGACATCGACATGACCAAGTGCATATACTGCGGTTTCTGCCAGGAATCCTGCCCCGTAGATGCCATCGTCGAGTCGCCCAACGCGGAGTACTCCACGGAGACGAGGGAGGAGCTGCTGTACAACAAGGAGAAGCTCCTGGCTAACGGGGACAAGTGGGAACCCGAACTGGCGGCCGTCATCAGAGCAGATGCTCCTTATAGATAAAATTAAAATTTTGGGGTCTCGGTCAGGGGTTTTTTTTTTCTGCGTTGGTTGGTTGGAACTGGAGAGGGCTGGTGGGCTGGGAGAGCATATTGTAGCTAGCATTGTAAATATTACTTGCCTACTTACCTAGAAATAACTAAAGAAAAAGCATATCTCATTTGTGATGATATCCTGTTGGGTGCTGGGAAGATGACCTAACCAGCAAACTGAGTCTATCTATCTACGTACATCTAACTCCATGCAAATTGCAAAAGAATGCAGCCACTTTATGGGGTCATGTAGAAAACTACTCAACAAGTATTAGTCCAATGGGAACAATGACGTTGCTACTAACTGGATAGAATATATATACATGCACTCCGTAAGACTTCCTGTATGGAGTACCTAACTTTCTACACCCAACGGCGGGATTAGGTAATGCGCAGTATTTGTCGCATTAGCAATAAGGAGATGCTACAGATGGCAACGGGATAGGTCAGCTGGCAGTTCAATCTGTTATCCCTTAATTATCTGTAGCCTATCAAATGACGTAGATTTCCCATTCACATCCCTCAAGTTTCGACCCGAATTGACCGATTTCCCCGACGCCCGAAGCGACTTTTAGCTTAAAGCTCGGATCATCTTAGTTAGGTGGGATTGATTGGTTACCTAAGCTAACTGAGCTCTTCACCTTGCTCGGTTTACTGGGTCTGATTGCTGTAGCGTAGGCTTTTAGAGGCTAGGTACTGTACTCAATGTACTGAAGTCTGTACTGCACCTAGGATTTGACACTGACGAGAAATTTATCATCGTCTTTTCAGGTTACGTCCACTACTGACTATCACCTTTTACACCATCACCGCCACCACAACCACCACGACTCAACCTCGACTACTTTGCGCCTCCCTCTTCAATTGGCCGTCTTCTATCCATTTGAAGTTCATTTCTTGAGCATCTCTTACATACATACACACCACACAACCCAAAAAAAATGTTCCGCACCGCATTAATCCGCACTGCCGCCCAGGCATCCCGCGTCGCCAGACCCGCCGTCTTCCGAGTTCCGACTGCTAGAGGAGTCGCTCCAGCTACTGCTGTTTCCCGTTCCGTTGCGCCGAGATGGGCTGCCGTGCGAATGTACTCGGCTGCTGCTTCGGGCGATAAGAAGTCCGAGGTCGAGGGTCGCATTCTCTCTATATTGCAGGGTTTCGACAAGGTTAGTAGTGATTGATTCATTGATTGATGTGGTTTAGTTGTGTTTTGGGTTGTTGTGGTCGTGTTCCTTTTGGGGAAAAATAGGTGGATGGATGAGTGGATGAGCTTTAAGGGACTCTTGCGAATTTGAGATATTCCTGAGAGGGCATCTCGCGGGATGAACATGGGATGAACATGGGATGGACGGGAATATGCGGAAACCGCTAAGACATTGCCATTTCCCAAGCTTCAAGTCATGCTGCTGGATTGTTCTCGATTATGGATGACCTAGGGAAAGGAGACGGACGAGCTTGCTTGTGTTTGCTTTGTTGAGCTTGAACATTCTGCTAACTTTCTTCTCTTATAGGTCAAGGACCCAAGCAACGTATGACAAAAACTCTTCCCTACGATGCTACTTCGCATGGTGGTAGTCGAAACAGAACAGTACCGGTTTACTGAATCTTCTAATAGGTCACTCCCAACTCGCACTTCACCAACGATCTCGGTTTGGACAGCTTGGACACGGTGGAAGTTGTCATGGCGATAGAAGAGGTAAGCATCTTTGCCCCTCCCATGAGACACCTGGCTGCGCAATGGCAGCTTTCTTTCGGGAGCTGCCTTTCATGAATACTCGGAACTAGCTGTTAACATTTTCTACAGGAGTTCAGCATTGAGATCCCTGACAAGGATGCTGATGCTATCCACAGTGGTACGTGCACTCACATTCAACCCCTAGCATAAGCATGTATATATACTGACTTTTTACCCCTGAAACAGTTGACAAGGCAGTCGAGTATATCCTGAGCCAACCGGATGCCAACTAAGCGCTCCTCCAAAATCTGTATATTAGAGCTACACTATTCTCCCGCGGCTAAAGAGAATAAGATTACGTCAGACATCATGTCTTTTTTTAAAGAATTAGGCTCCTAGCACTGTTCGCGGAGGATCTGTATGCACGAGAATTCTATTGAAATGAGGAGGTCGACTCTATTAATCGTCATGGTGGTGGTCGTCGATCGCATATGTAGGTAGTTTGTCAGGGGGAGACACTTTGGGAACTACCCACCTCCGGCACGCAAAGTCATGGACGGAGATTCCCCCTATCTTGTCATATACAAAGCCAACCAACCAACTAAGCCAAACCGCGGTCTGGTCTTAATGACTTCGCCTCCTGAACCCCATGTACAATTGTATAGATCTTTTCTTCTGCATATAAACTCCCATTTCCAAAGACTACTACTGCTATGGTTGATGTTAACCTCTGCGACACCTGATTAGTGGCTGCTCTAAATGATTGCGACTCCTCAAAACCGTCCTGGTCATGCTCTCATAAATTGGCATGATGGATCACGAGTTTCAGCTTGTAATTTCTGTTATTGAACTGCGAACTATCTTCACAGAGGTCGGCGATGCACAGCATATCGCAAGTTTGACGCGGTACACGCAATCAGAGGTGTAGTTTCATACATCAACGGAGACTAGAACATTCAAAAACCAAAGGAGATAGATTGTGGGAGTCCCCCCTCTGCCCACTAATCGCCTAGGCTGTCAAAGGTCACCCTTTCATCCCGCATACTGTGAACGTAGATATGAAGGCAACTTTCGTCCAGGGAGTTCAAAATAGTTCACCGGGCCCGTCGTCTGTACTTTCATGTTAGCTTACTTGCCTTGTGTTCCTCCTTCCCTGTGAGAGGTTTATAGCGAGTAGTTTATATGCACCAATTAGATGAGAATACTTGGTTGATACCTCTACACCAACCACTGTTAGGCGATATGTTAGGCGATACGATCGAAAGTGATGGCATAGGTACATATATAAAGTATGATAGTAGCGGCTATCTCAGTGTCTCGGGTGTACGCAAGGAGAACTGACAGAGACATTTCAACCTCGAGGAACGCAACGTGGCTGAGTACCACGTAGTGGTGGAGTATCTACGACCAGCCCCTGAACGCAGCGAATGGCTCCCAGATGAATGTTCAGATTCAACTTCACCATTCTCACCTTTCACCTTAAAAACCAATGGAACTGAAAGCTGAGTACCCAAGTATCAACGCAAGTGATCTTAAAAATCAAAAATAACCCACGTTGAAAGGTTACACTACTGGCATGCTGGGAGACGATTATGAACGAGATGGACATTCGCAATTTATGGTGCAAATATATACCCTCATTATATCTAACAACCTCTATATACCACTCTCTCATGTCAAAAGCCCCTTATTCCTGAGGTCAGAGCTAAGTTCCACATCTAGCAAACTCAACTCATCCACCAACGCACGCACGCATCCCCCGCAAGGCACTTACACCACCCCAGTACACCACCCCAGTACACCACAATCAAGTTTAGCAGGTCAACTAATCTGTCATCAGTATATAGCCGCTAAAAAAAAGGAAGTAATTAAAGATACTTACAGGCTCGGGGCCCGGAACGGTGTAACTGGTGAAGTCGGAGTAGATCTGAATCATTCGTTTAGTAAGCAAGCAAGCAAGCACCATACATGTCTCTCATAAGTCAAAGGGGATATACTTCCCTCCACCACAAAAGGGAGAAAGGTAGGTAGGTAGGTAGCTATGTAGGAAAGCCATCCATCTACCTACCTATCCATATATCTAGGATGAAAGAAAGGAAAGGAAGGGAAGCAGAGATGAAACTCACATTAGCAGTGTATCCCGGATCGGTCTCCTTGAACGCGCCCGGGATCAGCGCCGTCTGCGGGCTCGCCGTCCCGGTACCGCCCGCCACGCTGATCTGTGCGCACGAGATGTAGAACTGCGGGATGCCTGACGGCCATGGGTTGTGGATCGCGAGCGACTGGATCCGCAGGAGATACTCGCCGTCTTCGATGCAGCGGGGGATCTGGGAACTGTATGTTTCTGTGGTGGGAGATGGGGTTGTTAGTAGTGGGTTACTGTATAGCGAGTTGTGAAGGTGGAGGCAGGTAGGGAGGGGGAAAGGGGAGAAAGGAAGGAGATAGGTAGGTAGGTAGGTACATATGGATAACTCACGGTACATGGGCCAGCTCGACGACTCTCCTTCAAAGGTGGGACCTGCGCAAGAGTTTGCTTGTGAGTTTGATTTCCTGCTTGGACGGGAATATCATCAGATATTGGTTCATGAGCCTACCGAAGTCCTTGAACTTGAACCAATCACCGCTTCCATCGTAGTCTGCTACGCTGCCGGGAGCCTTAGAAAGGTACCTGGGTTACATTAGCGTGTGTACGATATAACTACCTAGCTTCTAACTCATGTAGAACGAGATATCATACAGAGAGATGAGTCCCTAGTAGTACACGGGCTGTATATCTGTTAGTTCAGTCGCATCAAGCAAGGAGACGGCTGTCATAATGCAGCTACTTGAAATCACGCACCGTGTCCAGAGTAAAGGTGAAGGTATCGCCAGCATTCAAGGCAATGGTCTCAGCCGACTGAGCGCCAAGGTTGCATCGCAGGTCGTTCGAAGCGAGATCCGTCACGGGGGAGTTGCCGTTGGTGTGCTCGCGGACTTGAGGGTTTCTACGTCAGTCTGATAGCTCTCAACTTGAATATTTCCCAACGAGATTTGAACTGTTCTCTCCGCATATAGAAGGACACAAGAGTCATATCGGAAGAGAGAATAGACATACTGTGTTCCCACACCGCGAACTCCGTATCGCCTACTGCGAGCTGCTGGAAGATGTAATGAGCTGAGGCGGGCGTGGCCGCTAGGGCAGCGGCGAGAAGACCGGCGAAGCTCTTCATCTTGGAGTTGATTGCTGGCAGACTGACTGAGTGCTGTGCTAGTAGAGTGATGAGGAAGCAACACTAATGTAATGATCACCACGGGAGCCAACAAGAGGGAGGGAGGAAAGCCTGAGATATATCAGATCTATAAGTGGGACCCATGATACCACGAGATATGTATTTACATAGCCAGGAGATCTACGCAGGGGGAAGGGGAGGCAGAGAAGGAAAAGCTAACCGCCATCCCCGATACTTTGTTCTTCCACCAGTGATGTCGTCAGCGCATGATTCTACGTAGGTATGTATGGATTTACGTCTCTGGTTGACAGAATGAATGAATGAATCACATGAAATCCAGGATTGCGAGAGGTAAGGTACAACCAATGGGGGCGGATCAACAGGGACGGCATAGCGAAGGATGTCGTGGGGCTGTGGAGTGCGTGGTTCCCTAAAAGGGAAATACCGGAAGGAGATTAAATCTGGCAGGTCGAAAGCATTGGAACCACTGTCGCATATACACATACAACATGATGTCGTTATCCCTACCCAAGTTAAGCATGCCACACGGTCCGCTTGGCGTTTTCAGCATATTAATATCGAGACATAAAACCAGGTATACTCGATGTTTGATATAAAACAGAATGACGAATAGGGAGGTCTACCGAAAGGAAACCGCCAAACCGCCAAACCGTCTCATGCATTGCATTACCACTCCTCGGCACGATCGCGGACTTTCACTATATTAAGACGATGCATGATGTTGTCATTAATCTGAGAAGAGGCAGAGAGGGAAATAACAGCCTCCTCCTATTTCGACCATCAGATGTTCATTTTTGGCTATCTTCCGAATATAAGCGACGATTTCCCAAATCCCAACAGCATTCATACATGTAGTTATGTAGATATGTAAGTAGGGAACTTAGATACGCATTGCCATGCCATGCCACGCCATACCATCCCAAACCACGAAGCTGAATAACCGCGTCACGTCATTTTCAAACACACCTTCCGCCATCCACTTCGAGATTGACACCGGTGATGAAAGCAGCCTCGTCGCTCGCCAAGTAGCAGCACGCATTCGCTACGTCGGTCGGGGTGGATCCTCGGCCGAGGGGGACCAGCGACTCGAACGCCTTCCGGTTTTCCGGTGTGTCGGGCTTTCCGATGAATAGATGTGTCCTAGTTATCATTATTATGTGTGAATGAATATACAATGTTCTGGAAAGTTGTAGGTAGGGTAGATATCCTGTAGGTAGATTGTAGAGCTTCGCGTTCCGGTGACTCAACTTACATTGCTGTGCTTCCGATCACCGGGGATACCGAGTTGAATCGGATTTGCTGCGGGGCGTACTCGACGGCCATCGTCTAAAGAATTGTACATCCCGAAGGATATGAAAGTCAGCTACAAATACCAATGTGTCTTTACAGATAACCACTCGTAGCATGAATGAACTTTCCCGTGAAGCCTAGAAACCAGACACTACCTTGGATCAATCAACCAGCCAACTCACCTTCGTAGCATTAATAACCGCCGCCTTCGAAGCATTATACCACGTCAAGCGCGGTCTAGGCCGAACCCCCGCCGTAGACGCAACCTGCACAAAGCAGCCCGCCCTCTTACTCTCGAGGAAATACGGCACCAGCACGCTAGACGACAGGTACACGGACCGCACGTTGACGTCCATGACGAGGTCGAAGTCGGCGTCCGCCACGTCCTCCGTCGCCTTGTTGGCGTACGTCGCGCCCGCGTTGTTGACCACGATGTCGAGCCGCCCGAACCGCTGCAGCGTCGCGGCGAGCAGCGCGGCCCATTCCTCGCGCTTCGTCACGTCCGTCCGCGCGAACGAGCACCCGAGTTCCGTCGCTGTCGCCTCTCCTGCTTCGCCGGATAGGTCGGCGATCATCACCTGGGCCCCCTCCGCTGCGAACTTCGTTGCGATGCCCCGCCCGAATCCGGCTGCGCCGCCGGTTACGATGGCTACTTTGCCTTGGAGGCGGGGGCCTGCTGCTGTTGCCATGCTTGTGGTAGTGGGGGTGGTGAGCATGTAGATATCTTAGTGTGTGATGAGATCAGATACGAGGCGCTTGAAGGTAAGAACTTGTATGAATTGTAACTAGGTGAGGCGTAAGCGTTAGAGGAGATTGACAGTTAGCGTTTCTACCTCGCTGGACCTCCTTTCGAGATGCCTGCATAAATGCTGTTAAAACCGGGCCTATGGACCTGACTTGTATAGTAAGTATAGCTAGGCCTGTAGCCACTAAGGTTGCTAGCAAACGCGGGGAATACCTAAGCTAACACATGCATCTCATGCGGGGAAGGGATATACTCCGACATACGATCGCAAAGTATATATCAGCTAGCTGATTAGATAACGGCAAATCATCAATTCGATTCTCTCTTCGTGCGGCTTGCGATGAGGATGTATGGGATTGCTACGGTCTTATTTAAGGGGTCTTTCAATATGAACTTTATTATATTGTACCATTGGGATCTGATGAAAAATCATGTTTTAAGGAGGAAAAGGGGTAGCCTAAGAATCTCATTGCATGTACATTAGGATGATGAATATACCAATGAGATATTGTAGTGTTCATGGGATTATCTGATTAATCGACGGTCTTTAGGATAATAAAGCTGCAATAAGATCACGTATTCTTGTGTACATCCACAACTTCAGACTTACGAAACTTATCTTCGGTGTTAAGGAGGTTGTTAGGGGCCCATGGATCTTTGATGGATCCAGAGTGAGGTATCCATTCTGTGACTGTCATATGATAAAGTGTTATCTTCTATTCTATAGGTGAGGTCGGTTAGTTCTGGTGTTGGAAAAGGTAAATGGGATTGGTGTATCTACGACAAAGTGAGAATGCTAGTGGAAGAATTCCTGCTGAATTTCATATTTTAATATAGTATATAAGGTAATTAGACATTCCGATGCATGGATAGCTGTTGGACGTTAGTTTCTTGTTTTATGTAAAGGCATAATTAAATGTAGTTGTAGATGTTGGAGTGACTTACTATCAACTGAGCATAAATATGCAAAGATTAAGCCATATCACATGTAAAATGACGTAGATTTATAGACGACACACGGTGATTCTATAGTTCATGGATTTATTTCAGCCCCCGTACTCACCAGGGGATGGTAATATATCACAGACTGGTTGAATCTCCGTTAGACATTGCTCCCCTGAATGGGAGGAATGATACAATTGTGGAACTGGATTTCGACGAGAAACCCTTCAAGAAATGATTGCATGCATTTTCGACTAAAGGAACCCATATATCATCCAGTGAGCTAATCTAAGGTGACACCTCGAGTTAAGTCGTCAGCTTATCTATACTCTTATTCATCTGCAAGCAGCGGCGAATATCGGAAGACTTGTGGGTCCTTCCCCTCCGAATGCCGTAATCATGAATTCATCTATTCAGGTTAACATAACATAGTCGTCTCTATTCATAAATCCTGTACTAGCTAATATTGACTAATATCGGAGGTTGTGTAATGATATTACAAGAGCTTGTTGTGTATGTTTTACATATGTTTTGGGAATCCAATATCAAACTCCAGCAAGTTGATGTTTATAACTCATTATATTACCATGGAAACTTCGCAGTCTTTGATTTGTATCAGGGCCATATGATGGATGAAGTGGCTGAACAGAGTGTCTACTAGCTGGCGCCCTGCCTAAAGGCTCATGCATAAGTAACCCCGCCCTCAGCCAAGACAACGTAAATCACAGAACGAATCATTAAACTTTAACCGATACACCAATATCGTCCTCTGCGCTAGTTACACGATCTGGCACATATGCGTCGTATTGTCCCATGGAGGATTTTCCTACAGCCCGTTGCCAATAGGATCCGATGAAACTCGGATTCTGAAGCTGGAGCCAGGGTCTTGGGGATCAATCATAAAGTGCAGTCTTCTACACGTATCCCTCAAAGACAAGCCTCACTATGACGCTCTCTCATATACATGGGGTGACGCTAGCGATACGCACCAGATTACTCTGGGCGGCAGCTCGTGGTCCTGCGCCATTTAAGGTTTAAGGAAGTTGAACGAACTCTCTGGATCGATGCGTTATGCATTAATCAAGACGACGTGGATGAGCGAACAGAACAAGTCCAGAAAATGCGTCGTATATACAGCCTTGCCGATCAAGTTTTGGCGTGGCTAGGGGAAGCGGCCGATGGTAGTGATGAGGCCATACCAGCCATTGAGGACATAGCCGCGAAACTTTCGGGCAGGCCCATCGACACGATATCACTACAAGAGTTGCGGGAAATCGGAATCCAACCAGAAGCCATCAACTGGACCGCTATCTGGAAGCTATGTGAACGGCCCTACTGGAGCCGTGTGTGGATCATCCAAGAGCTGATGAGCTATCACCCAAATGCCAAGCACCTCTTTGGGTGTGGTAAGCAGTGGCTATCGAAATCTGCTATGCAGACGTTTTGGATGTGGTTGCAGTTTTTGAACGGAATCTCCTTCGTTCTCGAAGGAGGTGAAGTCCTAGATCCAGCAAGAATCAAAGGGGAAAGGGGTAACCCGCCGGCCTGGCATATGATAATTACCGGACAGATGTTCCACGACACTCCCGATGGTTCCTTGGATGCTCCATGGACCCCACAAAGTTTGCCCTGGTTGTTGACATCTACTAGGAGTTTCCAAGCCACAGATCAACGAGATAAGATATATGCGTTACTTGGGATATCTACTAGTGACGGAGAGCTTATTCCTGACTACTCGAAGACGACAGAAGCCGTTCTTATAGACTACATCAACCACAGCATCTCCAAAGAACAGAATCTCAGGTGCCTTCTCGGCAATAAGCTTCGTCCATGTATGAGCACGGGTCCTTCATGGGTCCCGGATTTATATGGCGAGGAAGCCAAGGGAATGGCTTGGGGCTACGACCCTGACAATTGGAACAAGTTCCGCCCCGCCGGAGACTCCAAATCGCTCATATCCTTCGACGGCAGTATGGGCCGGCTGAAGGTAAAGGGTTTTCGTTTGGGTGTTCTCGTAGATACCGTCGGGCCATTCCTGTCTAACATCAAATTTGCTATCCGGATGGATCTAGGGGAAGGTAGCGAGGCCTCCCAGGTAGGTGTGGGGATTTACCCTCACCTCGACCGGTTCCGGCAGTTCTGGCCGCACATGCCCGCACACCTGCAAGCGGTCCTGTGGCGCACGCTGGTCCTAGATCAGGACTTTGAGGCGTACCCGGATCCCACGACGCCGGCCCCACCCGAGCTCGGCGACATGTTCCAGATCCTGCTCGGGTTCCGCTCGGTGCCCGACGACGACGACGACTTCGACGCCCCAGGCTACCATCTCCGAGCGCGGCGGTACTGCCGGCGGCTAGAGATGAGCTTAGAGCAGGCCATCTACGACCGCTGTTTCTTCTGGTCCGACACGGGGTGGATGGGTCTTGGTTGCTTTGGCGCCAGGCCCGGTGATGTCGCTGTCGTGCTGTTTGGGGGCCCGCTTTGTTTTGTGCTGAGGCCCTGTGAAGGAGAGACGGAATTCAAACTCGTGGGAGATGCGTACGTGGATGGGGCTATGCGGGGTGATTGGTTTGAGACTCAGATCGTTCAGGGTCGTCCTGTAGAGGAATTTGTTCTTGGCTAGTCGATTGGAGTACGTAGAAATGTTGGTTTGTAAGGTCAATCAGCCGACAAGAAATTTTCTCGCTTCACGTAATAAACCACATCGTATACCGCTGCGAGATCGGTGTTATAGGTTATTACTATGTGTTAGAATAACCCGACTCTTCGAGATGGGGATTGGATAGAGTTACACGGTCCTTGTAGCAATACCAATGGGACAAATTGATCGACCAAAGTTCGAACAGACACTGACAGCTAAGTAATGTGTATTTTACTGCCCGACTATGCAACTCTTCAAGCTATGCCTAATTCTCTGAATACTTTCTATCAAGCCTTCTCCTTTCCCAACTTCTCAAGATACTGGCTGGCGACATCTACCGCCGCGTCATTAAAGCCTTTCAGCTTCCTGCCCAAAAGTTCCTCCACGTCACTCGATTCATAGTTGACGGGCAACGTAGGTACCTTGCCCCTTTTGAACACCCCTTCCTTAACAGCTTTCGGGAAGGCTTTCTCGACGTGGTCGAATACCGTATCATAATCCACCTTCGTCGCGACACCATAGTCTTGGACCTCTCCCTCCTTAGCCTTACGGAAGAGAACAGCTAGATGAAGGTCTCCCAAATCGTCGATGTGCACGAAACCGCCATGGATAGGGAACGGTAGCTCGTTGCCTACCAGGCCCATCATCAGAAAGTTGTTGGAACTATTCTGCGTTTGCATCATAACGGGGTCGAGGGCTAGCTCGTTACGGCCGAAGACGTATCCCGGAATGACATGCGAGACGGTGAAGTGGGGCTTATGGGTCTTGACAAACTCGTCGGTGTTGTGCAGCTCGACAATTTTGCCCGTAATGTACCCCTGTTATCAACGTTCGAAGTCAGCAAGAACTATTCCAAAGAAGACTTAACTACTCCTGGCATCATCAGGAGAGACCGAGTCCGGTGTAACGGTGTCGCCGGAGATTAGGTGTTTCAGCGACAGGCTGAAAAAAGAAGCGACAAAAAGAACTTAAAGTATTTGAAAGCTCACCTCGGAGACATCGCCGAAGGTTGACGGAATAGGGTTAGGCAGTGGGACCCGGGTGGAAGCGGACACTGGAGTAGGGGGCGGCACAAGACCGATGTTCCCCACAATGGACGACGTGATGATAACCCGCTGTACACTCGGTACCTTAAGGGCAGAAGAAAGCAAGCCTGATGTATTCTTCACTGTAGGCTGGAAGACCTGCGTCATGGGGTTGAATGTGGGGAATGGTACGGGCGAGCCGGCATGAATAACATGTGTGACCCCTTGCAGTGCGGAGTCAAAAGCGCCCTCCGCACTGAAGTCCGGAATGATGGCGGAGGAAAGACGGCTGCCGGGCGCGAGCTTTTGTACGACAGGATTCGAGGAAACAATCTTGGCTTTCTCCTCCGATCGCACGGTATAGCGCACGCTGTGGCCGGCGGCTAGAGCTGCAAGCAGAATGCGGAAGCCGATTAGACCCGTGGCCCCGGTGATGAGAATTGTTGTAGCCATATTTTTAAAGTTCAGAAGTGTATAATGGGGTTCAGAATTCTTCAAGGCGTCTTGACTGGAAAATGCGATAAAAGACAAGCTAAAGTTTTTGAGGGATAACGAAACAATTAGGCATTGAGAAGAATTTGTTGCGCAGGAGCTACTCCTTTTATCTTGTTTGCTGAATTGTTTCTCCCTGCCTGTCACAGCCGCCGACCATTTCTGTCGGTGTAACATTATTGTGCATCTATGGATGAGTCGGTTTAGTTAGTGTCTATCTACTATGCAGTTGGTGCTGGCGCAGCCGCCAATGTAACCCAACTTCCACATAAACGCTCCAACGACGCCTTGGAAAATTCTATTCCATGAACATGTTGGAAGAGCTGGCTGAACAAGTTACGTAAGCTTCACATATGTACTCCTTAAACACCTACCTGCTTAGTAATGGTAATCACCGGAATGAACCGGTAACATGCTGCATATATGTGGCCGTTACAGCCAACAAGCCTCTGGGCACTCAATATATATGGCTGTTCGATATGAAGGATCCCCAGCCTTGACATGATTCGACCCTTCACCTAGCCTTCCCCTTATCTTTTACAGCCAACATTATTTTGCTTCTCCCTGCTAATGTTGGCAACTTATGTTAAAGCGGTACTGTTGATAGCCTCCACATTATCTGGTTATTGGAATCACAGCCCATATTTTCTACCTGTCCTCTGCTTCTTCTTTTGTTAGACACACCACACCATTTTGTCTGATCAACCCAAGATACTCACAGTGAACCCCACTTTTGGCCAATTGCCCCGTTCGTGTAACCATTGAGTATGGCGGATGAGCTACCACCATCCCCAGACCAGTTTCCTCCTGGTTATCTGGAGGAAAATAAGAGTGGAAGAGTGATAGCTGCTGTTACCAGCATGTTGGCTATAACCACCATTCTCTTTGCTCTACGACTTTATGCACGAAGCCTAACAAAGACTCCACGCGGGTGGAATGACCATCTGCTAATACCGTCTTACATATTCATAGTTGGGGTGATAGCCAGCATCTATGGTCAATCTTCCCTTTCCTAGCTCATTTCCTCTTATATTGGTTTAAACCCGGCCCCTTGTGTTTTTGAACCCACAACTCCGATTCTCTCTTAATAGTCGAGGTCTATCAGGCGGGCCTGGGAAGGCACACAGTAGCTATCATGATGGAAGATCCCAACATGATATCCAAGTATGCTCTTATGCTTTACATATTAGATTGGCTCTATGTGCCATCAAATATGTTATCACGAAACTTAGGTACTTAGGAGGTTGTCAGGGGCCTGTATGGAACTTGGATGGACCTAGATTGAGACATCCATTCGGCGGATATACTATAATAAAGTGTTGTCTTCTATTATTTAATACGTGAGGCCGGTTGATACAGTATTGTTGTCGAAAAAAGAAAAAAAGAAAAAAAGAAAAAACAAAGAAAAAGGTTCCTAGATCTACCATAAAATAAATTTCGTTAAAAATTAAAAATAGATTTACAACTATATAAATCAATTATACTTTTATACTATTATTATTGCTGTTGTTAATATTACTAAGCAAAACCCCGCTTCCTTCTACCTTTCCGTACTTACAAAGTTCGCTATCACCTAAGAGTATAGGTAGGTACTTACTAAGACAATCCGCGACAACGGTAATCCGCGGATAAACCAACATATTCGGGATAAATGTAATCCCTCCGCGGCGAGAGCTTTATCTAACGATACAACCCTCAATTATGACCTCATAACTACATCGAACACCATTTATACCGACGAGAAACCAACGCTGCAAACTGAAAGTAAAGTTCAAGAGCCAACACATCCACAAGCCATTCAAATCGCATACATACCTCGTGACCACCATGGCCCCAGTCACTGAACTCTGCCGTATCTTCCCCAAGGAGGGGCAAGAAGCAGAGCTGGAAGCAGTACTTGCAGACACCTCCATCACGCTCCTCGAACAACCCGGCGTCGAGGGCGTGTACACCTCAGCAACACTCGAGAAGGACAACCCCCTTCACCTCCTCATCGTAGAGTGGGACTCAATCGACTCGCACAAAGCCTTCGAGAGCAAGACGGACATCTACAAGCCGTTCGTGCAAAAGCTACTACCGGTGTTGGCCTCCCCGCCAATCGTCTACCACACTTCCTTCTCTCCCGAGCACCCGCCCGTGCTGCACAACGCCGAGGGCAAGGGGGGCGCCAAGTCGGCCGTCGCGGAGCTGCTGCACCTGTACTTCCCGACCGGTGATGCGTTCACGGCGGACCAAATGGCTGCGACTGCTAAGAACTACCGGGAGTTCCTCGGGCACCTTCCGGGCAATGCCGCGGGACACACGGACGAGGCGGCCGGGGGGTGGACCGTCGAGGAGCTCGAGTTCAAGGGCGAGAAGGTCCGCGCTTTCGTCGTCGCTATCGGTTGGGATAGTCTCGAGGCCCATTTGGAGTATCGCAAGACCGAGCACTTTGCGAAGCACATTCCGCTTGTGAGGGGTCTGGACGGCTTGAAGGGAGTTGAAGTGTTTCATGTCAGTACAAAGGGTTGGTAGATGTAGATCTTACTTGTGTACTGGGAACTGAGATAGGTCATGGACGCTTTCAAGTGGGAATCCGAAGGTCGCATGACCGTAATCTGGATGTACGAAGGCTTAGTTTGATAGAACTGAATGCTTACTCCCCTCCATCATGCTACGAATATTCAATATATTAGGTGGTACGTACTAGGTAGTGACCAACTATAGTCATGCCATATTGCCTTATGAAACTTCGGAGTTTTCTATAGCCTTGTGAAAGACCGCGTGAATATTTATAGCTGTGGTAAGTGAATAGGTGCGGAATGCTACGTTCTTAACTATATGACTGGTGCTATGAAGAATAAAGGCTGCACGTGCGACTCAGGCTTTAAGGGGTAAGGGGACGCTAATGATACACGACCTTTCACTGCCGTCTGCCCTCCATAATGAGGTGGTATGGGGAGTGATACGGAGCGGACTTCTACACCGAGGATTTGAGGATTAGGACAGAGAAGAACGTATATACGTGAGCTGCTGTGAAAAGTTCATGAGAATGACAAAGTCTCTGAACTTCCTAAGTGAGCTGTGGTCCCCAATTATTTGTCTTTTGTTTCTAAACTCATCCACTAGGATCCTATGGCTTGATAATTCAACTAGGTCTCACACCAGCATACCTTTGGCATCTACTCGGCTTAGAATATTCTAGAAGATCTATCGTTCTTGTACGTATATGATGGTAGACAGTGTTCTACATACCCCTGTCATCAATATCGATGACCCACAGCCCCTTTTCTTGTTTGGTGGAGATCGCCAGAAGCCCTATGTTACCTTGAACTAGAAATGGGATCAAACCGTCAAGCGCGTAACTACTCTCGAGCACATAAGCTGCTACGGATAGAGATGCTCTAAAAGGCCTACCATGGGTAGTTATGGATCCTATACGTATCATATATCCTCTTGGGCTCTGGAGACTATCGATCGATGCTCTATGCATTATCAATAATTTCAAGAAAGACACAGCACGAGATATCGGAGGAATAGACTAGGTCTTCCGCACTTCGGCCCTGACACTATTTGCGGCAGCCAGAGAAGATGCAGATACTGGCCAGCAATTATTCGAGCCCCTCGCTGTGTAAAACTGTGCTTACCGAATAACACCACACTCGATGGACGACCTGTTGGAGTCTCTAGATACGTTAACCATTTTGGCAGCAGGCTATTGGAGGGCCGCTTTTTAACGGGGATTTGTTCTCCGGGGAGACGTGAATTAGTTCAGCATACAGTGTTCAAGTAACTACTCTACGAAAGCTTAGCTCAATGGTAGGTGGTCAATGGCGCGTTCATTCAGTTGGGATTGACGGATTTGACCATTTGAGTTAAGGTTTATGTCTGAGGGGATCGAGAGCACTGGTAGTGACAAAATCGCCTTGACCAATGGTACACTATGGCTTCTAACTACTTCTCACGTTCCTCCACATTATCGTTAGATGTTCTACCTACATTATCAGTACTTGCTGCAGCCATAAGAAAGACCCACCAGTGCACCTACTTGTCTGGCTTGTGAAAAGAGTACCCATATGTGGGATTGCTCTGGTATGTATTAGGGCGAGCACACTTCGATGGAGATGTCAAGATGGATGATTATTGAGACATCGACTCACATACCTCAGACGAAGAACATGAGCTGGAAATATTCGAGGAGACACATTGGCCTTCACAAGTAGTAATCCAGCGCCTACAGTACGGTTCCAGAAATGCCGTTAGTCCATGCCATTTCTATTGAATGTTTGGGGGAATGTAGCTTATCTGTTGCGTACTGAATGCTAAAGTGAGTTCTCATATGCTGGACTAATGTTTATATGAGATGAGGATTGGTTGGTCATTTGAATGATCCTATACATTACAGAAGAGCGCGTCGAGAGCAGCGGGGGTATGACCTATATACGTCCAGTCCGTACTGTTTAGCTTGTAGACGGTAAACTACTCTTTCTTATCCTCTATAGATACCTCTACATACATGTATACTCAAACCCTTCTTCGCCTCGGGTGCTCATCCTGGAAGTAAACATCAAATTGGCCCCTGAGTATGTAACCGTTTGGAAGCATGGGGACCTGTAGTAAGTTCTGCCCACCTGCTCAGAAACCCGTCAGCGAAATACTGTATTATATGGATTTATGTTACTTACGTTGCGGTCTCCTCAATCTTATGCAATTCCAGATAACAAGTGCAGTTGGCGGGATAGCAATTATGACTCCGATAAGTGCAATAGTAGCTTCGGCGGAGAGTCCCATAGCTCTAAGTATATATGCCAGTAAGGTACTATCAAGGTAACGTAAGAGACTGAGGTTGATAAAACAGATATACCCTTACTCCTTACGACGAGGGGAGAAATGGAAACAATCATACTTTGACCTGGCAAAGGCTCGACACAATGGTGACTTGAAAAGGATCTTAGTAAGATGCTGCAGTGCGAGATTGTTATGACTGTGATTTTTCAACACACAATTCGGCGGCTCTGAAGAATAACTGATGAAGTAACCGATTCTGAGTAGAGCTCCCTAAGGTAAGTTTATATATTTCCTAGGATTTGGATCATGGTTCGGGAAGTTGGCATTTGCTTTCCAAGAGAACGGTCAACCACTGTCGTATCCAGCGTTATGACGCTTTTGGCAATGCCTTCGATTCTTCATGGATTGGAATGCGGCTTATGCTGTGCTACCCCTGTCAGCTGGAAAGCACATGTGCATACATGTATGGTTTGAAAGAAGCAGCTGACAATGTACTCGCCCTTTCTGAGAGGTTACAATTACTAAGGGTCATCATATTATTTGGTTAAGAGATTGCGGTATTAGCTACCCTAGGGAGTACCTGCAGGCTGAGTACAGCGCTGCAACTATACCTAGAGACTATACCATTGCCCCTGATATATAATGAGATGGGTCTGGACATCATCCAATAGAAGGGAGACGTGTGCCACTGCTTTGCCTTACCAAGTGTAATGCAGTGATACAGTGGCTGTGGGTGTGGTTTTGGTTTTTATCCAATAGACTCGAGCAACGATGTCAGCGTACCTAAAGTCCTAGGTAATGATACCTGTTGCCCTAGATCCTTGTCAGCCTGGTGTGGTTTTGGCAATGGGCCAATCGGCATGACTATGTAGGCTGCCGTTTGGTTTTGGTAGACCTCCAATGATACCGAGCCAAGGATGGCATGCATTACATCGAACGCTACATTGGCGGTCATCGGGCGCCAAAGGGGGCTACCACTTGACATAAATGGCCGACCATCGCCTCGAATTGATTTCCTAACTCCTCAACCCACACAACTCTGAAATTTCGTTCTATTGTCATCACCATCTTCCAACCATTCTAGTTTAGAACCCGCCCTCTCTGTCATCATCATGGCAGAAGAATGGGAAGATCACAGAGACTGTATTCGCCGATTGTGGAAAGAGGAAGATTTATCCCTGAATGTTGTCGTAGATCGCATGAAAGTCGAACATGGGTTTGACCGCAAGTAAGTAAAAGAAATAAGAACAAATTCATCATGTACTGGATACTAAATAGATATTAGGAAGCCACAATATGAACGTAAACTAAGGGAATGGGGCATTAGGAAGAACTTGAAGCAAGCAGAGCGACTCGACATAGCTTGCAAGACTACGAAGCGGCAAAGGGAAGGGAAAGATTCCGAAGCGAAGTTTGATGGAATGCGGATTTCATCCAAACGAATCAAGAGGGCTATGATGAGGGTCCCTCTATCCTCTATATACGGTAGAAGATCTGGTAAGCATATACTATCCTATATGGGTGTGATATATTTGGAAAGCGATATTAGACAAATTGCTTAGGTCCGTATAGATCACTAAGCTAAACATACTCAGATTCTTCAAATGAATCCTTAGTAACAGTGTCTACGCCACCACATGAGGTGTCTGTGTCTTGGTTTGGTGAACTTCCATGGTTCCGATTTGTCGAGGCACACTTGCCAAGTGAGTCGCACTATGGTATCCCGATCATCAACGTAGCAACTAACTTTTGGGGAGTGCCAACTTGTCTGAACTCACTTAGAGAAGAGGATTTCTCACACCAAAGCAGAATATTTAGTTTGAGTGTTGGAAGTCGTTTCGGAAACCAATCAGAGTCGCTCGTCTCAACAACGCTTCCGGAGATCATGCCTGAAACTCGAGACGGAGAGCATGACGATACTGCAAGCATGCTACTTAGCAAATCTGTCCCAGAAGCAGAGTCGGCAAGATTCAAGCTATTTCTGTACCAGCTTTCAAACAAGATGCAACTTTCCCTGGAGCATCAAGAGGAGCTCACCGGCACCAACATTATTGCCACAGTGAAGCAGGTAGCTCGAACTAGTCCCAAATGGATGAGAACATTATTATCATCGGACCAACCGACAGCCGTCGCAATCAAAGAGAATATCTTTGGCGCAGCGATTCAGTGTCTTGATGCAGATCTCGTTAAGCAACATTTGGACATTGGTATGAATCCAAACATACCTATCTTCAGGACCCTCCCTAAAGTCGAGTTTTCCATACCAAGAGGGCGACAAAGGCTGAGAATTCGCTGGTACCACGAGGGCTATTCTTGCACCCCATTACAATGGGCAGTGTCAGCTCAGAAAGTCGAGCTTGTCCGCACCTTAATCTGTGCTGGAGCTAACGTTAACTTATGCCTCCAAGAGCAAGATATTTCTCCACTAGAGCTAGCTTGTGCTATCACTCAGGATTCAGTAGCTTTGACAATAGCCAAGCTTCTTGTCAGGAACGGCGCGCTAGTCAATAGGGCTGTGGACTTGTACCGGCCTACAGCTCTAGTCCTAGCTGTCGCATCAGGTAATGCTAATTTGACCAAGTTCATGGTGGAGAGTGGTGCCAATGACTTCGAACAATATCGACTACTACCACAACCGCCGTCACTGGAACGATGTGCCTTTCGAATCGCTTTATTAAAAGCCGACCGAGCTATTCTCGGAATGCTGGGCGAGTCTTTGTTAAAAAGCGACCGAGCTATTCTCGGAATCCCGGGAGAGTCACTCTCTTATGCACGGCGTGTGTTAGAACACATGGACCTTATCATAACCGTTGGTTGTTCGCAAGATCCGAAGAAGATGCTTCTTTATCTTTATGAGCTCGGAGTTGATATCAGGGAATCATCAAACTGGGCGTATGGCACCCTAACAATGGCGATCTTCCTCAAGGATTCTAATCTTGCTCATATGCTTCTGGATTACTATGGCTCAGTTAGCCCTGGTCAGTTGAATATCACGAAACCATCCCCTATATATGCTGCAGCTTGTACAGGAGATATTGCTCTGATGGAGCGATTGATTCGTCAAGGTGCTTCGGTCAATGAGAGCCTTGAAAATCTCAGTCTACCAGAGGAGACAAAGGTCCATGAAATCTATAACACATGTTCTGTTTACCGTTATTACAGGTGGCGAGAAATGGAAAGTCCTCTTAAAATCGCCATCGGAGCAGGCAATGTTGAGGCAGCTATGTTCTTGCTCGCCAAAGGGAGCATTCTACTGGGAGGTGAATTAGTCATGGCCGCTCGACTTGGCAACAATGACCTCGTTCAGAAGCTATTAGCAATCCATGAAACACGGGGATCACTAGACTGGGGGTTCACACTGGGATCACTAGATCGGGGGTTCCTTAAAACAGCTATTGAACATGGTAATAGAGACGTCGCCCTCGCTCTAATTAAACCCGGCAGTTTGCTATTGGATGGCGAATATGTTCTAGCTCTAATGAATGAGGACAACGAGCTTGCAGATATGGTTGCTGCACACACACCGCGCTCGGCTCTAATGAAACCTGGACCACGAGGGCAGTCGCCTCTAGAAGTAGCATGTGCTACTGGGAATACGAGAGTCGCCAATTATTTGCTTTCTGGAACCGAGGCCCGGTACGAGTCAAGCGCGCTCTGCGCTGCAAGTTGGAATGCGGTATTAACACAACAGTATGGCCTCGTGAATGCCCTTATTCGGATTCGCTACCCTTCCATTATTGATCGATTTGAAGCAACTGCACTGGGAATCGCAGCAGCATACGAGGACATGTACCTTCTCAGTCTTTTACTAGCGAAGGACTTTGAACCCGGCTTTTCGCTAGCGGTAGATTGCGCCGAGACGAAGGAGTTGGGTAAATTCTGGTGGCGCACGACATTGCATATGGTGAAGAAGTCTCTACTCCATATCGCAGCCAAAACGAAGAATTCCATTATCGTGAAGTTGTTTCTCGATAGAGGGATTTACCCGGACTCTGGATGTTTTCTACATACAACAAATCTAATTGTAGAGGAGACAGCTGTTGATGTTGTTCGGATGATTTGGGAAGCAAAGTCCCCGTTGGATTATAGTACTGAATGTGCTGGTAACGCCTTTGAAATAGCTATCAAGGGTAGAAGCATCAAATGCGTCCGTAAACTCATCGAAGCCGACCTAGGGGTGGATAGCCGGATGTGGAACGGATGGACGCCTCTACAATTTTCCGTCAAATGCGGTGACATGGAGATCGTCAGGGCTTTGGTAGATGCAAGTGCGGATATAAACGCATCCCCAGCATACTATCAAGGCGCAACTGCTGCCCAAGTTGCTGCGATCATGGGACACATGGGAATTATGCGCTTCCTGATAGAGCGTGGTGCCAATATTAATGCACCTGCAGCAGAGGTGATGGGTAGGACGGCTCTTGAGGGTGCTGCTGAATATGGCCGTCTCGATATGGTTCAGTTGCTACTGGGAAAAGGCGTTATAACGGATGGAACTGGTAGGAAAGCGTTCGTCCGAGCCATTGTTCTTGCTGAAGAAAAGGGGCATTACGCCGTGGCGAGAATTTTGAAAGGCCATCGAGTATGGACGAAGGAGGATGATGAGGTACAAAAGATTGGAAGCGCATATTTTCGGTCTAGGTCCGGGGTATACAGATTGGCACTATGAAGGTGAAGGGGAGGTATAAGACAAAGGCGGGAAGCTCGAGGACAAGACTGTCATTTACGATTGAAAGCTGAGTGGATTTCTTTTATGCAAAACGGCTCAAGCTCCGATGAATTTATTCACCTTCGGTACGCACAGTTTAAAAATTACCACTTTCGGATGGTATATTTTTCTAGTGCAAATGAAAGAGGTATCAAAGCCTTAAAAGACTTCCCTAGAGCTGAAATTTAGAAAGAATATACTATAGATAACCCATGTGTGAAATAGGGACCTTATCACGATAGGTTCCGTCCCATTCGCTTCGTGATTCAGATCGTAGGCTCATACGTATGTCCCTGTTCAGGGGTTCTGTAGGAAAAGGAAATATGAACAAGTACCCCGGATCACGGGGCTTCTAAAGAAGCTTAGAATTAATCTATCATAGATAGCTATGAATATGATACATGCACTTCATGAAGCCGCAGCAGTTATCTTGTTCCTCGTCCGCCCATAGCTCAAGTGAGCCGGAGGCCATAACCTACTTTCCTCATCATCTTGATAGCTACTACCCTGAGACCTGCTAAGGTCGTCCAACGTCGAGAGATCGTACGAATCGTCATCTTGCGGCACGTTCCGACGCTTGAAATTCTTCCTCTCCCTATTCCTCTGTTCGACGGTGTGGATCACTCGGATCCCGTTAGGCGTAGACAAGTCCAGACCGCTGCTTTTGCGGGAGGATAGGAAGACGGGGAGGAAGCGGGTGAAGAATGGGCGCACGACGGGCACCGAGGCACACACGATGCCGGCGTTGACTTCGATGAAGCAGAGAATCATGTCCGGTACCGCATCCCAGTCGTAATCCTCGCTGGCTTCTAATACCGGGATGTAGGTTACTCGCTTTAGAGCAACACAGCAGACACTAGAGCGGAGGTTGTCAGCATCCTGTAGGTCTGAAACAACAGGGTCCACTTACAGAATACCCGTGGCAAATAGGAGAATTAGTGAGATCTTCTGCCTCGTAGGGAGTTGCATCTGGATGACCAGTGGAATAGGCAGCAGTAGAATGACGACGTCCATAATAATGTTCAAGCTGCTGAGGGCTATGTAGGCGGGATAGGAATCGTAGCATTCAGCTTCCATGCTTTCGTCGATGATGGCTCTTAGCGGTCTGCATGCTAGCGACTCAACCAACGAAGCGGTGATCGAGTAGGATATGACGATCAAGATGGAGATGGAACAGGACCATCGCACCCACTCGTGAGGTGAAAGTCTAAGATACAGGGCCAACATGGACATCTTGGCGAGGCTCACGCTCCAGATGAAGGTGAGGTATGCCAGCAGGCCGTACTAGGACTCAGTGTTAGATCACAAGAACACATTAGTGGGAGGGGAGCGAAATTCTTACTAGTCGCTCTCCAATATGGTAGTCACTTTGAAGGATATCCCACACATGATACGTAAGACCATGATCGATATCTTTCTTGACGAAGGCTAGCATCGCAAGCGACATCACGAATGCGGCGGTGACAAGCCAATCATCGACATTCAACCCCTTCTTTATCACGCGAAGCCGCGTGTAAAGACGTAGAGCGAAGGCTAGAGCGGCGATAGTGGTCGTCGCGATCCCAGCAGCCATCAGATCGTTTCGGCGTGTCGGGGGGTTGACGGTGACGCGCACCTGTCCCGGCGGCGGCTCCGCGTAGTAGATCGGGTCTTCACTCATGGCGGACGAGAAGTTTCATGTCCCATCCAGCGAGAGAAGAGAGAGAGGGAAGGTTCAAGTCCAGTCGCTACACAACCAAATAAACTAATTGTCACCAAGAGAAATAGTGTGAGATGAGAAACATGAGAAATATGCGACGTAAGTTCAGATCTTTTGGCTCGATCGATGTAATTGATTAAGTACTTAAAGTAGGTGAACAAACAATTGGGTGCTGGTTTCTTCAAGTTCCAAAGACATTATACATACATACATGTAGAGGAATGCTCCTACCTTAATACATACCGGGTAGGTATTTCAAAGGGGGTTTTACGAGGACTGCATAGAGCTGAAGGGTGAGTGAGTGGGTTAGGTAACTGCCGGGTACTTTAAGTAAATCAAGTAACCGACCCGACATCGAAACAATTGATCGAGTGCTGAGATGAATTATTATTAGAGTTTTGGTTTACATGCACGTAAGTAAGAAGTAGGTAGGCAGGTAGGCAGGTAGGCTGTAAGGCAGCACAAAAGGACGGGATGATGCCAGCAGTTTCATTCTATTGAAACCTTGCTTTTTCGTGGAATGCAACATCACGAATATTTGTCCCCTGTAATGATTGCTTGGTTTCTGCAAAAGAGCAGACTCGGCAAGGGAATGCTTTCTGTTTATTGGTTCGTTTGCTTTAGGCCTGCATGCGATGCTGACCACCCAACTGGTAACATGTCAGCCTATGTCCAGTTTCAACGTGGCTTATTAAGCCAATGATTCAACAGAGGCCAGCAGATCGGCAGTGATTGTGCAGTTCAAAACGTGTGTGTGTGTGTGTGTCTCATGCATAAGTACCTGAGTACCTACTTACTTGCCTATCAATGTGACAGACAGCTAGCTACATACTCTAGTTATCCTCCGACAGGATCGGACGGACAACTCTTGCGTAATCTAGCTCTAGTTTATTAGGAGTGATCGTAGGTAGAACATCAATCCCATCGTCGCTCTGTTGGTGATCTCATTGAATGGAAAGCATTGGCTGATGTTACCGAACGGGTTCACCGGTGATATCTGGATTGTTACATACTTACTGTATTGTCAGATTGTACGGCGTTCCCAACGGCTGTGCACCTAACATGTGAGGCGGGGCTTCGGAGCAGTTCGCGCATAAAGTCGCACTCGTACCGCGGTTCGTCAGAAGGGAGCAAACGAAAGATTGACATACTTAAGAACAACTATCTCTACGTCCTGCTTAGCACATACGTACAAACCATCAATTCTCTTGATTGAGATTGATACACTGACTGGCTTGAGTGACGTTGACCTGGTGCATCAACCCCACCATACTAACCCCTATTTATTGCGATGCAGGGGAGGCTAGGGAGTATGCAGGGAAGAACCGATGGTTCCTTTTGAAATTCATATATGAAACACGTCGAATCCATACTCATTACTCATCCAAACTCCCCCTTCTACATGTCAAGTCTATAAATCTATCCATCGTCGCACCCACGTTACCGTCCAGAATACCTCTTCTCCAAAGTTCGCAGGGGAAGATAAAGAAGCAGCGTCACAACAAAAGCCACCTCGAACCCGATATCCCCCGTGGTCATCGCAATAGGCCCAACGTACCATGTCTGAGACATGCAAGGAATCACCAGCGCGAAGCTGAGAGCACCCGACGCGATCGCAGCAACACCCAGCGGCAGTCTCTTCGCACAGTTCCAAGCATCGTGATCGTATGAATCGTATCTACCCCTGCGAAAAACAACATGTTCCGTGGTGAGAATAGCAACCATCGCGGCGGACCAGTACGCTATGACGGCAATGAAGTTCTCTAGACTGATGAAGAAGTCGGTCGCTGCTTTGATGCTAACGGGGATAACGCTAAGATATAGGTGTCAGCATATGCTCAGCAAACAAAGAGGAGAGATGGGCAAACTGTACGAAGACGGGTGGTTGAATCAACACGGACAAGAGTGCACTTACATAGCAGTGATGACGATCGAGAAAACATAGCGTGGGACCACTACCAGCTGTGGGATCAGGATTTGGAAGTTGAGGGTCGTCGAATACATCGTTGCCGCGATGTTCCCCAGCAAGGTCAGAGAGAGCACGACAAGCACGAACTTTCCAAATCCCCCAGCTGGTATCAACATAGCTCCAAGAACACCCCCCACGGCATGACT
Organism: Eutypa lata; assembly: GCA_022661535.1. Lineage (NCBI taxonomy): Eukaryota > Fungi > Ascomycota > Sordariomycetes > Xylariales > Diatrypaceae > Eutypa > Eutypa lata. The sequence continues at coordinate 1,754,670 of JAKULF010000001.1, forward strand.
TTCATACCCTGCCTCCCATTCCGGTGTGCTGGAGACGGCACCACCTATTGCAGCACCCAGGGTCATGAGCAGCACTGATGGGATTACAAGCCCCGCGTAGCCGTACAGGAATAACCTCCAACTAGAGGATGTCAGCTTCAGGGGAAGTACCTGCTTGAGAGCAGATGAACAATAAGACTTACGATGGGAACTTGGGATTGAGATAAGTCGTGAAGTCCGAAGCAAGCGTGGCGAATGGGATCATGTAGGACGCTATGATCATCCCAAAAGAGAGCACACCCCCGGCAGTCGTAGCCTCGGTAGGCACCTGTTCCTTGAGGCGCGAGCCTCCGCAGCCGACGACAATGACGAAACCAACCAAGGCGGGTATCCAAGCAAAGCGCTCGTACTGATGAAGGGTATCGTAGCCGCAGAATGAGATGAACAGAGCTAGTATCCCGATAATGACTATCCCTACGGCTTCCGATAGACCATCTTCAGCCACAGCGGAGAGGCATTGTCCACCGACAACACAGGTGATGACACAGAATCCGGTCAGAGTGGCTAGGTTCAGGGCTACCGGGATCGAGACGGGGTATCTGCCGAAGCTATACCGAGCCTGTATCATCTGTCGCAGGCCCGTCTTCGGACCTAGAGTGCCCAGGTATGCGGGAAGCGCAGCAGTCAGGAGACAGAAGAATAAGATGACTAAGGCACAATCCCGCAGGTTTAGCCCGTACTCCGGACCAAGCATCCCGAACGTGATGCTAAGAGTTCGAATTGAATCAGCATATATTGCAGTATCCCATAATTAAAAATGACATAGTTAGCGACAGACATACGGTAACAAGTTGATATTCATGCAAGCCCATATGGAGAAGTAGCTAGAATACTGAGTCGAAGTTCGCTCTTCTAACGGCACAGGGAGAACACCCCGGATTTCGACAGGGCTGGCCGAGAGGGCCCTATTGAATGCATGTCGCAGTGCTTTCGAGAACTTAGATTTCGGTTGGGACACTTCATTTTGGTCAACGGCCTTCTCGGGATCGTTCGCCTGGTTGGTGTGAAAGATAGTGTTTTCGCCATGAAGTGAAGAAGTCGTCATTGCGATTATCGCTACCTTTAGGTAAGCAAGCAGGCAAAAGTGGCTCCTCGATAACCTTAAAAAGAGTGTGTAATCGAATTGAGTTTCGAGATTCTTGGCAGTCGTAAGTAGCACTATAGATTAGGTAAGTACATATAGGTAGTAGATGGAGCTAGAAGGCGTCTCTACAGTTGGATCATCCCCCCTTAACTTAGTTATGATTCTGAGCAAACACAGAGATCACAAAACAACAGGTGCATCTCAAGTCTTGGGTTTACCGTGTGTTTACCTATGTAGGTAGGCAGTAGGTAAGTGTCAGACTCAGAGAGAGCATTGCTACTACACTACTATTATAACTGACTCACCTCGGGCTGGTTGGTTATCTATCTCTAATGTCCCCAATTCCCTTATCTACACCACCATGGAAAAGAATCTAGATCAATGTGGGAAGAGTTTTCCGAGAGACACGCTAGTCTAGGTAATTAGGGGCAACTTTTAATCTTTTTGCTTCCGTAGCACAGTAGAGTATGTCAATTGACCATTCATATCGTCGAGACGGGACAAACCCGCACTGTATTTATCCCCTTTCGACCAAATCCATCGCCGTCTTTATCTCTCGGGAACCCACCACCTATGTCATTTGTTACACAATCTGACAATACATACTCACGTGGGTACCGACGCCGAGGAACGCCACCGGCCTCTCCCGATAGTGTATTGAACCCCTGTACCTATGTCAGGGCCGCATTCAAGTGAAGGTTTGGTTTGGTTTGACTTGCAGACTTGGTAGATTAGAGAAGCCTCTATATGTAACTACTAGAGGCTGGAGTAGTTACATACTAAATATCCTCCTTCTCGGCTGTGATTCGAGCTTATCGGAACCGAGATCATTCAATATTGCCTATCTAAGCGGAGTCCTTTTCTCTCCATAATTGTCCGTTTCGGCTCGGAATCGCTGTGGGGCCATGATCCGGCTATCGCGCCATAGCCCGGACTCGGTGCTGCCCCTGTCGTAGATTCCGCTCTTCGAACTTGAGTAAGCATGTATGGTTCTCTTCCGTCTCGGGAGGTTGCATGAGTTATAGACTTTATGTACATACCTACCCTGCTACCTATGTACTTAAGTAGGCAGCCAAATATGTAGCCGCATCGGTCTTAGAAATGGCCCCGCCTTGTTAAAGGGCATCACATGCAGTCCATGAAGTCTCTGTAAGGGTGAAGTCACTCTATTTCCTATCCAGAGGCTTCGGTAATCTTGTATCTAAAACTAGAAGAAATCAATTATGCCATGGATCCTTTTCTGTCGGTATTTGCCCACCTGCATTCCCCGCATATCGCTAAACAAGGGGAGTTCTGGTTAGCGTGGGGTGCAGCTTCATACATACTTATCAGATGACCCCTCCTCCCTGAAAGCCATCGCCGAGTTGGACCAGAATATCTCAAACCCTAGTACTCAGCCCCAGTCTCTAAGTCTTATGCTATCTTATATCTCAAACTGATGGCAATGGCGGGTTAGTAGTATGTTCCGTAATTATTGAACTCCCTTGTTGAACTATGGTTTGACTTTCTTACCTGAATAAAAGAATCCAGGTATTCGCCCATGTAAGCATTAACTACCTACCTCGACTTGCGGGGCAATACCAACATTCATCGTCTTAAGATGCCTGGGCCTTAAGATCTGCGCAATCAACACCTCCATCGCTGGTATACACCTCAGACCAAACTATGCCAACCCCGGATTAACAAGGAACGAGACCGTTAGTAAGCCGACCAACTTGACATGCTATAGATGATGACGTCTAAGTGGTCGCCCATAGTTTCCATGGATCACAGCTAGAGTTGCCAAGTCCCAGCCGCGCTCTATACGTGGAGGGATCCAATCTCGGTGCAACATCTTGGCCAGGAGGTAGATTGAAACGGGCCGCCTCTCCTAGCCAATGAAGCCGTCCCCGAATCGCTATTGTGTGGAACTTCGCTTGTGGCCGGTACCACTGCGGCGCATTTGGCACCAGGAACTCGTCAGGGGGTGCCCTCTTAAATGAAACCCATTTATCCGGTAACTTGCTTGCGCGCCTGTGTATGGTGCGCATTGCTCTTCTGTTCATTAGTTCGGAAGTGGAAAATACTAGAGCATTGCCTCTTTGGGTAGGATATGGCCTAATCAGTCGACAATAGAACATGTCTATTATTCGTCCTGACAATTAGGCCCTCTGTTGAGGAGAGGCCTCGCCTTGGCCTAAGTGTGTATATATGGGTTCGAAGGTTCTGACTTTTGCGGCATCGCGGTTCGGAAAACTGTTCGACAGTAGAACTGCAACTCAGGATCATCTACCCTTTAAAGCATCTCAAGTCTAACGAAAAGGAAAATGAAGGTCTCTGTCGTAACCGCGCTCACTTTCAGCGTCGCCGCCGAGGCGCACTGCATCTTCCAGGTGAGTCGCAGCTCTCCCGCAGAGCAGACACTGATCTAAATACTGAGTCATGGTACTAACACCCACACCAGAAACTCACCGTCAACGGCGCAGACCAAGGATCGCTCGTCGGCCTTCGCGCCCCGAACAACAACAATCCAGTGCAGGACGCGTCGAGCAACTCGCTGACATGCGGCGCCCCCGGCTCGACCTCGAACGAGGTGGTCGAAGTCCAAGCCGGCGACGAGATCGGAGCCTGGTACCAGCACGTCATCGGGGGAGCGCAGTTCCCCAACGACCCGGACAACCCGATTGCGCCCTCGCACAAGGGGCCCGTCACGGCGTACCTGGCCAAGGTCGACAGCGCGGCTAGCGCCGACGCGGCGAGCGCCAAGTGGTTCAAGATCTGGGAGGACACTTTCGACCCCTCGACTACTGTCTGGGGTGTCGACAACATGATCAAGAATAACGGCTGGGTTAACTTCAACCTGCCTACTTGCATCCCCGACGGCGAGTACCTTCTGCGGGTGGAGATCACCGCGCTCCACTCCGCCTACACCCAGAACGGCGTGCAGTTCTACTCGTCGTGCGCTCAGATCAACGTCTCTGGTGGGGGTTCCACCGAGGCTACAGAGACCGTCAGTATCCCCGGCGCTTACTCCAACTCGGACCCGAGCGTCCTCATCAATATCTACGGTCTCTCTGGTGGTCCCGACATGGACGGGAAGCCGTACCCGGCTCACGGTCCGTCCGTCTTCACTTGCTAGATTATAAAGAGGCTATCAAATACGAGGTGTAACCCGTATATAGCGAAAACACATCTTGTTGAGGATTGCGATGGATAGCAGGGGGGTTTTCCTTCTTGTCAATATCAAAGGTGCAGCGACCACAGCCGTAAGCCCGATTAACGGACTATGTTTTTGGCTACACTTACATACATAGCTACCTAAGTACATAGTTAGAACGCGATGCTAGATCCAGACAATTTAGCAGCGTCTATTCCAATACTTATTGCATGAACTATAATAGCAGAATAAACCACTTTATTGGTGTATATGTACCCTTATTAGCACAGCTACCCCACGGTAGAGCTCGCATTCTGCCGGCAGAAATGAAAGACTGGATTTGGCAATTTAACAGACGTCCCGAGTGCATGATGTCGTCACAGTATCATATCATGCCATTTCTAAACAGAGTAACCAATGTTACGCACTATCGAACCAGCTAAATACCAAGTCCAGTCCGTTACATGGGAGGGACAACCTGCTAATCCGGCGTCGGCAGGCAGTGGTGTGGTCTTTCTCCTAGGTAATTACTGCCATCAATTACTTTCAACCTATTTTCTCCTTCTACACCAGCCATGCCCATCTATTTCCCAGCGACACCCAAAGTACCATGCTATTGCTAACAAACCACCTCCCTCTCTTCATCCCCCTCCTCCTCTCCACCAGCGCAACAGCACAGCCCTACACCCCCGAGACATCCTACCCCTCACCGTGGAGCTCAGGGGGTCCAGGCGGCTGGGACGAAGCATACGCTCTCGCGCGCGAGTTCGTCAGCCAGCTCACGCTTCCCGAGAAGGTAAACCTAACGACGGGAACGGGCAACCAAGCGGACCTATGCACGGGCAACACGGGCTCGGTGCCCCGTCTGGGCTTCCGCCACATCTGTCTGCAGGACGGGCCCAACGGCGTGCGCTACACGGATCTGAACTCCATGTACGTATCGGGGATCACGGCCGCCGCGTCTTTCAGCCGTGATCTGTGGCGGAGGAGGGGCTACGCCCTCGGGGCCGAGTTCCGCGATAAGGGCATCGATGTCCAGCTCGGACCCGTGGTGGGGCCGCTCGGGCGCGATCCCGCCGGCGGTCGCAATTGGGAGGGCTTCAGCCCCGATCCGTATCTGAGTGGTGTGGCTGTGGCGGAGACGGTGATCGGGACGCAGGATGCGGGTGTTGTTGCGAGTGTTAAGCATTATATCCTTAATGAGCAGGAGCATTTCCGGGGCGGGATTAGTTCGAATTTGGATGATAAGACGATGCATGAATTGTATCTCTGGTGAGTCACTCGGACGTCGAAGTAAATTTTAAAGGATGTGTGATTGATAAGTACCAAAGAACCTGCGAGAGCTGATAAGAGGATATGTAGGCCGTTTGCAGACTCTGTCAGAGCTGGAGTTGGGTCGGTTATGTGCTCGTATAATCGGATTAACGGCACATACGCCTGCGAGAGCTCGCAGGTGCTGAATTACCTCCTGAAGAATGAGCTATCCTTTCAGGGGTTCGGTAAGCTTAACTATGGGTTCCTCTCTACTCGTGTGACCACCCTTCCTCCTAACTTTATATAGTGGTGTCCGACTGGGGCGCGCAGCATAGCGGCATATATAGCAGCCTTTCCGGACTCGACATGGCCATGCCTGGAGATGGTGTCCTCAATAAGTATGGAACTCACTGGGGAGGCGCTCTCACAGAAGCTGTACTCAATGGCACGATCCCACAATGGAGACTAGACGACATGGTCATCCGTGTCATGGCTGCATTCTATAAGGTCCGCCGCGATGAGACTCGAGTAGACATCAACTATTCCTCATGGGTCAATACCACAACAGGATATCGGTACTTCGCCGCCAAAATGGGCAACACGACAGTGAATCAGCATGTAGCGGTCCAGGGAGAACACGGAGAGTTGATTCGGGAGATCGGTGCTAAAGGAACGGTATTGCTAAAGAACGTAAACGATGCTCTTCCGTTGAAGAAACCTTCGAGCATTTCTGTCATTGGAGAAGATGCTCAAGACAACCCAGATGGCCCAAATGCATGCGTGGATCGCATTTGCAATACCGGAACCCTAGCTGTAGGGTGGGGTTCGGCCACTGCGGAGTTCCCCTATTTGGTTGCACCTGCGACTGCTTTACAGAAACGCACCGAAGCTGACGGCACGGCATTCGCGAATGTGAAGAGTAACTGGGACCTCGCTGCTGCGCGAGCAGCTGCCAGTAATGCGTCGGTAGCCATCATATTTGCGAATTCAAATGCAGGAGAGGGCTACGACACCTTTGATGGCAACTTCGGTGATCGTAAGAACCTCACTCTCTGGAATGGTGGCGACGAGCTTATAGCTGCCGTGACTTCCGTCAATCCAAACACAGTCGTTGTTATCCATTCCGTGGGTCCTGTATTGATTGATCATATCAAAACGAACCCGAACGTGACGGCGATACTCTGGGCAGGGCTTCCGGGTCAGGAATCGGGGAATTCCCTCGTAGATGTATTGTATGGCGATGTGAACCCCCAGGGACGTACTCCGTTCACCTGGGGTAAGGCGTCTGGGGATTGGGGCATCACTACCCTAGTCAACTCGACGACTAACCTTCCCGATCAAGATTTCAGTGAGGGTGTGTTCATCGATTATCGCTACTTCGACCAGAAAGAGATCGAGCCTAGTTGGGAGTTTGGCTTTGGGCTAAGTTATACTATCTTCACGTACTCGTACTTAGAGATCAAGGCCACGAACACAACGGGCTACAAGCCAGGGTTAGGAGAGACACCGCCTGCACCGACATTCGGGACTATAGACAAGAATGCAACGTCAGCTCTGACGCCTCCTAACTTCCAGAAGATCCCCAAGTTCATATACCCTTGGCTCAATAGCACGGATTTGCCCATATCTGGAAACATGAGTTTACCAGAAGGTAGCCAAGACGGCTCACCGCAACCGATGCTCCCTGCAGGAGGAGCTCCAGGTGGTAATCCGGGGCTTTACGAAACGGTGTTCACGGTTAGTGTGTCGATTAAGAACACAGGAGAATTACAAGGGACAGACATCCCTCAACTCGTAGGTCGAAATCTTCTAAAATGCTCTCCGGGATGGATTACTAATGTTATTGCACTACATAGTACCTTTCTCACGGAGGACCAAACGAGCCCAAGGTAGTACTCCGTGGCTTCGACGAGGTTGTCCTGGCGCCCGGTGAGGCGAAAGAGGTAACATTCAACCTAACACGCAGGGATATAAGTAACTGGGATCCGGCTTCTCAGAACTGGGTGGTGACGGAGTTTGAGAAAAAGGTATACGTCGGCGCTAGTTCGCGGGACTTCAAGCTGGAGGGCGTGCTTCCTATTACGTCTTTATAGGATTCGGTAACATGGGATATAGGTTTTTAGGTTGTTACCCTAGACATATTGATCAAGAAGCCCGTGGATCTTAGGATATATGGGTCGATTGGGGGAAGGGTAGCCTTTTCGGTATATGGGACTATGAGCCGCCCTCCCTGGCGATCCATTCTCCAAATATACGCCATGTTGTTTCAAACTCTCAAAATGGGCAAGTATTACTGCTGTTTGCGGAAGTACGAAACCCGAATATATGATATTTATGACCAGGTTGAAGCCAAAGTGTACATCTAACATAGATGTTCATTTAAAAGAGGGGGCAGTAACTCGCATATAATTCATCGTGTCACGCCGTACCAAATCGCCGGTGTTCGATGTCTGCGTAAGTTCACTTTACAGACTATTAGGCACAATTGTGCGTGGTACTGCAGTGTTCAATTGAAACTTTACATGGCTGTAAGAACGCGTACAACAATGTGTCACCAAGGCCGAAGGTGACAGCCACGACCTCACCTACGGCCTCTGGCCTATAATCCGACCTATCTTTTACGCTTGTGTCAATATCCTTACCTTTCGAGGAGGTAAACACCAGAATGCGGCCTTACTACATAGATGCATATCTCTCCAACCGTGGATTACGTGGACATGTCCCGATTAGTAGGAGTTCTCAAGTCTGCCTCAACTCGGATGACAGTCAGAGTAGGAGATGATACAGCGGCTCAATCTGAATCCGAAATCCAAACAATACCCCATAAGGCTCTCGGCAAAGACGATAACCGAGGCCCTTTTTGAATAGGCCAGTCGCATTCACGTATGCAGTAACTTAAGGATTGCCCCCAGGATTACGTATGCACCAGATTACTGACCTCCTCTCGATTATCGACTCAGCGCGAACCGTTGACATAGGGCCGAAACCCCGTGGACGTAGACAACATCCTGGAAAGGGGGGACATAATCTGTCGTCTTAGACAATTACAAAATCTTCCGCTCCTGCCCATTGTCAGTTAATGAGGCAGAAGGAACAGGGCATACATGTCCAGGCTCGCAATCCAGTATATCGACGTATATTAGGAACCGGGAGCCTATGCCCACATCTCAACAACGCCAGACATATCTGAGTCGATTTTTCGTTCAAGCCAGCGTTAACTTCCATCTTATAAAAGGAGTACTCACTTCATTCAAATGGGGCTCTCCACCGAAGCAATTATTGGGCTCGTGGGTATTGCACTTGCTTGGCCTGCTGCCGCACTTGCCTTGTGGAAAATAGCGCGACGAACGCGATTTTACCGTCAGTTATCAACCGTATAACAAGTGAAGGAGAATGATCACTAACTGTTCTCTCATTACAGAGGAACATGCCACAACTCAGGCTGCTCCTGGATTCCCGAATGACTATATGGTAACAGGACAAGTCGATCTTCATGTTCGAAAGGTGGCGGGGAGATATTACGTATAGCATCGAAGGCCGTCTTTCAAGCTAGAATGGATCATTAGCTTTCGTTTCGTCGGTTCTGGTTAATTATATGTCTTCCTGTTCTATCCTTCGCCATTTACATTAGCCCGATTTTATGGTGCTATTGTAAATTCCAGGGGTGTATATATTCCCCTCATGCTTCAACCCCCTTAAATTATGTGTAGGATGAGAATGCATTGTGATAGTCTAGTGTATGGAATGCATCAACAATCAAGCACGCCTACTATTAATGCTTCAGTTCCGATTCGCCTATGCACCCATGATATCATCTGATAATGTACTTTATATAAGTAAATTGCTTATGGTTGGTTGAGCCGATTGCGCCACCGCCGCACGACATTAACATGCACATTAATATTGATCGCCTTGATGCCTTGCACAGCACCGAAAAACAGCCTATTGCATTGGTAAGGCATCCCTAACTCTCCGACAGGACGCATCCTTTGGTAAAATCTGCATGCCATTGGACCTGCACATCCGGTTTAATCTCGCCAAGCAATCGGCGACAAAATCTGGTGTCAAAATCCTGAAGGACGAAATCTGTTGATGCAACCTTAGCCAAAGTCTGGTACCTCGAAAGAAGGCAACCATGATCGGCAATCACATTCAAAATTTAGGCAGGCTATACAAATATGACAGCACGATGAGTGGCCTCTTTGGTGCAGCCTCATTCTCCTGTTGCTTCTAATAGCACATTTGAGGTATTCATATACGAAGTCTTTCCCGGTCATTCTTCCTCTTCTTTTGCCAATTTAATCTATTCATCTTGTGCATTATCTAAAGTTTCGAGGCTTATAGTTAACTATTCCTTCCATACCCAACTTTGAACAATACATTCATCAAACTACTTTGACATATATAACTTCCATCTATTGGTTCTCTCTCCAGTTATCATGGATTCACAGCGGCAACAATCACCAATTAACAAAGATGGCTGGGGTCTTCACAAGAATACCATACTGGAACTCTACTTGGATGATGACCTTACGCTTGGAAAACTATCTCATGCAATGGAGAGAAATCATGGGTTCATTGCAAGGTATGATGAAATTCGAAATGTGTTTCTCGCACATCTAACAAGCAGCTTTTCTAGTACCTCGCAGTTCGAGCTACAGCTCAAAGAATGGGGTGCCCGCAAGAATCTGAAGATTCCCGAATGGCAGCTCATCCTAGACAGATTTGACAAGATTCCTCCGTCAACGCCGCGGCGGATCATGATTTCAGGCAGACCATGCACAGAGCAGAAAATAAAGCGGGCGCGGAAGAGCCTTAAGGATCAGGCCCGTCTTTTACCCCAGCGCGCTTCGAGGATTTCTACTAGGGGTAACGGTACACTTTCTAATGTCCCTCAAGCCTTTATTGAAACCGAAGGCCTAGATGGTGAATGGTCTTTGCATAATGAAGACATCAATGACGTTGAAGTATCGCGTCCAACGCCTAATAACAGCCTACAAGCTGCTCCCCTCGAAGAGGAGTTAGCATTGCCATCTCCTTCCACTTTCTTCTTGCAGGGTGCTCCTTCTGCTCAGGTTGAGCTATTTGATCCTGGTTTGCCTGCTACAGAGCTAGCAGGTTTGTCTAGGTCCACTAGTAGTCTCATACCTTTCAACCAAGCTGCATCGTTTGGCCTTGACATCTCACTAAATTCTGGGTCACTGTTCCCATCCAGTCCAAACTTTGACTGGAATATGCTCAATATGGAACCAGAACCAATGGCAGTCCATACACTTCCAAATCTCAGTTTTGTATCAAATTGGCTTGCCGATCTTCCGTCGGGGCGATTTGAGCTTGATTTACCACCGATCCATTCCAATTCATCAAATCCACCCTTCAACAGTGGTGGACAAAGTCTTGTACTTAGCCATCGTAACGAGGCCCAGGAGCTTCTTAGAGAAATCTATGAGAATGGCCAGCGCCCGCGAGAAGACAACCCCCAAAGCAACCAGAAAATGACAATCGCAGCAATGCGGAGACTCGTTGACTTGTTTCCTAATGCAAACCAGCAAAACAAACATGATCATAATTCAGGGATGATATCAACAGAGGAAATATTCGAGACCAACTTTCATCGACTTCTTCTTTATTCGATGGTGAATGGATGTGTTGGCCTAGAAGACGCTCCTATTGAATATATCGCAATATATCTCGGGAGATTTGAGAATATCTCTTTGGCTTTCTCGAGATTTCTACATACGTCCTCGGAGCATGCCGCCCAATCCTTCGCAGAAAAGCTCTTCCAAGCTGCGATTAAATCTTCGGAAAATCGAGTTTTGAGCGCGTTACTCGCCACACGTCACGTCAATGCTAACGATAATATTAGGCTGCTGGAGGGGACGACGCGTACGCCAATTGAGCATGCGATAAGTTGTGGCAATCCTCGAGGCGCGATTATCTTACTTCGAGCCGGAGCTAACCCCCATATTATGACAACCTCCATCAGGGCGGCACGCCGAGGACATGTGGACACGTTACTACAGGGTGTGTTAAGTCATGCGTATGTCGATAAGCAGTGTATTTGTTCGAGATCCCTGCCATCCAGAGATTGGATTTGCCTCATGGACGAATTTATAAAGGCTGGAGTCAGAATAGACCTTGGCGACATTAGGTGGATGTTTCTTCTCAATCCTCACGACTGCATGGGACTGTACAAGCATACTCTTTCCCATTGCGTATCTTTGCAACATCAAGATCTTATCAAGCATGGGTATCTCCGAATAATTGCCGAGGTACTCGAAGAGAGCCAAGCGATAAAGTTTATTCAGTCTATCGTGGCCCAGTGTGAGATCCTCCATGACAACGCATGCATACACCAACACAAACAGAGGCTAGATGACAGTCTGGTGGTGGCTGCAAGGAAGGGGCGATATGAAATTGTTCGATTACTTTTTCCCTATGCATTTTTGCCTACCCGCATCCTATGCGCCTCGGTTCGAAGTGGTAGTGACCAGCTTATCAGCTATATCCTGTCGGCAAGGCCAAACATCAACGCAGTTGTTCCTTACAACATCCGTACTACCCTGGCAGATCATCACAGATATAACAAAGATCTCACTTCACCACTTGCAGAAGCTATCCGGGCCGAGAACTGGGATCTTGTTCGTATCTTTGAAGAAGCAGGGGCATTGAACCTTTCACACAAGCCCATCCAAGCAGGAGTTGCCATTGAAGCGGCAGCGAAAGTTGGAAACTTTAGCTATGTTAAAGAGCTTTTAGCACGCTGCCCTTACCCATCGCCAATAAGTTTAAAATATGCACTTTACAGTGCTGTCAAGCTTAATTGTGATGATTTGGTTCTTGTGTTATTAGACGCAGGCGCTTCCTTCGCTGACGCCGAGTACTCCCTTAGTGATGATATATCATCCTCGCTATTAATTTTCGCACTGGAACATAGAAATCCCTACATCGTTCGGGCACTTCTAAATGCAAATATGTGTGGTAGCGGGAATATGCAGGCCCTACAGACGGCGCTAGAATGGGGAGACAAGTTAATAATCACGGATCTTCTATTGGCCTTCGATTTTCCGTCACGCTTAAAGGCAGCGCCCATGAAGTTGCAAATTCATCCGGTCCTTGATTCATCAAGTTTCAACAACCATCTTGAATCGTCCAGTAAAGATGAGTCGGTGACAGTTCATGAAGAAATCCTCAAAGACGACGACATGTTTGAATTTGTTCTAAACTCAAAACTAGGAACTCAAGCTTTACTCACAGAATACCTTATGATAGCCTTAAAGGATGACGACAGCCATATGTTTAAGCGATTACTTACCTTGGGAGCAGACGGTTCAGATGAGGGCGTTTGGATGACTGCTGCAAAATGGCGCCCAGAAATGCTGTCAATCCTGATGAAGAGGCCTCCTGACGGAAGAGACACACTAACTAAAGGAATGAGAACAAATATTCTACACGCAGCAATTATAAATGGCGCTTCCAGTGCTGTCAAGCTTCTTATCAATTCCAGAATAGTTGATTTGTTCGATACTGGCTTAGGTCATAACCGAGTGACTCCCTTGGGATCGGCTATCCGTATGGTTAGGTCGAACACTAACTGCGGTCTCGATATAGTTAAAATGCTCCTTGATGCTGAGTGCGACCCTAACGGTATTGTGTCGTGGAAATCGTACGGCAACAATTCAATCACGGTCAACCAAACACCCTTATTAGAATCTATCGAGGCGGATGTGATAGATTTGGTCCAATTGCTAATAGAGCGAGAAGCAAGCGTCAACGGAGATGCTGTTTTGGGGGTGAGACGGACTCCATTGCAAAAGGAAGTGGAAATTGGGAATCTTGAGGTCGTCCGTCTTCTGCTTAAACGTGGTGCTGACGTCAATGCCAAACCGGCATATGCAAGAGGAGGCACAGCACTTCAGTTTGCTGCGCTCAAGGGCAATTGCAAACTAGCAGCCGAACTTATAGAAAGGGGGGCATATTTATACGCGCTGCCGTCAAAGTCTCACGGGCGATGGCCACTTGTAGGAGCCGCAGAACACGGTCGTTTAGACATGATCAGCTTCCTCTGGAAGGCAAAGAACGAATTCATTTGTCTAGAGAAAGAATCAGGCTTCGAAGAAAAACACTGCCGAAGAGCAATGGATCTAGCTGTCAAGAACTGCCATTACGCATGCAAGAACTTGATTTCAGAACTATCTGGCTACTCTCATACGAAGGAGCCCGAGGAAACAGTTCTTGGTTACCCCTGAAACTTATGTGGGACCTCCTCACCTTGGCTCTATCTCTTATCCTCCCTTGCACAAACCTACATCTCAGTATATAGTCCGAATGCGTCTTTTTAACAGTACATATTTTCTGGTTGGGTATAGAAATAGAGAAGCCACGACGTCAATCCTCTGGACCCTTATTCCATGTATCCGGCATTTCTCCGGGCTTGGTGGTGCATGAATGTGCTAGTAAACCCGTAAGCGCACGTGATGATGTACTTGAAAAAAAAGCTCTATAATTCATATAAGAACGTATATACCACTATATCCTATTTATCTTGTTTCGAGATGGGGCTGTCTCCGTTGCGCGTAAGGATGTTACCTGGAATCTTCGAATACACACGTCTCGCAGATCCGCGAAACGACATCCGTTTGATGAAGCTTCGCTTCGATCGAGCCCCTAGGAGCGATTCAACCTTATCATGCGAGATCCACAACTTTAAACACAAGGAATGTCCTCCTTACTTTGCGCTCTCATACGCATGGGGCCAGGAAGAGTTTATGCTGTCAATTGTGGTTGGCAACACATCGACCCTCGCAACCAGCTCTACCGTACATGACGTTCTGCGTACGCTAGTGACGGCTCGCGATGACAACTCGGATGCCGACGACGACGACGCTGCTAAGAGCAGTGAGGATGGTGACGCAAGCAAGGACCACTTCTGGATCTGGATTGACCAGATCTGCATCAACCAGAGAGACGCAGCCGAAAAGAGCCACCAGGTGCAGCGGATGAAAGCAATCTACAACCGAGCAGAGAAAGTGATCGCGTGGCTCGGACCGGAAGCGAACGACAGCACGCTCCTCTTAGAATACTTCCAGCAATGCGCGCAGGCGATCAGGGTACGCGACCGCGACGCCGTCGTGCGGTTGAACTCCGACCCGCAGGCCGTGGCGATCCGGGACGCGGCATTTCACTATTTCTGTATGCGGGACTACTGGAAGCGGCTCTGGATCGTGCAGGAGTATGCTGTGGCACGGAGGCTGGAGATCCGGGTCGGGCCTGCGACGCTGGATGCGGAGGATCTTGATCTCTGCTTCGATACTTGGTATGAGCTTGATCAGAATGGGGAGCTTTGGTCGTCTGAGCCGCAGGTGAGAAGTTTAGATGATGATAGCGATGATGACGATGCAGAAGAAGAGGACGAGGACGAGGGTGAAGAAGAGGGCGAAGATGAGAACGAAGACGAAGAGGAGGAGGATGAGGAAGAAGAAGAAGACGACGACGAAGACGATTGGGAAACGAACTTCACCGGGCTCTTCGAGTGTACATCGATAAGCTACGTAGAGGGCATTGTCACACGACGCTCCAAGTTCCAAGTTGGAGACTCAGAAGACCAAGACCTGCTCGAGGTTCTCAAGAACGGGCTCGTCCTAGAGGAGGACTACAACCACGTGTACACGAGCTTCCCACAAGACCGCGTCTTTGCCCTGCTAGGCCTAGCCTCAGATGGGGTCCCTGGCTTACCGAACTACGAGTTGTCGTGTGAGGAGGTGTACGCCCGCACTGCGGTTGCTATGCTGCGCAGGTAAGCCCTTGAAACTCACTGGGTATAACTAGGGGGCTTTCATGGCGTTTCAAAAACGGTATTTGCTGACTCCCTAACGTTACACAGAGGTCGAATCGACATCCTGGCCTTCTCGCAGTTCCCGAGGAAACTCGACTCCGAGAAACTACCCACATGGGCCCCCGACTGGAGCATAGCGGTCCGCATGCCGCGAGGCGCCTGGATATGGGAGGATCCGGACTCATACTTCCACTCATCGGGTCGGCTAGGGTCCGTGAACGGGCAGAGAGTCATAGTCAATGAGTCCAACACAACCATTGAGCTGCGCGGAGTGGTGGTAGATTCGATCAGAAAGGTCGGTGCTGAGGTCTGGGACCCGAATTGGCTGGAACCTCTGGACGCCGCGGCCGCGATTCGGTTCCTCGATGAGATCAAGCAGTTCTGCGCGGAATCGGAACGGGTTCCTGAGGGACAGGAGGAATCCCATGCAGCTTCTGTCGCTGGCGCGGATGATGAGGGCTCGTTTGGTTGGCCTAGTATTAAGGAGAGTAGGGAGGCGCGGCGTAAAGTCTTTGAGGAGACGATGGTGGAGCTACAGGAGATGCTTGGTACTACCACGACGACGAAGACGTTAGCAGCAGTTACCAAAACCCTCTCTATCGACCTCAGCAGCCATGGTCAAAACCAGAATGCAGCGCATAAGAAGGTCCCACTTGAGTATTCATCGAATATCCTGGAAGCGATGCGGTGGTTTCATAGCCGTCGGTCGTTTATTTCGCATTCTGGATACGTCGGCACTGGACCCTTGAATGCTGCACCAGGCGACGTTGTCTGTGTGTTCTTGGGCGCTCACGTTCCGTATGTCATCCGAGCGTCGGGTGACGGGAGTTATACTTTGGTGGGCGATGCTTGGGTCAACGGTATTATGTGCGGCGAGGTCTTATTGCAGAACCCTGTTGTTGAAAGTATTGTTCTTAAGTGATGCAATATGGCAGGGAGGTTTAACTAGGGGTTTATGACATGCTGTGAAGAAATGGGTGGTGGGGTGAGTATATAGACAATATATAGCTACAAGGTAAAGCTGATCATCATCACATATATAGTACACGCATCCTTCAGCTAGAGAGAACAGGATATATCTTCATTTCCACATCCACCAGGACACCTAGGAAGTCCTCGCACATCGCGCATCACTCCCAGTGCTCAGTACCCGATATCATCGCCCCTCTGCTCAATAGACATATCTACAGCCTGATGCCAATGTCTAATGCGCTCGCGCACAGACCTCTCATACTGCGGCATAGTCATGATAGCTGCGGCGAAGAGACCGTACTCCCCCCTACCACTACTACTACCGCTGCCGCCACGTGCCAGCTTGTTGACCGAGGCCTGGACCTGACTAAGGATGGAAGAGGTCTGGTGATCGAAGTACAGACCGCAGTGGCGCATCTCCTCCAGCAGATCCAACATGCCGGAGAGATCGCCGTACCGCGACCAGTAGATCTCCAGGAGCTCGTTGTAGAAGGGCGTCGATACGCCCAGCACGTAGGACTCGAGGCCCAGCTCCTTGATGCGGGGGAGCATGTTTAGAGCTAGCGGTGAGGAGGCGCTGAATGCGGTGTCGAGGCGCCGGAGAGCAAGCAGGAGATAGGCTGGGTACAGCGGTCCGTGGACGTAGAGACTCATTTTCTCCGGAGGGACCGGACTTTCGGCATCCAATGACTCCTCGGACTCTGCCGTGGTAGTCTCCGAGGCCACAACAGTTTCGGCTTTGGCTTCAACCCCCGTTTCCGAGTCATGTTCCGCATTTGAACTTTGCAACTCGACTTTTGAGGCGGCTACAGCTTCTAGATCTTCCTTGTTTTTCTTCCGCCCTCTAGTACTAGTAGCTTTCTTAGTTGTATGCTCTTCCTCCTCCTCCTCCTCCTCCTCCCCCTCCTCCTCCATCTCCGGTTTCTGATCAAGGCCCAATTTAGCGGGCATAGTGAAAACCTCCTTCTCCAGCACCTCCCATAGTTCATAGTCAGTCCGCGCAGCAGTGATGAGACCCTCGACTCTCATCCGCTCGGGGTGCCGCTTGGCGTCTAATTCGAACTTGCGCATGAAGGTATGCGCAGGGGCCTTCCAGCCCTCCTCCTCCTCGACCGCGGCGGCATCCGCAGAACTCGCCCCGCCGTAGATGCGTCCCGGGGTCGAGGGGCCGATCGTATTCAAGGCCTTGCTCGCGGCGGCCCGCAGCTCGGGCGGAAACCGCAGCAGGGCCTTGTTCCGGTCCTTGGCGGCGCCGGCCAGCAGACCCGGGGCCGTGACGGTGGAGGGGCGCGCCTGGCCCGCGTCTTGCGCCGCTTGCTGCATAATCAGCATGGCGGATCGGGCGGTGGTGGAAGCTGACGGAGGCGACGGGGCGGCACCATCCTCTCGGAGATTGGGTTTCAGACCGCGCGCCTGGATGTCGGCGAAGATGCGCTCGAAGATCTGGCGTTCAGTTGGCGTGATGGTGCCCCGTTTCGTGGAATCAAATGAGATGCTATCGTCTCCCACTTCGGAGGCGAATGGAATCTCGTCTTTCAAGCTGCGACTGGTGGCGTGGAATGAGCGGAGGAGGGCGACTGGGATTCGTGGGGATTTGAGTATTGTCCTCGTTTGATAGAGGAATGGAAGGAAGGTGGTAGAAGACATATTTGTTTGTTCGCTTTTTTGTATATCTACAACCAGATAATTTCTCCTTTTATATCTACATGTAGATATTATAAAACTCATCCAGTTTTCATATGCGACGTGATACAAAGGTGAGATTGGCGTATAGTTAATGAATTCATCCGAGACTCAAAAATGAAATTTTGGACTATAGAAAAGTACCCACCTTTATCGATAAGGGAGGGACCTGTATGTATGGAGCTCGGTAGGGTAACTAGGCTGCAGCCCTCCCCTGTCCCCTGTCCCCGGCTTATCCCCTGCAATATTTCTTAATTAGCGTGACGCGGTGTCCCTCATAACCTCGTGACCTCGCGTCTTGATTTTTAATTGAATTCCTCGAATCTCGAGTCTCGAGGTCATCGTCGCGATTCCGCATATTTGATTTCCGAAAGCAAAGGCAAAACCAATTGCAGTAAATCCTACACTCAAATCATCGCATTCCAGCTGAAAGTGTCTGAAACTTGTCTCATTCATCCCCCCAAAAAACTCAACTCACATATTCAAGTTATTACAACACTACATCCTTAGGAATACCTGTT
This sequence comes from Eutypa lata, assembly GCA_022661535.1. Lineage (NCBI taxonomy): Eukaryota > Fungi > Ascomycota > Sordariomycetes > Xylariales > Diatrypaceae > Eutypa > Eutypa lata. The sequence goes on from JAKULF010000001.1 coordinate 1,773,194, forward strand.
CATACTTCATATACTGATTAACAATTGTTGCTATCTTGGAAATCCTATTTAGTAGGCACACGCACACGCGTATTAACTGGTTTTGTCTTTTTCCTGTTATTCCGGCGCAAATCGTCAACCAACCAACCACCATGGCGCCCGAATTGAGCGCCTTCGAGGCCCGGCGGCGCGCCAATGTCGCCAACAACCAAAAGCTGCTCAAAGATACTAAGGATATCGGCGCGAGCATGAGGAAGGCCGCCGCACCGGCACCCAAATCCAGACCGGCGGCACCGAGGAAGAGGAAGATCGCCGAGCCGGTGCAGCCGACGCGCACCATGCCTACGCGACAGAGCAGGCGGTTGGCGGGCGGGACTGCCGAGTCCGACGACGTGAAGGCGGGCGACATCCCGGCCGAGCTGCAGCTGCCGCGGCAGACGAAGCGGATGCGGGTAGCGGGCGACATGGCGCTCTCCAAACTTCAGGTCGAGGGCCAGCGGTGGTCCAATGGCGAGGTGCTGGCCAATTTCGCTGTGCAGGGCGCGCAGCCGGGCGTCAGGACTTTTACAGATGATGATATCAAGGATTCTGATGATGAGAAGTTGATGAGTTTGAGAAAGGGGATGAATGAGCTTAAGCTGTATGAGGGGTGGCAACCTAATGGTGAGTAGCGAACTTAGGAGGTGGATATTTGATCTCAGTTCATCTCATCCGATGATTCTACTACTACTTGAATGTTATATGGCATATTTGCTAACACGAAAGATAGACATTAAAATCACGCCCGAGCGAGTATATGCTCTCACATTTCACCCCACTAAAGACAAGCCCCTCGTCCTAGCAGGTGACAAAACGGGCGTTATGGGTATCTTCGACGGATCGCAAGAGACGCCCGACTATCCCGACGACGACGACGATGCGGCTGATGACTTCGTACCGCCACTACCTAAGATCGCAGCGTACACGGTGCATAACCGGACCATCTCGTCGGTCAAAGTACCACAGCTAGACCCCAACTCGGTGCTCACGAGTTCCTACGACTCATCCATCCGGTGTCTCGACCTACCCACACAAGTTAGTAGCCAGCTATGGGCGCCCGACGACGACGGCGACGAGCTCGCCATCACCTGTCTGGACGTGTCGCCCGAGGCCAAGGACGTCATCTTCTTCTCCACTATGGAGGGTTCGGTGGGCCGGTTCGATAGACGGAGTGGCGGCCGAGGAAACAAAACCGATATATGGAGCTTGACCGACAATAAGATCGGCGGCTTCTCCTTACATCCACTGTTGCCCCACCTCGTAGCCACGGCGTCGCTCGACCGGACGCTTAAGGTCTGGGATATGCGTAAGTCAAGCAATTTCAATTTTCTCGTTACAGGCCGCAAGCCTTCCGCTAACACAAAGACTTCAAATAGGTATGATCAAACACAATCATCCCGCACTCCTCGGTGAGCACCACTCGCGCCTATCCGTATCCCACGCATCCTGGAGCCGAACCGGATACCTCGCCACGTCCTCGTACGACGACACGGTGAAGATCTACGACCTCTCAGGGGCGGCGAAGTGGAAACCAGGACAGGATCTCGGGGGCGACCTCTCGCCAGCGCAGGCGATCCCCCACAACAACCAAACCGGTCGTTGGGTCACGATCCTCAAGCCGCAGTGGCAGAGCAACCCGGCAGACGGCGTCGACAAGTTCGCCATTGCGAATATGAACCGCTTCGTCGACATCTACGGTAGCGATGGCCGCCAGATCGCTCAGCTCGATGGCGAGGATAGCATCACGGCTGTTCCGGCCGTGGCGGAGCTGCATCCTGTTTGTAATTGGGTTGCTGGCGGGACGGGGAGCGGGAAGCTGTGTCTTTGGTTGTGAGGGCATAGGTATGCATGCGGATGGATGAGTGAGTTGAGATAGGAAGTTTTCCCATAAAGAAATGTTCCATAGGAAATGCTCCATGGAACAGACAGGGCAGATTTGCCCCTTGCGCGATTAGCTTGCGTCGAGTCCTGCCTTGAAAGGCTGTACGTATGTGCATGGTTATACCCGTGGTTATATACAAACATTAGATATTATGAGCATACAATGGGTGAACTCACGGTGAAGTTGCCTGCGGATATGGTCAGGAGATTGAATGACGGCTGGGTGCTGAAGGATGTAGACTATGACGTGAAGCCGTGTAAAGTAGCCCTAATATGATCCAAAGAAAGACCTAGTATTAAAGCACTACCTTTCACTTCCTCGCCGCTACTAATTTGAGTGGTGGAATGATTCTGGAGTTCGTCTGAGCTGTGATCGCTTGATTCCTCCTTGTCTACTTGCAGCCCCAAATGGCACAACTCCTAGACTATCTGCCGAACTTGCTCAAAGGTCCTGAACCTTGGACATTTGCCGGATACGGTCTCCACAAATTCATCGAGCTGGCACACACAAGTAGCGAAACCACAATCTTCTCCCGGAGTATCACGTTCGGCAGTGGTTGGTGGTTTCTGCTGTTCGTCGCAATCCAGGTAAAAGGTATATACTCGAGGTAGTGGTTTTCAGCCTTCTCGAGTTGGGGGAAGATGCTGGAACCTAATTACACATAGAAGCTGAGGCTGGTGGAGATACCCAAATGCCACATCGCCTTCAAGTAGTTACCCAAAGGTCGTCTTTGCAGAACATAGGAGGTAAGCTAGCAAAAAGAAATTTAAAAAAAATACAGCCAGCTTTTTCACCCCCGCCTCTGGCACAGCGACCAAGCTTTCTACCTTGGCGCTCCAACTAATATGAGACACGCCTGTGCAAAGAGCAGCGATACTATACGCTCTGGCAAGAGGGGGGCAATGCGTACGTGACCTTTGCAACCCATTTATATTTATTATGGTTCCAACAGTTATGATTGTGCATCAGATATTCCGAACCATTCCTGATAGCTTCCTGGATTTGGAATTGGAAGTGCGCAATCCATGGGAGCAAGTAAAGAGACTTGAGTGTAAGGACGGCGTAGGCTGGCTGTGGTCTCCCGGGATGCGGTGTTGAATTGCCAGAAACCATCTGAGAGCTGTGTCTTCAAGGTCCGTATTCCGGTTTGGAATAGCACAATGGGAATATCCTCAGAAACCAGCTGAGCTGCTATGGCAACTCCCCAAGCAGATCTTGGTCCCAACTTTGTAGCAATTACACAAAAGCCACAGCTAGTAGGATCCTAGAGTGGCCTTCCGATCCGAGAGATTCTAAGAGTCTTTATCAGCAATCGCCGGGAAAAGGTCAACTGCAAAGTATATACTCATTTGTCTTTATTTGGTTGTGGTTTGTGGTGCCTCGCCATAGCTCTTGGATTAGACGTACGAAGGTCAGATAGTCTATGGGTACATACTAGATAGAACCAATTGAAGGTTACAAAGAAGTCAATCTAATTGGAGATCTACACGTGTATACTGGACTCAGATCTTATCACTACTTTCGACTCTGGTACAGAGGCATATATAGGAATTACCGTCACCAATGACGCCCAACTTCGTTAAAGCAGACCATATCCATCCATTGCTGCGACAAGAGCCCCGTATTACTTCCCTCACACTGCCAACTGCTTCGCTTCTCCATCGGGCGAACAGCTAACAAAGCGCCACCGGCGTGATTGCCACATGGGCACAGCCTTAGTCATGACCATTTTAGCCACCCCCTTAAGGGGTGGGAATACACCGTGCCACATACCGCCTTCGAGTTCAACCGTTTCCATATTAAGGAAAAAGACGGGCAAGGTATTATTAAATACAAAGCCCAAGTTGAATTGATTTTTGCCTAGATACGGGAATGAAGAAAATCAGACCTTAATAGGACGATATAATATAAAAGAATTCAATAAATTTACCAGCAGCATCGGCGATACCAAGGATATCGATAGGATTATCCGGAGTACTGTATTTCCCAAGCGCTACAATAGCACCTGGTTCCGCCTTGAGATGGCTATGCAGTGGTTCCTTAAAAGAGTCCATAATAGCAATCAACTCGGTACTGCTAAACTTGTCATCCTTATCGAGAAGATACTTTTTCATGCGTTCCATGCCGCTATAGAACGCCTCGTGTTCGTGGACAGCTTGGTCCATCAAACCTTTCCGACCGGCTGCCTTGTCCACGTTCGGAAAGAGCTCTGTCTCTTCGTAGTGGTGGTGCGTCGCGACACATTCGATCCAGGATAGGCAATAGCCGACAAAATCGGACTTATCAGCGGGGTGTTGAACGCGAGGGGCCTGCTGGTAAATGCTGTTGAAACCACGGATAAAGGAGTTATGGCTAAGGGCCATGTGTGAAGCTTCGATAGTAAAAGGGTCGTCCTACAAAGAGAGCTAGCTAGTAAGACGTTGAAATTTTGAAAAGCACGACCAGATAACTATCAGTACATGCCTGGCCGGTTTCAAACTTCGGGGTATGGATCAACGCTAATGGCATGTCCGTGTATACACGAGGCGTGCTGCCGGCCATGTTTAGACGTATGAACGTCCACTTCGTCAGTTCAAAGTCAGTGTTGGAAAGCGTTGTCGGCTTGAGCTGCTGCTATCGGTGATGGGGACGTCTCCAGGCTATTGTGATATCTTGAGATGGCAAGTTACCAAAGGGGCACGGGCGCAGGTTGTGCGAGAAAAAAGGTAAGCTTAACTGGTTGGTGCTACGGCAGCAGCCACAGTCAGGGTAAGCTTCCTTGCCCAAGTAATGAATGTGACGTTATGTAATTATATATTTATTAAAACGGGTATCATTACATATACCTACCTACGTATGTATACAGAACTAACACCCAAGTACCCCTTGCATCCAGTCCCCACCCCCTCACTATGTCACTGACCACCTACCGGGATGACGGGAGGAAGCGCTTCCCACCACCATTAAGAAAGGTTACATACATTAGTACGAGGTAAGTAAATAACATTAAATGCTTACAATAATGCCAAGGTCAGGCTATGGCAATATCGATTTAGTAGATGATGTATATGTCCAGTAATCATTAACACTGCCTGCAGAAGTGAACTGATATGATGTCGCCCGCGGAGCTGTAATGCCAGGGTAGTGTGCATGTCTTGCCCCAGTGATTTTTATTTTTAGATCTGCCGTGGGTTTTTTCTCATATAAGACACTTGTTATAGGTAGAAAGGGGTACGTCGACATGACAGGTGCGACACACTGTGGGAGGTATTTAACATGGGCTCTGGGACTGGTGTATCCTGGAGAACCCTGGCCAACATCTTCTCCGGTTGGTCAGGATCTGCCTGGGTAGTCTGAAACAACAACTTTTATCCAGCTAATCTAATCACTTCAAATCTGTTATGGCATATCTCTAGTGCTGAGCAGCAGTGGTCCTACCCAAATTCACCCTCCTTTGCGTAATTATGGGGAGCCTTGGGTGTGATCACTAGCATGCGGCGTAGAACTGATATCCCTTCCAGGTTTTTGCTTATAAAGTTGATGTGTCTTGTAGTCCAGTTTCTCCGCCAATCTGCCGTGCACAGTAGACAGGCATTATTACTCTAGCCATCCCCATCTCGCAAATCCAGACAACAGGCACACATGATTCAACTAGAGCATGGGGATCTTGCCTACACATCGACGGCCTTGGCACTGGAGGGCCAGACCTCCAACTTTATGAATCCCCCATCTCAGCAGATTTCCATGGTTGCAGTTAGTACGGTGATGATCATTTTGACCTTAACTTTTGTGTCCATACGCCTTTACACAAGCCTTCGTATCTCTCGCCTATTGGGCATTAAGGACTGTGGGTTACTCTACTGTATAATTCGAGCGTCAAGAACTCGCAATAGCTGATCTAGTTACCCCAGGGCATTGCGTGCTAGCGGTTTTATTATCATTCGAGTACATTGGCGTCATCCTGTCCCGTAAGTGTTCGGGCTTATAAGCCTGCTATTATTACTTATTATACTTTTTAACTTCCTTAATTAATGATATATTTATATTTTAATATTCTTTTGTTTTTTTGTTTATAATTAAATATTTATTTTAATATATATAATTAGTTAATAAATATATTTTATATTTTATATTTTATATAAAACATAATGCTTAGAATTAAAAACAACCTCTTTATATTAATATCTTTTGTAATAGAATACCTTAATATAATAAGCCCATCGAGATAAAGTGCTGTATTTCAACATGCTTATAAAGAAGGTTTTACTCCATACTCTCCCGGTTGTTCTCGGCCTACGGCAACTTCCAGCCACCGGGTACTAGCCTCTGAAATACGAGATCAGGGTCATACTTGATTTGCACGTCCCTGAGCTTTCTCACGTTGCCTTCACCATACGATGCGATGACATCCTGTTCGCGATTCGCGTCATTCATGAACAGATAGCGGATAAAGCTGTCCTCTTCTTCGGACGCCTTTGTAACCGCGCCTATCAGATCCACGGTGGCGGACCGAATAAATTCATCGTCACTTTCCCAATACCACCCCACGTCAATGGCATACCATGTCTGGCTAACGTCCTGGAGACCGAGAGCATTACCACCACTCGCGTAGCCAGCCTGGATTGCTGTCGAAGATATTGGCTGAAGGCCGAACGCTAGGGACCCTGCAGTGACTGACCTGACTTCATCCAAAGACGGAGAAGTCGTTACTATATTACCTAGCGAATGATACACAGCCTCGTTTGGGGTGAAGCTTGTGGTGTATAAATCGATCCTACCCTTGTTAGTTTTATTTTTCTTCGGACGTTAGGCCAGCTGAATGCATACCGTGGCAGGTCTACGGAGCCCTGCGTAGCGAGAAACTCGTAGTACGTCGAGAGCGTTGTTGAGTCGGAGGTTGTGTTGATAGAATAAAACGGTTCAAAAGCAGGGGGGAACATCTCTGGCTTCAAGTAGACCATGCTCAATACAATGCCAATAGTCTCATTGATAGGAAAGCCCTGTAGCATAACATTTGCGTAAGGGTCTTTCTGGGGATTTAATTGGTATTCGAGCATAGCGGCGTGTAACATGGGAAGATCTTCCCAAGCGTACGTCTTGACTCCTCCCCAAACCTGAGGAAGAGGATACGCGGATAATGTGAACGAGGTCACGATCCCTGTGGCAAATCTAGTGAGTAGAGTCTATTGATAATAGATCTCCCAAAACGTACCAAAGTTATTACCTGCACCTTTCAGGGCCCAGAACAAGTCTGAGTTGGACTCAGCATTGGCATTGGCGAGTGAGCCATCGGCAAGAACGACCTGTGGACTTATCAGTATGTAATGGAAATGCTTGGTAGGGAGATCAATACCTCGAAATTGACGACGTTATCGCAAGGTAAGCCATAAAGGTCAGCAAGATAGGAGAGGCCACCTATAAGGTCGGTTAGATACTATGTGGAACAATAACCAAGAAGGGACTGCAGGGATTATAGAGCTTACCCCCGAGGATCAATCCACCTACGCCAACATCTAGAACCCTCCCACCGACTACCGTGACGTTATACTGCTCGAGTTGACTGTACACCGCGTCCCATCTCAGCCCCGCGCCTATCATAACCACGTTGCTTTCTGCGTCGTACTCGATGCCGTTGAAGCCAGACATATCTATAAGAACACCATTGTCGATGTTGGCGGCACCTGGAGCCGGGTTATGGCCTCCGGACCGGATCGCAAATGAGGCATTACCGGCGACGATATATGAAACCGCTTGCTGGAGTTGAGCCACATTCTCGGGCCGGAAGATACACGCGGGATATTGCCATGAAGTCTGAGACCTGTTTCCAGTGAGCAATCGCACTCTTATGGGAAGCCAGGATGCCCGGTGGGTTGCTACCAGTTCTCTGTCCTAAGCACGGGAAACTCCGGATCGGCCGGAGTGAAAATAGCATTGCCAAAATCTATCTCGAGCTGACTACATACAGACAAAGCATATGATGGGAGTGAAAGCGTGAGGAAGCAACCAATAACGCTGCGAGCGTTCTTATTGGTCAATCGCAACATGTTTCGGGATGCAGCGATCTGTATCTAGGTATTGGTTTTCGCTCTAGCACCTCTAGTCCCTACCAGATCCCCTCCCACGTCTACCATGGCCATTGCCGCTATTTATCAAGACGCTGACAACGTGTCCCTATTATGTGTATGTAGGTATTGACATCCTAGACGTAAACTGGCAAGTCAGGTGCTGAAGGCTGCCAAATCCAACCAGGTTACATCGCATCATGGACTGATTACCTGCATTAGCGGAAAGTAGCCAAATGTCGGTATTTTGTACTAAGTATACGAAATGATATGTCCATACGTACCCACCCGTACTTCAATTTATCATGGGTATCTACAAGACATTGGATGTGTGAATGGTAGGTAAATGGTAGGTAACGATTTGCCTAGGCTGAGAATGCATTACCTCATGTGTAACATTTGTTGCCTGGAAAAAGAAAAGAGGGGTAAAACAAAAAGGTTCTTCCTGCTTACCAATAGAATACATGTAGTTACAGGAGCAAGGGAAGCCAGGCGCCAGGTAGGAGGCAACTGATGCATCATCTAAGTAGGCAGCTGCCAGGGGATCGGTAGACACACCAGCTCTGTATATCTTCCTCTATCCCGCGGCTTCATATCAAGAGACAGCACTTCTCAGAAAACAGACAGTGGCAGGTCTGAGACAGAGAATGGCGGGAACTATTATATTTACTGGAGCCAATGGCTCCCTTGGATTGTACGCCGTCGAGCACCTCTTAACCAAATACCCCGAGCATACAGCTCTCCTTACGGTGAGAAATGCTACAGATGCGGACCCCAACACCGGGAAGCTACGCGATCTGATAGCCCGTTTTCCGAACACAAAGGCCACTATTTATCAAGTCGACCTCAGCCGCCTTTCCGACGTGCACGGTTTTGCTACTGTCGTCGCCGAGCAAGTTGAGAGCAATAAGCTGCCCCGCATCATTGGAATCGTCTGCAATGCTTTCTATTGGAACCTTGTGGGGGGCCCTGATATGACGGTGGACGGCTTTGAGAAAAGCTTCGCTGTCTCCCATGTCGCACATGTGGCGCTCGTGTTGCGGCTGATAGGATTATTCTCACCGGATGGAGGCCGCGTCACGCTCCTATCAAGCGACGCGCATTATCCGGGGAAGAATCCTACGGAGAGAATCCCACCGGTGATTCCGGAGGATCTGGATCTATTGCCCAAGCCCAGCGCCACCAAGGGTGATACATTTGGACTAGGCTACCAGAGATACGCAAACTCCAAGCTTGCCCTTACTACGTGGATGTATGCTCTCAATAGTCATCTGGAGAAGGTATGCCCTGTATTATTGTTACACTGTTTGAACTCGGGATCCTGATGAGCCATTAGGACTCTAACCTGCGAAACATAACGGCCATTGCACTGCACCCAGGCGCGCTTGTTGACTCGCGTTCCCTCCGCACAAACGCACCTGGATATCTACGCATAGCCCAGACTCTCGTCTTGCGGCCTTTCCTACCGATCTTGCGTCTGCAAAACCCCACCTACCGGAAGGCTCGCGACGCTGGAGTTGACACGATGGAGCTCGCACTGGGTAAAATTCATCCCGGCGAGCGCGGCTACTTCGTCTGCCGAGATCCCGACGAAAGCGCACCACAAAGTCGGGATGATGAAGTACAGGAGAAGTTATGGGCTAAGAGTGCAGAATGGGCAGGCATAACAGAGGACAAGACTGCTCTGAAGCTGAACTCTTAAGGGTGCATGTATTATACTAGACTAATCGTGATTTTGACAACCTCGGGAGCTAGGTGGGCTGGAATGATCTCCCTAAAATTAGGTCCAATACGGTCGCGTTACAATTGTGGTGCTCGTCTCTTGACAACAATAGGAATATAAATAACTATCATTAATACAATAGTAAGCTATCAAGACTCGACGTACATGATAATCCTTCGTGAGGTTGTCGTGAATCTTAAGGGGTTAACAATGTTCACGAGCTATCACGGAAACCTAACCCCATACTATCTTTAATTTGCCGTTGGAAGGTGGACTGTCGCATCCTGTCGCAAGCAAGTTGCCAATCAGTCGTCCATTCGCGATAGAACGGTTGGTATTCCAGCAACCCCCCTATCCACCTACCGACCAAGACACCCATCCCTTGCGCAATCCTGGCATTGAAAGGCACCCACTCAGGCAAGGACAGGTACGACCCGCCTGCATCGAACATCTGAAATCGAGTTACACAATGGTGGCAGTGCAAAATGGATGTGTACCTACGTTCATGGCTTTTATGAGATCCAGCTTCTTCCCATGAACTACGACTTCGTCCTGGTACGCGTACCAATTCTGGAAGAAGACAAGATCAAGCTTGAAGGATTCGGGCGTGTCCTGCGCGGACAGAAGGAACCGGGCCACCCCCGAGCCGGATGATCCATCGCGGTCATCCGTGGATGCCGGCGGTGGTGGATAGAGGCGATGATTCGCCCATCGAGGCAGGCAAAATTCCCCGTCTTTCGGCGTCAGTATCCGTTCCCGCCCCCTTAGCTCTATCGCTAGACTCCCTTCCCGCACCTCGACGAATTCATCCTGGTGTGGGTGAAAATGTACAGGAGGCTTTTGGTTCGCAACTTTGACCAGCTGGGGATGCCCCAGGTAAAAAGTCACATCAAAGGCAAAGGCTCGCTGGGCGTGGGAAATGACCCTAACACTTATGCCACCGTTGAATCTGCACAGCGTGAGACTATGTTGCATTATGATGCAGGCAGGATACCTAGCTAGGGATTCTCACGCCAAGATGGTTGGATCAGATTCTGAGTACTGCATACTTGCCTTGCGGGTGTCAGCTGGCTGTAGCACCATAATTTGATATATATCAATGTAAATAAGCTGACGTCTATCAGAGCAAGGACCTTATTGGATAAAATGAAGCCAACCAGAGCATCTCCTACCAAGGGAATAGGCCGAACGCATTGGTGTCAGATACCTACCGAGATGCTGCGGTTGGGGGGGTTTATCTATTGTAATGAGTGAAGCCTCTTTAGAGCCCTATCCGTATTGCACGGATTCCCAGTCCTGCTGTGCACCGTGAAGGGTAGCATTGCATGAAACCACCTAACAATACCAAGCTATTTTGCTCCGTCTTTACCCGTATCAATCATCTGGGGGCTTCTCGTCCATGCACGCCTGCCAGCACTAGTATGAGAGGCTACACCCGCATATTGTCATGGCCTGCTATGCCAATCACGGGTCATATAAATTCCATCAGGCGTTATCTAGTCCATATAGGATCAGCGTAAGCAGCCGGATTTAAAAATGTAACGCATCGTAATATCACGATGTGATGAAAGCAAAATCTATGCAAGGCTTACCAACTGCATATATGTCTACCGAGTTAAGGAAGCACGGCTCCCGCTGTTTCCCCCCAAAACCCCTGAAGGCCACCCCGCCTCCATTTTACGTCATGTCCACATAGTTCCCCCCTTTTTCTTTTCAGAAGCCCAAGTAAGCGCCCACTAGTTACACCAAGATTTCATACATTGTCCATGTCCTCACGCGTTATCTAGATCACCTGTGCATTGAGCATCTAATAGCACTGGGATATATGACACTCCTTGAGGGAACATGGTCAATGTTATCCCACTTCCCCTAGAATGGCCAGGGGGTTTCTTGACATTCTTAGTAGTCTTTCTAGCTAGCGTTGCAGTAAATCGCCGCTGGCTAGCTAACTTATATGGTATCCCCGGTCCGTTCTGGGCTTCCATCACTCGCTTCTGGCATGTGTACCACATCTTTCGTGGCGACCAGAATGTACAAATCATTGCGTTACACGAAAAACACGGGCACTTCGTCCGGATAGCTCCAAATGAAGTCAGTATAAGCCACCCGGATGGACCGGATCTTCTGTATCGAGCGTCCCTGCGCAAGGTGAGTCAGTCTGGGCTGTGAAACAGAGTCCATGCTAAGAAAAACGTGAAGGGGGACTGGTATCGAGCCTTTGCTATACCGGACTACCGATACACCACCCCTCATTCCACCCTTGACCCCAAGGAGAAAACGGAGCGGTCGAAGATATTCTCCTCGGGTTACGCACTATCCAGTCTTCTTCGATCGGAGGAACACATGGATAGGAATATCGGGAAACTTTTAGATTGGATGGACCAATTCTCTCACAACCGCGAGCCAATGGATCTCGACCGGTTCTTGGCTTACACGGCGTTCGATAACGTGGGTGAGGCCATCTTCTCCGAGTCGTTCGGCTTTATCTCGTCAGGTCAGGATGTCCGTGGCGCCATCAAAAACAACCTTACCCTGACCCCGTACGTAGCCGTGGCAGGGTTTTACTATTGGCTATATGTGGTGTTCGTTGCTAACCCTGTGATCACCTGGACCGGGATCATGCCTATGGGCCACCTATTCGACACAGCCCGAACGGCCCTGGACAGACGCAAGGAAAACCCCGATGCGCGGTTCGACATGGTAGCGCACTGGCTTCGCGCGCACCAGCGGGATCCAAAGCGCTTGAGTATTCAGGACATTGAGGCTCAGACCATGGCAAACGTTGGGGCTGGTTCTGACACCGTGACTAGTAGGTGTAGATCTAATCATCCTACCACTAGACGAGAAAACAGTATCTAACTGTAGATGTAGGTGCTCTACAAAGCTTCATATACTATATGATAAGACACCCACTGTCATGGGATCGGGCGCGAGAGGAGATCGAAAAGGCACAGGCTCGGGGATTGTGTCAAGATAGGGTCATCTCCTATCATGACGCTCAAACATTACTCTATCTTAAAGCATGTATCAACGAGGCAATGAGACTATTCCCCCCTGGCCCTTTTAGCATGCCACGGGTGTCGCCAAAAGGGGGCATCACTATCGGAGACAGACATTTTCCGGAGGGCACGGTCCTATCAATCCATTACCAGTAAGTGATCAATCGAACGCAAGAAGCTTGTGGTGATCATACAACTCGCTAAGTCAGGCATTGCAATATTCAGAGCAGTTCAGCTGTCGAAGGAGTGCTGGGGCGAAGATGCCAGAGAGTGGAATCCGGACCGATGGTTTGCTGACGATATTGTCTTGAGAGAGAAATACTGGTTGGTTGTAAGTAGTGTTACCCGGCTGTGGCATGATATAACTTGCGCTGACAAGGCCCAGTTTGGGTTAGGATACAACCGGTGCCCTGGCCATCATCTGGCCAAGCTACAACTTTCCAAGATCGCTGCTACCATCGTCCGCGACTACTCCATCCGCATGGTCAACCCGCAAAGCGAGTGGAAGTGGAAGGCCTACTTCACGTGCGTGCCTCATTCGTGGCCAGTCTACGTAGAAAGACGACATGAAACATCTTGAGCAGATTGTCAGGGGACTAAATGGAGAGGAGGTGGTTAGGGCCCTTAGTCAGGTGGATGAGGTGATATATGGGGCTCTGAAGGAGTATGTATATAAAGGGGCCACGTCCCCCTCCATAGATTAAGTAGGGCAAGCGTTGCTGTGTACTCTATCTATACCTGATATAAGCTGATATATAGCGAGGCTATGGCGAGCCAGTTGTTGCTATCCTTAACCATGTTCACAAAAGATCCTGACACAGAGCAAGTCACGCCGTTGGTATCAGACCTGGTGCAAAACCTCCTTAGTAATGATTGTTTCTATTACAGGTATCCGCTATTTACGGATGCTTCAGAGCCATTGACTATTTCCCTTGTGCGACACAAATGAACCCCCATCTCCAGCTTCGACACTTGCCTTATCAATAACAGCTAGTACACTCCTGACCGAGTCCCGGGGGGAGCTAGGCCCCGTAAAATGGGGCGCATATTCCTTGAATTTGCCCGTGAGACGTGCGGCAGCCTCTTTCTCGTTCTCGGTCACTGCTTACAGTGTTAGGTCGTTCACGCAGTTATCACTACCTCGTCCGGTGCATGATATACGTACTATGACCTGGTGTGCCGGTGTCGACAGTTCCAGGGCAGATGCACATGAACAGCACGCCTTGGCCACGGTATTGCGCACTAAACTTCGACACAGCGGAGTTCAGTGCAGCCTTGGTCACGGAATAGGAGACGCCCATGTCGACATCATAACTCCGCGTGATATTGATATCTGACATAGCTGCCGACATGGCAATCACCTTCTTGGTTTGTCCACGAAGGATAAGGGGGAGAAACCGCTTGAAGAGATAAATGTTCCCGATGACGTTGGTCTTGAATGAGAGCAACATGTCGCTCTCGAGGCTTTCAGGATTGTTCGCACTTATTCCGTGTTAGCATTGTGTAGAGCATCGAGAAGGTTCAACCGTCCTGTACTTGCAGGTTCCCAACGTTGGAGAAGAAGAACGAAGGGGGCGAGATATGCGCTGCATTCGCAATCAGATAGTCCAGGCTCCCACCCGTAATTTGCGAGGTGATAGCGGCTGCTTTCTAGATCGATGTACTTCAATACAGACCTCTTAAATGGGAAGAGAAACTTTCTTACTTCAATGGAGGTATAGTCTGTGAGATCTCCTTCTACTATGTGTATATTGTCCCTATTCAATTCGGCTTTCACTCTCTCATCGACAGCTTGCTTGTTTCGCACAAGTCCTATAACGACGTTTGATACATCTGCAGACAACTGGCGAAGGAATTCGAACTATCAAAAGATTTCAGTAATTACAGGTTGTCTGATTACCTACTCCAAGCCGATAGGCACGCTTACTCCTATGCCGCGGGATGCGCCGGTGATCAAGTACGTAGACATGATTATCAAGGGCCTTACATGCCTTTGAAACGATGACTCTAAACAATGTGCTTTCATCTAACGACTGCCACCGACATGGTAAGATACGAGTTTGCAAGTTAGTGGAAAGGAAAATGCTTGCTCCGACAAATTCCGTTGCAAACTTTAGTCTAAGTTCTGGACACTTCCAAGGTTCCTTCTAGTTGTGGTAGCAGGATGGGAGCCGCGTATGGGCGGGAATGTAAGCCGGCCCGTGCCTTGAATCAAGCTGTATAAGTAGTAGGTGGGAGGTATCATAAAAGTATATCGAGGAAGTCAGGTAGTATAACAAGTATCTATATGTACATATGTATCTATACCTACCTGGGTACCTAGGTACGCAATTAAACGCACTGGATGGCAATGCGTGGATTGTTGGTTGTTGTAATAACCTGTACCATTATACACCAGTGGAATGGCCGCTACTCTTCTGCCTTGTGATGCAGACGTATAAGGCGGATATCATCACAGTAAGCTGTGCATTAAAATAAGTTATAACTGCAGGTTGGGTAGCAGCGGTAGCATCTACATCAGTCCTTCAAGACTTTCGACCAACATGATTTGATCAACTTTCATTCACAAACGACGGGGGCAGGACTTTCCGAACTGATATGCATGCAGCTGTGCTCGTTTGTGTGACCATCCACGGGCTTACTTCCCGAAAGGTTTGTCGGGGGACGATGTCAGCGTTGCTAAATGATGTGAGGCCGGAGCCTACATGAGACTTGGCTGCACTCGCAGCGAAAGCTTCTTTACCAGCAAGAGGACGAGCTTATGGCTTCAGGTTGCATGCATTGGTCATAGAATACGTAGCCAGCAGCTGATTCCCGATGGCTTTTCAACTAACACGGTAATCAACGAGGACATCCAAGGCTTTGCAGACTATTCTCTCCTCTAGACATGTTTTCTCCTAATGGGTAATAGATGCCGTATAAGACTTGCATTTTGTGTTCTAATCAGTTGCCGTCATACCATTACGCCATAAGTTTTCACACGTCAATTCAGCCATCGGGCGGTTCGTCAATATGGAACCCGTACCACTGGAAGAGCTTATCCCCCCTCCGGAAGCGATTAACGATAGCCACAAGGTCTACTCGATCGCTATCAGCTGCATCGTTATGGGAATCATTGCCACCTTGTTTGTCATTGTACGCTTAACGCTCAGGTTCCGCGCCTCCAATTTGGGGGGTGATGACTACGCAATCATTCCAGCCGCTGTACGTGGAATCCTGAACCTCCCAGTCGGTCGAAGCACCGCGATCCACTTTGGATTACGTATGGCCACGATAGATTGATCATTCTATAGATTCTTTACCTCGGGTGGACTGCCCTAGCAGCAGCGATCAATCTTAGGGCTGGAGTGGGAAAGCCGCTATGGGAGATCACGCTGGGCGAGTATTCCTTATGGTTTAAAGGGGTTATTGCGACAGCGTGGTTGTACCCCATCATGTCAGGTTCGATCAGAATCTCAATCCTCCTATTCTACCGTAGGATATTCGCGACACGCGCTTCTCGAATTGCGACATGGGCGCTGCGGGTATTGCTAGCCCTCCAAGGAGTCTACATGGTGGTCTTCTCCATCCTTCCCGGATTCGTCTGCTCACCTTATCACTTCGCATGGGTGCCGACGCAGCGAGTCCAGCATTGCGACGATATGTATTATTTTTACATCATGGTTGGGCTCTATAGCGTTAGCCTGTTCTTTGACGCCGTGCTATTGATATTTCCGGTCGCCCCCGTTCTCAAGCTCCAGATGCCTCTCAAGAAGAGGCTCGCCATCATTGTCATGTTTATGCTCGGGGCTGCGTAAGACTTCATTACAACGCTATAATTTCTTATCATGAAATGCTAAAACCTGTCCCAGGGCAAGTGTAGCAGCTGCATACAAGCTCGCAATATTTGTTGACCAAATAAATCGACTTTTGCCTACCGATCACACATGTCAGTCTTCCGCCTTCATGCCGCCTTGAATGATCACCTTTATCTAACTTCTCATAGTTCTCCAATATCAAGTTTCCCGCTATATCGCCCAGTCGTTCGACTCTTACGGGGTCACCTTCTGGATACCGTCACAAGTTGAGCCCACCGTTGCTATCATCGGGGCCTCTCTTCCCGCTCTACAGCCCCTACTAGTATCGACATCAAAGAGAATATGGGATACCATCAGAGGCAGTAGCAAATCGAATTCAAGCGGGGCTGGGGATGGTTGGATCAGCATAAAGAATGATAAGAGACGTAATAGGAACGACTTTGAGTTCACAGATAGATCGGATATCGAGCTCCGGAGTCTTCATAGGCCTTCATGATTTGACTTTTTGGTTTGCAAGAGGGTCGTCTTGTTTAACACTAGGTAGAGACCTTAATGAGTATCAAGGGGATAGAGGTGAGCGCTAAGTGCTTGCTCTATCTCGTTACCTGCTTCTCATAATTTTAGTTGATACCGGTACTTAATTAATCCTTATAGAATTCCTTAAGCTGTAGGTAATATAAAGCTGTATTAGTCAGGTTCAATGTTCAATCTACTTGGATGGTTCCTTCGGCATTAAAGTCAATTCTTAATTCCGGTTGTTGTACAAATCCAATCCTACAAGGTGCAAGGGTGTAGGACCAAACGATATTGCTTACATTCCGTAGCCCCGACTTATTGTAGAAAGGTTGATCACATTGATAGTATCTTACTATGGTAAATCTAGGTTTCAGTTTTGCTTGCACACTTGCTTATACGCTACGCCTCGAATTACCGAGGCGTTCAGCTCTCACCTGATCCTCCCCAAATTCTCCTACTCCCTAACATCGTAGCAGGGATTCTGAACCAGGTGGCTTGAGCAAGCTGGCAAGCTGATAACAACCTGGACTTTGGTCAGCGAGTCCCCTTCCATCTGAGGTAATAAAAACTTGTTGAAACATAGGATAAAGAGCCGTCTAGTCCTACTGTCGTGCGTCCTAATTTTCCTGCGATGTTACAGTAAAGAAAGACCTGCAGATGCAACAGATGGAGAGAGCCAACATCTAGACCAACAAAACACATGGTTCGGGTTACACTGCGTGCTTACTCCTTGCCTTCTACCGCCCTTAAAGCTCGGAACTCTGGTTTCGCTAACTATTCCCTTACAAATATGAGGCAGCTTCGGCTTATTACCTTGGCTCTGCTTTCTTGCCTAGCTACCCCATCATTTCAGTCCCAAGACAAAATGGATAGTGATTTTGATTCATTCGCTGCAAGTCTGGGTCTGTCGCAACCAAATCGTCAGACATTGCAACAGACATTGCAAGAGCAATGCAGTGACCCCGCTGCACAGCCCCTTCATGCTGCCTGCACGGTGGCAAAGCTCGCTATTGGCCCCGATAAGGTAGACCAACGACCACTAAACCAGACCCTGGTCGCGGAGAATTGGTACGTTCGCCCCTATTGTCCCCTGCCCGATCTGACCGATCTCTAGGTCTCAGGCTTGCGTTGCCGAGCCGTATTGCATCTTTCAACCTGAAAGCGCCGACGATGTCTCCAAGGCCATTCGGATCATCAAGTTTTGCAATATCAAGTTCGCCATCCGAAGCGGCGGACATTCGCCAAATCCAGGATGGTCAAGTATTGGGCAAGACGGTATACTCCTGGACCTTGGACGAATGAATGCAATCCAATTGAGCGCAGACAAGACCGTCGCCAGCGTTGGTCCTGGCGGGCGATGGGGTGATGTGGTCTCTACACTGGGAGCTCAAGGAGTCTCCATAGCCGCGGGCCGAATTCCTATCGTTGGTGTATCAGGTCTCATGCTAGGAGGTTAGTCGTCTAGGAAGTATCGCATTCTGTGTTTATTCACTAAAAGATTTCCCAGGGGGGCTCTCATTCTTCACGAACGAATTCGGAACTGCCGCAGATAATGTGAAAAACTTCGAGGTATGAATGGGGGGCTTAGGTCTTACCTTCGCGTCTTCGGTTGCTGATAGTGATGATTCCAGGTGGTCCTGGCCGATGGAAATATCACGAATGCCAATCTAGGTCAAAACAAGGATCTCTTTTGGGCTCTGAAAGGGGGAGGCCCGAACTTCGGCATCGTTACACGATTTGACCTTTATACTATCCCTGTGGGGGTGATATGGTACAAGGTTACTGTGCACCCACTTGAGCAGGCATTCGAAATTTTTGATGCCTTCGTCCAATGGCAGAATGAATGGTCGTCCGATATTAAATCTACCGCCATAATAGGGGTAACCTTGGATTCGATCTCTCTTGGCTTGGTTTACTCGGCTCCACTACAGAAGCGCCCAGAGGTGTTTGCCATGTTTGACAACATCGAGCCACTTGTAACCGCTGTTCCTCCCACGAACGGCACACCGAGTTCATTAACCGCTATTTCTGGAAGCGCGGTCATTAGTGACTCTCCCCGGTAAGTAGGCTCATCTTTCTTTCCTTATACAACACTAATGCGATAGCTGTGATATTGATTTGACTATAGACATGAATACCGAGCCGTCAGCTCACGACCGAACGCACAGCTCTACAAAGACGTGTATGTTTTCTGGCGTGAAAAAGCCCTCTCCGTAAGAGAGGCTACGGGCGCGAACCAAACCTTCAACATTCAGCCAATTCTAGGAGGCACCGTGGCCGAAAGGGGGGATGCGCGAGGTGGTAACCCAATGGGAATTCCCAGGGAGACTCATCAATGTAAGCTTATAACCTACCCTACATACCTGGGCCCATCACCTTCGTGATTTATTCGCCTCATCCTATCCGATATTACTGTAGTGCATAAGGGATTAACATCAACAATAGGGTGGACGTCAATAATTGACTGGAAGGATGCCAAGGATGACGACCTAGTGCGCTCGGTGTCAATCGACACAACATTATACTGGGAGCAGCTTGGAAAGGAGCGGAACCTGTGGCTTCCCTACCTCTTCATGAATGATGCAGCACGAGATCAGAACCCCCTTGCCTCATACGGGGCCACTAACCTAGCCAGATTAAGGGAGATCGCTGCTGAATATGACAGAGATCAGCTCTTCCAGAAGCAGCAAAGTGGTGGTTTTCTTTTGTCTAGGGCCTAGACCCCTATACCTATTCCTTCCATATTATCACGTGACCTTCTAGACACAAGGGTACACGAAAGGGGTTAAAGTCGTGATGGATAACGTTACTATTCCATTGCTCGTTCTAAAAATAACTGTGCCTTAAGATTGTGACAGCTTGTACTGAAAGTATATAGGCTCCTCAGCTACTACGGCACCGCATTTCCCACTAACAGAGATGCTTGGAGAAGGCTATTAATGACCTGAGCATTCGTTCCCCTGGCATATGTGAATGCCCTCACTTCGGAGAGGTTGCGACGCAGGGGAAACTGGTTCTGGAAATGTCGCATCATGCATATGGTGTCTTACCATGAAGAAAACGAGCGAGGGATCCAAATCTCTGGTCATGAACGATACATGATCGATATGAAAATGCGTCGCGAGTTGCACCCGCCCAAATAAAACTATCCTCTCAAAATCGCGGAAACAGGTGATCTCGAATCTGAAGCCTTGAAGCCGGATGATCCGCCTAATAGCGACTTCTTTTACTTGGTGCCCTTGACCATCAAAGGCTTCAACCTTAAGACAAAGAACTGGCTGGACCTAGAGGTCGACAGGCTCAGAGAAGTCATTTGGAGCAAACGGGCGTTTGAAAGTCTCGTAATCAAGGAGAAAACAAAATGGTTGATTCAAGCTTTGATCAGCAACCAAATCGAGGTGGAGAAATCCACGGATCTGATCACCGGCAAAGGCAATGGTTTGATCCTGTTGTTACATGGCGGACCAGGCACGGGCAAGACTCTCACTACTGAGAGTGTGACGGAGATGGCCCAAAAGCCTCTATATCCCGTTACATGCGGTGATATTGGGACCGAGCCGGAAGAGGTCGAGACCTATCTCGAGTCGGTTCTTCACGTTGGTAAGACCTAGGGCTATGTCGTTTTACTCGATGAAGCCGACGTGTTTCTCGAGCAGCGCAGCTTGGAAGACCTCCGTCGCAATGCGCTGGTATCGGTGTTCTTGCGAGTGCTTGAGTATTATGACGGGATTTTTGGTCTTGACGAGCAACCGCGTTGGCACCTTCGACGAGGCATTCAAATCACGCATACAGCTGGCGCTCCACTATAAGAACCTGTCTGAGCACCAGCGAACGAAGATCTGGGGCAACTTTCTGCGGCGCCTGAAGGAGTTCGACAAAGAGGGTATTGATTTCCTAGACCTGGAGGATAACATCGAGCAGCTTGCCAAACACAAGCTGAACGGAAGACAGATCCGGAATGTCATTACTACAGTGAGACAGTACGCCAGGTGGGAACGGCAGCATCCTGGAAATCGGAACTACAAGTTGGATTACGGTGTCATAAATGAAGTCATTGGAACAGCTGGGGAATTTGACCGGTACATCGAGAAGTTGAATGGTGGGTATACACATGACCAATTAGCAGAAGACGATGGATTGCGCTTACAAGATGTTACGTAATTATGAAACCCTGACAGTCATATATAAAGCGCTGCTGAATGCACTTTACTGTGTGAGTTGAGCCCTCGAATGAGCCTTGTTCATACCTGATCTCCTATATGACACGTGCCGTGCCTTGTTGTCAACCCTATATCATACAGCCCAAACTCTCCCACTGAATAAAACCCAACCGTTAGCCTAAGATGCCACCAGGTAGATGGAAAGGGGCATAATGAAAGGGGTAGGAAGAAGAGGTCGAAGAATATGAAATAATAAAAGAAAAAAGGTCAAAAGGTTACCTCGCTTACCAAGCCTCCCACTTCTGCCCACCCATAGCAACCAAGCGATTAAACAGCTCATCCCGCAGCGGCACAGCCGTAACACGCACCGTCGAGCCACGACGATCCGTAATCTCCAGCCCATCATTGATCTCGCGACCCAGCGACCAGCCCACCACAATCCTCCCCTTCCACCCATACCCCCCAATCTTCTTAAGCTCGCGTATATCCGAGACGGGGATACTCCACACGGGATGCAAATCGCTATTATTCCCGCCCTCCTTCCCGTGCCTAACGGTATGCACGACGACGGAATCCGGACTAAACCCCACAGCGGGCACCGTCGCCTCCGTGGCGATACACACGTTCCCCTTGCGGCCCCCGTAGCGCGCGACGAACTCCACGGGGCCCGAGGCCGGCTTCTCGGCCGACACGGCGCCCAGCCGATCCCGGGCGTGGTCCGAGCCCGCCTTCGCGCGCGCGTGGTCCGCCCCGATCACCGTCTTGACGGCGCCCTTGGCCGCGCCCTTAAACAGGCCCAGGATCTTGCCCCCGCGCTTCGTCGCCACGTGCTTCGACGTCTTGGCCGCGTCCGCGTCCGCGTCGTCCGTCAGGTGCGGCACCGCGCTGGGATCGTACTCCGCGGCGCGCCGGAGCTCGTCTTCGTCCGCACCGAGGGGTTTCTCGTCCCCGCCAGCAGTTCCGAGATGCTCCCCGGGAACGAGATCAGCGGGCTCGTCGGGCGGTGCGTCTCGGACGCGCGGAGGCGGCGGTAGGGGCGCTTTGTTGGCCTCGCCGATGCGGAGTAAGGTTAGCGTCAGCTGGGCGTTGGTGGGGACCCCCTTGAGCACCGTGTTGCGTAGCTCGAGGATCTTCTGCCAGTGCGGGAAGCGGGAATTGAGGAAGCGGAGGCTGCGTGTCGTGATTGGGTCCCCGAAGAAGGCGAACCCGAACCCGAAGGTGGCTCCTTTCGTGAATAGGTACGAGGTCGTGAAGAGCGAGATTAGGAGGATGGGGATGATGAGAGTTGCGAGACGGAGTCGGTAGGCGTCTTGCGGAAATGGGGGCGTGGGGGATAGGGCGTTGGCGAGGCGTTCCCTAGGGAGTTGTTAGTGATGCCTTCTGAATTAAAGGGGGTGTATAACTTGGATGATGGTATCATACGCAGGACGCTCTATATGGTCTCAGGGGTAAAAGGGGATGCGCGCATGGGTGGAGTTCCCACTCATTCATCCAAAACATACCAAGTATCCGCCACATCCGCAATACCATGCATGATCGGCCGCATCTTCAACCAAATCGTATTCTCGATCGGGACCTTCGTCTTATCCTTCGTGGGGCTCTTCTCCCCACCGCTCGCGAGGTCCTTGGCCTCCGCGGCGCCGACCGTGATGCCCGTGGGGTCCGGGAGCTTGTCGGCGACCCCGCTGGCCCCCTCGGGGAACGGCTCGGCCTGCGGGTGCTTCCCCGTCGCGCTGGTGATGACGACGGACGTGAACCCGTTGAAGAAGTTGCTGGCCTCCTGCTCCACCGCCTCGCCCTTGTGGTTCTCCGGCGCCCCCGTCGCGCTGTCGTGGCTGCCGAGCACCCCGGCCTTCGGCTTCTGCACGCCGCCCGAGTCCGAATCCACGAGTGCGATGGGCGCCGGTGGGAATAGCACGGCGCGGGACCGCGGGTAGACTACCAGGGTGATCAATGTCGCGATGAATAACGGCAGGAGGAAGTCAAATAGCCATGCGATGAAGTACGCCTATTTTGTCATGAAGTTAGTATAGAAATCAAGTCGAAGCGAGATCTTGCTAGTTGGTTGTATGGACATACAGCACAGAAATACGACGTTCTCCGTGCCTCCTTCCAAGAACGTAATCGCGCGACATGCTTGACTGCATTGAGCATGCTAATAATGACGGTCATGTAGAGCCGCTCTACATTGGCTCTGAGTTTATCTGGAGAGAACTCTTCCTCGTCGGCGATGTTGAGGTCGAGGTTCCCAGGCACCGGATGCGGCACCTCCTTGACGTGGTATACTTGCTATGAAGTCGACGGATTAGCTTCGCCTAAATAACAAAACTCGTCCCTTCACTTTCAATCACTCATATCATACCTTGTTAAAACGTCGAACCAATAGCCAGAGATCCTCATTATTCAGTCCCCCTACCAAGGGCGCAACGATCCCCTCCTTTTTTTCGTTCCAGCCCAGATCGGCGACCTCGGTGCGGTATTCAGTGCCTTTCTGAACAGCACCTTTCTCTTCATGGTCGTCCGCCGCTGCAAGAGCGTGCGATAACGAGGGTTCATCCGCCATTTTATTCGCAGTTTCAAATTTGTCAGGTTCTGTGTTTGCCGGAATAGGCAAGACATCTTCCAGCATGCTTATCACCGGCGTGGGGTTCTCGCCCCCCGAATCCGAGCGGTTCGACCTCGCCTCTTGAGGCGCCGACATCGTCGACTGAACTTCACAGCGCTTTTCGATTAGATTTGCTGTTATCCACTCTGTTATGTTAT
The DNA here is from genome assembly GCA_022661535.1 of Eutypa lata. Taxonomy (NCBI): domain Eukaryota; kingdom Fungi; phylum Ascomycota; class Sordariomycetes; order Xylariales; family Diatrypaceae; genus Eutypa; species Eutypa lata. Next base: position 1,797,093 of record JAKULF010000001.1, read on the forward strand.
AGTGTATTCGAATGATCTATATATATGTCGTCTTAGCGAAAGCGGGAGTTGAAGTTGATGTTGTTGTGGGACACGCAGGAGTTACGAGGCACAAGAGTCTGGTCTCATTTGGTATATTTTAATTGTAGAAATCCATCATCTTCGACTGTTTGCTACAGGCGCAGATGCGCGCATTCCTCTAGTTAAATAGTATCATGTTTTCTGAGTCGTGACTGAGAATGGTTCCTCCCTTTGCTCTGCCCCTCCTTCAATGATGATGCCGATGACGTCGTTGGCTCTTTGTTAGACACGAACGGGCGGTTCTTAGTGCAAATGACATGCAAGATCAAGCAAGATCCAATTCTTTACAGTTGTTAAACGTCGTGGAATAGGTGCGATTTAGCGCATCGAAGAACATCTTTCAGGTCTGTCTCATTCTGTGATTCGATCTGCTTCAGCCGCACTTGTGGGTATATTGTGGATAGTAATATGTAACTGTCATACCATCGATCTGACAACTCTTTCTACGCGGCTGCGCGGATCGTATTAGTTAGGCTTTTTAGTATTTCAGGTTTCCCTGTGCAGATCCATTCGTCTCTGTCTCTACATATGTACTAGCTATTGGCGTGAAAAGGTGGTAGATGTGAGTTCTTAAAAGAAGGGATAGAATGTTTGGAAACCAAACCAATTTACCTACATATCTATCTATTCTTTATGGCGACGCGCATTGGTTGTGTAGGACAACTGCACTATATCCTGCACAAGAACTAGATTTGACGGATCGATCCTCATTGTTGTCAATTCTAAGACCTATGGTATCTACGCCTGCGAGGTCAGAAGCCGTGGATAACAATTGCACATTAGCTTTTCCAATCAAAGCCAATCGGGCTATACTTGATGGCACAGTTTATTCATATTTCGATGCTCTTTGCGAGGTACTAACGGTTAGAAATGAATTAGCAAAAAAGGGGCTACTGTCTTATCGCGTCCTGTCTGGACCACCTCAGTGTCTTCTAGCTAGGTAGGCGGGGCAAAGCCACTGAATGGGACCTGGTCGGGTTACATTAGACGTCACAGCCGAGACCTACATACCTGTATGTAACCTACTTCCATAGTATATATCATGCAGGCCTTCCTTAACTCCACTAATCGTACCCCCTTAGCCCCTATCTATGCTGTATGACACAAGTGCAAAGTCCCTTAAAAATGCGGATTCTATGACGACATGTGAGCATCACGACGGCAACGTCGGATCAGTCAGCGGCGAGAACGCGAACTACGACCGCCACGATCAATACTTTTATTCCTAGAAAACTAGAAATGAGCAGTAGAACAAGAGACTACCTACCTATTAGATTCGAACCTCGTAGCTCATCCATCAACGACTGTTTTACTGTTTCAGCGATCCTTTCCTATAGTATTCGATAGACATCTTTTCAAACGGCATAGATACTCATATACAGCGCGCATACGCCTCTCTAAACAACAATGTCACATCAGCTCGTGTTCCAACTTAGCGGCACATGTAACAATTACCCATGGGGCAAAGTTGGAAAACAATCGCTTGCGGCCCAGCTATGCGAGAAGACACCAGGTACCGACTTCGAAATCAAGAACGATGAGTATTACTCAGAGATGTGGTTTGGAGACTACCCCGACTTTCCGGCTCGTAAACTCGATACGGGGGAGCTGTTAAAGGATGTACTGCAGAGACATAAGGAGGAATTACTTGGGAAGAAGGTCATCGAACAGCTGGGGGGTCAATTGCCATACTTGCCAAAGGTAGGCGAGGGGGAGCTAGCGATGATATTGCGGCAGTTCAACGCAGCCAGCATATGAAGCTAACAAACAACTCTAGATCCTATCAATCGCAAAGGCATTACCACTACAGATCCATCCCAACAAGGAGCTCGCGAGCAAGCTTCACCAGAAGGATCCGAGTAACTTCACAGACCCAAACCACAAGCCCGAGATCGCATTAGCGCTTGGAAAGTTCGAAGTCTTTGCTGGCTTCAAGCCGTTGTCACAAATCGAACCTCTATTTAAACTCCAAGCGTTACAGCAATTCGTTCCAAGTCAAGAAGGGGGGCAATGGACCGATGAGACCCTGAGAAATGTAACGCGGAATTTACTCAAGGCAGGCCTCGATACCGTCAATAAAGTCCAAACAGAGCTTTTGAGGATATCGAAAGATCAACTAGGCGAGGCATCTTATATCTTGGAGCTCCTTCCCCGTCTGCAGGACCAATATGGGCCCCAGGACGCCGGAAGTCTAGTCGCCCTCCTCTGCATGAACTACCTAGTCTTCAACGCGGGCGACGCAGTCTACATCCCTGCGGACGGCATCCACGCCTACCTGTCCGGGGACATCGTGGAGTGCATGGCGCGAAGCAACAACGTACTGAACACGGGGTTCTGCCCGCCAGCCGACCGCAACAGCGCCGACCTGTTCGCCGATACGCTGTCCTTCAAAGCGCATAGCCGCGATGATGTATTCCTACCGAGCCAGAAGACCGAGAAGAGCCAGAACGGGAAGACCGTCGTCTATAGGCCGCCCATGAGCGAATTCGATATGCTCAAGATGGACTTGGGCGCCGGAGAGAGCGAGGTGCTTGCGCCTAGTGATGGACCCGGTGTGCTGATTGTCACGGCTGGGAAGGGGGTCTTGCATGCTGAGGGACTCGATTTCCAGTTAAAGGAGGGGTTCATCTTTTATGTCGCGCCGGGCGTCACTGTTAAGTATGAAAGCATGCATGGGATGCAAATTCATATGGCAGTCGTCTGAATCGAGGGGACCCTATGACTAAGTAGCTGGCCACAACTCTATCAAGAGGAAATAATACTCCTATTCTGATCATCATACGTATAGCATGTATTATTTCGTAGTCGCCGGGGGTCCAAATGCCGATATTTCGGTGACTTAGCCACATATAGCCAATAATATTCATGCGGCATATCCTTTCATGATCAACCATTGGCCGGGCTCGTCGACTAATAATTTTGGCAGCATGCTTCAGCTCAGCACGTGGGCTGAGTGGTGTCTAGAATAGACATCTTTCACCCCGCACGCAGCCTCGTAGAAAACAAGAACAACTTCTTTCGTCAAGTTACCCTCGAGACCTTCTGGTAACATCATCACAATCATCATCATCATCATGGAGGCTGTATCGCTTGCCTCTAGCATCTTAACCTTTCTTGACGTCTCTTACAAGGTCGTGCGAGGCACCTATGAGATCCGCAATGCGGTATCGGGCGCTACCTTGGAGAACACCCATGTTGGTATTGTTGTACGAGACCTCGAAGAGGTTACTAGTAAACTAAACGCAGATCCGCGGAAGATTGGCGACCCGAAGCTGATTGAAATATCTAAAAAATGCCATGCTTTATCCCAAGACCTTTCAAAGCTTCTCCGGAAGCTCCGAGCCAAAGACAACAGTCGACGTGAGAGTTTCAAGGCTGCTTGGGCGGTTATGCGGAAGCAGTCAGATGTGAAGAAGTTGGAGGAGAGGTTAGATCGCTATCGATCGGAAATCGAGCTGCGGCTGCTTTCACTTATATGGTAACGTAACCAAGGTCTGCTCCTATTTTACTCGCCCTTGAAGCTAACTTGTGCTTCCGATAGTACCGGCGACTCTGTTTTGAAACAGCAACTTGAACAGATCCAACAAACGAGCATCAAAGTGAATAGTCAGAATGCGCTGGCACTACAAGGCCTACAGAATGAACTACGCAATATCCTGCAAGAGTTCCGAGTCCATGCCAAAGAGACGGCGGCTACAAACAAAAGCAGCAGCACCTACGATACCCCTTACCTCGCTATTCAACAGAACATGATCACAGGGGAAGCAAACGAGACACGTCGAAATCGAGACAGGGGACAGCCAATACGCGAAACGAATGAAGCCAATGACTACCACCTCCTTATTGGGAAGCTGGATGAATTGAAGATATTGATGGGGAAAGTACCCTACGAAAACCACATTCTTCATAGGCTATGCTTCCCATCAATGCTTCGTAGAGGAGAGGCTATTAGGGACCCTGTCGCTGATACATACTCGTGGATTCTTCAAACGGGCAATAGGGCCGAGGAATATACTTCGTTATATTCCTCAGAACAGATCCTCCGTCGAAAGACAGCCAACAAGTTCATATCCTTCCTGAGGAATGATGGCCAGACCTTTTTTGTCACTGGTCGAGCGGGTTGTGGGAAATCTACACTGATGAAGTTCCTAGGCCACAACAATAACGTAGTCACTGAAGCCTTGGAAACCTGGGCGGGCGGGCGTAAATTGGTCGTGGTTGGCATGTATTTCTGGAGTTCGGATGACCCCTTACAGAAGTCCCTCGAAGGTTTCTATAGGTCAATCCTATACCATACTCTCAAGCAGTGCCCAGAGCTCATCAACCTGGTATTTCCAAGCTCTATCTGCGAAGGGCTATTTCCTGATTCTACCGAATATCAGATGTCGGATCTCAAAAGGGCATTCTCAAGACTATTGGAGCTCAAGAATAGCAAGACTTACAGGTTTTGCTACTTCCTCGACGGACTAGACGAGTACGACGGAGATCCTTCCGAACATAGGGATCTCGCAAGGCAGATTGTGGCGTGGGCCGATTCCCAAGCCGTGAAGATTGTATGCTCTGCTCGACCATATACAGTCTTCATAGATGTTTTCGAACCCGTTGGTATAACCGTCACCTTCCACCACCTGACTCCAAGCGATATAAGAAATTTTGCTGAACACCAATTCACTGCTTTACTTGACGACCAAAATCTGGCTGAAGCCAAGGATACATGTCTAAGCATCGTGGAGGACATCACGACCCGTGCGGAAGGTGTGTTCCTCTGGGCCTTCCTAGTTGTCCGCTCTCTTATCAACGGTGCTTTGGAGCATGAAGAGGACGAATGTCTTCGTAAGAGATTGCAAGATTGCCCGAACGACCTAGACGGAATGTTCCGCAAGATTTTAGATAAAATAGATCCGTCTCCCTGGAATCGGCAATGCTCAAATGCTGTTTTATATCTGGCCATCCACAACCCATTCAAAGAACCGCTCAACGCTCTCATATACTCTTGGCTTCCGGACATTAACTGGCTTCAGAGGTTGGATGATACATGCGAATTTCCTTATAAAGGTGAGCCTAAGCCGTTAACAGAAGACGAGATCGAGAAAAGGCATCAATATGTCAGAAGGCTTCTCCACCGTACTACTTTTGGGCTCCTCGAGATGGTAAAAGCCGGCGCTGCTATTCCATTATTTGCGTATGGAGTCGATTATATTCCAATCTTTAAATATCGAGTCGATTTCTTTCACCGGTCGGTCCGAGACTTTCTACGGAAGGAATGGACACCGATAGTTCTGAACAATCTACCCTCTTCGACCGTACAGGATGTCGAGGTTTATAGTCGGCTATGTGCTGCAGAAGCCAAGTTATCCCTCCAGCTTATTAAAAAAGACTACTTAAAAAGTCTTCCGTGGTACTTGCATGATCTATTTCAACCTACCTTCACCTGGTTGCGGACCTGCGAGAGGAGAGACGATTGCATGTTGCCCTCCCGCTGTGTTCAGGAATTCTGTAAGCTGCCTTGCCCAGCAAGAAGTGTAAACATTTCGCGCAACCAATTTATCGGGTATCAAGACCACGACGTGGATGGTTCTTTTATACATTACGCAAGCCATTGGTCACTGAGTTCATACGTTCGTCAATGCTTGGCCAATGATAGTATCGTTGAAGACACTGAGGAACTTAGCCTCCTCCTAACCGCCTCTTTTGCGACCGATTATGACACAACGCGTCTACTTCTTGATCAGGGACATCGACCTTCTCGGAAAGTCAAATTCGGTAAGCAGGACTGGGCATCTATATGGATGGTGCTACTACGATTATTCGCAGTGGACTGCAAACGTTACAACGAGGATGTTGACAGTGCTTCTGAGCCGTATGAAGGGCACGTGAGCTGGGAAAAGATGCAACGCTATGCAAGAATACTTGAGGCGTATCTGTGGGCCGGGGCAGACCCTACCGTGTACTTCGTTGTTGGCAAGAGTTTTTTTGGGGATGCTTTCCCGCAGTCATATAAAGCCCGCATCGATCTTTACCGAATGCTCGAAACCTTTTCACCACCGAACCTTTCGACTCTTCGAAACCTGCTAAATAAACAAGCTTGCTGGAAATATGCCGCACGGCGTCCATGGTCCGCAGTCTTCTCAGACGATACTTATAAGCATCTCCCCTCCATTACTATCGACCTAGTTTTTTCAAGACATTGCCGCATCGACCAGGTCCGCTCGAAGTACGGCGATAAATTAGACGGTGGCTTCGGTATCCGACTATACTAGGCTCAGTGACGTGCTAGCCTACGAGATTGACCGTATGGAATATCACTATCTACATTGTCGCGTAGCGGGATCCTATTTCTACGACTATGTTTCACATCTAGGAGTCTTATAGCGGTTCCGTGGCGCTTGAGGCGAACGGGATCAAGTGGACAAAAAAATGACGTCCCAGCACTGTGCTCACACCCTACGAAGTACTTCTACTACTAATTTCCCGTACTCAGACGGTGCGGAGTAGTGGGTTATGTCAATTAGACTGGCAAATGGTAGAGTTCAGAGATTCAGCTTTTTCATGTTACCTCATCCATGGTAGAAATATTTTTCTCTATTATATATGTATGTATAAAACAACGCGAGCTCAGGTTCACGCACAACCCAGCGCAAGTTACTCAACCAACTCCGGCTCAACCTCTAGTTATCCTGTCGATCCCCATCCACGACTTTTGACTCCGTAGCCATGATGTGACTATGTGACCAACCAAGTCCGCCCAACAGCCAGCCCGAACCTGCACGGCAGGTAAGTACGTATTGTGGGGTGGATGGGTGGGTATGTATTTATTAAAACGAGGTGTAAAACGCCATGCCATTCATCCGCTCAAAGATGCAGTCGCTACTTTAAAAAAGCAACCAAATTCCAATCAATCGCTGCCCGTTGGCGTATCCAGATCCTCGCTAGCGAGGCTTTCCAACTCGGCCTCCTCGAACGCCTTCATCATAGCCTCGTTGTCGTCCCCGGCACCGCCCCGCGACCGGTAGTTATCGCCGCCGCCGCCCCTAGCGCCGCCGCTGTGTACCGAGTGGTCGGCTTTGTGGACGAGCCAGGCCCGGTTGGCCTCGAACCAGCGGTCCGTGTCCTCTAACCTCCGACCCTTGGTCTCGACGACGAAGTAGTACACCATCGGGACGAATGTGGCGTTCAGCAGAGCGAAGATCAGGTAGAATGTCCATCCTAGACGCTCGATTCCGGGCGGGGTGCTCTGGACGACTACCCAGTTGAATAGCCAGTCGCAGGCCGTCGCGAGAGCGGCGCCCTTGGTGCGCATACTGAGACTGTTGACTTCGGCCTGGGAAAGCATTAGCTCAAAGTACAGCCCGCAAATAAGTATAGAATTTAAGACTTACCGGATACAGCCAAGGTACAGATATCCAACCGGACGAGAACGTGGTGAAATAAAGCCAGATGAAGATAGTCGCAATGATGCCGGGGAGATGACTATCCGGGAATAACGACCCAGCCCCCACACCCGCACCCACACCGAAGAACGCCACGGCCATGACCACCGCACCAAACATCAGCAAAGGGCGTCTCCCAATTTTATCCACGAAGAAGATAGACGTCGTCGTCGTGAGGAAGAACGAGACGGCATTGGCAGCGGCGAGGAAACGCGCCGTGAGCTCCGGTAAGCCGACGCTGCGGTGGAGAACGACGGGTAGGTAGTAGGCGAGGACGTTGATGCCGCTGAGCTGCTGCGCCGTCTGTAACATCATGCCGAGGATAACTCTGCGCGTCGCCAGGCCGCCGCGGAAGAGCTGCGCCCAGGAGGCCTGGGCTGCTTGTTCCGTCTTCACGGATGCGCGGATCTCTTCGAATTCCTCGTCTATGTTGTCGTCGTTCAGGAGCGACATGACGTGTTTCGCCTCGGCATCGCGCTTACGAGCTAATAACCACCTGGGCGACTCAGGTACTGCATATGTGATGTTAGATCGGAACTGCCTAGTCCAGGTATAGTGCAGGTATATTGTGACTAGCAAATCGAGGCGCGGCGCAAAGATGGAGAGTCGACTTACGTATTAAGACTAAAGATATGATCACAACTACAAACAGTAGCTGAATACCAAGACTATCCGATCCGAGTAAGCACACTTCCCCGTGAGCATAAACCAACCAAAGCATAAGCAGACTTACGGGAAACGCCATTGGGCCTCGGTCATCATGGGACTACACGCAAGCGTGATGAAAGAAGCCAGGACGAACCCAAGCACATTCACGGCCATCTCCTTGACGACAGCCATACCTTTCGCCTCGTGGTGAGCAGTCTCGACATGCCACACAGGGGCCGTAGCCGTGTTGCCGCCGTTCCCGATGCCGGCGACGATGCGGCCCCAGATCATGGTCTGCATGTTGTGGGAGGCGGTCTGCACGACGATGCCGCTGGCCATGATGACGGTGAAGAGCAGGAGCATGCGGCGGCGGCCGAGCTTCTCGCCCACGAGCAGGGCGAGGAGCGCGCCCCCGAAGCAGCCCAGGTCGTAGCAGGCCGTGACCCAGCCCTGCATCTCGGGCGTCGGGTGGTCGAAGTACTCCAGGAAGTCCTGCCCCACGATGATGCCGCCGAACACGCCCTGCTCGTACCCGAAGAGCATCATCGTCGCGCCCGCCGCGACCGATATTCCCCGGTGCAGGGCCTTCGACGTCTTGAAGAACCGGCGCCCGCCATAGCCGGAACTACTACTCCTGTGGAGCGCGCTCACGTCGCCTTCCATCTTACTGCTACCGAGCTTGTTGTATGACATATTTCGTTGGAGTGGGATTGGGGATCGTCGACCCTTTGAAAATGAAATGGTGCCTGAGAAATAAATCTCAGGCGGTTGTAAGTTCTAACTTATCGCATTACGGAGTATTGGTTCAATTGGAGGTCGAGCTGTTGTCGTCGCGAATGTAAAGAATCGAAGAAGCGCACGTGAGATTAGAGCGAGCGAGCTAACGAACGAACGAACGACGGATCGACCAGATACAGAAAGGCAGAGGGAGAGGGAGAGAATGTATGTAACTATGGGTATGTAAGTGTGTCTGTTAGGTGTGTAAGCGAGAGTCAAGATATGTGGAAAGGAAGTTGGCGATTAATTAAAAATAAGAAAAAAATACCAATTAATCCATGTAACAAAGGGCTCGAAAGGCAAGGTGGCACTCATTCATTCAGCTTCCAGAAGGTTAACCACCACCCGCCGGTCGCAAAAAGGCAAAACACGTAAGATGAGGCTGTGACCCGAGTTTCCGAAAGGAGCCTAAGATCAGGGGGGGATCGGCATACTTCGTAGTACCTTCGTAGTAGTTGCCAAGATATTTTAACTTGCTTCTAATCTAAGAATTCGACGCCATCCCTTAGCCTATCCTGGGGCTATCCTGGGGCTGTTAGGGCTATCCCAAACCAATCCAAGGCAGGTTTCCACCCATCCTCCATCCCACGCTTTCCCTTGGTCCTCACGTGCTATCTTGCCGATCCCGCCGGCTGGGCACCTTCGCTTAAATGCATCGAGGTAACTACCTTTGTGGTATCGGGTTGAAGGGGGGGTTCTTGACAAAGGAAATCTTGTGTATTTTGAAGTCTTATATGTTTATATAGAAATAGAATATTGATACTATCATGATATCAAGAACATGTCAATAGAGATTACCAGGATGTATAAGTGATGGAAGAAGTCTACCTTGTCTAGGTACTTACTTACCTTCGTAAATACAGCGATGAAGATTCAATTAAAGAGGAACGGAAGACGTGGATGATTTACCGATCGGACCGCCAGCAACTGTCAAGATAACACAATATACATACCCAACAATGACTTACCTACAAACCTAACACCAACAATCCGACAAACATTTCCTTTCTGCTTCATACAGTAACCGTGACACATAATCGTACAACTTTTTCAATATTATAGTAATCAAACATGCCGAGTGTATTACGTACCAGATTCCTTGTCATACTGAGCTTCTGTATGACAAGAATGAGGGGGTGAAGAGACAAGTTGTATGGAATCGCTGCCCCCCTAGGTATTACCTACTTCTTATCAAATAACGGGGCAAATGTACGATGCTTACGTTTTCGGACCAGATAGAGGAGTCTATGGCGCCTGGGCTGTCAGGGGAAGGGAATCTTAAGAATTCTCACAAGGTCTTGAAGTGCACCTTATCAATATGAGTGGATAGATAATACCTAGTACAGCGCATTAGGCATAGGTACCAGTCGAGACTAGAGATGACTGTTAAAGCCAACCCTCGTAGCGATGATATGTCTAACAAGGTATGTAGCCGAAGAATGCATCTGGTGGTATCTCGAAATTAATAGATAGATGACTGTCTCCTTCTACAATAATACTATACAAGCCACGATGAACCATACCACTGATTCCGGTCGCCTCACCCCGAAGAGTCCTGTACCAGCACACCCCTAAACCTCATCTCGCCCTTCTCCAACTTCCGGAACGCCTCTTTGAGCCCCTCCCCAGTCATCGGGAACACCTCGACCCACGGCTTGATATCGTGCCTAGAGGCAAACTGCAACATCGCAATATGATTCTGCCTCGACGCCTCCGTCGAAGCCACGATCCTATGCCCGGGCAGCATGAACGGCATGAACGGAACCACCAGCGGCGCCGTCTGGATAGTCATGGGGACGATGGTGGCCCGCCGCGCCAAGAGCGGCAGCAGGGGCTCGAGGGGCGGGACCCCGTTCGCGCACACGAGCAGCGTGTCGATGCCCAGGTCCGACACCACGCTCCGGGCGGGCAGCTGTCTGCAGATCTCGTGGAACCGGTCCGGGTCCGACGCGAAGCGGAACACGTCCGCGCCCAGCGCGAACGCGTCGTCCATCTTCCCCTCGCTGCCGCTGAACACGGTGACGGCGCACCCCATGGCCTTGGCGAAGAGGACGGCCAGGTGGCCCAGCCCCCCGACCCCGACGACCCCGACGTGGTCCGACGGCTTCGTCCCGGCCGCGTCCAGCGCCTCGTACACGGACGCCCCCGCGCACATCAGGGGCCCCGCCGACACCGACGAGATGTTGCTCGGGATCCCGTAGACGAACGTCTCGTCCCAGATCGCGTAGTCGCCGAACGCCCCCTGGTCCAGCTCGCCGTAGGCGAACCCCCGCGCCTGCGCGCAGTACTGCCGGTATCCGGCGGCGCAGGACGTGCAGTTCCCGCAGGAATGGTGCAGCCATCTAATAGGGACAGAGAAAGGGGTAGGTTAACAACTGACTAAGTACTTAGTCTGTAACGTAGGGCAACTCTTAACTACATAAGAGTTCGCTGGTTCGGGGCAAAAAAGAATGAATGTCCCCCTTTCCGGGATGTTTTGTTAGGTAGGTACCTATGTAAGTACTTACCCCCAACCAACTCGATCACCCACCTTGTGGGCAGTCACTTCAGATCCAATCCGGACGATATGTCCAACGCCCTCGTGTCCCAATCCGCATCCCTTGGATTTGGCATGCACGTCCGTGTAGCAGAGGCCGGAGTGCGTTGTCTTGATAAGAACTTCTCTTGACCCCACACTTCGGGTGGCGCTCTTGAGGGCGAAGTTGTCATCCGACGGCGAGTACCGCCATGTCGTTAGAGTTTGTACGGACGACATGAGGGATTCGGTAGTTTCGGAGTATATCAGATATGCAAATTTGTAAGATGTGATTGCACGTCCACATTCTGAATTTACACATTTAATAGTTAATAGTTGGAAAACTGGATGGACCCTGTTATCGTACATCCCCTAACTTACCCCACCTCGTTCGTTGCCCAAGACCAGTGCTATTAACTACCAAGAGGCTACCTACTAGTAAATGGAGTTGTACATCGCAACTTTTCACAGACTTATGATGATTAACAAAAGGCTTCTTATTTAACTTAGAATAATTTGTCTAGTTGCCTGCTTCAATGTAAGGGGTTGGGAAATGGCCCCTTCATTATTTAACCGAACCTTAAGTCAATCATAATTTCATCTGTCGACCAAAGTAATATATGAGAACTGTCATAAACAGTGAGTTGGACAGATTATATAAGACCCGATTTCATATGTAGGTATATTAAATCAGTTGTTTTCAGGGATGATAAAGATTCATCGTGATCGGAAAGATATATCGGCGGGAGAGGAATTAAAGGGGTTGTTGACACAAAACGATTCAGCTCGTCCTCTAAGTAATAACTCAACACAAACTATTATAGTTTGATGTCCTAAATGGACACATCTCTATTATTGTTGCCTTAATTATATATCCGTAGTGAAGAACTATACCTTGTGATAGATTTGTCTTCCCCGAGTGTATTTTACCATGATTAATAACTGAGGTTGCTGTTTTATAACTAGAATGCACATTTTGAAGAAAAGAATTTAGGAATAAGGACTTATTATACTAGCAAATCAAGCACGCTATGGTACAGTATAATTCCCCTTAATATTCGACTCCGTGTCTAGTCTTCCAACACTATGTCTTCACGTCCTCAACATAATTCTTAGGTTCTTCAAGGGCAACTATGGAGGTGACCTGTCGCTTCTCTGGCCCTTTTAAGATAACCACGAACTTCCCACACTAGTCCTGGCCTGAATGCGGTGTCGGCGCGCAGTTTTGGTAGCCCAGTCTACCGTGTAGCAGAATGTGTATCAGGCATCTCTGAAAGCATGGGCAACCCTCTTTTGGTATATGCTGACTCCTTGTATCAAGCTAATCATTCGTCTAACTTGCAATGGGAGACATGTGCTCATGTTCTAAAGCACAATTCAACTCGTTCTCAAATAGCCCGTACTGATAGACGGATGTTCTTCCTGGGTAATGCTTACTTCTAAGAACGTGTTACCATCATAGAATAGCGCACTCGGAAGTGTTGATATTTTCTTGCCGTGTGGATTAATACTAGATGTATCACATATACAGACAGTTGTTCGTTTAAGGGCGGTATATAAGCCTGTCAACGGACATGACTTTATCACACATCAATCCGAAAGACTGGTAACGATACCGATGGATCCAGCCGGCTCTGTACCTTTTACCCATCGAGATTAAAAATGAAAAATACGTTTAGCCGCTTGTAGACCGAAATTTTGATTATATATATGAAAGTGGATTCCCATGTTATAAGTAAATTCGACATGTCTATAATGTTAGCTTCAAGATTGAACAATTCTTATAAATGAATGTAATAGCTCTACAGTGAGATGATAGAGTGTAATAATCTGCCTTGTTTTTTTATTAACAACCTACTTATAATCAATTATTATATTACGCCATAATTTTTAAGATTTCGTTAGGACTACCTGTATATTGACACTTAAGAACTCGGATAATGGGTGACCACCTGCATGATCCGCAATAGTTTTTCCCACAATAACATCTGCTTTTCCACATTGATCATTGCAAATGCAGGTTGCGATATCGGAGCCAACAAGCTGGCGTCTGCAGTAAGAACTATCGTTCAAAAACCGGGACCTTGGCATGCTATAATTATGCATATAACTTCTTGACATTATCTTCATATGTACCTAGTTTTAAGGCTCAGATTCAAATTAACATAAGAAGGTTTGGTCAGAAAAATAAAATAAAGGCCATCAAGGTGTGAAATATGACGACCCGCGATATCCGGATAAACCCCTCATTATAGGTTTCGTTATCATGCATCAAGCCGTGTCAAAAAAAAAGGAAAGCGCCAAGAAATCGAGGGGGTAAGGAACTGCGCTCTACCGATGAATCAACCGGCGATGCTTATGTCTTACTTATGTCTATCAGCGGTCTTTAGGGATGCATGACATTATATGCCCTATAATATGATGTAGAATAGCTCAGAACCCCGAGGAGAAGGATAATAACCATGCTTAGAAATATTACCCTAATGCCTAAGCCCGATGGTAGCTATGTATTGTACTTGCCTATCTCCTTGTCCCAATTCCCTAACCCCATCCCCCTAAACTATAAGCAAATTAGTTTGTAAGCTTTATAGGCTGCTAGGCAAGCACGTAGTGCCCGGTGAAACTTACTAAGAAGTGCCGTAGGCAGATAGGTCAATAACGTCATGCATAGGTAGTTCTGCCATTGTTCTAGAGCGGGAACCCGTAGCACCTCCTCATTTAAATAGATTGCGTGCATGCGTGCGCGAATAGCCAAGTATATATTGAGAATTTCCCAGTTAATAGTTATAACATCGAACTTACCTTTCTTTCTTCCTTCATGTCACGGCCCTTACGAGCTTTAACCACCACCATTCTCTCCAAGAACCACCACATCACAAGAACAGCCGCAAGAACCGCCAGCACGATGCCCGTCAAATCCGCTTTCGACCCCAAGGAGATGCAGTTCCGCCACCTGGGCCCCACGGGGCTCAAGGTGAGCGTGCTGTCGCTGGGCGGGTGGCTGACGTACGGCGGCACGCAGAAGGGCGAGATCGTCAAGAAGTGCCTGGAGGCCGCCTGGAGCCACGGCATCAACACCTTCGACACGGCCGAGGTCTACGCCAACGGCGAGTCCGAGGTCGAGATGGGCCAGGCGCTGAAGGAGCTCGGTTGGCCCCGCGACGAGTACGTCCTCACCACCAAGGTCTTCTTCGGGACCGGCCGCAAGGAGCCCAACACCCGCGGCCTGAGCAGGAAGCACGTCGTCGAGGGCCTGAAGAGCTCCCTCGAGCGCCTGCAGCAGCCGTACGTCGACGTCGTGTTCGCGCATCGCCCTGATTACGCCACCCCGATGAAGGAGATCGTCGAGGGCTTCACTCAGGTCATCCGGAATTTGAACCTGGCATATTACTGGGGCACGTCGGAGTGGAGCGCGACCCAGATCACCGAGGCGACGCACATCGCCGAGCGGTACAACCTGATCGCGCCCGTGGTGGAGCAGCCCCAGTACAACGCCTTCCACCGGGAGCGGTTCGAGGTCGAGTACGCGCCGCTGTTCAAGCAGTTCGAGTACGGCACGACCATCTGGTCGCCGCTCGCGTCGGGACTACTGACGGGCAAGTACAACGACGGCATCCCGGAGAACTCGCGGCTGGCGAACCACGGCGACTTCTTCGAGAGCACCATCAAGGCGCTCACGTCGCCCGAGGGCCAGGCCAAGATCGAGAAGGTGAAGAAGCTGACGACGATCGCCGAGCGCCTCGGCGCCACCACCGCGTCGCTGGCCCTCGCCTGGGCCCTCAAGAACCCCAACGTCAGCACCGTCATCCTCGGCGCCACCAAGGTCGAGCAGATCGAGGATAACGTCAAGGCCGTCAAGCTGCTCGAGAAGCTCACGCCGGATGTGGTCGAGGAGATTGAGAAGATCCTCGATAACAAACCTGCGCAACCCCCTGCTTTTGGTCGCGAGAGGTTGTGAGGGAATGGATGCATACATACTTATGTACTACATGAGGTGATTGGTCTTTGCGAGACTGCGTGATTAGGCATTGGAGTGCTGTGTGGTGTTCGGCTACTTATGTGTACGGTTGCTATGAATAGGCGGGCACTGTCGTGGTTATCATATGATTGTCTATTCGTCAGCCATTTTAGAAGGAGTACGTCTGTTTATTCCCTATGGGCCTAACCTATACATCAAACCACATGATAGAGATGGGCACAAGTAGAGAAGGCTTAGCAGTGAATGATTGATGAGAATTATGAAAATTGAATAATGGATTTGATACTGAAATAAGATTGCATGTGAGAAGCAACAGGGACTACATCCCAAGTATGATCAACTATTGATGTGGAACTGTAGTGGCCTAGTTAAACCTTCATACCGGCCGACAGACCAACCAGGTCCTACTGGCTTTTGCTTATATTGTAAAGGGGTTAAACTTCTGTTTCGTCGGTACGGGAGATTAAGATAACCAAGTGGAAAGAAAATATAAGGGAAATAACTAGAACCTACGTACGAAGTAATCTGACTCGTTGGTTCCATTGTGTGACCCTTGGTAGATGCATGCTGACGCCATTTGAGGTAAGGGGGTCTGTGACCTCGCCTCCCCCGTGTGTGCTTTTCTTACCTATATTATTCCTGGACTTTCAGGCCTTGTGAAATCGTGACTTTTCAAATAAATACGCTGTTTCAATTCATTTTCTAATGCCTCACCTATATAAAACAATGTGTATTATACAAATACCGCTTCCTTAAAACATTCAGAAATTCGCTGCAAAGAAGGAAGATCACATTTTCAGGGGTTGCCCCTATTCGGAGGCACCGACTTTCCCACCCTTCTTGAGGCCAAAGTATGTAATTGGAATCACCCAGACCATCAACGCAAAGCAAGTCCAAAAGGCGGCATGGTATCCCTTAAGCAAGCCATCGTCGCCTCCGGACTGATGCTGCCGCGAGACTGCCGACGAGATGGCAGCCGTTACAGCCAAGCCGATGGAGTTTCCAACCTGCGCTATGGCGTTGAAGACGCCACCTGCTAGAGACTGTGATGCGACTGGATATGCTTGGCTGATAATGAGGTTCGAGACGGTGAATAGAACTACGAAGGTATGGTTAGCGACGAGAAGAGAAATAAGGTAGGTACAAGGATTGTATGACTTACCGTCGGGGTGCAGAGGTGACAGTAACATAGCAATGAACGGTCCTTTCCAGTATCCCCAACTGGGATTCACAAGCGCCATCAAGAGCGGCGACACAGTTGCTATGATGGCCGAAACACTCAACAAATAATGCACCTGTACCTTCTCCACAAGTACGCCAGCCATCTGTGAGCGAAAGATAGTCAGTACCGGTTCAGCGGGGGTTCACAATAGATGGGGAGGGAGAAAAAGGTATTGGGACACCAGAACTCACAAGATTGGTTGCGACCCCGATAATGACCATAGGCAGAAAGCGCAGCGCCGTCTCCTTCGGGGTCAAGTGTTCGACCTTCTCGAAATACAATGAGCTGAAGTACTGCAAACCGTTGAACGAAGCCCAAGCGAAGAACACGGCCACGCAGATAGACGTGAACGCGGCATTCTTCCAAAGACTATTCGGGATCAGTGCCGGTCGTCCGCGTTGTTCCTGGCGGCGGACCCAGAAAATGAAAGCCGGGATTAAGGCGACCGCCGCGACGAGCATCACAATGTTGCAGGATTTGCTAAGATCCGTGTAGTCTCTACTAGTAACACTGTTCCACGGAAATTCGTTAGAAATCATATTTTACCAACGTACATAATAATCCTTCAGGTCTAACTGGCAAGAGTAGATTCAACACGTACGCAAACACGTAAGACAGCAGTCCAAGAGAGGCACTGAGGATAAGACCCCCCACCCAGTCGACCTCGTGTCGTAGGTCACGCCAGACGGCCCTCCTCTCGAAGGACGGCGGCTTAGGCAAGGCCCAGATGGCGCAGGCGACAAAAGCCACATTGAATATGGCGGAGAGGTAGAAGCCCCAGCGCCAGGTGAGCTTGCTATCGGTCAGACCACCTCCGGCAATGAGGCCGACCGAGTACCCGAGGGGCTGGCCCATGCCCTGGCACGCGAAGCCCATGTTCCGCCAGGAGCCCCGGGGGAAGCTCTTCGTCGTGATGCTGACCGCAGTAGGGAGACACATGGCGATAGCGAGCCCGAGGACGGCGCGGAGCGCGATGAGCTGCGCGGGCGTCTGGCAGAAGCCGACGCAGAGCGTGAAAAGCGTGTAGAGGGAGGCGCCCGCGACCCAGATGCGCTTCGGGCCCACGACGTCGCCCACGGCCCCGAACAGGAGGAGCGTGCAGCCAGCTGCCAGCGCGTACACTGATGCAGGCCATAGCAGTATGGTCTCGTCCATCCCCACGTCCCGTATGATTGTCGGAAGGGCTACCGTTAGGATTCCAGACCCCATCGTGTTCAGGAAGTTGACGCCCGCCAGCACCAATAATATGGACCTTGCCTTCCATATGCCCATCCAGAGGTACCTGCCGTGGATCGTAGATACCAGTGACTCGCCGGCGGGTGGCGGGGCCGCAGGTTGTCCGCTCTTGACTGACCTTTCTACATTGGCGCGGCCGCCGTCGACGTCACCGTTGCCGATACCACCACCAATAACCGCAGCAGCATCTTCCGAACGGGACTCGGAAACGCTATGGCCTCCTATGCGGGCCCATGACTCGTGAAGGTTCCCGAGCTCAATGATAGTAGATATCGCGCTTCTCATTTTTTGAGATTATATTGAGATTGAGTGTGCTAGGAATGCCTCAAAGTGAGTCCCTTTTAAAAGAAACCCTGGTCGCTCAGCTGGGTCGTACAATTGACGTTATTCAATGATATAGGAGTATACAACATCGATGTCTAAAGAATGGTCGGTGATGTGATATTACTCCGTATATTAAATCATGAAGCGAATGTGATGAACTATGCGACAACCATATCGAATATCATGTAGTCTTGTTTATTTATCATCACATACGCATATATATATTAACTTTCTGCTGAAAAAAGCGTACCTGGCATGATGACATGGCTTATTAAGGATATATACTTGGAAGGAAGCCACCTATGATGTATGTAGCTACTATGAAGCATAAGCACTTGAGTGTATTACCAATCTTGCTGTCCCCCCTCCTTTATTAAGTTTAGCTTCCGCTTTTAGCCTCCGATCAGGACGGTAGATATCGGGAAAAGTCACTACAGTCAGTCTATTTATTATGCCTGGCTATGTAAGTAGACCATGATGATTATAAATGACTCGTTTTTAGAGCACTTATCTGATGAATTACCGATATGGAAGATGTGGACGAAATATACTTAGCAGGTAAGTACGTAGGTATAGGTGTTCTGAGTCGACCAGGTAAGACTGACTGCAAAATATTATATACGGGAGTGAATACTCGAAATGCAACTAACTGCCTTCGAGCTTATCTGCCTTCGGGTACGACAAATGTAAGGTGCGACTCACTGTAGACGATAATTATTTGACATGGTCTCTCCATGGCTAAAGTAAGCATACACTAACCTACAGCAACATCTCTCCGTCACTTATGGTGATGAGTCAGACCCAGCACCTGCTTCGGACAGGCGTGATAAGGGAAACTGAAAGGCTAAGAGGATATCCAACCAAGCCAGTTGAAATCAGCAATCAGCTAAACTACCCACGAGGGCAAGGACATTGGGGTTACCAGCCACGCCAATCGGGACATGAAGACATCATCCGTACCTGTCACCATTATACATTGTGTTCCAAGGGCCAGATTTTGGCTATAGCAAGTTTGACTTTCAGGAGGTAGTATAGTAAGGCATTTGTGGGTTTGGACCGATATGCGAGGAGACACTTAAAGGAATGAATGCATCCCCCCGCAGCCTGCCTTGGCCTTGCCATGGTCGCATGGCTCCATATGGAAATTCGGCATCTTGTGACCTCGCTCGATTAGGACCCCGTCTATCTTGTCATTGTCCTCCGTAGGTATTCAGCCTCGTGCCATTTGGGCCGTCGAGGTAATCCGTGTCTACTCTAACCTCTCGACTACGTCGGTGCACCATGCGTCGTCGCAACGCTGTGGCGTGTCCGGAGCGTCGTCGGATAAGGAATTCTAATGTTTCAGGCATTGCAAGGTCGGGGAGGACATGGTAATTAGTAGTAGCGCTCAACTCCCGGGGCGCGCCATGTTTGCTGAGATAATTGATATCCTTAGATGTTTCCGTTTGAATAACTGCTTATTCGATAGTGACCAGTGATTATTCTATAGTAGATGATATTAACCTATGGTTATTCGCATATGCATTGAGCTAGGGCAAACGCCTCGACTTAGGAGGCTATTACAACACATCTATACAAGTCAGAAGCAACCAAGCGAGCATATTAAGATCGTGGTATGAGTAAGACGATCCTTCCAATAGCGAGACGAAGCACATGCGACGAAACTATTACACCCGCTTGTTCTTGCACGTCAAGCACAGGAATGCTTCGTTCATACTATTCATCCTTTCCTGGATGGCAACGGACGAGTGAGTAGAATGATCAGTTATGAGTATATGGCTCGTCAAGGATATCCTCTAGTCACCACGCAGCATTTGCAACATATCGACTATCTACGTATGGTTAGTGATGCTTCAGATGGGAAGCCGGGAGAGTTTGGTACAGGTGTTATCACTACACAACTGGATGCACTCAGAACCCTGTACTGGCGCGGCAGATAGAGCGCAAGAAAGGGGAAGGGAGAGCAAGTTAGTTGTCACGAAATAAGGTAAGATACCTACCATATATTAGTCGACACCAATGATGCACTGGGTCAGCTGCGGCGCATATATAAAGGGGCTATGCCCACCCCCCTTAGATGATCAGAGAAAGGCAAGCATGGATAGTCTTACTATCTACTACTTACACTACGAACCGACAACATAGTAACTACGATCTTTCGCTCTAAGCTACCCTATTATCTGACATTGTAGCTTTTTATTCTTCGTTTGCATTGCATCTATGCATTGGGATGGGCTTCATTGCCTATTGCGTTTGTATCTTCTTGACTTAACAAGGCCGATTATAAGACATCCAACTTTATCCGGGAAAGGCAAACTGTATCAATGTCTCCTATACTCCTGAACGACTATTTCTGTCACCTCTTGTTCCAAGATCTTTTTTCTTTTTTCTTTTTTCAAATTCTAATATTTATTCCAGCTGAAATAAGAAAGAGGGAGAGGAGGTGCGTAAAAACTATCATCAGAATTATTATTTAGTTCCATAAATCGGGTCTTCTCTTCAAGCTCGCCATTTTTCAGCTCACGAAGAATGATCCACCCTAATTTCGGTCGTTGCAAGATTTGGTTATTTGGCCGTCACGCCGTTTCCAACAGTTATGCATAGAAATTAAACAGCTAACTTAAACATCATGAGACAATATAAGTGCTGAACCACGAGACATATCACGCCAATGATATATCTAGGATAATCTAGAGCAGTCGTTTAAAGTTCTAGAGCATTTATCTGCATTGTAAAAGCTTGCTCTCTATTACGATATATATCTTTCTCCTGAAAACACGACCCTATACCTTTTAGAAATCAGATCCAACAACACAACCACTCTGTCCTATACTAGAGAGAGCAGCCCCAACTAGGAAAGAACAACAGTTAACGCCCATTGAAAGACAGCATAAGCTAAAGAGGAAAAGGAGCCTACGCTAATCTGTGCAACCGGCGAATGAAGTTGACCCGTAAGACCCGAAGGGTCGGACTAAAGGTCGCCCCCGACCGACTAGATGAAAAGCTCCACTATCCCCAGAATATCGCCGGCATGTTCGTGGATGACGATATTGCATACATGTTATGTAGCTAACTACATACGTGCGTACGTAGTTTGTTCCTGGATTTCCCTCATTATCAGCTCCACAGCGGAATTCAAGCTCTAGAGTAAAGTGGAAGAAGAAGAATTCCCACTCCACATTACGAGAGAGAAGAGAGAGAGAATCGGTCTACGGGATGAATAATGAACCTGTAATTATGCCGAGGTTCGTCTGGTTAGTTCATGAGCGGTTAACTAATTAGTAAATAGTAAACAAACTGTTCTTGAATGTCTGATGTTTTTTTTCCGCCTTCCAATTGAGCTTGCTAGTCAAGAGTTGGACAAATTGGGGTAGAAATCGGGGTAGTTGGACGCTTGAGCTTGAACTATACCCACTAAACCGTCTGTCGTGCCACAACAGGGCCGATTGCTTTGTGCGGAGAGCTGGGGTTTTGCTCTGTCCGTTCCCGTCTCCGCAAATGGTGTCGGAATGGTCACCGACAAAAAGGGCAACCAGAGAGCCGAACTAGAACGTCATTCTCTTCATAACTAAATAGTTTACCCAGAGAATTGCCGGTCTTGGTGGGTATTCATGGCCCGGAACAGGTAAAGGAAGTTATTAGAGCTATATCCAGCTCCACAACCCACGAGAATGTGGAGTGCAGACGGGGTGACTGTGGGGTTGCGGGATGGGTTGACTTGATGGGACTTTTTATGTAAGTTGGGTCTTTTTGGGGGGGGGGGGCCAAGTCTTCGGCATATCATCATCCCATTCTTTATGTTTATTCTCGGCAGATTCGGAGAAAGAAGATGGCAAGGCGTATATACCTAGGTAAGTAGAGCAGATCAATATTGCCAGACAGTCAGTTATTTGAATTGACCTTCGAAATTTTATAGTCAGACTGTCTACTCGTCAGGGCTTTAATCGCCTTTTGACCCATTTTTTTTACGCTTCGCTAAATGAGTTAGGTATTTTTACATTGTAATGCCTTTCACTTTGTAAAATAACTTTATACATCATTTTGCTAGTAAATTATATACAAAATCAAGTAATATGTTATAATTTAAATACTTTTATTTATAAGAAAATAACTATAACTTTAATAATAAATCTTTTTATAAAAAATTATTATTAAAGAATATATATTTAAAAAAATATATAAAATCTTTTTTAATTTATTATATAAAGTTTTAAATAATAAATTAAAGTTAAAATAATAATTTTAAAAATAATAATA
This sequence comes from Eutypa lata, assembly GCA_022661535.1. Taxonomy (NCBI): domain Eukaryota; kingdom Fungi; phylum Ascomycota; class Sordariomycetes; order Xylariales; family Diatrypaceae; genus Eutypa; species Eutypa lata. The sequence continues at coordinate 1,819,541 of JAKULF010000001.1, forward strand.
ATTATAAATATTATAAAAATATATAATTTTATTAAATATTTTTTAATATTTATTATATATAATATTATTATATATAATATTATTATTATATTAAAATTATTTAAATTTATTAATAAATTATTAATTAAATTATATATTTAAAAATTATAAAATAAAAAATATTATAATATAAAAATATTTAATTTATTTAATAAAGCGTAAAAAAAATAAGTTAAAAAGCAATTAAAGCTTTAACGAATATAATTTATTAAAATTAAATGTTTAAAATATATTTAATTTAAACTTTAATAAAAAAGAAAAATTTAAATTAAATAAATAATTATTATTATTTTAAATTAAGTTATAAATAATTTATAATTTATTTTAAATATTATTTATAATGCTTTATACTTTATATTTTTCGTATTTATTATTAATAAAACTTTTATATATAAATAATTATTAAATATTTTTTATTTTTTAATTTTTTATTATTATTAACGATAATTTTATCGTAATTAATTTATTTAAATTTTACTTTTTTAATTTATTTATTTAACTTAAATAATTTTAATTAAAAGTAATAATTTTTTAAATTTATATAAATCTTTTAACGTAATAACGTTATTAATATTTTAAATAATTTTTAAAAGTTATTAACTTTTATCGTTATAAGTTTTTTCGAAATTAAAAAAACTTAATTTTTAATAAGTTAAATAAAAATTATATATAATATTTTTTAAAGTAAAAATAATAACGATAATAATTTTTTAAAAATAATCGATAATTTTTAAAAACGTTAATTAACGAATTATTAAAGTAATTTAACGTTTAATAAAATAAATTTAATAACGTTTTTTAAAAATAATATATAAATAATTTTTAAAAGTAATTTTTTAAAATAATAACGAAATTATTAAAAACTTAATAATTTAAAAAAAGTAAATTTTTAAAAATAATATAAGTTATCGATAACTTTTAATATAAATATTTTAACGTTTAAAAAAATAATAAAAAATAATAACTTTTAAAAAAATATTAAATTATTAATAATAACTTAAGTAATTAAAAAATCGTTTTTAAAAACTTAATTATTAACGACGTAAATAATAATTAACGATTATTAAAAAAGGTTATTTTTTTAAAAAAATTTAATAATAAAAATAACTTATTATTAATTAACGTTTTTTAAAAGTTAATAATTATTAAACGATAATAACGAAATAAATAATTAAATATTATAAAAAACGATAATTTTTAAAAAAAAGTTAAAAATTTAATAATAATACGAATTCGAAATTATTAAACGATTATATTCCTAGCTAAAGATATTAAAAAAAAAAAGATTGAATTAAATGAATAATTGTTGTTGTTTTAGGTTAGGTTACAGGTAGTTTATAGCTTACTTTAAATACCGCCCATAGTGCCTTGCACCTTACATTTCCCGTACCTGCCACCAACACGGTATTCCCCTACCATGGTTCGAAGCTACGACGATGCAAGCACTAACTAGAGCAAGTGATCGACCATGAGTAATTAGATCAATGGCCCCCTCGTGCCCCTTTAAGGACGCGTCCGAGCTAACAAAGTTAGGTACTTCGTACAATACAATGTGTTATGATGCCGGTTATATTGGGTCCCCGCATCCCGAGTGGTCACCCCATCCCGCCTTTTCTCCACGATCACCCTATGTACATACACGATCCAAGAAAAAGAGATCCCAGTCAAAAAAAGCCCAGTTCTATGTATGATGGCCTCAGTTCTATGTACATACATAGCTCTGTACTCTGTTGCACTAACTAGTCAAGCTCAACCGCGGGATGATTTCGGGGCTTCTGTGGCTCTCTGCGCACCCTATGACCTCCCATAAAATTCTTGTTGTGGCTAGCGGGAGCATCCGAACTTCGGCACGAACCTGTATTTTTTCTTTCCTTTCATCATAGGTAGTTCTTGGCCCTCCGGCATAGGTAGCGCCTGGTTAAACACGAGAATGGAAAGAAAAAAAAGTCGACGTTACTAACTAGATCTTGGTTTCCTATGTTGGTGCGGGGGAAAATGGGGATCATAGCGAGGCGAGAATGATCTGTTCGGGTTCTCGTACCGGTGCGGAGCTGGTTGGGGGGGCAAGGTTGGGAAATCGGGGTAGTATAAAGTCACGATCGGCTCCTGTTCCTCCCCTGGGGAAAAAATAGAAGTTGCTTCAGACCGCAGTGGGACAGCAAGTCTACAATCAATTCAATCAATCATGGCTCCCTTTCGATCTCTGCTGTTGAATGCTCTTCTGCTCGCGCCCGTCATCGAGGCCCAATCATACGATGGCGGCGGTCGCGAGGAAGATGCGTTTAGTTACGTCCAACCATTGAACACTACCATCCTTGGACCGTATGGGCATTCTCCTGCTGTGCTTCCTTCTCGTATGTCCTAGAACCCCCCCTCCTCTCCCCTCTCCCTTTCGGCTCACTAGTTTTCGAAACGACGAACTGACACGATTATAGCAAATGCCACCGGCCTCGGTTGGGAGGAGGCCTACGCCAAGGCTAAAGAATTCGTCTCCCAGTTGACGACCGAGGAGAAATCAAACATGGTCACAGGTGTGCCAGGACCATGCGTGGGTAACATTCTCCCGATCCCGCGCCTCGGATTCCCAGGCCTGTGTATGCACGACGGCCCGACCTCCATCCGAGTCGCAGACTACGCTAGCACCTTCCCAGCCGGTGTCTCGGTCGCAAGCACTTGGGATAGGAACCTGCTGTACCAGAGAGGCCTAGCGTTGGGTCGGGAGTTCAAGGCCAAGGGAGCCCATGTCTTCCTCGGGTAAGCAACTCCCCAGAATATCACCTGAGCTAGTTAAGAGGGAGTGAACTGACACGCGAATAGACCCGTGGCCGGACCCCTCGGAAGATCCGCCTACTCGGGCCGCAACTGGGAGGGCTTCGCGGCGGATCCGTACCTGACGGGAGTCGCCATGGAGGAGACGATCAACGGTGTGCAGACGGCCGGTGTCCAGGCCTCGTCGAAGCACTTCATCGGGAACGAGCAGGAGATCATGCGAAACCCGGTGTTTGCCACGAACGGCACCGTCACCGACGTGAGCTACGAGGCCATCTCGTCCAACATCGACGACAGGACCATCCACGAGCTCTACCTGTGGCCGTTCGCCAACGCGGCCCGCGCCAAGTCCGCGAGCTTCATGTGCTCGTACAACAGGCTGAACGGCTCGTATGCTTGCGAGAACTCCAAGGTCCTCAATGGACTGCTCAAGGAGGAACTCGGGTTCCAAGGATACGTCGTGTCCGACTGGGGTACGTAATCGTAGTATACGAAACTTCTATTACTGTTGCGTTGGCTAACGTTCCGAATCATAGGTGGTACGCACTCGGGTGTCTCCTCCATCGAAGGCGGTCTCGACATGAACATGCCCGGCGGTATCGGCTCCTACGGCATGGATTGGGACGCCGGCTCGTTCTTCGGCGGCAACGTCACATCGGCGGTCAACAACGGCACCGTCGACGTGTCGCGAGTCGACGACATGGTCATCCGCATCATGACGCCGTACTACTTCCACGGCCAAGACAAGGACTTCCCCACGGTGGACCCTTCGTCGGGTGATCTCAACACCTTCTCCCCCAAGTCGACCTGGCGGTACGACTGGAACCTGACGGGCGAGGTTAGCCGCGACGTCCGCGGCGACCACGGCGCGCTGATCCGCAAGATCGGCGCCGAGTCGGTCGTCCTGCTCAAGAACGAGAACAACGCCCTGCCCCTGAAGGCCCCCAAGTCCATCGCCGTGTTCGGAAACGACGCCGGCGAGGACACCCAGGGCTTCCTGAACCAGGAGGACTTCGAGTACGGCACGCTCACCGTCGGCGGCGGCTCCGGCACCGGCCAGCTCACCTACATCGTCACGCCGCTGGAGGCCGTCAAGGCGCGCGCGGCGCAGGACGGCGCCCTGGTGCAGCCGTGGCTCAACAACACGCTCATCGCGACGTCCAACGTCACGGACCTGTGGATCCCGAAGCGGCCCGAGGTGTGCCTCGTGTTCCTCAAGACGTGGGCCTCGGAGGGCGACGACCGCCAGCACCTCAGCGTGGACTGGGACGGCAACGCCGTGGTGGAGTCGGTGGCCAAGGACTGCAACAACACGGTGGTGGTGACGCACTCGGCGGGCATCAACACGCTCCCGTTCGCGGACCACCCCAACGTGACGGCCATCCTGGCGGCGCACTACCCGGGCCAGGAGTCCGGCAACTCCATCGTCGACGTGCTGTACGGCGCCGTCAACCCGGCGGCCAAGCTGCCCTACACCATCGCCTTCAACGGGACCGACTACAACGCCCCGCCCACCACGGCCATCAACACCACCGGCGTCCACGACTGGCAGAGCTGGTACGACGAGAAGCTCGAGATCGACTACCGCTACTTCGACGCGCACGACATCGACGTGCGCTACGAGTTCGGCTACGGCCTGTCGTACACGACCTTCGAGCTCGCGGACCTGCAGGCCGAGCCCCTCAGCGACGCCATCACGTGCGTCCCCGAGGATCTGCCCGTGCAGCCGGGCGGCAACCCGGCCCTCTGGGAGTCGCTCTACAACGTGACGGCGACCATCAGCAACACGGGCGACGTGGACGGCGCGGCCGTGGCCCAGCTCTACGTCGGGTTCCCGGATAGCACGCCGGCGGGCACGCCCCCGAAGCAGCTGCGCGGGTTCGACAAGCCGTTCCTGAAGGCGGGGGAGAGCGGCACCGTCAGCTTCGAGCTCGCCAGACGCGACCTCAGCTACTGGGACGTCGTGAGCCAGAAGTGGCTCATCCCCGCCGGCGAGTTCACCCTGAGCGTCGGGTTCAGCAGCCGGGATCTGAAGCAGGTTGCTACTGTCACTCCGGTTGCCGAGTGACTGAGGAGTCATGAGCTGAAATGAAATGATATTTTTTTGTGGTTTATATAATCTAAATAGTAATTGATAATAGAGTCTTTACTCTGTGGAAACTTGATGAGAATCTACCTACATACCGGTACTTGAATTTGTGAGAGAAAAGATAAAGCTAAATAACTCCTACTAGACCCCCCAAGACACGATATTAGCTTCTGTGAGGTTTACATAGTAAGGGCTGCTTATCCTATTTCGACGGATATCGTCTTATATTTCAGCCTCACTCTGGTGAACCAAATACCTTGAGCTTCTCCTCGATAGGGCGGAAGGTTTTCTCTCCAGGCACGCCCGCGCGACCCCCAAAGACGAGCTGCGCTCTCAGCCGCCACGAAGCCGGAACGTCCCACGCCTCGGCGACCCTGGCGTCTATCGAGGGGTTGTAATGCTGCAAGTTGGCGCCCAGTCCTTCGAGTTCCAGCGCCGTCCAGAGCGCAAGCTGCAACATCCCTTCGGAGTGCTCCGCCCAGGTAGGGAAATGGGAAGCGTAGGCTGGAGCGTTGGCAATTAACGAGTCAACCACCTCTTCATCTACGAAGAGAAGGGCCTGTTGTTGTTAAAACGTGATGTTGCGTAAGTGACTGTTCTCGCAGACTTTCAGGGCATCTATTCACACTGGGAAAAACGAGAGAAGGGGTAAGAGGTGCAAGGTAACGAAGTAAAATCAAAAGACTAGTCGGCCTTACAGTTCCTGCAGCAGCTTTGAATCCTGTTATTCTCTGACTCGCAGAGTCCCACTGATCTTCAGAAACGCGATCCTTAACCACGTCTGCAACGATATCCCAAAGCGTGTCATGCTCGGCTCCGAACAAGACCACGGCCCTGTTCGACTGGGAGTTGAAAGCGCTAGGAACCGCCTGGATAGACTCCTCGACGATCTTGGTGATATGATCGTTGCTGACAGGGAGAGTCTTGTTCAATGCATAGTAAGTGCGTCGGGTCTTGATGGCGTTTAGGAATGGTGCGGCTGTGGTGGGAGATGAAGACGAAGTAAAGGCTGAGAGGGGGTTGAGAAACGGGGTGAGACTCTTAAAGGTATTTGAGTTGGTGACAAGTAGAATGATCCAGCAATGTAGAGCACTGATGATCATCCATGCTAGCAAGCTCCGTGGTGAGAGGTTCATTATGAAGTATCTTTTCTTGTCTAGGCTGGGGACGATATAATTTACTCAGAGCTGATGTTGAAATTAAGTATCAAGTTGCAAGTGTACACTACTATTCAGGACAAAGACCACATAAGGTCCTTCAGGAACCTTTACACCGTAGATCTGTACACTTCTATCTATCTAATAGGATGGAGGCCGAGTAGTCCGGTAGCTCTAACTACTAAGATACTGGTACACGTATAATAATGCTTACATATCAGAATTGGCTTACGGCAGATTTTCGGATACGTTAAAAGCCCCCCTACCCCTCCTCCCCTGTCTCCCTATCCAAGAGAAGATCATACCCTTAGTTTTCTTTGGTGCTCTCTGATGCCCATTTTCACATATTTTCACGAAGACAAGGCACACATTCGTCGCCTTGATACCGTTACATTTCGCCCAAGGAATCCCGTTTGGGTCTCCATGGTCGGAATTGACGTCGGAGTGGAGATCATTCCCTATAGGGAAGGTAAGTAATGTAACTGTAAGTACCCAACTACCTAGATAGTAACCTCTAGGTACCATTGTACGATATATAATAAATCATTTATTGGCGATATATGAAAACATATTTCGTATTTTATTACTTCAACTGGACTCTGCGATTGAATTTCTTGAAGTAATGATAAAACTCGTAAGAGCAGGTGCTATTTCTCAATAAATAAGGAGACAGGCGATTGGAAAGTCAATGAGATCAATTGCGCAATGGCAATGCGGCTTCATTCGGCTTTGTTTCACGCCTTTCTTCTACTGAGCGGGTGCGCAAGCGCTCAGTTCCCACCTAAGCCCGAAGGCGTCACGGTGTTGAAGTCGAAGTTCCATGAGAATGTTACGATTTCATTTAAAGAGGTGAGTGATATATACGGATCATAGCCTCCTGGTCTGAAGGAAATCTCACTATGTGCTTAATTGAAAGAAAAAGTAGAGAAACCAAGGCCGTATCACCAAATCATAAAGGCTAACTAGTGGCATTTATGCGCATAGCCCGGCATCTGCGAGACAACACCCGGAGTCAAGTCGTACTCGGGCTATGTCCATCTTCCTCCAGGGTTCCTCGACGACGGGAGTGAACATGGGGAGGTGCAGGATTACCCCATCAACACGTTAGTTACAAGCAAACCCCCTTACGATTTTATCTATTCATGAAGAGTTGTCAGTAAACAAACACTAACACATCAACTACAGATTCTTCTGGTTCTTCGAAGCCCGCAACAAGCCGGCAGCCGAAGCCCCATTGGCAATATGGCTGAACGGCGGTCCCGGGGCATCGTCGCTGATCGGTCTATTCCAAGAAAACGGACCCTGTCTCGTGGCCAACGATTCAGCAACGACGTACCTGAACCCCTGGTCATGGAACAACGAGGTCAACATGCTCTACATCGACCAGCCCACCCAAGTCGGGTTCAGCTACGACGTTCTCACGAACGCGACCGTCCAGCTAAGCCACAGCAACGAAGACAGCGATGTTGATGGTGGGGATCGCTACGAGATCGTGCCCACGAACTTCACCGACGGAGGCGGAGGAGGAGGAGGCGACTTCGACTTCGGGAAGCTGGTGAACCTAACGACGAGCGTAGGCACGTTCGGCAGCCAGCGAGCAGACCGCGGGGCGGCGAACACGACGGCGCGCGCGGCTCACGCGCTCTGGCACTTCGCGCAGACGTGGTTCGCCGAGTTCCCGCACTACAAGCCTCGGAACGATAGGGTTAGTCTCTGGACTGAGAGCTACGGGGGCCATTATGGACCTGCGTTTGCGCGGTTCTTCCAGGAGATGAACGAGCGGATCGCGAGTGGGAGTGGGAGTGAAAGTTGGAGTGAGAAGGGCGCGCATTACCTCCACTTGGATACTTTGGGTATTATAAATGGCCTTATCGATTTCGTGACACAGATGGAAAGTTATATGACTTTTCCTTCTTATAATGTAAGTTTAAGTCCATTCAATTGCTCCCTTCCATATATATTTATGTAGGGCATGGTAAAGAGGTTTAACTATGGGAGGATACACTCCCCTTTCCACATTAGACGTAGCGAAAGAAGAGCTTAGGGAAAAGAAACTAACACGCCCCCTGAAAGACGTACAACATCCACGTCTTCGATCCCGCCCTCGAAGGCGAGCTCTACTATAACTGGTCGCGGCCACACGGCTGCAAGGCACAAGTTACAGCGTGTGTGGACTACCTCCGGGAACACGACCCGGCGAGTCTAAACCTCCTCGCTCGCAAGAAGAACATCAGCGAGGTCTGCACCAATGCTACGGATGAATGTGCCATGGCGCCCTGGGCGGCATACCAATCACTTCCTTCGGAGCGGGCGCGCGGGTGGTTCGACATCGCGCATCCGAAGCACGATCCCTTCCCGCCGCCGCATTACCTGGGCTATCTGAGGCAGGCGCATGTGCAGGTGAGCATTTATTTGATGTTACTAATACCTACCTACCTACCTACCTACCTATCTACCTGCCTAAGCCATATATAGTCCTATGAACCCCCTCTACTGCGTATCGAGCATTGTCTAGTCCAGTTTGAGGTCAACCCTTTTACGCGGTGATCATCATGAACACGCACCCCCCCCCCCCCCCCCTTTTTCCAACATCACCTCTTCAAAGGTATCCCAAGAATACCGACCATTCACCCACTCCAACAGAAAGAGAAAGAAAGGAAGAAAAGAAAATAGAGAAGAAAAGAGAAAGTAGAAAATGCTAACACAACATACCACAGGCAGCCCTCGGCGTGCCCGTAAACTTCACGTCCCTCAACGTCCCCATCAACAACGCCTTCGTGTCAACATACGACCACCTCCGGGGTGGGTTTCTCGACGACATCGCCTGGCTTCTCGACCACAACCACAACCACAACCCTACCACCACCACGACGAATAACCACAACAGCAGCAGCAGCAGTAGTAGTAAAGTATCCGTGCACCTAATCTACGGCGACCGGGACTACGCCTCGAACTGGGTAGGCGGGGAAGCAGCCAGCCTAGCGGTGCCGTACACGCGACGGGTGGAGTTCGCCGAGGAGGCCGGGTATGCGCAGTTGTTCGTTCCCGTGGCACCTCCTTCTCCTCCCCCTAATATTACTACCGCTACCGCTGCGGTCAATGACGGCGGGAAAGGAGACAAGGGAAAAGACGACGAAGACGAACAAACAACAGCAGGCCTAACGCGGCAGCTAGGCCGCTTCAGCTTCACGCGCGTGTTCCAAGCCGGCCACATGGTCCCGGCGTACGCGCCGTCGGCAGCGCATGCGATCTTCACGCGGGCGGTGTCGGGACGAGACATTGCAACGGGTCGGGTTGCGGTTACCGGGGATCGCGATAACGACGGGGACAGGGATGGACAAGGGGAGGATGAGGGGGGTGAGAGGAATGAGGGCAAAGGCGAGGATTACAGAACCCATGGACCGCGGACTTCGTGGGCGTGGTGGAGCTTGGAGCCGCCGTTCCCGAACCCCAGGTGCTATGTTTTGGTGCCGGAGAGTTGCGTGCCGGAGGTTTGGGGGAGGGTTAGGAGGGGGGAGGTTAGGGTTCGGGATTGGTTTGTTGTTGATGATGGTGATGTTGATAGTGGTGAGAGTGATGATGATAGCGACAATGTAGATAGCGATGAGAAGAGTGAAGAGGGTGCGGCGGTGGTAGTAGTAGGCTTAGGAGAGGATAGTCAGGTAAGGGTTGGGGAGTTATAATACACACGTTGGTACATAGGTAGTTAGTATATCGAGGTGAAAAGGGGGATTTCGTTTTTATCACGCACGGGATATAACATAACAAGGTACTTACTTACATATGGAGTTAAGTGAGTTGCTTGCATAGTTGGGACGTCAGTAACCAAGCACTCACTCAACGCTCATTCAAATAAGTCTGAACTGAAAAACTCGTCTCATATATGTAAACAAACGCACTATAGGTACGTACGGTATGTAAGTAGTTATGAACACCAAAACACAGGACGCAAGACCGCCTGACCACCAACCATCTTACACAACGTAGGCAGGCAGACAGGCAGGCAGGTAGATAATCCAGTGAGCGCCAAAGCATCTTCGACTACCAGGTATAACGCCGGACTCCATCCAGCCATCTAGCCAGCCAGCGAACAAGCTAGAGGTTGATGTTCAATTCAACCCAAGTCAATTCAATTCATTCCGTCAATGCATCATCATCTCATCTCATACCATCCGACGCCCATTCCCACGCAAGAATAGGACATCACATCTCATCCAATCCCACCACATCACGCAGAAACCTGCACCATCTTGAAGCCCTCCCCAACCACCTTCGTAATGTCCTCATTCTTATGCTGCAACAGGCCCAGGGCGAACGCGACATCGTTCCACTGGCGCTCCGACTCGCACCTCTGGAGGCGTGCGGCCAGCTTCTCGGCCAACTGTTTGGCGTGCTTGTCCTGTTTTTTCCCGTGTGGTTAGTTTTACGTTTGTTATCCAAGAGTGTGATTTGCGCCATGATAAAAAGGGTGCGGGGGAATAAAAAATGAGACAAGACTGAAGGTGGGAGAATTTAAATAAAATAAAAAAAGAGGGGGGGGGGAACAAACCTTCTCAACAAAGCCCAACAAAAACCTCACAATCCTTCTAAACGGCTCCTCGTCCATCTTGCCCGCCGACAGCAAACTAAACATATCGACAAAGTGGTTATAGACGGCATTATCCTTCGTGCTGAGCTCCGTGAAGAACATCCGCGCCAGGTCCGCGATGCGCTTATCTTCGTCCTCGAGGCACTTGGCCATCTCGCCCAGCTGGCCCTTGACTTTCACCTGGCCCGCCAGGATCAAGAACGTCAGCGTCATCAGGCACGTGCGCTTGACGCTCAGGTCGCGGTCCGCCAGCCGCCGGTACAGGAAGTCGGTGTTCTCGTCGATCAGGTGGTTGAAGCAGACGGCCATGTCGCCCAGCGCGATGACCACGTTGGACCGCACCGTCGCGTCGGGCGACCGCTCCATGATCGTGATGAGCAGCGGCAGGTGCGCCTCGCAGTACTCGGAGCTGACGCACATGAGCTTGGCGAGCGCCAGCGTCGCCGCCGCCTGGAGGCCCTTGTCGCGGTAGACGTCGCTGCGGGAGCAGATCTCCGCTACTAAGGGGCCGAAGTTCGAGAGGAGCGACTGCGGGCCGAAGAGGAGCTCGCGCTCGCGGATGTGCGCCATCGCCTCTGTGAAGTCGTCTTCCGTTGTCCCGCCGATGAGGTCCAGTTCGTCGCCTTCTTCTGGCTGCTGTGGTGCGGGCGTCTTGCTCTTGCGACCGCCGGTTGAGGCTCGAGGTTTGGCAGCGGCAGCGGCGGGGTCGGATGCCGAGTTCTTTTCTTTTTCTTGCTTTCGGCGCTTGAAGTCTAGCTCGCATAGTTCTAGGTGGACGATCTGCTTGATGGCGACGTGGCCGACGATGAAGAGAAGCTGGGAGAGTGCGATGGCGGCCTTTTGCTTCGGCTCGGCCGGTGGCTCTACTGGTCTGTTGATGGTCTTCGTGGGCTCGTTCAAATTCATGGTAAAAGCCTGAGTCATGCCCTGGTCATTACCAGCCATGGTCGTATCTTGATCGCGTGAACTAGGTCGGGAACCTGATGGCGATCTCTGTGCTGCAAACACGGCCTTAGTCCTACGTCGAATGACTTCGGAACAGAGAGTATCGGGATGCTTCGAAATAGCATAGATTGCATTGATCGCCTGTTCAGCAACACCAAACCACTCTTTGCTGTCGCTTGGCACCTCAGTAATAGCTGCGAGCCTACTTAAGACAGCATGGTCATTTGGAAGACGACTAAATTTGACCGTCGAGTCCTTAGCTTGACGGCCGGTAGGATTCAGTCTCCGTAAAGCAATGCAGGTATACTTGGCCTGTTGGAGATCATTTCTACCGTGAGATCCGAGACCGGTCCGAAGCATAGTCTCGATCTCACCTGCTACAATCTCTGGTGAGGCGGTTGCAAGCATTCCCAGAACAATGATGGCACCTCTCCGTTGAGATCGTGAGATTTCTCGCTTCTGGAAGCCATAAATATCCCACAACTTGGTGATGACTCGGTCAGAGATCATTCCACCCTTCATCATTGTCGCCAGGAGTTGCTCCAAGCTCGTCAGTTCCGCCGGTGTCGTACCCGTCGTGAGACTGATCATATTCCGTGCTATGTAAATGGCAGCATCGTTGGGGGTGAAATGATCGGGGGCTTCGAAAAACAAGCGTCTGTAGCAGTCGATTAGGTGAGTTTGCACACCCTTGCCTTCGTCGCTGTTGCCCTTGGTCCAGATCAAGCGCATCATTCTTCGAATTCCAATCATATTGTCTTCAATGTTGTAAGCATTGCCGATCTCCAAGTAGTCCATAGCTTCGATCACTTCCGACTTGTTTTTGGCACCAAGTAGCTGAACCGCAGTCTTTGTCGCGTCATGTAGGACATCAATGAACTTGAGCGCATCAGTGTAGTACCGCTTAGTAAGGGTCAACTTTTCGATAGCTTCCGACGTGGCAGCATCTTCTTGCGCCTTCTGGACGATGGCCGCCTTTTCCTCCTCACTCATCTCGGTAGGTTTCTTGGGTGATTCAACTTGGGTAGGTTCGTCTACTAGAGCTGTCGAATTGGCTTTATCATCTCCCAACCCCGGCTCTCCTGCTGGTGGTTTCAGGGCATCCAGCTCGGCATCGACCTTATCGAGACGTTCTTGCCAGTCCTTCCGCGATAGCTGGGCGCCATGTAAAACGGTGAAAGGGTGTGACTTGATGAGACACCCCATCAGCTTGACAGCATTTCTTCTCACATTGCTGCTCTTATCCTCAAGACTGCGACAGGCAAGTTCGGCAGCCTTTTGACGGCGTTTAGGAAACTTCTGGTCAAGATCACATAACCTAGCGTACACTTGGAAAACTCGGCATCGACAGTAGGGGTTGACATCTAAGAAGCGCTCTTCCAGTACATCGAAGAAAGCATTGAGTTGAGACTTATGGTTCTCACCACGTTCTTCCTGATTGCTTAGGTGGGCAATCATGTTACCGCACACTTCAATAAGGGAGCATCTCAACGTGTATGACTAATAGAGGGTTAGTTCAACCTTTGAATCCAACAAATATATAAGAACATACCTCGCTGTCCAACTGCTTTGCGAGCATAGTCATTTGTTTGATGACCAGTCTTGGAGCCAGGTCGGAGAGCTTAACAATGAAGGATGAAACCGATTTTGGACCTCTGGTATCATTGGAGTTGAACTCCTTATTACTAAGTTCTCTGAGAATCTCGTCGGCTAGCTGGGGGTAGTCATATTGTTCCGCAAGGATATGGAGGAATTCGGCCATGGGCTCGGAGAGATGTTCGAAATAGGTCAAGTTCTGGACAATGGAGATTTGTGATGCTGCTATGTCTTAGTAAACAAGTCCAATAACATCCCATTCAGGATCATGTGTGCGTACCATATCCATGTCCGTGGTGTTTGACAGCTATGCAGAGCACCTTGAAGGCATGCATCCGAATAGCTGTGTTCTTTACTCTCTGCTCGCTTTCTAGTACCATGTAGACTGGTCTGGTTAGTAATCCGATGAAGTTGTCTCGTTCGCTCGTAGTCAGGAAGATCTTAGCAAGCTTCAGCTTCATGACCTTAGACATGACATCTAATGCGATCTGAAGCTGAGCGGCACTATCCCAACTCCCATCTTTGTCTTTCGCAGCGGCGGTCTTAGCCTTTCCGCCCCTACCCCTAGCCCTTGACACCGGGGCTGTTGATGACTTCTCGGCAGCCTTCGTCTCGACACAGGCGATGGTCCACTGCAATAGGAAGCCGTAGATCTCGAGGAGGGACTTGTGATGCGTGATCATCTCCTGCTCTTCGGGGCTTTCGAGGTCATGGTTGATGGCGTCGGATTCGGCTGCCAGGCCACTCATAATCAAGTCGAAGATCTTACTGAGGGCATGGGTGGGTAGGAACTGGGTGTATCTAGATTGTTTGAATAGCTCAGAAATTGGTTCTTGTATTCTTCTTGATATGGGTGTAGTACTTGGAGATGACGTTCGCGATGAAGGAGAGCAAGGAAAGGGATGGGAGTCAGGGGTTACAAGGGAAGTGGGTGCGCACTTAAGCAAGAACTGTAGCGAGTCAAAGTAGGAACTGCGCGTTATGGCATCGGGATTCTCTGCCACGGCATCAACTATAGGGTTTAGAACCGGGTTGATGAGAGCGATATTGGATAGAGCCTCCGGGTCGGTCTCGCAGTCGACGAGTGCGCTATCGGCTTCGGGTGTGGATATACTAGCAGGATCACTCATATAATGCTTGAGGGCATCGTTGATATCAAAGTTGATCGACTCCATTTTGAGAGGATCGTTGGCGCAGTATATACGCCTAGTCGCGATTTCGAATCCAGTAGTTTCTTGGAGTAATACAAATGAGGGGAAGAGACTGGAATATGTCGTCAGGTATAAAACAAAACCCCAAGTAATTCAAATTCACTTGTAATGTATTCCTATGTAAATAGGTGGGGGTATCTAAATATCGCTGGGTGTCGTGTACCTAGTTAGGTAGGTAGGTAGGTAGGTAGGTAGGTAAGTGTATGATCAATTGAAGATGTCAAAAATGAGATCAACTTGGCAATTTAGGCTTTGCGACGGGACGATGATGGTTATGTGGAATAGGGCAGAAAACAAGGCGAAGATCAATGCTGATTGGATATTTTGTCCTTAGCAACGGATTTGTTTTTGTTTACTTAAAGCTTGGCAATCACAAGGACTTTTCCCGTTAGTTAATGTTGGTGGACCCTTTTAACGCGGTTGATGTCCCCTCTTCTCCCCGCACCTGATGCCTGAGTGCTTGAAGCTTCAGGTACTTAGCATTGTAAACCCCCACTTAAACGCATCCTGATTCAAATTATGTCCAATGAAATTCACTTATAAAGCTCCGATCCAGCACAGCAGTTCACTGTAGCAGTGCACAACAGCATGTTCCAGGGCATGTTACAGGACAAGCTTTACGAGTACTGTATGTAGCTTATCACTTTACCTCATGCTCATGCTCATGCTCATGTCAATATTTATTATTTGAAGCTCCATCCAATATAAACGGAGAACAAGAAACGTCGACGACGCTTTATTGATGCAAAAGGGGTATATCTGCGTTTGATTTTTGAATGATATTACGAGATACGACATTATTACAAAAGCAACAAAACTTGCTGCTTATAGCCATCGCTTGATTGCCTTTTCAGCCTTGGAAGTACCTTGGAGGTTTTTGGCAACAACGAACGACTTTTTTTTTTTCGCTTACAGTGCATTATACCTCGACACCGTCTACCTCTGTCGACTGGGCCATTTTGTGTTGCAAGAGACAAACTAGACGCTGGGAGAGAGAGAGAGAGAGAAGGTGTGTGTGTGGAATTGGTTAGGGGTAGGTAGCAAGGGGCTGTGTATCATTGGGGGTTGGTCGATTCTAGTTGACCTAGGAAGTTACTTGATTGATTCTCTTCTCGTTGATCAAGATGGCCTCGACCACTCAACAACGCCGTGTACCGAAAGAGTCGTTCCAGATTCACGAGGATACCCACGCGGATGAGACATCTGACTTGGACGATGCAACACAAAGTCAGACACAGCGAGCCGAGGAGGATGAAGATGGAGATGTATTCGAGGACCCATTAGCAGACGAGGACATGGAAGACGATGAAAACCACGGCGATGAACAAGAAGAAGGGGAAGGAGAGGGCGGTGGTTATGGCGACTCGGAATCTTCCGACGACGACGATGACCACATTGACATATCCGTCCGCGACGACATGGAGAAGCTCAACCACACATTCCCCAACTTCAAGGACAACTACCGCTTGATAAAACGCATAGGCGAGGGCACCTTCTCGACCGTCTACAAAGCCGAAGATATCCGCTACCACCACTACCACAACCAGTGGGATCTCGACGCCAAGGAGAACCAATGGACACCTCCGCCCCTCCGAAACGCCTCGCACTCCCACACCAACTCCCGCCAGTCGACGACGACGCGACGAAAACCGAAATTCGTGGCCATCAAGAAGATCTACGTGACATCGTCGCCCCTGCGGATCTTCAACGAGCTCGAGCTCCTCCACGACCTGCGGGACTCGCACTCGGTGTGCCCGCTCATAACGGCGTTCCGGCAGTCGGACCAGGTGGTCGCGATCCTGCCGTACTTCCGGCACCAGGACTTCCGGAAGTACTACCCGCAGATGACGGTGGCGGACATGCGGATCTACTTCCGGTCGCTGTTCGCGGCGCTGGCGGCCGTCCACGCCCACGGCATCATCCACCGGGACATCAAGCCGACGAACTTCCTGTACGACCCGGACAAGAAGCGCGGGGTGCTGGTGGACTTCGGGCTCGCGGAGCGCGAGGGGCTCGACAACAAGCCGTGCCTCTGCCACGAGGACTCGCAGGTCCGGAGGCAGCGGCTCAAGCAGTCGGTGGCGTTCACGTCGGCCCACGCGGGGCCCCAGCCGGGGTACCCCAAGACGGACACGCGGCCGTCGCGGCGGGCGAACCGCGCCGGCACGCGCGGCTTCCGCGCCCCCGAGGTCCTGTTCAAGTGCACCGAGCAGACCACCAAGATCGACGTGTGGTCCGCCGGCGTCATCCTCCTGACCATCCTGTGCCGCCGCTTCCCCTTCTTCAACAGCGCCGACGACGTCGAGGCCATGATCGAGATCGCCACCATCTTCGGCTCGCGCCGCATGAAGCACGCGGGGCAGCTGCACGGCTGCGTCTTCGATACGAATATCCCCACCGTCGGGGCCGCGGGTTTCTCTTTCGAGAAGATCATGCTCTGGAGTACGTGTCGTAGTGATCCTGCCGCCGCCGCTGCCGCCGCCGCTGCTAGTGGCGGTAGTAGTAAGGATAGTGGAGGAGCGAAGCTCGGCCAGCTGACTGATGATGAGAAGGCGGCTATTGACTTCCTTAAGCTGTGCATGGATCTCGATCCTAGCAAGCGGATTAGTGCCGAAGATGCCGTGCGTCATCCGTTCCTGAGACTGGAGGAAGATGAGGATGAAGATGGTGAAGGCGAGGGAGATGCCGAGGATGATGATGTTATGCTGGTGTAAAGTGACTTATGCATTTGTCTCTGGCAAATGAGGCTGCTAGGGCTACGGAAATGGATATATGGATAGATGGATCGGTTGGGTGGACGACTTCGATACTGGCTGAATGCTAGCTAGTATACATACCTACCTACCTACTTATGTATTTACGATACTCCACGCGCTGTTAGAATTCCTGTCCAGGGAGGTAATGATGTGGATACGATTGATACGAAGACAGAAAAACAGCAACTGGAGATGTATATCATCACTACTGGCTCTTGGCCCAACTTAGATGCACATACATACATACTATGGGCAAGAGGATTCAGATAAATAAATCTCGTTAAACAAATTGTGCTCGTCTGTCTGCTCAACGGGAATTGCATGCTCGCGGTGAAATATTTATCGATCATCCAATAGTTATTGAGTGACGGTTTGTTTCTTCAAATTGCCAATCTTCACGAAGTTGGAGAACAAGGGCAAATTCCCTGAGCTCAACCAGAATATATATATATATCCTCAATGTTTATAGGTCCTGAAAGGAAAAGCATTCGCGCAATTCAATAATCTTTAGACCGGTTATTCATATCGTACATTGCTTGATGAGGGCGAATTTGGAAGCAGGACGGGCAAGAGAAAAAGGGGGTGGATTTGTATCTTGACGATTTAGTACCCATCCATTACATAGTATTAGCAGGAACTATATAAAAGGTCAGTGGTTATCCTGATAACTACTTTTAATAATTGTAACTGAATACCTCCATAGTCCACCCATCACGGTACGAAAAGATCACAGTGCTCGGCCCAGATTAGTACGAGGAACGACAGAAGGGGCAGCATAAAACCCCCGATCAGCATGTCCTTCCTTACCCACCCAAGTACTTATGAACATTATCAACTATCAGCGTTTGCATCCTTCATGAACACAAGGATGTAGACTACTACCGTCGTCATATCTCACTTCCTTCCAACCAAGGCTTCATGTTCGAAATAATTACAAATATATATACAGGTCAGCTCAGCCAACTATCGAATCCCAACTATCGAACCACCTGCCTCATTTTTGTTTTTCTCTTCTACCTATCTATTCTCCCCTACTTCATGTCAGAACCGACTAGCATACATATATTCACATAGCACGCAGTAGTCAACCTCCTAGGATTAACCTCGTTTAACTGAACTACATATAGTTATTAAATGGACGATAGGACTCAGTCGAAATGCATGAAGACCACAACGATATAATTAAGTATCGCGGTTAACTAAAAAGGTAGCCTGATACCTAGAGCTAGAAGTTATACCCCCTTTTCACCCTTTTTCTCCTAATTATGATAATATCACATGTCCCATTCATATATTCATTTGTTCTTTTGTGAACCCCCCACCCCACACCCTACGACTCCCTCTCCTCTCCTCTCCTCTCCTCTTCCCCCTTTCTACCTCCCTTCCCACTTCATCCTCCTACTCCTTCCAAACAAACAACCCCCTAGCGCTCAACCCCGCAATAATCCCGACCCCCCTCCCAGCATCCCACGCCGCCGTCGCACTAGACGGATACTCCATGCCCACATAGAGAGTCTTCAGACCGTGCTCCTCGCTCCACTCACTAACCCACGACGGAGCCGCCTCACCTCCACTACCACCATTACTAACAATCCCCGTCTCCGTCCTCTCGCAATACGCTTGCATCTCCGGATCGGCCTTCTCCCGCACCGCCGGATCCTCGTTATGGCACACGTGGCGCGTGGCTACGTAGCGACTGAGAGTCGGGGCGTGCGCATGGCCCGCGATGAGGAGTTTCTCTGCTTCCGTTTTCCCCGAGGAGGAGGAGGAGGAGGAGGAGGAGGAGGAGGAGTGTGCGACGGAGAGATTATCCGGCGCGAATGTTGTTCGGATCCGGGAGGCGTAGGTCAACGTATACGGCACAGTGTCGGCACTGTCATTTTTTCCCTCGGCCCCGAACGCAGGCTGCACCTTAAACAAATACACAGCAGCCTTGGAGCTCGACGACACGGCAATCGTGGTCGCATTGAAGATCACGATGCCGTTCGCGAACGGCAGACGCGCTACCACATGCGCCTTCACCTCTCCGTCGCCAACCCGCACGTACACGACGGTGCCCGTCGGCGCCGCGACGTACGTCTCGATGACGGAGAGCAGCTTGCTCCGCACGGACGGGATGGCGTGGTCGTTCGTGACGAAGAACTTGGCGCCGCCGGTGCCCTCCACGATGGCGATGGAGTTCGGCGCGTGGAGCAGGGGGTGCTTGATCGTGCGGATGTGCGTCGCCTTTGGCAGCAGTGATGGTGACGATGATGAATCGAGACCGTCGAGCTTGAAGACCTCGATCCGCGACCCGCCCTCCATGGCGTGGTTCGTGACGAGGAGCGTGGAGGAGGGCTCGTCGAAGGCCATGCCGAGGGTGTGCAGATCTCTTTCTCCTGGGCTAGAAACAGGGAATCCGATAATCTCCACGGTCCTCAGCACCTTGTTATCATCATCATCGTCTCCCCCATTAGGAAAAGTCTTATAATCATAGATATACAAACTAGCGCCAGGCACGGGACCTCTACCCTCGCCTTCGCTCTTGTCCTCGGGCACGTTAACGCCCATGACGGTGTTCCAGCGGTCGCGCCCCGGATCGCAGGCGACGATGGCGACACCGAGGCTTTCAACGAGCAGGGCGTCCTCGCAGCTGCGGAAGGACGGGCGGTCCGCAAACTTGATCTGGCGGACGCTAGAGGTGCCGAGATTATCTACCGGAGTGAGCCGCGAGGGCACGTTGTTGTACATCGTGGCGAGCACGGGGACCTGGTCGTATAGGTAGGCTCCTAGGAGCGCTACGGAGAGACCGGCCTAGGTGGTGATGTTAGCTGATGTTTTCATTATATACTCGGATCGTGTATGTGAATTTAGATGGCAAAGGTAGATAGGTAGATAGGTAGATAGGTAGGTAGGTAGGTAGGTAGGTAGGTAGGTAGGTAGGTAGGTAGGTAGGTAGGTAGGTAGGTAGGTAGGTAGGTAGGTAGGTAGGTAGGTAGGTAGGTAGGTAGGTAGGTAGGTAGGTAGGTAGACTTAGGATTGTTTGGGTTCCTAGTGCGGAAGATGGGTGAAGCTCCGTGTAGGTAGATGGTTGATACCGCCCGGCCTGCCCGGGAACAACGGGATGTTTATAAGGGGCCGGTGGGACGAACAAACAAGCAAGTGCTCTTGCATTACCACAACAGAGGATCGACCAAATGCAAATTAACTTACCACTGCTTTTCGGAAGACCATATTTGTTTTTCTTCTTTCAAATCTGAGTATGTAATTTTCCTCTTTTGCTGCCCACTTCAAGGTAAGTAAGTAGGTCAGGTGGGGAGGTATGTATGTAGTCAATTAGGCCCGCACGGGAATCAATTGACTTATAACTAACACCTCAGGTCAATGAAATTTCGATTCGATAACAGTATTAGTGCTATAAGTCGTTCTACCTATTCGTAAAGTTACACCGCCCGTAACCCCCTTTTCGCTTATCGGCTTGCATAGAAGGAGTGACGAAAGATTAACACTATATAAAAGCACGGAGTACGAAGTAGCTTGGGAAATGAAATGAAGCGGAACGAACGGATGTCCATGAAATCACGTGCAATTTATACTGATCGCCATTCAATTCAAGCAAGCAAGCAAGCATAACTATATTCAATGCGACGGGACCGAATTGCTGACGACAGATCCTGTTGCTTTACATGTGGTTTGTGGGAACGTCTTCCGTGTAAGGGTGTGCATGTCCACTATAACTCTCTGGGTATATCCTTACCAGCCCTACCTACCTACCTACGTAAATGCATAGCTTCGGCTCCTTTTGTGTTACACGGATACATGTTTGACAGGTGCATTGATAGGTGCAAATCAGGAAAATATCTGCTTATTCAAATGAAGCCAATCGCCAAGAAACAAGGCGCATGCATGTATGTATAACGCATATGAGCGGCTCTACAAGTAAAGAATGCTGGCCCAGATCCTCGGGGTGGAAAAGAATATACTTTCCGAGCACGAACATAAGGAGCTTAGGTACTTTACCATATGCGTGAGAGAAAAGCCCGAGCTTTTGCTCCTTCTCACTGGTAGATACACATATCACACCATATTAGGGATATTACAGGGAAGTGTAGAAATAGGAATATAACATCTCAAAAGGCAAACACTTCACGTGGTGTCGAGGATGTCTAGAAAGCTCGGTTCCGTAACTATTGTAACCTAGGTCAGAAGCCTCTGTCTAGTTGAACAGTTAACACATATAAATCAAGTCCAACCCCCTCAAAAAGTGCAGAAATACAGAAAACAACAGACAATCTTTCTATTAACAAACCCATTCTCTATCTATGCATGCATGCATGTGCAAGATGCACGCACGCATGCACGCACGCATGTATACATACTTATACATGCATCGTATATAATAGTATAATCTACCCATCCTATCCAATCCTATCCCAACCAACCCAACCCAACCTATCCTGATTAAGTACCTAGTTATCCCATGACCCGACCCATCCTATTACATCTCTACCGCCAACCAACAAACCCTATTTATTGATTGGTTGACTGATGGACTGACTGACTGACAAAACCGACTGCTGAGGAGAATGTGTTGTTGAGATATGAAAGAAAGAAAAAAGAGAGAAGAAAAAGACTCCTAAACGCCTCTGCTTGTAATAAGTAGTAGTAGTAGGTAAAGAAGCAAAGCGGCGAGTTCTTAGGTAATCAAAACATGATTTAAAAACAAAAGACAACTCCATACGTTTCATGAAATAAAAAGATAACCAGAGCCAGAGAACCAGAGACCAGCAGGCCGATTCACGAAGCCGAATCTATACCCTTCTGTCTGTCTGCCTTTCCTCGCCTGTCTGCGTCTGCCATGCCGTTCAGCGTGGTTCGTGTCGTGCCTTCTCTCTCGTAATATGATGATGAAAAGCTCCAGTAGTGACATATATATAAAAACACCCGAGATAAGGCTCCGTTCGTTCGTTTGTTTGTTCGTTCGTTCATTATACAGACCATCAACCTCAATCAGCCAACCAACAAGACCAACATAATGGATTTGCTGCATAGGTGACATGGTCGTAGATAATAAGGTCTGTCGGTCTGTGTCTCCCCATCTCTCCCCGGCAAAAAGAAAAAAAGGCAAAATAATAAAACAAACAGCCACCCACCCACCCACACACTCTCTCTCACCCCTGAAGCTCACCCCCCACCCACCTACCCAACGAAACCCCTCCACCCCCCAACAACAAAATCCAACAACCCCCTCACAAAAGCGACAGCAAAACCGCTCAGGCCGCGATACTAACCGACCGTGCACGACGATGATGACTCATCCTAGGAGCCCGCAGCGACGACAGCAGGGGGTTTGCTTCCACTTCCATTTCCACTTCCACCCGTGCCCGCGTTCGTTCTATCGGGGGGCAATCTACTACTAGTAGTAGTAGACGCGCCAAAGCTTGCCAAGCGTCCATTCCTACCACCACCACTGCTACTAGCGCTGCGATCGAGAAAGCTGCCCGTACTACCACCGCTAAGGAAGCTAGACTCGATCTCGGCGGCGTTCTTAGCGGCATTTACGAGGTCGGGGTCGTCGCCGCTGCTACCGCTACCGGCGCCGACGAAGGTCCAGCTCTCTTCCTCGTCGTCTTCGGAGTTGAGGGAGACACCCCCGTCTGTGCTGATGGTAGCAGCAGCAGCAGCGGGAGTTTGGTCGTTGACGCTGGCGGCGCTGGCGTTGTTGGCGTGGGCTGCGTTCTTGCCCGCCTTGGATTTGATCAAGCTCTTGGCGTACTCGAGGTCGCGGTAGATGGATTGAATGGCTGTGTCTACGCCGGTTTCCTGTTTTGGAGAGAGTGAGAAGAGTTGGTTAGCAGGTTGCACTCACTAGTTGGTACATATACATATATACTTTGGGAAAAAGTCGAAATCACAGATAAAATAGAGAAGTCTGTTTGTTTCGACTTGACTCACTTTTCGAATGCTCTCCCCCAAAACCTTAGCCTTCAAGACCATCCTCTCGGAGTGCGTAGCCTCCCACAGGGCCCTCGCGAAGGCGCCGGCCCCCCACTTCCTTAAGCAAATACCGACGCCGAGGTCCTCGAGCCGGGCGCCGAAGAAGAACTGGTCGCCGAAGAAGGGGCGCACGATGGTGGGGATGCCGGCGCGCATGCTCGCGCCCGTGGTGCCGGAGCCGCCGTGGTGGGCCGCCGCGTCCATCTGGCTGAACAACCAGTCGTGGGGCGCGGACTTGATCTGGAAGATCTCCGGCGGCAGCTGCACCTCGGGGACCGAGGCGGCCTGGCCGTCGCCGAGCCGGTCCGACCACCCCTTGCTGAGGACGCAGCGCACGTCGGCCCGGAGCACCGCATCGATCACGTCCTGCGTCATCTTGGCCGGGTCCGGCACGATGATGCTCCCGAACCCGACGTAGACGAGCTTCTTGTCGTCCCGGCGCGCCTTCTCGATGAACTCGCGTAGATCGTCGGGGGGCGTCCACTCCGTCCCCTCGTCGAGGAACCAGTACCCCGTGACGCGGATCCAATCGCTGTAATCGAGGGGCGGCGCCACAACGGACGGTGAAAAGTTATAGAGGAAGGGAACCTTGTTCGGCTGGAGCTTCTCGAGACTGGTATTGGGTAGGCCCAAGCACGCGTTGCGCCAACGGTTGATCTGCCCCGCCGTCGCCTTCCAGAAGAGGTTGTCGAACATCAGGTAGGTGAAGTAGTTGTAGGCGCCGCCCATTTTGTGCTCGGGCATGACGAAGGCGTGGGGGTAGGCTCGCGTGCGGGTCCAGGGCATGGTGAAGGCGCGGAAGTAGGGGATCCCTAGGGCTTCGGCGATGTGGATCCCGGCCATGGCGCTGGGGCTCTCGATTAGGAGGTCCGACCCTTGACAGGCCGTCCACGCCGACACGAGGAGCTCGTCCAGCCACCCGCGGAACTTCGAGTTCGCCTCTCGCAGGAACGCCCATGTGAAAGTCCCATTTTGGATGCAGATGCGCATCAGCTCGGCTGGGTCACCTTCTACGGGTGCAAACTCGATGCCGTGCCCTTCGATCCACGACTTGAACTCTAGGTGCGTGGCTATCCGAGGTTTATGTCCCTCTGCTATTAGTCCCTTACATAGGGCTATGTAGGGCTGCACATCGCCTCGAGAGCCAATAGTAAGACACGTGACTTTCATCGGCTGGGCGGGCTTGAAGTTGAGGAATGAGGCCTTCGGATCGTCGAATAATATGGTAGGGGATGAATCACTTAGACTAGGTGCCTGTTGAGGTAGTTTAATGTCATGCTCTGGATTTATTTGTAACCGTGCTTGTTGAAGTGCATCCCGTTCGGCGATGGCTTCGTCCGCAAGTTCCTGTTCGCCCTGGTCTAAAATCATGGACTCCCGAAGATATCGTGCCGTATCGATGCTTTGGAGTAATGTTACCGCACAGTCGTCTCGTGCATCGCCTTGGCTGAATTCGAAAAATATTTCTTCGTGGCCGCGGATCACAACTACCAAGCCCGAGTATCCGAAGCGGAAACCCTTCTCCTTGTGAACATTCTCGACATCCTTGAGGGGCAAGATCAATTTCGTTCGTGTCCCCGGTAATAAGCTTCGGAAGCAGAAATGGCGATCGCTGATGTAGATTTTGCCGTATAAAGGTAGCACGCGACTTAGGAAACCGAAGTAGGTAGCTTGAAGTCTTTCCGTCTCGGGGAGTGCGAAATGCGCACGGAAGCGATCTGTGGCCGATGCAACTTGGGCGTCTTCATCCTCGTAGTCCAGTTCATCATCGGTTTTGAGGCCTGTCTGCTCATGATAATGCTTTCGACCCCCTTTCCACATGCCTGACACCTTTTCGACGTATCCCATCGATTCCGTAGCTAAGAGGCTGCTCATACGACGACCCGTCTGGTTCAAATAGTTGGCGAATAATCCGGCTCGTTGTAATGGATACGTTCCCATTTTGACTATGTTCTGGAGGGTGGGAGTGTCGGGAGGAATGTGATTTTCATCACGTCCCATACTGACGCCCGATATATGGCCGGTAGTAGCACCAAACTGGGCATGCGAGGCCGGGAAAATGTCATCAGGTTTGTGAGATAATCGATTCCTGCTGCCTGACTTATTTCGCTTACTAGGACTAGAATCTGAGATGGTGCGGCGTATTGTAGGACTGTGGAAGACTTCGCTACCTCTCAGGATTTGGCTTCCTGAAGGGTCTTCATTAGAAGACTCCAACAAAGCAGACATTCCACTTGGGTCCTCGTTGGAAGACTGAGCGAATGACTCCGAAGATTCTTGCTTCTCTGATACCACCCGCTGCTCCCGACGACGATTTCCGCTCATAGATCTACTAGCGCTAAAACTACGGCGATGGGGGGAGCCTGTAGCGAGATTGTCACGATCCATGCTCTTTCTCGCAAATAAACCTAATGGGTCAAGGCTACTCCGAGCAAATTCGCCGCTAGCTCTGGGGCTCATGGATTCTCGACCGTGGGGTGGATTTGGAGATAAGGTAGCTTTAACATGCTCGCGAAGTCTCGGCGATCCAGGACCAGGAGAAGGAAGTGGTTCTCGTCTTATACTAGTAGAACTCTTCCTCGGAGAAGCATGCTGGTTGTCGACTGGAGCAATAATAGTTTCCTCGGCTTCTTTCGTTTGCTGTTTCGATGTATCCTCGATCAGGATTTTAAGAACGTTGATTGCTTCCTTGCCAAAGCTGAAGAAAGAAAAGAAATACTAGGATTCTGTCAGCTCAACCTTCTCCTAACTACAGAAAGGGGCTCAGGAGTAACTCACTTCGTCTATCGCGTACGTCTCGTCATTGTCAATAACACGGACCTTGCACGTATCGGCAAACTCGATCATCTGACTGTCTTCAATATCCAAGACGTTCTCAATAGGCAACGAGATCTTGACGCTATCTCCGTCGTTGTGAGATCGGAAAATAACTCTCTGGAGGCTCTTGACCCATTCCTTGGCGCTAGGAGCACTGTCTGCCCGGAAGTAGTACGTTCGGTGATGTGTGACGACGGTAAAGTGAAGGCCATCCTTGTCTTTATCTGAAATGCTGGCCGAGATGGCGTATCTGAGGTCTATTTGCCCATTCGGGAAGTAAAGGTTAGAAGCATCGCGATAGTACGCCAAGACGTCCCCCTTTAGACGGAACCAGTAGCGGTTATATTTGGGATTTCTCTTCCCGCTTTTTGACAAGTATCCCGACTTTGCAACTTCGTGCTGTTTACACATTTAGTATAGATCGTCAGTTGGACATCAAGCAAACACCACTTACAGCTTTCTTTGGTAGGTAGGCGTAGAAGCAGATATGCTTAGAGGTGATATACAGATACCCTTGGAGAAGGACGCTCTGGAGAAGCCAGCAAGGATATTCTAGACACATTATGTGAGCTCTACGTGATCTCATAGGTTGCCCTCATCTGAGCTAAAAGGGATTGGGTGTAGATACCTTCCACGACTTCCTCGAATTCATCAAACTCGAATATCTCTTTCAACTTCCTCGAGAGCGCACTCGGCCGGGAAACATCGCTATCACCATCCCCACTCCGATAGTCACCGGATACTCTTTCTAAGTCGAAGCTGGGCCGGGATGACATCTCTGCTCGGGCCTCTAATATCCTGCTCATAACGGGCGCGCGTCTTCCCTCTCGGTCGGCTTTTGTGACTTCGACGGTCGGAGATCGGGGTTCGTTCGTCTGCGAGGGACTAGATGCTTCGCCATCGGCTTCGATGCTTGAGTCGGATTCGCGAGGTCCCTTTAGCTTGGAGGAACGTTTCGATAGCGAGCGGGTCGCTAGTCGGGGAAGTTGAGGTAGAGAGCGAAGGAGCTGTCCGGATATCCTCCTACGATGTCTTCCGGACTTTTCTTTCCCTGATGCACTCTTCTTTAATACTGTTGTCTGTGCTACATCTTCCCGCTCTTTGCCCTTGATCCGAGGTTGGCTAGATTCGTCGTCGCCCGCATCCTCTTCGTCGCTAGACTGGCCCTCGAATCGGTCGTTGAAATCGACAGTCGAACCGGCGGCGGCTATTAAACCGAAGATGGACTGGTTCATATTTATGAACATCTGAGGGCCCTGGGTAGGCTGAATGACATCTTCTTCGGCCTCTTCGCCATGATCTTTTAATCGTTCGGGGAGGTCCATTGTTGGCTGATGGGTTTCTTTCCGCCTCTTCTGGAGCTTCTTACTGACGCGCCTACGCGTAGAACAATGTTCTTCTGAAGGGAACATGTTGAGAACGGGAACCTTTCGTCGGAGCGGCGAACAGGCTGACAGGCAGACAGGCAGGGGACAGGGCTATCGACACCGACGGACGGATTTACTCTCACAGGCGACCACGTTGCGCAGGTCTGGTGGATCAGCTCCACTGAATTGTTGTTATGCTTTTCGTGGGTTCGTGGATTCCAGGTGCATGTGCAGGCAGCACGGGGAAAAGCCGTTACTAACTTAGTGCTAAACCGGCCTCTTGGGATAAGACCAGCCAAGGAAGAGGCTCGCTTGCTTCTTACAATGTAGGCAACCAACCGTATGTACTCTCTTATTTTGGGGTACTTGGGGAGAGAGAGTACTTGGGTACCTGATTTGGAGATTGAAGTGAGGGACAAACCCAGGCGCACAGGGTCTGAATGGCGATTTGTAAGGGTAAAGATGGGAAGTCGGATCAGGCTATAATATGACAAAGGGTCGTGATGACCAAATGCATGTGCTGTGCTGTGAAGCTACTAGGTAAGAGAAAGGCTCTAGCACCGCATTGATGGTACCAGTAACTTAAAAGCCACAGAAACGAAGAGACAAGTTGAGAAGCTAAAGAGTTTAGGTAATTGTAATACCTGACTTGTATTCGTATAATATAAGAATAAAAATAGACAGATCGGAGTCTATTGAGAGATGATGTAGTCAGAAGGACGCCACGCCGGTAGATACCTAGCCTCTAGAGACTAGTTAATGTAAAGATAGGAATTAACTAAGAGGTAAAGTACCTAACTAGCTCTAGGGTAAGGATTAGAATGACCTTATCGCTTTGGCCGGATGACCCAAGTTCAGTCAGTCAGTTCAGACTATGACTTGATTGGCTGAACAGGGGATAAAGAATATAAGAAAGATTAAGGTATAAGATGTAGATAAGATGCCATGTGCCGTCACGACTGGATATGGAATATGGATGAACAAGCAACTCTGCTGTTATGATGTAGGAATGTCTAAGTTTAACTTGGATACCCCTGTCTAGTAAAAAATAAAAGGGAAGGCTGTCTTGTCCGTGCTGAGTCCTAGATGCATGAAGATAAGGCTGTGTGGTAGGCAGACTAGCAGACAGGCAGGCAGGGTATTGTACTGTTTATGTAGGCAACTATAGGATGGGTGTCTATTGATATTCAAAATGATTCGCGAACAACATATCTCTTATAGGAAATGCACAGTCACAATTTAACTAGCACAATTTGACAGTATAAGGTGGGTATGTAGGTAGTCTAGCAGTCTGGCAGTCTAGCTAGTTAGTGTTGAGAAGAAGAAAGAAGGAAAAAGTCATGCAGCCGCGGCTGTTCACATGCATACATTGTGACCCAAAAAGGTTGACATTCACTATTTAGGTACATCTAGATAGCTTATATATTAGGTAGATCATGTATGTACCTACCGTTAGAACCAGACGAGTAATGCTTTATAGCGCATACTTATCATTGCTCAAATGTCGACCTTAGTGCCCGGTCAACCCGGTGCCTAGGCATATTGTAGTCGGCATACATAATTGCCTAGGTAGGTAGTAGTTAGCTATGTTGAACAGTGTGTCTAGTGGCAATCTCGACAAAGGGGAACCTTTGACATTAACTGAACAGACAAACAAACAAAAGACATGGACGGACACACAGGAATTAATGAATGAAAAGACCAGATGTACGAAGTACGAGGGAAAATAAAAGGCTACGAAAGCCAAGGATCCATAGTGTGTGCAAGCAGCAAAGAATACGAAAGCACTACAGATAACTATCGTATATACAAATCCCATCAACTCCAGCCCGTAGCCCAATCTAGGCCTTATCGATTTGTTAGCGCCAGACATTTAATTCCATAACCACCAGTTTGTGAACTTAAGTACATAAAAGGGTTTAACTGCATACCTAAGTGGTATCTAGATCTTGTGCTTAAGATATGCGTATAAACCTATCTGGCCTACTTAAGCTGTATGTATGTAGTTAAGTCAGATTTTCCAGTTCATCTAGGGAAGGCGGTCAAGAATATCACCTGCAGTGACTGACTGCCACTGGTAACGAACTAACTAATGCAACACCCAACGCGACGCGACGTAGAAACTTCGGCTAAAGGCTTCATCTTCGATCGACTTCCTTTTCTGAGTAGATAGATTGATAGCTATAGCTACATACATAATACCAACCACCCACATCAAAGTTCTACCTACCTACATGTAGGTAGTCTACCTAGTAGTATCAAGTTGTGTGTGTGGTCAGGTCAATGGAGCTGTGCAGAATTGCTGCATCGCAAAACTATTCATCATGGCGACTACATCTAACATGTTCCTGTATTCGTTGACGGTCCAACCCCCAACCACCGTCAGTCATGCTATCATCGGCCAGTTCTCAGGTACCAAAGAACAACAGATCCTCACTGTCTCAGGCTCACGCTTAACCCTCCTTCGTCCGGATCCAAACCTGGGCCAAGTCATAACCATTGTTTCACACGATGTCTTCAGTATCATCCGGTCGGTTGTCTCATTCCGTCTTGCTGGGAGCACCAAGGGTAAGTTCTTTCTTTAGCTTCAAGATCAGGACAGTTTTGTTAACTCTTCTCAGATTATATCATCCTAACTACCGACTCGGGTCGCATCACTGTTCTGGAATTTGTAGCAGCCCGGAACCGCTTCTCTCGCTTGCATTTGGAAACCTTTGGCAAGTCAGGCGTGCGCCGTGTCACTCCGGGTGAGTACCTGGCTGCCGACCCTAAAGGCCGAGCCTGTCTTGTTGCTTCTATAGAGAAGAACAAATTCATATATATTCTGAACCGCAACGTGCAGGCCGAGCTCACCATATCCTCGCCTCTCGAAGCGCATAGGCATGGCACCCTTGTCCTGTCTTTGATAGCGCTCGATGTGGGCTACGCGAATCCTGTCTTTGCCTCTCTGGAAACAGATTACTCGGAGATGGACCAGGATTCATCCGGTCAAGCCTTCCCAGATGTCGAGCTCGTCTATTATGAGCTAGACCTCGGATTGAACCACGTTGTCCGTAAATGGTCAGAACCCGTGGATCCAACCTCTTCCCTACTCTTCCAAGTCCCCGGTGGAAACGACGGCCCAAGCGGTGTACTTGTATGTGCAGAGGATACTGTGACATATCGGCATTCGAACCAAGAAACGTTCCGCGTCCCTATTCCCCGCCGACGGGGTGCCACGGAAAACCCACAACGGAAGCGCAGTATCGTTTCCGGGGTGACGCATAAGCTGAAGGGTGGAGCAGACACCTTCTTTTTCTTGTTGCAAACAGAAGACGGCGATATCTTCAAGGTAACCTTTAACATGCAAGAAGACAGCGATGGGAACCTTACTGGCGAGGTGGGGCGCATCAAAATCAAATATTTTGATACCATCCCCGTTTCAAATAGTCTTTGTATTCTCAAGACTGGGTTTCTCTTCGCCGCTTGCGAGTTTGGGAACCATCACTTTTACCAATTCGAAAAGCTTGGTGACGACGATGAAGAACTCGAGTTCACTAGCGATGATTTCGATCCCCGCAGCCCATATGACCCTATCTACTTTCACCCACGACCCTTGGAGAATCTCACCCTAGTCCAAAGCATCGACTCCCTGAGCCCCCTCCTGGACTCCAAAGTTGTCAATCTGATGGAAGAAAACGTGCCACAGATCTATTCAGTGTGCGGCAATGGTGCGAGGAGTCGTTTTCGGATGCTGAAGCACGGGTTGCAAGTTCATGAGGTTGTCGCTTCCGAGTTGCCTGGTAGAGTGTCGGCTGTCTGGACAACGAAACTTACAAGACAAGACAAATACGACACATACATAATTCTGGCTTCGTCTAACTATACTTTAATTATGAGTATCGGAGAAGAGGTCAGTCAAGTTAGCGACTCGGGCTTTCTTACGTCAGTGACCACCCTCGCTATCCAGCAGATCGGTGAAGATAGTCTCGTACAAGTTCACCCAAAAGGCATTCGGCATCTTCATAATGGGCAGATAAACGAATGGCCCGTTCCACAGCATCGATCCATTGTGGCGACGGCTACGAACGAGCAGCAAATCGCCATAGCCCTAAGTTCAGGAGAGATTGTCTATTTTGAAGTGGATAGCGATGGAACCTTAGCCGAGTACGACGAGAAGAAAGAGATGTCTGGTACCGTCACTTGTCTCAGTCTCGGCCAAATACCCAAAGGCCGTTTACGAAGTTCTTTTTTGGCAGTGGGATGTGACGACTGCACCGTTCGAATCCTTAGTTTAGATCCAGAATCCACGCTGGAGAGTAAGTCGGTGCAAGCGCTCACGGCGGCGCCCTCGGCGCTGACCATCATGGCCATGGATGACCCCTTATCTGACGGTAGCGGCTCAATAACATGCCTACACATCGGTCTGCACTCGGGTGTCTATATTCGAACACTTTTGGACGAGATCACAGGAGAGTTGACAGATACACGACTCAAATTTCTTGGCCCGAAAGCTATTAAGCTCTTCCAAATCACGATCAAAGGGCAAACATGTGTGCTGGCTCTTAGTTCCAAGCCATGGGTAGGGTATATCGATGCAGCGAGAGGTTTCATGATGACACCTCTTAGTTATGAAAGCCTGGACTGGGGATGGAACTTCAGCAGCGAACAATGTGAGGAGGGCATCATCGGAATTTATGATAACTACCTACGGTGAGTTTCAACTTCGCGTCTTTGCGCTATCTGATAAACACGCATCGTTGTACCCACTATGCCTCGTTTACACTCAGAATGCCCTAGAGGTGCGTGCTATTATGCTAACTTAACACTAGGATCTTTTTCGTCGACAATCTTCGCGATAACATGATCCAGAAGTCTGTACCTCTCACATATACCCCGCGACAGCTTGTCAAACACCCTGATCAGCCCTACTTCTACACTATTGAATCCGAAAACAATACACTGGCCCCGCAGCTCCGTGCGCAGTTGTTAGCAGATCCCAGTGTGTCTAATGGCGATGCCAAGGTGCTACCGCCAGAAGACTTTGGGTATCCCCGCGGACACAACAGGTGGGCATCCTGCATTAACGTCGTCGAACCGCTTGGCGAAGAGCCCCGAACCCTCCAAACAATTGAACTTGAGGACAACGAAGCTGCTGTCAGTGCGGCAGTAGTCTCCTTTGCTAGCCAGGACGGCGAGAGTTTCCTGGTCGTCGGTACTGGAAAGGACATGGTTCTTAACCCGAGGCAATTCTCCGCTGGATTTATTAGTGTTTATCGGTTCCGTGAAGACGGAAAAGACCTAGAGTTCATCCACAAGACCAAGGTTGAGGAACCGCCGATGGCACTTTTGCCCTTTCAGGGTCGACTGGCCGCTGGGATCGGTAAGATTTTGAGAATTTATGATCTGGGTCTCAAACAATTACTTCGAAAAGCCCAAGCTGCCGTTGCGCCACAATTAATCGTGTCTTTATCAACACAAGGCAGCCGTATTATCGTTGGAGACGTCCAACAGAGCATAACCATGGTCAGTATATTTGGGAGCTAATATGCCCTACCACCCATTTCTTGGTTGAAAATTGCAATTACTAACATAACTATTGACAGGTGGTGTATAAGCCGAACTCCAATTCGCTTATCCCTTTCGTCGACGATTCAATCGCGCGGTGGACAACATGTACGACTATGGTGGATTACGAAACCGTCGCTGGTGGGGACAAGTTCGGTAACATTTGGATCGTACGCTGTCCCGAGAATGCCAGCGCCGAGGCCGACGACCCTGGTTCCGAGGGTCTTCTGGGACGGGACCATCTCCACGGCGCTCCGAACCGACTCACTCTGATGGCGCACTTCTTTGCTCAAGACATTCCAACTAGCATCTATAAGACAAACCTCGCCGTCGGAGGACAGGATATTCTTATATGGACCGGCTTACAGGGGACAATCGGAATGCTTATCCCATTCCTTGCTCGCGAGGACGCCGACTTTTTCCAAACTCTGGAGACGCACATGCGCAACGAAGATCCCCCGCTTACGGGCCGGGACCATCTCATGTACCGCGGCTATTACGCGCCGGTCAAGGGTGTAATAGACGGAGATCTATGCGAGCGGTACACGTTGCTTCCCAATGATAAGAAGCAGATGATTGCTGGCGAGCTCGATCGCTCGGTGAGGGAGATAGAAAGAAAGATTTCTGTAAGCTATTCGCGCCCACTCAAGAGATGTTCACGCTAACAAAGATAGGATGCCCGGACGCGATCTGCCTTCTAATAATACTGCGATCGAATGAGAGAGAAGACTGGGTTATAAGTCGGCCATGTTGTAAAGCAACACGGTTGGATACGCGCCATTCACCTCTACGAATTGTCACCATTGCGCGAAGATTACCGGCTGAAGAAAGACTGTATTGTGTTGCTAATACATACTATTCAAATGAATGACTAAGGGGAAGGACGCCCCATACTATCCAAAAGATTCCCAAAACGAATGTCCTACAATACCCAAACAATTTCATAGAACGGCTGCCTGCGCCTGTACAACCATATAAAATCGCCCCCTTTCTCACACAGGAGATCATCTGCTAGGTAGTCAGCCTAAACCTGCCCTCCTGAAGCTTGCGTTGGAACCCAAGGACATACATACTATCTGCGTCGGGGAACACTGAAAGCGACATATTGGGAATGGGCGTACTTATACACATTCCCAACCACGGTACCTCGGAGCTGTCTCCAGATCTGCATGAAGAAGGAGTTCTGTCCCGCCGATCTAGGGTCCGTGCTCATGTTTATCTCGTATGCTCTGTCGCCGGTGAAGGATGTCGAGAATCTGGCATAGTCGTTTCTCAGCGCCTGCTCTACGTGAGGTTTGGCAAGCGGCACAGCACACAACCTTGATAGCTATTGTTATATAAACGGTTTCCGGCGTTAGGTAAAAAGGGGTGAGAAAATAGGGGTGGAGGGAACGATTTTAATCTAGCTCTGTGTGTGCGGTCGTGGGTTGCTATGTTTCGAGGTTGAAGAAGAGAGTTGAAGTAGCCAAAGGTATTTGATTGATGGTTGTTCAGAAAGAACTATGTTTTGTTCAGAAAGTGAAAAGTGCATAAGACTGCTGATTGAGGATGATGATAGTGATAATCAAATCCCGTATTTAATTACTGGGAAACGCACGCAGCTCATATTAATTAATTTACCTCACTTGGTTGACATAATCCCGGCCAATGCATGCATGTTAGCTGCCGGGCGCCTGCTGGAACAGGTCCTTCTATCATGTTGGTCAACATAATAGTAGCTAGCAAGCTGTGCGCATTGGCTCAGTCAGTTATTATCGTGATGAGATCCGCGGCGGCGCGGACGTCAATGGATAGGTACTTACGTAGTCGAAAGCCGGCGGCTACGAGTATTGTACAATACAGGAGAGGGGCATTGCTCTATATAATAAAGTAGGTATGTACTAAGTTTCAAGCATGCCGGCCGGTGTCGACTATGTAGATAACGAACACGACAGGTCAAGCTGTCAAGCTCCAATGTGAGTTACCCATTATCAGATAGGCGTGGTCACAAGAGCATTAACTAACAGGGAAGGGCTGCTTGGAGGGTGCAATCAATTATGACCACTCATACCAGAAAATTCCGGCCATTTTCGACTTATCTTCACAACTACTTACCTAACTAACTAACTGACTAACGCCAGGATCACTTTTGTCTATCTAGGCCTCCCCCCCTACCCCCCATAACTGCCTCTTGATTAGCTACGTTCACCTTAATGCGGTTTGAACTCATCGGGTACCTATTCTAGGGATCACCTACTTATGTATTTAACTCTCTCTTCAAGGAGCTTAAGCTTGACTACTTACTCACCCATCCTTACATACCTACATATATACATCCGCGTAAATTTCTTGTTAATACCTACAGTACCTAAGGTATGCTTGCTATCAATATGTATTAATACTAACCAAGCTTCACATATCACATCACTATAACAGTGAGTGAGATCAACGCCGACGGGTAAGGCCTACGCACCTCAAGGCCTACGCACCTCGTGCCGGCCTCTAACTACATACATAACTATTGTAGTAAGCTGCCCGCCCAAAGCGTCCCGAAATGTAAACAAGCGCTCAGTTGCCAGCCCCGGAAGAATCTATTTAAAAATTAAAAATTAAAAAAATGGTGTTTAGTAAACAGGTGAAGTGATCCTTCGGAGAGTGAGAGGTTTTAGCGGCAAAGATGAAAAGTTCAGTAATTGTTTTTCCCCACGGAACTTTTGTAATCGAGGCCTGAATTATTGGCTCGCTCCACTTGCTACTTACGGATCTCGTGATGTTTGTTATATTTATAACCAACAACACAGCCAACGTAACCACCATAATCAGCACGTATATTCACGAGTTACCGCTGCAAATTACAATCCGTATATTCCAAAAGACCTTTTTCAAAGCCATCTTACTAAGCCGCGCGCGAAATTAAACTTCCAAATTCATCAAGGGCAGGAAGAACGAACCATGATGAAGGCACGCAGGCCGAGTATGGCCGGAGCAGTTTAGTTTGCTTCCGTCTTGCCAACCGTGCCGTGCCGAGATGGTGATTCTTTTTTCATTTTTTTTTTCATTAACTTTTTCTTTTTTCTTTTAGCCAGCTTTTAGATTAACAGTTGACGTCTGGAGATGAGGATGCATTAAAGAATATTGAAAAACCTGGTTGGTGATGATGACTTGACTAACTAGCTGTAGGCAGACAGACAAGACAGACAGGCAGACAGGCAGACAGAACTCTGAAATGAAATATAGATAGGTGCCAAAATATTAACGTTGGAAAATTTCCTGGTTATTAACTTTCAAACTCGGGAAGTATTTTCCTATTTCTTTTTAGTTTTTTTTCTTCTTTTCCAATATACTGGATGTGTCACACTTGAGTACCGCTTCAGATCACACTCCTAGTCTAGACATTCATTGACTTTACCAACATGGACAGACGGTCGAAGTTTTGGTTGGCATTTTCCTCTCTACGGTAACTAATTAAACACTCTTTCAGAAAACCTGCTTGCCAGGTACAGGCGACGACGCATATGTTAGTTAGGCTGATCTTTTACATCGTTCTCTCTATCACCATCTTCTTCTGTAGTAAGCCATTTCCTCCTTCCTTTTTCTTTAATAGTGGTTAGGACTCAGCTAATGTTTAACAGTCTCCATGCTCACGGGCTGCTTGCCCACTTCTCCTGCAGTTCCAGACCTCTTTCTTTCTAGCAGAGCTTCAGTTGAACCAGTGACATATATCCCAAGTCAAGGTTGGATACTATGGTACGAACCCCCTTTCTTTTCCTATGTATTTAGCTTGTATGTTATGTAACGCACGTATGCCTGCCTGCCTGCCTGCCTGCCTGACTGACAGACAAAAAAAACCCCATCACAGATATATATATATATCAACACCAGATAATATCAACACCAGATATCAGTCCACGGAGCTGTCCCGCGACCTACATGTGCAACGCATACGGACGGCCTCGGAACCATAGCCCTCTCTTCCAGTTGTCCTTCACCATCTAATTCCACTAATTACTACTAGCAATGTCGTGCTCGACACCCTAGCGTTACACTCCGCGGTGTTGGTAGTTCAAAAACAAGATCCTGCCAACCCTGCTCACGGGCCCCGTGGGCTTGTTCTTCCTCGGCGTCATCTCCGTGCTTCTCCTAAAGACGTCGACCAAGGACATGGCAACGCCAACGCCAACGCCAACGCCACAGACACACCTGCGAGCTATCTAGCCGGCTCAAAGCCGCTACCGGCCTCTTTCCTTTAGGCAGTACGCAACGGGGCTCGCCGTAGTTACTTAGCTGCCGCCTTCTCTACCACGCACGCACGCACGCAAGCTACGGGTGCGCTGAGCTTCACGATAACACCCCTTTCGTCGGACTCTAACGTTACTTTGGATAGCGCAAACACGACTACTTTGGTTAAGGCTGTCTAAGGCCTTCACTGACGATTGTCGCGTTTCTGGGGTTTTTTTTTCACCCATTTGGCTACCTCAAGACTGTTTCGTGTTGGCACTGTTGATGGTGCAATGGGACTAGGGGACTTACCACTGCCTCCGGTCGGAATGCCTGGGGACATGCCTCCGATGGGGCTGCCTCCTCCCGGCCCTATGCCGTCTTTTCGTGAGGAGGGGGAATTCTAACTAACGTTGGGAATTATGAGGTGCATCGTCGTGATGAATTTACTTGGTAACTAACGGACTTTGGCAAATTTTCAGAGAGAAGAAAAGAGAGGGGTTCAATAAAGAGAGCTGTTTTGTCCTCTGGTCACGTTGTTTCAAGCGGTGAACCTGGCGATGACTTCTCAAGGGGTTCGATGATACTATCGTAAAATAGTTTGTGTTGGTACTATAATGGATACTATAATGGAGAATAAAGTAACTCGCTCGCCAGTAGACCTCGTGATGTTATTACCTACATAGTTACTTAACTATACTTAACTAGGCGGCTCGTGAAGATGGCTTTTAGGGGAGGTAGGTAGGGAGGCAGGTGGATAACCAATACTCTCGTGGCACCCGTGAGGCTAGGGTAGGCCAAGCGCGTCCATCATTGGGCTCACTATCTCTCTAGGCACTCATGTAGTAGGTATGATATGTAAGTATGACTGCGAGTGGAGTGCGTGCCCTGCAGCTTCATTATCGATGTGACATATTGTATATACGCCATCAGACTTATAACTACTATCTTAACCTCTGGAGTTCTCGGAGAACAATGTCAGGCGAGTAATATAGATATGGTAGGCATGGCTTGTTAGTGTAGAGGGCTCCACGAAATACTGGCTCCCAGAGCCTCGTGCTCGATTTCGGAACAGAAGAGATACACAGCCGTATCGTAAAAATGGTGGGCATCACCGTGAAACTACGCAACTTTCTCAGGGGCAAGTAGTATTATACCTAGGCAGCCATACACCTCTTCTACCGACTTTGCAATTCATGACTGTGTTCATATTCATCATTCAGCTGAAGCTCTCTATCACGGCTGATCTCACGTAGCATGTACACTGAGGGATATTGTCCCGACATGCCTCGAACCGATTTTGAGTCATGGTGAAATGCATTTGTGTATTTTTTTCGTACTCAGTTGAACTCCTAGTAAAGAAGCCGATCATGCCATGCCATGCTATGCCATGCCATACGCATACGATGCTCGAGAAAAAGCCGAAGCTGGCCTGCCTGCCATTCCTGTATCATATCACACACATAACAGGAGCTCAGCTGTTTTAATCTCTTTCTTGAGTTTGTTACAACCAAAACCCAGTCAAGTCGTAGTCGTAAGGTATCCGTTTTCCCGTAATGTTCCCTAACTAATTCGTAATAGGAGAAATCATTCGCCACCGCAATATCAATCCCTTCCTTACGCCACCAGCTGAACAACACCACCAGCCTCGGTGATCTTCTTCTCCGCCAGCCGGCTTACCCATCTCGCCTTGACAACAATAGGGATCTCGGGAAGACGGCCTTTGCCAAGAACCTTGGAGTAGCCGAGCGGGAGGAGGTCGATAACGGGGACGGTGTCCTTCTTCTCGCCGCTGACGTAGGCATCACGGGTCTCGGCGGGTAGCAGGGAGTAGAGCTGCGCGGTATCATATTAGCCAAGACGATCTGAGAGGATAGAAAGCGACAAAAAGAACCGCATCCACTCTCGATTTCATCATAGCAGGCAGAGGTTTGCTAAATCTATGACTAGACGAGTGGGATTCGGGGAGAGTCGGGGAGGAGTAGTGGAAACTCGAGAGAAATATCGATAAACTTCGTACCTTGTCAATGTTGATGACGGGCTTCCAGAATTGGTTCTGCTGCTTGTGGAAGCTACAGTAAAATTAGCATGAGTTCCCCGCCTCTAGTAGGAGTTCGTAGACTTGACTTACTATCGCATACCAACCTTACCGAAGTAACCAGGATGGTACTTGTCGATGTTGGTTCGGTGGTGGTGCTGACCACCGGCCATACCACGACCACCCGGATGCTTTCTGTGCTTACCGACACGACCGTGACCGGCCGAGACGTGGCCACGGCTAAGAAGAAAAAACATGTTAGCCTCTATATAACATTTCGGGGAATTATTTATGTGTATGATCGGGGAGTCTGCTATCGGTTCGGTCATCGGTTATTGCTCATTCGTCCAGCTCGTCATTGTCGGTTCATTTTGTCCAATTTCTGTAGTTGTCGGTTCGTAGATCTGCTTCCCCACCAACTGATAAAATAAATATAGACAGGCGTCTCTAGTGACTAGATTTATCTTCTCTTTCGTATTATCCTGCTCTTCCTGCTTGTGTCCCCCATTCTTCCTTGCGAAAACCGAGACAGAATTGAACCGACATGACAGAGGCTGGACGGGAGGAGAATGCGCGAACGACCGATACATCGATGGGATATGGTGAATTGAATCTTGATAGTTGATAATAATAATAGAGACATACTGCTTTCTCGTCTTGGAGAATCTGGTAGGCATGGTGACAGTGATTTGGTGGTTGTTGAGTTTGGGTACTGTGTTGTTAGTACTGAACGTTTGGCTGTCACCACCGAATATGGGAAAAGTTTCAGTAGTTTTTCCAAGGTTGGCGGAGTGGATTGGATTGGATTGTTCAGGGTTGTGCACTAGCGAGGATTTCTCCCACACAAAATCTGTGTTTTCCATTTTCGCATTTTTGGGGCTCTCCAGCCCTGTGGCTTATCTGTTTGTGCTTATCCAGGTTAAGCCACAATTGAAAAGATAAGCCCTGATCAGTCTTGGCAGCCTCAGCTAGGGATTACTCCACGATTTAAGAGCGTGCACGAGCCACATGTCTTGTCAATCCGCCAAAACAATACCGTGCAGGATATTGTGAGCAGGCAAGCTAAGGACGAATCAATTCATTTTTGAAAAGAGAACAGACTTCTAATAGTTGGAGTATATTGAATATTCATTATTTTAATTTTAATATCGTTTTGACCCTCCCTTCTTAAGTAGGTGCTGTCGATTCTTCATAGTTTATCCATCCGGAACTCCCTTTGCAATTAACTGCGCTCTGATTGGTTCCTAACTATCTAGTAGTTAGTCGGAGCTCAATGAATGACTCTCTATGTGTACAAGAGAACAACATCAAGTCAGCAACTGTGTTGTTATTGCATTTTCTAAAGGGTCTATTTGATAAGTGCTGAGGAAAGGACTCATATAATTCGACTGCTACTACATACTTCTCTCCAAACCAAGGGTTTCCTTCCGACACCACATGTAGAACAAAGTTGAACTGCCCGTTAAGATACCTTGGGTCCACCCCTGAATACGTACCTAATTATCGATCAATTGTAATTGATATGCCATCCATCTACCACCCAGCATGGAGGGACTCACGGAGGAATTCGAGAGAATTGATTTCCATCACCCATTCACACCATACAATGTGCAGGAACAGTTCATGAGAACCGTATATGATGTACTTGAGCGTGGCGACGGACAGATCGGCATCCTTGAAAGCCCAACTGGCACTGTTAGTAACTCTATTCCTTCCACCACAACGATGATCTGTTCTTCTCACAAGATTCTAGGGCAAATCGCTTTCTCTCATCTGCGCTGCCATGACCTGGCTCCGCAATCACAAGAAGGCAGACTATGAGACCTCTGTAGCCCACGCTGCCAAGGAGTTCAAGGATGAGCCTGACTGGATCATCAACCAGATGCTACGGAGAAAACGAGAGGAGCTGTTGAAGAAATGGGAAGAGAGAGAGGCTCGCTTAGCGCGGATTCGAGCTAAGGAGAAGATACTCGAGCAGAGAGGCGCTAAGCGAAGAAGGATCGATGATGGTCCCCAGAGGAGCAGGACTCAAGGGGCGGAAGCAGATGGTGATGATGATGATGATGAATGGCTGTTGGCCGACAGAGAGTCTACTGAAGGGGCTGGGGGAGATGACTCGACGCCTAGCTACAGCAAGGAAACAAAGAACCTGATGGACAAACTCGGTATGGGGAGCCTCCAAAAGGAAGCAGAGGACGACAATCTTGATGAAAATGAGATTAAGGTAGGGTACTATTACTTCCAACTGGGTTCTTTAGATGGCATATACACGCATGATACTTATATACGCTCATTTTCTAACTATACATTGCAGATCTATTATACATCAAGAACACATTCACAATTGACCCAATTCATCTCTGAGCTTCGACGACCAGAATTTCCCCCGTCTATTCCGGATTCCCTCTTAGACGATAAATCAACCGCCACTCCTGAAGGAATCAAGCACGTCCCACTATCCTCACGTCAGCGACTGTGTATCAACCCGACTGTGTCGCGTCTAGGGAGTCTCTCCGCCATCAATGACCGATGCGCCGAGTTGCAACAGCCAAAGTCCACGCACAGATGTCAATTCGTACCCAATGCAGACAACCTGGCCCAGACCCACGAGTT
Source organism: Eutypa lata (assembly GCA_022661535.1). Lineage (NCBI taxonomy): Eukaryota > Fungi > Ascomycota > Sordariomycetes > Xylariales > Diatrypaceae > Eutypa > Eutypa lata. Next base: position 1,861,246 of record JAKULF010000001.1, read on the forward strand.
TCGCGACAATGTGCTAGCCTCGGTCCCAGATATCGAAGATCTCTTCGACCTAGGGAAGAAGTTGCAAGTATGTCCGTACTACTCGTCGAGAACAGCCATCCCGGGCGCCGAGATCATCACGCTTCCGTATCCGCTGCTCCTGCAGAAGACTGCGAGGGATGCGCTGGGCATCAAGTTGGAAGGGAACGTGGTGATCATCGACGAGGCGCATAATATCATGGATGCGGTTTCCAATGTCTACGCTGCGGAGATCTCTCTGAGCGAGCTCAGGCGGGCTAGACAGATGCTGGGGGTGTATGTCAAGAAGTTCGGCAAGAAGCTGAAAGGTGAGAACAGAGTCATGGTAGCGCAGGTTGCGAGGGTCGTAGATGGTCTTAGCGAGTGGCTGGATGGTGCATTGAAGCTGAAGGTAAGGGGAATCCGGATGAGCTCATATTTCAGTCTCAGAGCGTCGAACTAACACAGATGATAGAACGAACAAGGAATCGTCGACCCCAACATTCTATTGAAGACGAAGGGTATAGATCAAATCAACCTATACACGCTCATCCAATATATACAAGAGTCAAAATTAGCATATAAAATCGAAGGATATGTCGCCCAAGCCGAGTCCCAACAAGACAACGTCAACAACAATAACAATAACAAACCAAGCCAAACCTACTCATCCACTCCAGTCCTCCACACACTCCTCTCATTCCTCGTCTCTCTCACCAACCTCAGCTCCGAGGGCCGTATCTTCTACCACAAGACATCACCATCATCAACAGCAGGCAACAACAACAACAAACCACCACCACCACCATCATCATCGTCACCAGACATAAAGCTCTCCTACCTCCTCCTATCCCCAACCCACGCCTTCTCCACCATCGCCTCGCGCGCGCGCGCCATCATCCTAGCAGGCGGCACCATGTCGCCCTTCGACGACTACACCGCGCATCTCTTCCCGTCGTTACCGAGCGAGAAAATCACGACCCTGAGCTGCGACCACGTGATTCCTCCGGAGAACCTGTGCGTTTGGACCTTGGCGTCGTTGACTCCCAAGGGTAACAACAACAACAACAACAACAACAGCAGTAACGGAACAGCAACAACAACAGACTTCGAGTTCAGCTTCCAGAAGCGCAGCGACAGAGCCATGATCCGCGACCTGGGCGTCGCTATCCTCAATATCTGCGCCGTGGTCCCCGATGGGGTTGTGGTTTTCTTTCCGAGTTATGGGTACCTTGATGAGGTGGTTGGGGTGTGGGGTGGTGGTGATAATAATAACAGTAATAGTAGCAATGACAAGACACCGATACAAGGACAAGGACAAGGGCAAGGACCAGCCGGCGCGACGACCATATGGCAGAAACTGCAGATGAGGAAAGCCGTATTCCGCGAGTCGAAGGGCGGCTCTAGCGATGAGGTGCTGGAGCTGTATAGCAGGGCGATTCTCGGTGGTGGCGGTGGTGATCTAGACGCAGTAGGGACGGGGACAAAGGCTAAAACCACAACGAACACGACAAAAACGACGAACGGTGCACTCCTCCTCAGCGTCGTGGGCGGCAAGATGAGCGAGGGCATCAACTTCAGCGACAGGCTAGGCCGCTGCGTCGTCATCGTCGGGCTACCGTATCCCAACATCAACTCGGCGGACTGGAAGGCGCGGATCGAGTACGTCGAGTCGACGACTGTTAAGCGGTTGTTAGAACCACCGCCACCACCACAAACACTGCAAGCCTCAAACGCCGCCAATCCCACCCCCAACGACAATGGATTACAAAGCGTAATGTCCGAAACAACACCGCCAACAAAAGGACAAGCCCAATCCCAAGCCAAGCTCGCATCCCGCGCCTTCTACGAAAACGCCTGCATGCGTGCCGTGAACCAGAGCATCGGGCGCGCGGTGCGCCACCGAGCCGACTACGCCGCCATTGTGCTGCTGGATCGCCGGTTCGCCGCCGATCGGGTCCGGGGGAAGCTGCCGGGTTGGATCCGCGCGGGACTTGTGGCTGATGGGGAGAAGGGGGGGCTTGGGGGGATGATGGGGAGGTTGAGTGGGTTTTTTAGGGGGAAGAAGGGGAAGGATTAATAAGGGGGGGATGAGCGATGGAAGATGAGAGATGAGAGTTGAGAGGTGCTGGAGGTGCAGGTAGAGGTAGTAAGGGGGTTTGAGATGATGTGATATGATATGATATGTTTGATAGGGGTGTTTATTTGTTGGTAGATTGTGTCTTTGGCAGTTACTTATTCGGTATTTGCATAGTGAGGATGAATAAGTACTTAGATGTAAGGGAACTTAAGTACACTAAGAAGGATTGGAATATTGCACTAAGTTCGTGTGAAGAAGGTCGAGTTAACCTGGCATCGCTTGTTCTCCTTGCTCACTTATATATCCGCCACGGCGGAGAGAGCACTTAGCGAAAGAGACAGGTTTCCCTTCCCCCTTTTCTTCTCTTTGCTATTGCTTGATGTAAATAGGGGGTTAAATATTACGAATCAATAGATAATACTTTACTCAAATCACTTATAAGAGACCAAACTACTTATCCAATCAACCATCATGCAATGCACTTATATTACCTACCTACATAGGTAATTTCATCTTGCGTTGAGTAGACTGCCGGAGCAGCACTGAGAATAATTTCTATCCTAACACAACACAACACCACAAGCAACGTCTCCCTCCCCTCCCCTTTTCCTATTCCCACAATCACACCACCCCCAACCAAACCCCAACACCACCACCATCCTCACCGTCCCCTCCTCGACTCCAACCCCCCCGAAGGCAACGCAGAACCCAAGAAATCCAACCGGGGAGCTCTAGCGATATACCACACCAGCACCGCCACCCAGGCCTCCTCGGGGATATACGGCACGAGCCTGCGCGTCACCCTCAGCCACCAGGTCTCCTGGGTCTCGAACCGCATCGCCAGGTTCGATACGGCGACGCACCAGTTGGCGCGGGGGCGCTGCTTGGCTTCGTACCGGTTGAAGGCATCTACTAGGTCTTCGCTCGAGGGTAGTAGTACTGGTAGATGTGCGTGGCTATTACTACTGGTGGTGGTGGTAAGTAGTGGGACCAGTTCGTTCGCGAGGTTGCATGCGCCGTCGACGGCTAGGTTTCCTCCTAGCCCGATGTTTATTGTGGCCTTTTCTTCGGGTATGTGCGTGCATGTTAGTTAGTTATTGTCTAAAAGTCGTATGTAGTATGAAAGAAAAACTCAGGGTTTAATCTGACCTTGTGGACGCTATCGCCGAGTAAGACGACCCGGCCTCTGTGATTCCACGGAGCATCCATGACGCCCTCCTCTAGCAGCGCCATAGAGGCGTTTATGGCAAACGTATAGTTTCCCCCTAGCCGGAGATGGCCGTACTTGGTAATGGTGGCTTCGCAGTCGGCATCCGTAAATCGAGGGGCGAGATTCGAGTTCGTTTCCTCCTCCCGCTTGACGAGAAGACACCAGAACACGCGGTCGCGGATACCCTGGACGCTGAAGCCTGAGACCCCGTCGTAGTATACATTGTGCATGTGCCCACTCTGCAGGAACGGTAATTTTAGGTTTTCTTGGAAATGGTTGTGTGAGGTTCCGACTAGGGTGTGGTATTGGGCAGTGAAACCTGTCCATGTCCGTTAAGTATCTGAAGGGGGAAAAAAGATAAGGACTAAGATAATGATGGCCACAATAGGACATACCTTTAGTCAAGCTCTCCGAAGCTCCCGGATGTTCCCCCTTAAGCGATTGTGCCATGAGCGCTCGGATCGTGCTGTTTACACCGTCCGCCCCTACTAGGACGCTCCCTTCTATAGATTCTCCGCCGTTGTCCGTCGTTACTCGGATGCCATGTTCGGCCTCTGAGAACGAAACGACGCCGGTCCGAAATCGTATCTTCGATTTGTCTTCGATGCTATTATATAGGGTCTCAATGTAGTCTTGGCGACGAACAAATACCATGTACCGGTTTAATCTGTTGAGATCATTTAGAAGCTGAAACGTTTATACATTCCCTTTTTTGTTTTTGTTTTTCATGTTTTCAAGTATTCAAGTATCCAACAACGAGATTGACAGACCTTCTGAGTAGGATATCCGGCATATTCGACCGCCAAAACATCCGTCCGTTCTGGTCAAAGTGCTCCCGTACCCTGACGTCCACAATTTTGTCTTGGAAAGGGTGGATGCCTAGCTGCTCGTGGATAATAGTGGTAGATGGAAGGATCGACATGGCAGCCCCGACATCAGGGGCGATATTTCGTTTCTCCAGGAGAATGTAGTCTACCCCAGCTTTCTCTAGGGTGAGAGCTAATGTCAAACCAGCCACGCCGCCCCCTGCGATGATCACTTTGCACGTCATTTTATTCTGCATGCTTTCTGATATTGTATGGTAAAATGAGTTTGTAGATTACATATACCTTTTCTAATAAGCAAGGCTGATACAACTACCTTAAGTATCTAGCCACTCCATCTCAGCGCCACCGTAGACTTGACCGGAGATACACGACCTCAAGACCACAACATGTCATAGTAATTACAGCCAGCCTCTTGACGTGTTGGTTGGTGGCGTACACAGATGAAAATCCTGCCTGCCAGCCTGTATATCACACCGTGAGAAACAATTGGCCGCTATTGATTATGCTAGGTAATGAATACCGATAGTTCGCTTTCAACGCCGCATTATCTCGACACAAGTGCATAAGCGATATCACTGCCTGTAAGATTTCGACAGATACCTCGTCATGAAAAGCGAATCAACGAAGCAGCCTTATATATCACCCAGGCACCGTGACTGCAGTAAGATCAGCCATTGGGGTAATCGTTTGGTTTGGGGTTACTCTTTCTTCAGCCATGTCTTCTTGTGGTATTACGAGCCACCAACAGCGTAAGACACGACTTGGTGGGACAGGGGGGAACCACACCAGCGGGCTCCTGCAGCCAATAATGACCTCGTCCGAGATAGGATCCTCTTGCCTCTATAAGCTCAAAATTGACATTGCACCAACAACAACATCTTCATGAAGACTATTGAAATAACCATCCATTTCGTAATTTCGCAAAATTTAGCCAATTTGGTTATTGCTCGGCTCCTGCAGATGTTCTGGCTCATGGGTACCACCATTTTTAGAAACTTCATAATTATACTTACTACCCACATCATTAACCCCCTTCTCCCCCCCTCTCCTTTATTCGGCCCGTGGTTATTAATGAGTCATTTAAATGATTTGACCACTAAACGAGGTCAGCCTCGGTGTTTCCTGCCGTGATTTTTCAGGAACGATGTTAGATGCAGAACTAAGAACGAGAGACCGGCTCCTCGACTGCACCGGCAAAGAAGTCGAATAAAACGTATGTATTGTAACTTAGGTAACATCCTAGAGATTAGTTAGGTTATGCCTTAGTTGAAGGTAAATCTTCTGTCAGACGTGCCTATCATATTTCCAAGCATAAGCCCCTTATATTCAAGCATAGTGTTTATAGAATAGTTTACAACTGTAGATATTAGGCCAACCTGAGGTTCACTATTCTATACCACCTCAGATACTAAATGCTTAACTCCCAGATATCCTCTAGATAAATTCAACCTTCACTTGACGTACATAATCCAAGCTGAAATCTAGCTGATATGTAATATTTCTGGCATTATTCACATGGTTAGGGACCAACGCTCCATGAAGGGGGGAAGACAAGTATAACCTTGAATGTGGATTAAACAGAGCAAGTGACTCCACACACCATATGTATCGATACGATCACACACATATATGCACGCGTCTACTTAAGCTAAAATTAAAACAATCCCTAACACATACGACCATAGGATCTGGAGAACACGGGATCCCGTCCGCTCTCCCCTAGTTAAGCCAGATACCGCCGGATTAGTAGTTGGGTCGGTGACGACCAGCGAATCCCTGGTGTTGTATGTTTTTGTTTTTTTGGGTTGCATTATATCTTCGTAATATTTTATCCTATGCCTCCTCCTCTTTTCTTCTTCTGTTTCTATTCTCTCAATCATTTCTATTAACTAGTCTTTATCCCATCGGAATTAGAAAGCCCTTGCTTTTAGTTTTCTGTTCTTAGCGTTATGCTTATGTCAATTCAACCCCCACCGTTGATTATGCTGGCATCTGTGGAATAGCAAAGAACAAGAAACTCTCCCGGCCGAGTCTTGTATTTATGACACTCGCGATTTTGCTATGATATCCGACATAGCATTAACATGTTTAATCAGCGTTCCCAGTAATGGTATATCGCAGCAGCAGCCGGGCTTATGTCCCTTTATTCTTCCGTTATTCAGTAGCATCAGCTCTCAGACCGCCGTAGCTCTAAATACAGATTTCCACTAAGATTCCGACCAATCAGAGGGCAGGTATAGGACTTGAACTACGGCCCCGCGTTTCCTAGAGTCATTTCGAACCCTAGATAGTAAATAAAATATCATTTAACGAAAGGGAATCTTAGTAAGGGCTAGCTAGGGCCGGTCGATAATTCTTGAGGATTAGATTGTGACCGAACATCAGTGGCTAGTTCATACACCCGGGATTCATCTCCATCACCATTGGACCCCTTTAACTTATTGAATTTCCACAAGATATACGCAAGGCCTGCAAAGTTCACTCCTGCCAGGCCTATCCCAACACCTATCCCGGCCTTTGCACTGGCTGGTAAGACCGACGGGGGAGTTGACAATTCGGCCAACTGATCGGAAGGTTCTAAGGTGAAAGTAGAAGCGGTGGTGCTGCTGCTCAAAACCCTGGGAGTGGCCGATGATGTGAATGCCTGGGAGGTAGCTGATGACGAAGACGTTTCTACAGCCGCAAAACGAAAAGAAGCTGAATTCCACGTAGCGGTGACGCGCGGATTAGATGGAAGTAATTCGAAACGACCAACGCCCGAGTCACAGCAGCCGGCTTCAGTGGCGCAACAATAGGACGTATCGCTGTCGGTAACATTCGAGCACGAGACCATATCAGCACCGCCAGAGGGTGCTTTTATGGAATTCCATCAGTAATCGACTCTTTCTCTCATCATCGGCCAGATGGGTTTTGTACCTACATAAGCAGTAGCGTGGGCAGCCTTCACCGAAACCTGGATCAGTACAGGAACCCCGAACTATCTTACCCTCTGTCCCTTGACACATGTTGTTGGAAAGACAGGCAATCCCTACAGTCCCTCCGTACTTCCCGCCGCCACAGCAAGCGCTTGACTCCGCATCCGGGTTGCAGGGAAAGTCGTCGACTGGGTCGCCGTTTGGAAAGTAGCATTGGGTAGCAGCGGTAGAGAGGTAGATCAGGAGTAAGAGCGACCTCCAGGGAAATAATACCGCCCCAGGCATCGTACCCCTGGATATTATCGAGAATGATAAATAGGTACTAGGAGAAAAAAAAAATGAAACCGAAAGCAGAAAGTGAAAAGACAACAAGAGCTGCTCCGTCACTACTTATACCTATCACATATACTAGGCCCGGTGCTAAGGCTACGAATGGAATTAGGAAGTAATCCTGGCCTGCAAGAGGCCTGAAGCCACTCATACGTGTAGTGTAACCCACTGTTTCATTATCAGACAAAAAGCCCCCAATTCTCTGATTTGAGTGCGACTAGACCAATACTGAAGTTATAATAGGCTTGAATCGATTTTATTCTTCCTTGCCTGGTGTCGTATGATACCTAGAATACAATAATAGGGCCACATCCATTCGGGCCACTCCGATGATCTTACCTACAACGATGTTTCTCTCACCTGGTAGATGACAAGAGAATATGCCCCCATACTCCGCCACCAGCCACCTACGCATGCGGCGCACCCACAGCCTTTCCTCGGCGCGGCTCCTGTTTCGCAAGCATTACCGGTTTTGTGTTTCTCTCTAGCTAAATAGCGTGAAAATCAGCCTGAGGGCTGGCTGAGGGACTACATATATCCACAACAGGTGTGGGGCGTAATGCCCCTATTCTAACAGTTACCGGTACAAGGTTGGTGGCGTCTACCTTACACATCACCACTAGCATCACGCCGGATGTCTAGGTGCTGGCCCAAGGACTGAAGCGATTCCCGTGCCGGTAGCGGCTACGCTCTAACTTTTACCACCAGCCCTCCGTTCCCCACCCCTCTAGGATTCACATCTCCTTGAAAATTTCCCCAAGGACATCATAGATCGCCACGTATTAACTTCCTCCATCGAAGCGTAGGCGCCTTAGAAGCACCCTTAAGCAACACTGGACACCGGGCTCAGCCTACGACACACGCACTTTCGGCCCCGGGCCGGTCTAATGGAAAGAGACCATTTTTCTAAAGGCGAAGAAAGTTTCGAGATACTCCAGTCTGCACTAAACATATTATTCGGGTTGTCAATGGGATTTTTAGAGAGGCCGTGGATATACATGGAAGGACCTTTGGTTGATCAGTAGATGTCAAGGTATTTTACGTTGTGTAATAACGCGGGAATGAATACATACTATAGGGATTGGGTGGCAGTAATAGGGGGTTGGACGCTATGGCCACCTCTTAGGCCATATAAGGGAATAGGGGTTGCCACCGTTTTTAGAATCTATCATTATAACCATCTATTACTATTGCGTACAATAATATAAATCCATTCTAGATAGATCATTGATAGGCTGCCCACCGGAAATAATATAAATAGGGGCCATCTCCCTTACATAGCAGCTAAGTAGCTAGCAAGAGTTGATATAACAACAACTATTGCTGACTGAAACTTACCCTTTATTACTTGTAAGATTTATCCTTTAGTCTTCAACTACCCGACCGCTTACCCTGCAGTGCTACCATATTTGGATCCTATACATTCTCTGAACCGTGTATTCCTTGCTGGTGGCTAGGTGCTATTTCCATCCCTATCTCGCTGGTCGCCTTAGGGTTACCGTCTGCTTTCTCGGGAGCACCGTGGTGTTTCGGCTGGCCGGTGGTTGAAGTGGTAGCCGCAACCCGTAGCTTCCATGTTCCCTTCCTCTGTCTTCTCTTCTTCAGGCGTAGGATCCGAGAGGGTGGGCTGTGAATCATTCGATACATTATCCTCCTCCTTAGAAGATTGGGGAGGTCCAACAAGGATGGGATGCTCCAGATTTGTGATATCCAAGCAACCTAGCAACTCATCCGCTTCGGTGGCAGGGATGCTGCCGTCGCATTTGGACCAGGCCCCCCGTCCGATTCCTTCGTGTGCTAGACGCTGTAACTGCAGGGTCGCGTTGCTTGTCCATTCCAAGTGAGCGTAGTGATTGTATCCTTTTCTGTTCTTGTGAAAGAAGCCCGATACCGGCTCTAAGAGATAGGACGCTATTGTGATAAGGAGGCCGACAATGAGCGTGAAACAGAGGCCGAAGACGCTGAGCGACGCATAGTCTGAACTTCGAATTTTCTGCGACGGGCAACCTAATGTCAGAGTATGTATGTAAATTTCTTGGGAAGGCTTTGCCGAAGTCCGTGCAGGTTCAAGTCAATGGAAGGTCTACATACCTGGTTGCTGCATAGTTTCTGCATATCTGGAGTCGTAAAATTCATATGATACTCCATAACGGCGGGGTCTGACGGGCCAGAAGCAGTCTCTATCATGCGTATCTGCGCCATGGCCAGTGTTATATTGAACCAATTGCTCACATCGGCATGCCACTGCTTTGAAGCCAGGGGCCCCTGCACACCACTCAGCATATTTTGTTGAGAACGCAGACTTGTAGGTCCTAAGTAAGCCAAGACCCCGACGATATCCCCTGAGTCGTAAAAGAACTGATCAACAGTATAGAGGAAACGTTCCGCGGTCGGCGTCCCTCCGGTATTATTTTTAACCTCGTCGTAACTGGATTCGAAACGAGATGCAGCGCCAGCTATTGCATCACGCAAGCTGGCCAGCGGCCCGCAACTGCCTCTTCCTTGGAGTGCGGGATTGCAGAACTGGTATTGCTGGATACAACCTAATGGAGAGGCTGGTTCGCTAGAGTGATATACTCGTCGCATGCCATCGGGGCTTCCAAGAAGGAAGGTAATGTTAGATGCAGTTACCGCTCGTCCATACCAATCATCAGCTGGGGGCTCAAGATATAAAACCCCGTTTCCTGATAAAAACAATAGGAGGATCTCTGCATCGGTCCTACGAAGAGGCTCGATCGGTATAAATGTCGATGGTTTTTCGTACGGCATTCCATCCTTTACCGCGCTGTGCAACACACTATGCAACGAATTAGAGAATAATTCGATGTTAGAATAAGGATAACCTGCGATAGCATCCTTCTTGGACCCCTAATTCGAAGGGGAAAGCCAAAACTTACTCTAAGCCATAGTTCAGATAATTTTTCCTGTATTTACTACTTGACGCATATTGGGCCTCGATACTTTCTGCTTCATATGCGTAGTTGAAGCCCTCAGACGTGTGGCCATAATGGTACCGCGTGGTATTCTGAGTCGACGGGCCTCCCTTACTTGTAAAACCGGTCGTAACTAGCGGTGCACAATGGAGTACCTGCTTCCATAATATCCTTTGATGGACGGGGGTGTTCAAACCAAGATGGTCATGGCTGTCTATGTAACCAGTATCCAGGCGAAGATTTCCCCACCTATTTCGACACATTCCATCTTCAAAGGGGCAAGTCGCGTTTATGTCCATGTTACTTGGAAGTCGCTGGGTTACAAAACGGCCGCAGTCGAACAACCCTGCACTGTTGTCAGAGTAACACTGCTGGGCGTAGTTAGCAGCGTTGCTGATCCTCTCGGCGGAGGAAGGCAAAACAGTTAAAGAGGGGTTGAAAGTATTCGAGCAGTAAATATATCCGCAGTTGGCAGTCTTGATAAGTACTTCGTTATTAATGGCGGTAGAGATACGCGAAGAAAAACCACCGGCCACAGTAAAGATACCGATACAGAATGCGGCAGCCGCAACTGCAGGCAATGGCCGGAGGCCTTTTTTGTCTCTGCGGCCTCTCCACAATAGCTGTAGCAGTAAGGAGAGACCATGCTCCGGTGATGAGGCATTGCGGAGAATTGCTTGGCGTTGGTGGTACACGACGTCTTGTAGATCGGAAGTCGAGTAGGCCCGGTGGCAGCAGAAGCAAAGAATCCTCCAGAAACGTGTGGCCACGAAGGCGATAAGAAAAGCTATGAAGGCAATTAAAAGATTGGCGTCGCCCCTTTTCAGTGTTAAAGTAGCTCCCATGATTTGTCCGCGAGACCAGTTAGTCCAAACTCCAAGCTGAACGGGGTATTTGTCGGCTGAGTCTGTGTCTGTACCGGGTCCGACCGAAGTGCCCATGATGACATCTGAATACTATGAACGTGGAGTAATGAAGACTGGTGTATGTTTCATATTTAGGAGCGAAGGAGAAAGCCCATGGAAGGCGACGAAAGTAATCCTTTTAAGTGCAATTCTTCGCCGCGGGCTGGGCATTTGGATACACAAGATCGCCTCGTAAGATCTACCAATTACCACAGCCAATTTCCACTAAAATTATAATCTTTCTAGCTACATGGCTATAGCTGAAACATATTTGGCCTTCCTCACTCTGCCTTGTAATTAATAGATGCGTTCGAGACTGGTAGGCGAAGCATTGCATACAGCTAGTCGAAGACAACGCGGTGTTACCCATTGTGTAACCTATTTCTACAACCGTCGACCTCAACCTGCTTACTGTTATAGTGATACACATTTTACCGCGCCGCAGCTTCTGTGTGACGTATACTGATGCGCAGCTTTGGGACATATTGAGAGGTTGAAATACGCGATTTCGTGCCCAAATATTACATGGGGGCGCATTTCACAAAGCTGACACTTGTTGGTAAGCGGTTCCTGGCATCTAACCCGAAAGTCAATGGGGGAGAGCAAATGTGCCGTGGCGTTCCAAGGGGAGGGTTATTCCCGAACGAGCCATATACGAACTGGCCACGCCGAAATTATATCTCGATATTGGGTAACTTTAACTAGAGATACCATACAAACCACATTATCGTTCTTCCGTAAGAAGCAATATTCTTTTTGTTTTATTATTAAGGCTTTAGGGCGTAGTATTATGCAAGGTGTTCATCGGCGTACAGTTTAACGGTGTGCGCCACATACCGTGGCAATAGCTCTATTTATGTACCACCCCCAAAACCCATAGTTTGGAATTCATGACATGCGCAATCCCACTGTGATCCCCAGGATGAACTAAATATGTGATCAATACGTTCCATCAGCATGCTGAGCTGATAGTGTATTAGTCCAATCTATACACTTACAGCAGCAGCACCATGTGCTTGAAATACGTAAAGTTTAGTCACAACGTTACAGATGAAGAAGTTCAGAAATCGCGTCCATTATGCCCTGGTGACGCAACACGTCCTTTTAGAGGTAGCCCCTTGCCTATCCCATATTCGTGAAGTATCTAGACATAATGAAAGATTAACCAAAGGAGCTCAATCAGCTAGGGCCCTAAACACTGGCAATCATTAAAAAGACAGGTGCTTTAAGAAAAGCGGCACCCCTTTTCACCCCAACATATCTACGTAGCCCAGCCCAACTCCACCCTCCATCTTCCCAGCAGCAACCCGACTCGTGGCTGCAAACCCGACTTCTTCTTCACTCGCAAGTGCAGCACGGAGGATAAGGATCAATAGCTCCCTCGTTAGGGTAATCCTTGATGGTATCCCCGTCACAGTAGTAGTATTGTCGAAAGACTGACTCGTCTGTGCAGCAGCAGAGCATCTTGGCAGAGACTAGACCGAGGGTTGCGAAGAGAGCGGCGATTGAGAACTAGAATGGGTGAATGGGGTATTGCGTTAGTGTTTTGTTCACTTGCTTGTATGACTGGATGGCTGGCTGGAGTTGAAGGTGTTGTTGGTGTTGGTGTGGTGAGATGGGTCGAACGGTTACCTTCATGATGTTCTGGCGTGGTGGAATTTGTCAATAGCTTTCACCGAGGTTGGAACGTTGTCTGTGTATTCGTTCTCTTTTGGATTGAAGCCAATGTGATTTATAGCGAATAGCCGGTGAAGCCAAATATGATGGGTTGGATATTACTTGATTATTTAGGTAGGTGTTGGTTGGAGAAATTGAACTGGCAGCGGGGGGATGTAGAAAATTCTTCACACGACTACAGTCACTCCTTCCTATCCAGCTACCTCACATTACGGCCGTAACCTTGTCTTACATATTGGCTCTTTATTACTGTATCAGGATGAATAGCTTGTATCCTCGGATGTCGTTCCATCATACCGGAATAAGAACGAGTCATTTCTTTTGAGAAGAGCGGCTACCTTCACCGTATTCGCCTGTGAGGATAGTGCCACCCTTAAGTGTTATTGATATCGAAAAGTTTGAATTTGTACCACGTTGGTAATCATGAACAACATTTACCTAGGTTCTAATCTCGACTTCGCAACTATGTAATAAGAAGCACACTGTGTGGAAGACCAAGTAAATATCTGTATAGTTATGAACTGTCGAGAGGGATGCCAAGTTAGCTTGGACTTGTATACTTATAGCAGCCCTTTTAGGCCTCTTCAATTTGATGCATTCGTGATTGGTAACGGTGAGCCCACAGGATATACCATTACCGCTAGTTACATCATTTCAAATGTCATATTTCTTAACTTTACCTCTTCTCTTCATCATACGGATCGGGATGATCGTTATGGTCGTTTCCCCTTCTGACTCATCATACAAGCCCCCGTTGCCCATCATACCCGTTAGTGCCTATGCGTGGAGCTTTGCGATATGAATCTTCGTCCAAATGTTGGTGCTACGCTACGCCGGTCTCAGCAGCGACGCTATCGGAGATGACATCTTCATAAGAACCATCACGCAATCCTGAATATGCGTGCATGATGGTAATGTAGCGCTTTTCGATGACGAAGAGCGCATCCAGACCCCTCATCCCTCCCTTTTCCTTCCCGTGGCGCCGACTTGGGTAGCGGGCTGACTGGCCTCCTTGCTCATAAGCGCCCGCGACTGGTTTCGTTCCGGTCCGCCCAGTTACCTCATATGCTGCCCCAGCGTTCGGCGCCAGGAAGGGGGGTCCGCCCCGCCGCCTCCGCCTCGAACTCCGCATGCCTTGACTACCACCTTATCCTCGTTAGGGGAGCTCATGTATCGTAGCGTAGGTGGTAACTAGTCGCGAAGTTAGTCATTGCCCCCTACCCCCCATGTTGAAAATCCAGGTTAATCGTTGTGATAAATAGAACAACCCATCTGCTGTCTCTAAAGTCGGTTGGAGTAAATCATAACTTCCCCTACCTCATTACCTACGGCATCTGGTTCCAGCGGCACAGGAGAATTAATTAGCTGACTGGCTGACACGCTACGTACATATACACCCTCACTACATTGAACATTATCCTCTTCATTCATTCTTTCGGTTTTGGTGCTATGGGAAGCTACATCTTACTTCTGAACGTAACCATAACTAAGCACACCACGCCACGCACTCACTCATTCACTCGACCCACAGGTTAGCTAACCACCGACATATTATCCATGAAAGAAGCACCCACCGGCCCTAGAGCATTTAGGTAACGTTACTTAAACGTACTTCAAACCAGCCGCGGAACAAAAGGCACCTACTCTTTGTACGATGCCATGCCATGCCAACCCGTCCTTCATTCCATTACATGGATACAGACAGGCGACGACAGGTAGATGCAGAGTTGGCATCGTTTTAGAGGTCATGTAACTATGGCCACTCCTCATTATTAGCGTGCTCAAATGAGGTGGCGAGCGCTGCTCGAGCATAGTTTGCGGTGAATTCCCAACTCGTAAGTAAGTACCTCACTAACTTAAGTACTCTACCTAGGTAGTATGCAATAGCAGCAGCTGGGAAAAGGACAAGCTCGGGAATGGGAACCATACATGCGATCATTTAGAGTTTCTTTTTTTCGTTCGAACACTTCCCGACTCCCCCCCTCCCCAATCTTTCTCTGTCTCTCTTTATCTGCCTGTTTCTTTCTCTCTTGATGGGGTAAAGCAGGGAGCAGGGAGGTCCTATATATGCTCCCAATCGCTCCGACCCGACTCGTCCCGTTCCGTTCCGTGCATACCTCATCACTGGAGACCGGACCGGACCGGACCGGACCGGGTTTTGGGGTAGTTCTGTCAAGACTAATACCTGATAATATGCAGTGTGGTTCCCTCCGAAAAAGTAGTCTGTAGGTAAAGCGATGTTGTATTTTCTAAGTTTCCCTGGCTGGTCCGGGACCAGCTGGGACCAGCTAAATACGTAATACTACGATCGCGCCCACCACTCGGCGATTCACTTCAAATATCAACGACCGCCGAGCGGTCGTTGATTTATATCATCAGCTATATCATCAGCCCACAATATCATCAATCAATCCCGAGCCATCCCGTACATCCTAATGAATGAACTAGCCGCCCGAATCCCAAGCCCATTATCACGTAGTTATACCGCCGCCGACCCCTATCATCTATCACATATTGTCCCCTGGGCGCGAATAGCGGCACGTACGCCGGGATGGCACCGACTTCGAACTCGGCCCCTAATGGAGAGCAGGCGGAAAACCTGCCCTTCTCATACCTGCCACGGAAACACACTAGTCATCGTGGGCGACTTGTCTTTTCTGGGGACGTCAAATGGTCGATGGCCAACCAAGGGCGCTGTAGGCCAGCTGGTGATTAGGTATATAACTACCTAGGTACCCAGATGCACAGAAGATGCACAGACAGACAGGTAAGCGTCATTGCCATCTCCCTCCCATCTTCTGTTTGTTGGTTGGTTAGTGTTTAGGCCAACAACAAACCCGCTCATGTTAGATCGAGTTCGGTATTGTTGGATTGGGGTAGGGTAGGATGGGGGTCAATGGCACACACAAAAGAACACATAACCACATGCCTACTTACTTGTATACCTAATTTGTACTCAAATGCCGATACTGCTTACTACTTACTTACTTACTTGCTCACTCACCCACTTGCTACACGGACGAATACTAACTCTAGGTTCTGCATATCGATCGCCTTCTTAAATGCGCGGTATGTCAGAGCCATTCCACGCCAGCCAGTAACACAATCAACTGACTGACTGGTTCACCACATATAGCTAGCCTTATAAATCACTACCGTATGTATGCACCTTAATTCTGAATTACCTAAGCGTACGCACGTAGCGCACACATAGTTGGTGTGGATTGTTGGTTGGCTAACTGACACAAAGGCTTAATGCCCCCCCATTCCCCCCTTAATATCCGAAAGATAAAAGAAACACATTCAAAAACGACCAGACAAACGCCGAATGCCATGGTAGTCAAATCTGTTTGCTCGTTTCATTCCTCTGCTCTCTCTCTCTCCCCCCCTCTTTCACTTTCACCCACTCACTCACCCACCCACTCAACTTGAACCACTCATCCATGAAGTTCATAAAGCTATGTATGTATATGTGTACACTACAACGGAACGATATGATGATAACGTACTGAACTCAACACAACAGCAGTGGGAAAACCTAACAACAGATATATATATTTTTACCATCCTGTAACTAGAGCCGAAAGACAGTATATATGCCTGGGAAAAGACAGACAGGGAAGGGGAGTCAGAGAGTAGGTAGGAAGAGAAGAAAGAACAAGTTACCCCTTTTCCCCTGTGTGCCTGTATATCAAATATGCCGCAGCCTGCCACAACAAGAAAGATAAAAGAAATTAAAAAAAAATCTCTTTTCCCCCGTGTATTCCAATTCCGCCTGCCGTCCTGTATTGGTATATATATGAACGTATATAAATGCATAGGTAAGTACCCAGATAAGATGTACCCGTATAAGCCGATGGTTAAGAAAGCATATGGAGAATACTTATATATGTAGGTAGGAATCCTTCCCAGTCCTAGCTGCTGCTGCTGATGGGGTTGCGTATGGGGAATGGGCAAGAAGACATCATAGGTTAAGTGAGTAGTAAGTAGGTAAGTAAAGGCAGAAAAAAGTGACAAATTACTAGCCGAACATGATGATTGATTGATGATGAACGTCCTTCTCGAAAAACAAAAGCCCAACCAAGCAACCAACCAACCATCCATCCAACAAACCAACAGTCGCTCCCGGACGAAGGTAGTTGGAAAATAAACAAGAACAATATAAGATGTGTGTGTGTGTTTGCGTGTGGGAAAATAGATCATCTTTTTTTTTTCGCCTGCCAGTCCAGCCAACTAACTCCCCATTATCCATGATATTTATCCGGTTCCATTTGCTTGCTCACTGTGCCTACATACTTAAGTACTTAGGTAATATCCATGCCATGCCATGCTATTGATCACTCCCTGTCAAGTGTCGCGCTATTTTCTTCCTCGAGGTTGTATATTTAGACCAATTTGGTAGGGTGATGGTGAGGGTGAGTCTCTCAACGAACGAACAGGGTGACAAGTAAGTTTCCTGTGCGCTGCATGGGATACTCTATCCTGCTTCTCGTATCTCGAATCATAGCTGTGATTGTCGTAGTAGTGGTGCTGTTGTTAAGTCTTTACTGATCGATCGAGTCGATGAGGTGAAACACTTTGTTGATGCCAGGGGAACGCGAGACATAGCCATTGTATCTTACAAGATACATACATTCCGCCAGAGTACTCAAGGTCTAGCGTTCTGGAAGTCGAGTTGGAACGTGTCTCGTATCGCCTCATCACGTCGCACGGTATCATTATCATCCCCAGTCAGTCGTCGTCCCCAGTCAGTCGTCGTCCCCAGTCAGTCGTCGTCCCCTGGTCATACAATCATGATCATGAACTTCGTCAAATTCATCGACCACCCACACCATCTACGACTCTTGCTGCGGCACCTGCCCCGTCATCTTTTTTACTACTCGTAGAGGCGGCGATGTTGGCGTAGCTCGAACCCCAGACGCCGAGCCCAGACGATCGCTTCTTAGCCCTTATCGTACTATCCCGCTCGCCATCCTCGTCCATGCTAAACACAAACTCGCCATCTTCTTCTCCGATCGGTGTCGTATAGCGCGCGCTTGAGCTGATGGAGCTGCTGCTCACGTGACGCTCAGCCCCCCCTCGACCGTTTGACGGTCTCGAGGTATGAGGGTGAGGCCGCAGCCTTGGCGATTCTCCTTCACCTCCGTCGATGCGCGTGCGCTGAAGTTGCTGTGACAGGGTGCTTAGACCCTCGATGTTGTCGGATCGATCAACATTCCTCGCTCTGCTAATTATATCGCCGCTGAGACTCGAATTCCGTAAAGGGCTTCCAACATGTCCAAATACCCCGGCACTGGCCGCTGCAGCGTGTTTCCTAGACTCGTGCTCTTCGTATTGGCGCTGGAAGAGGGGACCCCAGCGGCTCGGGCTACCTGCAAGCGGGCTGCCGAACTTGGAAGTTGTCTCAGCATTAGGGGTAGCAGAACCACTTGCCCCGATGACGCCTGGAGAGGCGCCATTGCCTCTATGACCATTGACTTCGTCGTCTGCCGCTCGCGAACCACGCCGGGCCTTCTCTGCCGGTGTCAACAGGTCCTTCAAGTTATCAGGCAAATAATCTTCTTCCAAGAAGGGGAACTCGGTGTCCCAATCGCGATCGATCCCACCAGTGATAGCTCGGGGTGCACTACTGCTTAGCATCTTAGGCTTCGCATATCGGCTGGAATGCATCTGGCGCTTGCCGAAGTACTCGTCAGGTGGTTGCGTCGGTGGGGACGAGGCGTTTACGGCAGTAGCCAGATGTTCGTTGCTACCAAAAGCAGAATGGTGTAGGAGCTTGAGAGCTTCTGAGGTGCGCGCATCTTTCGCCGCGCCTAGAGAAGGGGAAGGTGACTCGAGACCGAATTGCGAAGGAACCGAAGATGGCCAAGGGCCTGCGGGATATCGAGCAGCGTTAGATATACCATTGGAATCGAAGGAAGCTGGTAAAGGCGCATCGAGGATAGATAGACCCTTGGTAGCAGCCACGGGGGATAATCCAAGCCCAAGTCGCGAAGGGTCTTCCTCTCTCGGAGACCCATATTGTGAGCTCGTATGCGAGTATGTTGTATCTATCGTCGGTAAACCGTTTTCGAGACTCGGTTGGTGATCAAGGGTATGGAATGTGTCGCTAGGAGACATGGCATAACCATAGTGGTTACTTCCATAGTTTCCATTCCCACTGTCGGCGCGCATGAAGGAATTGGTCAAGGCACTATTATTAGAGGTGTTGTAAGCGGCGGGAGGATTCACCCGGTTTCCCAGGTGTAGCGGTTGACCGATGGTGATGCCATTCTTGCCATAATTAATTCGTCTACCGTCAGCGAGCACGTGAATGTTTGCGCATTTCGGGCCGAATTTGCAATTGCCCTGTAGGATTGTGCCACCAATGTTAGCTTTTGACCTTCCTAGGTGAGATGAGGCTTGTACGATATCCACGTTTGCAAACGGAATGGATGGAATGGGAAATGTTCATGTAACGCTGGTATATGCGGCACAGCAGGAATGGAGTAGGAGAAACACGAGGTTTATTCGGTCTGTCCCACGTAGATCCGGGTGAAAATAGAACAAGCAAACAAACATATGCATATTTATGTTTGTATCCTCATTTCCATACGTACCTTAGCAAAATATTTGCATATCGTCTCGGCTGCCGTGCCGAGATCGTGGCTAAAGGGACAGGCGGCTCCTGCTTGACAAGCTCCCTGTCGAAAGAATTTACATGGAACATGTGATGTATCTGAAGTTGAGGGACAAGTCATGTTAGTGAATTCTGCTGGCTGTTGTAGATGAACGTAAATGTATGTATGTATGTGTGTGTGAATGTAGAATGGTAAGCAAATTGAGGGGCTTTAAACCCGACATTATATTGCAAAACAAAATTGAATGTGATCAAATCAATGCAGACAGACTAAATTAATCCAATCCGTAGCTTGCATAATAGCTCAAATTCATTCGAGTCCAAGCAAACATGAGAAGTTTGTTGAGGAGGGGGGAAAAGACTGGACATCAAGAGAAGGACTAGACAGAAATAAAAATTTAACTCACTTGGTGGACTCCTGGCACCATCAAATCGAGGTTGCGCCTGGGAGGTAGAAGAAGTAATAGAACTCATTGCGTTGGGATTGGGAGGAATATTAAGACTCCCAGATCTGACGTGTCGAAATTCTGATGACATGGTGCCCGCCGATTTCGAATAGCGAATCCTATTCAAGCTGCTGCTCTTCAAATGATGATGCTGATGCTGATGGGGATGGGGATGGGGATGGTGGCTGGTGCTGGTACTGAGACTCGTACTGGTGCTGTTGTTGCTGCTGCTGCCTCTCGAAGGCGCAGCGACAACGGCAGCGGTAGTAGCGTTAGAATGTTGTAGTAATTGAAGTTGTAATTGTTGCTTTTCTTGGTCGGTTACGATCAATCGAGGTGGGTGGAAAAGGTGAAAATGCTGTTGCTGCTGCGGCTGCTGTGGATGTGAATGCGAATGCGGATGATGAGGAGGAGGGGCCGCCGATCTCGTGCTTGTAGTAGAAGAGGTAGTGGATGTAGCGGCAGTGGCTGTACTCGTAGTGGTCGACATTTAGGGTAGGTAATGTAGGTACCTAATGTACTTGAACAGTACCTTAGGTGTAACGCGGTGGGATAGGTGAATCGAAGTTTAAGTGGTGCCCTGACTGCCCCGAATGCCCTGATTGCCCTGAATGGAGGGGAAAAGAGCTTGAGCGAGGGTATGTATGTATGTAGTAAGGAAGTATGTATGTAATAAGCATTGGCAACCCCACTAAACGTAACCGTAATCCAGTCTAACGTCCCCTGCTTTTTGAACGCTTCCGACTTATCGCCGTGACCGAGTGGGTATTAAAACCGCCTATCGTGCCTATCAGGCTATTAAAACCCCCCCGTTCTGCCCGTTTGATCCTGCGATAGTATTGTATACCTACAAGGATATGTAAGTAGCGCATTTACGGGGCACAGTATTAGGGTGAGGTCAAGTGGTGGGAGTGGCAGAGTGGGTATGTATGTTGGATGTATGTATGGATGTATGTATGTAGGCATGTATGTAGAGTGGTAGAGTGGGCATGAGATGAAATGGTTAGGTGAGTTAAGTAAGTATCTTCATCCGTACCTGAAAACAAAGAGCGTCTTGTGTCCCGTATCATATGTAACTTTCTCCAACCAAATGACCAGATGAGCTCCAAGTTGAACGTGATGAAGCGTGTGATGAAATGCGAATTCTAATTATGTCGATATGTGACCGATGTCAGCATTCGTTGAACGTCAATCAATTCAGTTCTTCCCCTATTGCTGTTTGACAACGAGTTGATCTGTGTTACCAAGAAAGGCCATTAGGATCCGTACAGGTGTTGCATATGTAGGTATGTATGTAGGTATGTATATATGTCTGTAAGCTCCTCCTCCCCAGGCAAGGTCCCTCCTTTTCTTGGCTTTGTTTGGTGGGGGAGGGGAAAGCGTGTAAGTCAAGTAGCTAATGAGCGACGACGATTCGAATGATTGATTGCCGAGAACCCACAGCCGGTTTCCACACGGCTATCGTTGGAAAAGCGGCGGGAAGATCTCGACAGAGACCGAGTCAATCGGAATTGAAAGACAAAACCTGCTTGCTTGCAGCTATCGAATAGGATGAGGGGAAGGTATGTATGCGGTTGAAAGTCCGCCGATGTGTTGATTGGACTGAGAGAGAATCCCCTTGGAATGGGAACCTATGAGCGAGAACTACCAAAGCAGCTGCAAAGATATGGCGGGGGATAGGAAGCTAGACCAAAGAAGGTAGAGAGGGTCTGCTAGGTATATATATATTCATAGGTCAGACCCCCTGTATGAAGCCAAGGTCCTTGAGAGTATGAGTAATACGGTAACTATGCATGTGAGTGCGTACGAGGTTGGTATATAGGTGTGAGCAAATGTGTACGTATATAAGTGCACGTTCTCTTCGCCCAGGTAATGACGACGATGCCGCCCAGTTTTCAGGCCTCCAGTGTCAGTTAATAGAATAGATGAATCAACAAGGGCCGCTTTCAATCAGGAACCTTGGGAGTTAGGTAATTCTGTTTTGGATCGTCTCCTGCTGCGTCCGGACTAGGCAGTTGGTTAATCAGGCGAGACACTGTCAAGACTTGCGGGCGCTACAGTTGTTATGAGTGTTGAAGAAGCGAGCCAAAAAAAAAAAGCTCTGAGACAAAATTCAACCTGAAGAATGCCCTGCAGGAACCAAGGTGACCAGAACCAGATTCTAAGGAAACAAGGAAAAGAGGCGATCGAGAACTGCAATAACCACTTACATAATCAAGCAGCTGCCCAGTTATTTATGTCACTTAGAGACAGTCTGGGGTATCGTCGTATTGGAGGCAGGGAACGATGGTTTGTTTGCCAGTGGTTGCCTATAGAGGAATCGATGACTCTTACTGACCTCGCGGATAGGTTCCGGTAGGACTTTTATTGCAATGTGCCTCAGGAGAAATGATTCATTAAAGTTGTTGTTATTGATCCGATCAGAAGTCGACGGTAGCTTAAGCGAGAAGGAGGGGAGTTTTGCCCGAGCAAAGTGTAGAAACAGGTAAAGGAACATTAACAGTCAACTTTCGGTCGGGATACGTCCACTTATTAACAGATAGGCATCCTTTCCTTAGACCACCCGAGGAACTATAATAAAGATGACAAATAATAGTAAGTTGACAGGTGGAAAGTAAAGTCCGTGTTAACGAGAGCGAGTGAGCGAGCTTCGGCCCCTTCGGCTGATGGCTAATGTTTCTGGAAATACTGCGGACGGGTACCTCTGCCTTAGTGATGAGAACCGTAAGTGAGTGTGGTAATATTGAGATCCCTTAACTAGAAACCGGAGGGAGGTAAGACTCCTTCAAAGTTTCCAAAGTCGTTTAGGTTTATATGTATGAAGATAGGGTACATACGCAGGCAGTGTATCGCCTAGAGGTACAAAGTAGGTAATTAAACCTGAGTAAGGGTGTCAGGATATCAGGATGTAAGAGATGTGGGGTCCACACGTGGGGGTTCAGGTATTCTTGAAGTTCCCGCCGGTCAATACTCGATGTAACCCAGGAGAGATGTGTACGAAGCGAAGTATGTAGGTTTTGTATGTATGCATATAGGTAGGACAAGGTAGTATATTCATGTAGGTTAGGTCACTTCGTATGTATGTAGGTAGGTAGGTAGGTAGGTAAACTGGTCGGTATGAAGGTAAGTTATTCAATGTTCCAATGTCGTACAAATGTAGCACCCTATAAGTTCTTCTGTTACGTTTCTCAACGTGATGTGATGTAACAATGCTTAAGTTGACTGGAATACAAGCACGTTTTGTTTGTCTTATTCATCCGAGTCTCCCCCGTTAGTTAGTAGGTAAACCAAGTCAGTAGGTACTCGTTGATTTTCTGTTGTGTCATCCCTAGGCTGAGACATATATATGTAGGTATGCAACTACCTACTTCGTGGGAGGAGACGTCGGAGACTGAAACGGTCCAAACGCTGGGGAAAGGCCTTGGCGTGATTCTGATGTTAGGTTTCGAATCCAATGCTGACGATACCATGTATATCAATGGTGACACTAGAATTTGTTCCGAGGTAGGAGAACCGGATTTGCTGACTTGTTTTATTTCTTGTAAACGTGTCTCCCGGGATCATTCATTAACAGCGACGAGTTATCACAGCAAACTCGGGCTTTCATTGATTCGAGGTCTAACAACAGTGGGTATGATATGTATTGGTCCCTGGACCTTGACAAATCGGACGTTTTGGGGGCTGGGTTAGGTGAGAGGGAGTAACACAGGGAACCTAGTACTGGCGACCCGAAGGATGATTGTCATTCGGGGACCTAGTTTTAAGGCGTCCAATAAATCATGCGTTTACCAGTTTGACTAACTATCAAAGACGGCGTCAGCCAACAAGAAGTCTTTATGGGCTATAATTATCTGGGATGTTCAAATCCAAGTAATTGGTTTAACTGCGCAAGGGATTAAACCCGAATGTGTTGATATAGGAATTTGGAGTTTTGATAGGTCCGTTGCGGGATCGCGGGGGAGACCAAAGATAATGACTTATAGGTATGTAGACAAGTACTTACACCCGAACTGTGATACGCTTAAAGTAGATGATCGTCTGCTCAATGGACAGTTAGTAGGAGATTCAAACTACCTGCATAGATGGAGAGCTTTAGTTGATTGTTTGACCGCTCAATTAGGGCTTTAAACAGAATCCCTTGCATCCGCTATTCTTCTTATCCAAAGTCATAACTACCTAGGTAACTAGAGGTTATAGCAGGTCATCCTACCTGTGAAGAGGAGGTTGTGCTCCGTGACATCAGACGGCTCTAGCTAGGCCGAGTGGGATGAAATTATGGGGACTTGAGAAGTTAAGTGAGAAGAAACGCTTACACGCGGCGGAAAAGGCGGAGCCGAATCCTACGTCGTCGAGTAGAATGACGATGTTAGAATACGAAATCAAATATCGATCTGACGTGTGAGGGGACGGTTGTGGTCAGACAAGACGAGTAAGGGAGGTAATTCTTGTGTATGAGGACGACAGTTCGCTAGACGAAGGAGTTCAATACCTTTCGTGCTACGCCTATGGCCACCGACAACGGGGGCAGCTGAAAGATACGGATTGGAAGCTATGAATGGAACTTATGCAGCTGTCTCGATCTGGCAATGTAAGCTCCTCGCCCAAAGGAGCAGCCGAATGAAGTGAAGTGAGATTATGACCCGTTACTGTCGTCGACCGGTCTTTTCAAAAGTGTCATGGGGTACAAATGCCAGGAATAAGGTGGTCAGCACTAAATCCCAGAGATCAGGAAACTTCTGAGCTTTAAAGGGAACGAAAGAGACGCTAGGGTTGGTGGCGGATATCAATGTGAGTATTTTACCTAAGCTGGTCGTCTTTTCGGGATTTGAAACTTAGAGGTAACGTAGGTAGTATGGCCCATCTACAGAAAGAAACAGAGGCCGAGATGCACAGGGCCGCTGCATGACACTGGCATCGGAGATGACGATACACTGAGATGATGCACTCAAATAGACCACGGGACCTTGAATCACGAAAACCGTCTTTGCCTCTCTTCTCCACGTCTCGGACATATGTTCTACTTAAGTTGCGGGTGATCGGCGGAGATCAGTTCGACTTCGAGCATCTCGTACATCGAACTATCTAGTGGGCCATATAAAGAAACGTACGAAGGAAGCAAGCAAGTGGCAAACACCTTTTTTCAATCCATAGCTAGTGAGACAGCCTAGACTAGAGAGTAAAGGAGAATAACGTTAGCTGCTGGTTGGCTCATCACAATGAATGTGTGTGTGGATGTGTATCTGGGCATATGTATCTGTGCAGATAATCCTCAAATCCATATGTATGTAAGTATCCAGCCATCTTCTTTTACTTAAGCTGAAAGGCGATAGATATCCACTCTCGGAGGCAAGTTTCTCTGATTAGTTGACTGGAAAACCATGGCGACCTGTCGAGTGAGTTCCCGACGCAGCTCTTGGTCTTGGCAGCTTAAGGATTGTAGAGAGGTGTATTTATCGATGCATATATGGAAAGATGTTACCTACTGTGTGTCTTAGGGAGTGTAGCGATTGAAATCATACAGCAGCAGTTGAAGCTATAAAAGGTAAACACATAACTATTAGGCTATGCAGGTAGGTATCAGTGGTAATACGACGGCAATGTAGAAGTCCGGCACAAGTGAGGTCATAAGTGTGACTGAAGGAGGCGGTATTCCGTTAGAGGCTCTTAGAAGCTATTTTGAAGCTATTTCGAAGCTAATTGTTACTAGTATTTAAACAACATTATGCTCCAATAAAGATGACGTTCTCATCAGCCTTCCTTACCAACTTATCTATCTGTCCTAAGTAGGCAAATCTAAAGGGCAGCTGAGTATTCTTACTGGCTTACAGGTTAACCAGGTATGGTTCTTATCGATAGATAGAGACCTGATAGACATATCGATAGGTATATGTACAGCCTATCTAACTACAGTTCGGTTCCAACAGTTCTAGTTGCATGTGTTTCTGCAAGCCACGTCTTACCATTTCTAGAACTTTACTCACCAATTCTCGTGTAAGTAGTAGATATGCAATGGCAATGAATGTCTTGGTTAAGTAAACAATATTTCCGACTTAAAGTTAAATCTCTCGCTTCCAAAATCCCGGCATTAGATCGTCTCAGATATCATGCTGTGTAATTTAATGCATTACGAAGGTAGCGGTCAAAAGTTAGAGGACTCGGATACTTGCCCTACAGTAAGCTTAAACATCGTCTTGTACAGTATACAAAAAGCTTGGGTGGCCAAGCGCCCTAGCATCACTAAAGATATTCCCGCTTTAGCTTATCGGTACGCTATGTGATAAGTATCTTTTAGTGAACAATCCGCTAATCGATCTTATCTGCCAAGTATACAGTTTTATTTAACTCTTTGACACTAGGGCCGGATTGTCCATGAGTCCTCTCACTTTTGACCGCTACCTTCGTACCTTCCTAGAAAAACGACCTCCTCAATACAAGGCATGGAACCCCGCCAGTTTAGGTATTGTGCATTAGCTAGGTGCCCTCTGCCTCTGTAGCGTGCTAGGCGCCAACCACCGCATATATCAAGATACATACAACCCACCTATCTATCTACCTACCTTGCTATCTAGTTAACCTGACCTACATGCATACATACATACATGTATATACATACATCCACACCAACCCATCTATTAATCACCACCAATACCACAAGGACGATGACTGCTACTACTACCACCATCACCACCACCACCAGCCTCTTTAAAGAATCGGAATACGAAATCAGTTACTCGCCTGCCCGGTATATCTTCTTTTGCATGTATACTATTCATTCTTTAGACGATATCTACGTCAGGTAAATCCCACCTTGTAGGGCCTCCAAGACATCAGAACCCTACTACTACTACTATTTGGCGCTTCCTGCGTTTCCCGATTAATTCTCTTGGTTTCTAAGGTTACCGTGGTTCCTCCACCTCTTCACAACGGGACTACCCTAGAGTAGATGCTAGGTAGTAGAATGAGTCTAATAGGTAGGCAGGCAGTACATGAATAGGTAAGTAGCAGGTATTCAAGTATTGAACCGGTCTGCCAGTACGATGTATCAAAAATACCTACATAGTAGGTCTAAGTAGTTAATTACTACATACTCCCTATGCCTGCGATGTTGAATGTGGACTATATTAGTTTCCGATCCTTGAGCTCCACTCTTACGCACATCACTCTCCACCCATCAAGACAACCTTCAGGGTGAAGGAGGGTAACATGGCGTAGTTCCTCACGTTCACCTTATGAGATCAAATGCCTGTTCTCATGCCACTTTACTCCTTTGACTGGTGGTTCACTGGATGGATCGGCCCTCAACTACCGAAGCCCGACGAGGATAAGAACGGGAGTATGGGGTAAAAAGATGGAAGCAAATACGTATGTATGTGCTAGAACTGGGCAAAATTAAGGAGAGAAGATGCAGTACCAAAGATTCAAGTCCATACCAAGATACTGTAACTTATAACTAACTTGCAGTACATTTAGCAGGTGTCTATATAGCCCGTGGGAACGCACCTATGCTGTTATGTAGTCCACCGCTACTAAAACCACCACCCACTTAGTTACCGCTAAGAGATATGAGCATCTCCCCCTCTTCTATTTTATAAGTATAACATTACTTACCTATCTAAGCGGGTACGAACAGATATTTGACCCCTACATACTTAGTTAGTATGCCTTTCCCATCGAAATAAGCCTTATTAAAACCTCCAAACTGTCTAGGCTTAGATATTCCTGTCATGTGCCCGTTATTTCTCGGTCCGTCCGTCATGTTCCAGATATTAACGGCAACATTTATGATCCCATCCCTAGCTCCGCCGTCAGCGCCACTAACTAACTACAACCAACTTGATAAGCAGAAAGGTCATGTTGAGAGCCCCAGATTGTTCTCCGTGTTGACTTCAGGCAGTTCAGGTAGCCATTCAACAGTTGCCCGCCAAGGCGTGTGTGTTGCCTGTGTAAATATTGCCACAATCAACAGCCTCCTTCATCAACCTCTTAGGCTTCTCCGATCCTCTTTAAGCCATCACACCGTTAAGCAAATGGGGCTGAGTGTCTCGAATACTCTACTTTGACTCGTTGCTCACTACGCCCTTTCTACACGCGCACATGCTCACACAATCGATGCCATCCCACCAGACCACCCACCCGTCACCCACTTATACCAACTTGCCGTTCAGCCTTTTGGCGATCATCCACTCAAATCATGCACACCCTGGTGGCCTCGCAGAACAACCCTTGCCCATTCTAGACAAGGCCACCAATGCCGCCGCGCTCATCACAACCCAACCATGGTTAGTTTGAGTATCTTACTTACCGGCTTTACCCATGCGTAATTCACACCTTCCTCTTGACGCGTCCGCGCCTGTTCTCTGTCTTGGCGAAAACCGTTCACACTCTGCAACCGCGGGGTGCATCATTGGGGCTTTCCCAAGGCGCATGCCATTGTGGCAAGAGGCTTGAAGGCGCACACTATGCCTACGTACAATACGTATGTACTTAGAGCTAGGTTGTAGTTACATGTCTATGTGTCTATCTATCTATTCAAGATGCGCTAGCGCTAGCAATGAGTCCACCCGTCGCACTCAGTTCAGCTGTTATTGACCTCTCCTTCGTCTCTAGGGAGGCGTCTTATACGTCGAATTTAGTAACCCCAGGACTGTAAGAATTGATACCCAAGACCCGAAGGGCGCAAGTCAGTCAGTTGACCTCCAACCTCTGCAAACTTGTCTTGACGAGACCCTCAAAACTGCCGTGAGTCATAATCTCTCCTACCGTTACACACGAATTTTCGGGGAATTTGTCGTCATTGCCGCCATAATATGAACCTCCCCTTCCCAAACACGGGAGAGCATACGGTACCTACAAAAATGCCGTATTATCATGAACTAGTCCGTCCTCCATTGAAAGCGATCCGAGCCATTCCCTCCCTCCTCCGTCCAATGGGCCTAGAGTCAGCCACCATCTCCTAAAACGTCTGCGGTGTGGTCCACACCCTTACCTTGCTTGGACGAATCATGAGCCAACCTCCCTCACCCACTTCTAATCCCTCCCGAGCATCCGTCCTCTCTATACTTTGTACACTTGCCTTTGGTCTATAGCACGTGGAATCTAGTTACCTACCGCCTACCTACCTGGAGGGAATGTCTGATCTAGACTATGGCCGGGGCTCTTTGTAAAACAAACAGGCTTATACGTGACTTACCTATCAACTATCAGGACTGGCTAGTTATTGACTAGTTATTCGCAACTAGTTTCCTACATATATGCCCTTTTCTCGTGTTATCGCCCTTGTCGCATTTCACCGCTATATGTTACCTCCCACATGACTTCAACGCTCCCTCCATCGGCGGGACAAGTCGTGAGACTTGAGAACCAACATGATGTACTTCTCTTCGTTCTCTTATGTAGAAACCTGGTCATCAACCCCGTTGCAGGGGACTTCCCGGGGGGTTTCAAGATCGACTGACATCCACAATTACCCCCCCAAGACAAGATTTACCTACATGCTTAAGCGAGTGCAGCTGCAGCCGTATTGACAGCCGATCTATTATACTATGTATAGCCGCTGCTCTCCACTTTTTATACCGGCCTATTAGATATCCCACCAGGTCAGCTTCCACTCTCTTATACACACACGCACACACACACACACACACATACACATACGTACATGCATACGTACGAGATATTTCTAACTCTGCCGGTTCTGCAGATCGATATGTTGGTCAAGCTCTTGGTGCTCAAAGGACTACTACATACATGCATGAGATCTTCGTAGAAATCGTCAGTCGATGAATGAGCTCCTCCCCATCTCTGCCCCTCTCGTTCCCCCCCCCTTTATACCCACTTCATTTAGCTCCCGTCAACCTTCTTCCTCTCTACTACCCTACTTTCTCCCTTATAAGAAAAATCGAAGAAAAAGACCCTTTTCGCGGCCTTTTTTGCTCCGCTGCAGTGCAACACCTGACGATGGTCAGCGCTTCTGAGCAGAATAACGACCCTCCCGCCCATCTCCCGGCATTCCGAACAGGGTATAATGTCTCTCGTGGGGTTACATCATGATCGCTACCGGGGTTTTCGGCTGCCGCGTCTTATTTGCCAGGTTCAGCGGCCACACCACACGCACGCACACAGACAGACACACTCTATATACCACCATATCCCGGACCGGGGGGTGGATGGGTCTTCAAATATTCGAGATATGTATCCCATGATGCGATATACCCCACATCCGCCCACACAAAAAATAAACTGACGACCACAAGGGATATCCTATGTAACTGACTGCTACGCTGCTGCTTACACGGGGTATACAGTCTGCGTGCGTCTCCTTGTATGCGTATATGAGAGTCTACAATCCGCGAGCATTTACCTACATATCCCCGCGGGTCGTCCTCGAGCACACACGCGCGTGCGCCCACATACAGTACACACACCCCATCTTCCTGTCACGGCCAGTGCGTTGCAATAGGTATCCTATGTGGTGTACGTATACGCCGCAACTCTTTCTGCCTAGTTAGTCCTTGACCCCCCACCTACAAAAAGTTAGCCATCTCCATCTCCTCCCTCCCTCTCTCTTCTCGGGCTTCGGAACTCGGGACGGCGGTGAACTTCGCCACAGGCTTGCGTATCGCACCCATCTATCTAATATTACGTTCTCGATCGCCCATCGCGGATGCAGAGTAGATGGGTCTATTACGCCTCAAGCGAGGCGAGAGTGTTGCATAGGGGTAGTATAGCTCATCGCTAGTGCGCGTCTTATAGTTATAGTCCAAGAAGATACCCAGAAACGGGTAATAACATACATACTTAGAGAGCGCGGCTCCAACAAGACGAAAGCCGCCACCCCGCGACGCGCATGGGCTGATGACCATACAGAATGGCTGCGGTATGCCACATCGGGAAGTGGTAGCTAGTCAGTACGCCACACCCTCCGGGTCCGGTGCTCATCGATGTATGCATGACATGCATTATGCATCAGCAGCTACCGTAGATAGACAGTGCTTACAAGGACCAGGAGCCGAGCTTGTTTGCTGCTGCTGCTGCTGCTGCTATTATTGCTACTAACTACCACTGCCGCTAGTAGTACTACTAGTACTCACTTCCTGTTTTGTTCCCTTCCCCTCCGCTTGTTTCATCTCCATCATTCAAACTACCATCATGCGGGAGATTGGCGACACTTGCCAGGACCCAAATCCGGGATGGGTGTGACCTACCTACATACATACCCGCCCTCTTCCCCATCACGTACCATTTTATGTATGAACGATTTGTTTCATCATAATCAGGACTATCACCACCATATCACCACCACCCCTTCCTTGAAATATCCCGTATATCTCGACGTAACTTTCCAAGAACCGGCCGGCAGATGCCGCCTCCCGGATCATCACAGCGTGGCAAAAGTAATCCCTGAAAGGGTCGCGTAAAAGAATATACATAGAAAAGAGCACCTCCCTCCTTCCCCTCCATCTCTACCCACCTATCTACCTACTTACCTACTTACATACTTACGTCCTCGTCACGTCACACGCGTTCTTTGATTCCCATCTATGATCCCGGAGGCCACGAGGAAACGCGAGTCTATTCACGTTTACGTCATGTCGTCATGGATACCTAAGGGAAGTGGTGATAGTAACAAGAAGTGACGAGGTTTGTTTGTTAAAAGGTAAGCGCTAAATGCATATATGTGCGTGAGTGATGACGAGACCATCTTTTATCCGATACACGGGATGAAAGAGAAGTCAAAAACGGGACAAGAGCCGTGAGTGACCTCACGAGTCAAAATGGAGTTGCTGATACTACGATAATGACTCAGTGGCAAAAAAAAAGGGAGTATGCGCGGGAGAGGAAGAGGAAGAGCCAGCCAGCCCCTGAGACTCCTCGGTTACAGTTTCCTATAGACCCGTAGTAAATTCCGCATCACAAGACCGCTCCCGTAACTAGCAGGTAGGTGGGCAGGCAAGTAAGCTAGGAAGCCTTTTTGTCTGCGTGATCTGCCATATGACTCCTATGTTTCCCCCTCCATCAAGTTCGCTTCTTACCCCCTAAGGTGGTTGATCTAAGAGTAATAGGAGTGCTGGAGCTGGTTAGTTAGATAGATAGCCAAGTAGTTAATTCAGCAAACGTTTCCTTGAATGAGAAGAATATACAGTGGGGGTTCATCTGCAAGAAAAGACCCCCTGGAGGAAATACGTGATGTGCGTATATGAGAATAATTCCATATATTGCATAATGCCTAGTATGATTATAACTATGTACTTACTCCCGGAACCTTATTACCTACGTATAAATGTATATGACGACACCCGGGCCGAGCCACGCCTATCCCGCTTGGCGGGCAGGCAAGTGAGCAAGCAAACTGGAGCTGGACCTCTTCATTTTACGCTTATTAATAAATAGGCATGAGGAACTGGAGGTTTGTAGAGATATAGATAAGTACATAGGCAATTAGGCGTGAACCAAGCGGCTGGATCCCTTTTTAAAATGTGTAACAAACCAGACCAAGGCCTCACTCTCGGATCTCGGATTCGGGTGTGGCTTAGCGGACCCTTCTTCTCCCTTTCTCCCTCCCGGTAGGCTGATTGATTGATTGATTGATTGATCGAAAAACCGGTCACTGCTCCTATATTTAGCTGTGTACCGAACTATATATGTACAAGTATACGAAACATTGCCATGTAGACAGAGATTGTCGGAAACAAAGTCACACACGAAGCTATTCGCTTAATAATCACCATATATCGATATTATACATCCAAATATTGCGATATAATATAATACAACTCCAACGCAGCTAAAACCCCCAAAAACAGGTTATCATTTATTACTAATCACGAGTTATATAATCCACAAACCAACCTACCAAATTAAACTGCTTAGAAAAATTCGGTTCAGTTTCCGTCCCGCGAGGTCAGCCAGGTGACTAACGTGATGAGACGAGACGAGACGAGACGAGATGAAATACCAGAACCAGCATCCGGATAGGTCGGCTGCCGGGCGGATGTGGGATAATTAAGTAGATAGAAAAGTAGGTAGGTAGGTAGGTAGAAAGGTAGGTGGGCTCGTATTTGGGGCGCGGCTCCTCATTGGGAGGAAAGCTTGTTTATTGTGTGTATATGTGTGTGGGTGTTGGAGTAAATCCGGTTCGGGATTGGTTCGATCAGAGCTGGTTGGCTCGTGGCTGCCTGTTCGCCTGTTCGCCTGACTGCCTGACTGGCTATAACTTACTAATTATCAGCCTTCCTACCTGACTGCCCGCATGCCCGCCCCTCTTCGATGTTAGGCTGGTTGGTGACCGAAGTAAACTGAGTGCGAATGTGCGATTGTGATTGTGATTGTGATTGTGCGTGATCGTCTACTGGCTGGGTGAGTGGTGGCCCGCTTGGCTTTCTTCGTAGCTCATTAGTTGGACTGAGCTGAGCGTAGTGCGCGCCTTGTTGACTAACTAGCTGGTTGGTTGGCTGGCTGACTAGGCGGCTGAAAATATCTATGGATTGGATGGGTGTTGAGGTGTCTAGGTAATTGACCACTAGGGGGTTTCGGTGAGGGGTCCCGGTTAATATTGTTTGTTTGTTATGTTTAAGAATTGAAGAAAATGATTTGTTCGAGAGTCAGAAGACCTATGCTATGCCCTCGATGCTATTGGTTTCGGTGTAAATTCCTTCCGTCTTTGGTCCTATACTTAGCTCTCCATCTCGATATGTTAGGCTCACTACCGGTTGATTAGCTTCGTAAGTGGTATGGTATAAGTCTCATTCGTGAGAAAGTGCGAGTGTAGCATAATTGTATGGTATGGTGTGGGTGTGCGAAAAGCATGACGTTGACCGGTGAGGGAAAAAGGGGCTGTGTAATGTGTGGCAATTGCCAGCTCGTGAGGCCAGGGTAAAAGAGCCTCACCGTGTTTGCCTCCTGGGTGAGTGGGCATTTGGCTGCCTAGGACGTGTTGGCTGCCTGGGGCTCCTTGGTGTGACCTTGAGCTTTAGATAGGCGTTGTTGCGCTGTGACTTAGCAATGAAGAGTTATGGCGAACTTCTAATAAAGCCCGACTATCAAATTGTAGTTTAGGGGTCGTATTGGCGACTCTGGAAGGTTTTCTAAGTGCATTCTTCCACAGTAGTGCTACTAGAGCCTATATCAAGTCACTGCCTATGGAAGTGAGTTTGTGTCACAATCACATGAGCCTTGTATTTAACTAGGCTGTCGAAGCTTAAAGTTTCGCTTAAAGAATTATCAAGTGGTTTGCAAGATTCCAGGGGCGTATCAGCGGATTGTCTATTTGAAATTGCGATTACTCTATATTGCAGGCGAAAAGGGGGAAGTCCTTTGGGGTGAAAAATTAAGAATCATAAATCTATGTGAATCTACAGATAATTTAACATGTAATTGATCATCACTGTTTGAGTCAGAGATCATATAACTGGCCAGAAGCCTGGATCCTAGATTCATTCGGCTTTCATCTATGAGACTTGCCACGACTGGCCTAAATGAGACTGTTTGAAGCAATAGTAGCTAGATCTTAAATGTAGATGAGCTATAGACTAATTCAACACACGCGTTCATACAGTGTCTCTATTAAATGGTGGTGAAGATGGTGGAGGACAAAGATAACAACAGTCAAGATACATGGAAAGGTGGAGCGTACGTAAATTTAATGCCATATGTCTATGAAACATAGACATGGTCTTAGCCTACGTATATACAATACACGTCATGAATCATTGAAATGTAATACCTAGCTCTATGATATGACCCTTCTCATCGCGATCTCCGTCTTACTATGTGTAAGCTAGAGATAGGGGGTCAATGTCTAGAAAGGAAAACCGCTAGAACCTAAGACAGTTGACGCAGTAAGACAGGAGTCATTCATGCTAGAGCTGTTAATCACAGTCTCAACTTTCGATGAAACTGTTCTATATCATACCCTTCCAGCTAGTAAGGTTTTATATCTACGGAATATGTCTGAGTAAAGTTGCCCTAAATATCTTCTGTGTAGGAACTAGAAATCTTTAAAAGCAGGAAGTGGCTCCGCGATCATATAACTGATTCGCAGCAGGACACCCACTCAGGATGTGTATATATACAGACCAACTACCAAAGAGTAATCATGATTTCATTTATCAGCATCATAAATATCACTTATTCATTCTAACACTACAAGTCCTCTACGGTTGATCAGTCTAGCGCTGTATTAACATCATACTCATCATCTCCGATGGCATAAAACCTTTTCACTTCCTCAAAGCCTGGGTAGGAGAGGAAGGAGATGGAGCATCCTACGGAAAATGTAGATATTTCCAGGACTGCCAGCCCAAACCCATCGCATGTCTAGGTCTCCTAACCTTATCCACCGTGTAGGTGTGTCTTCAAAAGCGCTCTAGCCTTGAAACAATAGCACCTACATCGAAAATACATTACAACGATACTATACCGAACTTCACAGCAGCATAGCTGATCCATGATCCCGAGAAAAGCAGCCTCTGGGGTATCGCAAAGATACGCCAAACGTTCTCGCAGGGTCGCTGGCCAGGAAAGCTGCGGACTTGGGCCAATCTCGCAACATTCATCGACCAGTCAATCAATCTCACAAAACTTATCAAAGCAAAAGATCGCAAACAAGTCTTAGTGTCGAAGAAAATGAGAATAACTATCACCTCCCAACTTTAGCCCAATAAGTCTATCTATATATTGGATATCGAGCATATGACAAAGAGGCAACTGCTCCCAACCCTAGAAGTTGACGACGGTAATACTCATTTCGGGTTTACTGAATAGCGATGAAAGCTTGTTATATAGTTACGCATCCGGACCCCGGATCTAGAGGACTACTTCGACGAATTTGATGGAAATTGGGCGCCATCTGCTAAATACATCAGAGTGGGTACCCTAAGGAGGGCCTCTGTTTTGACGAGAATGGCCACTTTGGCGAGGGTCTCAGGGGTTGAAGAGTGATACGACGATGTTAACGTAGACATGGCCTATTGCTTTTCGTATAGCGGTAAGGCCATGTTCGTCTGCTGCCGGGGTTGACAGCATTTCGATAGAAGGCAGCTGTCGTTGTTCGTTCCAAACGGTTAAACGAATGAAGTGGATGCTGAATGATTCGCCGCGGTGTGTTATGTATCTTTTCGAGGGTCACGACGGCTTTCGAGACACGAGGTATAACCACTTGTTTAGTGTCATTTAAATGGGAGGATTGTGAAAGGTCCAACTCACCTGCCGATCTTATCGATGAAGACGGCGACTTCGTCGAAGAATTTGGTGGTCTTAACCCCTATGGTGAGGAGGAGGAGGTGGACGATGACAATGTTCATGATGAAAGATACCTAAGTGCACTTGTGCCTAACATACTGCCACAATACTTCCCATACCGTCCGAGTCCAACTGATACCAACCATTACCGGATATCGCAATCCTTATGGTGAGGGTGAGGAGGAGGGTGATGACCGCGACCGTGACGAGAGGTGCCTGAGTGCATCTGATACGCTGAACCAGCAGCCGCAGTACCTTGATTATCGTCCTAGTACTACTAGCACTACTATAGATAACAACAACACCCTCTGATTAAGCTGAAGGGCACGTGCTTCCAGAAAGCAGTCCACGGAGTAACTCGGGGTATGTATATTTAGCCGGTGGAAGACATATAAGCCAAATTAATAATATAATTTTCAGCGAAGTAGCTATAGTTCATACCCTATGGTGCAGTGGTTCTGCAACGCGGACCGAATTTACACATTCTTCATCTCTCAATTGGACTCCTTTCCCACTTCCCCGGGGCCCCTGCACCCTTCGCTTATTTTTTTTCTCTCAGGGTTCGAATCCTAAGCAAGCAATGTTTTTTTTAATACTAATCTTTACTCTACCTCCTATGAACACAAGGATGGCGAATAACCAACGTCGCGATTACTCCCCTCCCGCGGCCCCAACGCGACTTCGCTACATGCTTCCTAACTTAAACCTGTGCACGCTGTTGCGATTCATTATGCAACTTGCTATCTCGTCATTTGTTAAGTTATACGATGAAAGCATTCCTTCGACTTAGTGGTTGGTGATGTGGGAGGTTCACTTGCATACGAAATCTCCGGGCTACTGATAACGAAACTTCGGAAGAGCCAGACTAATACCAGAAATGATCAAAACCATCGCAGGAAGAAACCCAAGGTGGTCGCCGCTTCTGAAGTCGACAGCACCTCAACAGCGGGAAGATGAGGGGATATGAGCCTGGCCCAAAAGCTTTCGACTTAGAGATCTCCTGTCTGGCAACTCGCGTACTTATACGTGAATAGGGGCATCCAACTACAACAAAATCGAATGCTGGTCACCCTCTATAGCCCGCTGATGCTATGAATAAGACCGCCAAAACAGAATTACTATTACGGGTACGTTATTATTATCATAGGTATTACATAGAAGATGCACAATTGAACAACTCGTTAAAGAAAATCACCGCTTATGTCTTCACTAGTTATCGGGATAAAAGCACTTATAAATCATCATAATAACATTCAATCCCATAACGTGCCTATCTATCCATATCGTTCATACTAATAACATAAATTGTGAAAACCAAAGGAAAAAAGAGGTGGAACGAGAGGAAAATAGCAAGCGCTCTATCTTCCTCTTAGGTAAGTAATCCTAAGCAGCAGCCGCCGCCACAAGACCAGTCAAGAGCTCACTCTTGGAGACAACGAGCCCAGCGAACTCCGCCAGCGACGGCGTCTGCAATATGTCGAAGATGGACACCCTGGCCCTCAGGCCGCTCGACAGCCAGTTGCGCAAGTCCACCGCGACCAGGGAATCGACGCCGTAGCGCGACAGCTGGTTCGCCGCGTCGATCTCCGACTGGTCGATGTTGAAGATGGCCGCCACCTTGGCCCCGACCGCGTCCACGATGAGCGCCGTGGCCTCGTCCACCGTGATCGTGCCGGCCGCCGCGCCGCGCGTGAGCTCCGACAGGCTGTCCTTCGCGCCCGTACCATCGCCACCGCCGCCGCCACCGGAGCCCTGATCCGACCCGCGCTGCGTCGCCAGGCGAAGCGTGCCGAAGCGGCGGTCGAGGCGCGCTGCCGTGCCCTCGGGCGTCGTCTCCTCCGACGCAATGCCCACTATGACTTGGCTGTCCTTGGGCTGCTCGCGCAGTGGGTATCGGATCGCTGCCTCGATCTGAGCTAGCACCACGTCGACGTCGACGGATGCGGCTCCGATGCTCTCGATGCGCTTCAGCACGTCGGCGCCGCCGCCCATCTGCTGCTCGACGTAGCCCGCGCCCTTGATGGCGGGCAGGTTGAGAGCGACGGCCGGCAGGCCCGCCGCCGTCCGGTGGCGTGCCAGTGTGTCCTGGAACGTGTTCCCGGCTGTGTAGTTCGCCTGCGAGGAGTGCCCGATCACGCCGGTGACGGAGGAGAGGAGCACGAAGAACTCGAGGGTGGTCGAGGGCAGGTGCTTGTGCAGGTTCAGACTGCTGTCGACCTTGGCGCGCACGCTGCGCTGCCATTGCGTGTAGGTCATGCGCTCGAGGACGGTGTCCTCGAGGGCCATGGCGGCGTGGACGACGCCGCGGATCGGGGGCAGGATGCTCGAGGCGTCTGCGAGGAGCTTGATGAGGCTGTTCTCCTCCGAGACATCGCATGATTTTATCACCAGGTTGCAACCGTCGGCCTGGGCTAATTTCTTGACGTCGGCGGCGTCGGGGCTGGATTCTGCGTTTCGGGATACGACGAGCAGGTTCTTGGCTCCTATTTCCATCAACCATGAGGTGATGACACGACCGATACCTCCCAATCCTCCGACGACTAGGTAGGTTGCATCTGGATTGTCCAGTTGGAGAGGCAGGGTGTCGTCGGAAATGTCCTGTCTCCGGCGTTAGTATGTATGTATGCAAACAAAAATGAGATGTACATCAGATAAATCAAATCTTACCTTGACTTCTAGGTCTGGGTATACTCGTGGCACATATATCAAAGAATCCTTCACGGCGAACTCGGATTCCCGATCTGGAGATAAGATAGTGGAGTCGAAAGTCTGTTTGATGATGTCGACAACGTGACCGATCTTGTCACTAGTCCACGGGTTTTCCGAGACGGGAGTGAAGTCAAGCTGAACACATCGCTTGCTTGCGTCCTCCTGTCTCAGAGTTCTCAGAAGACCCTGTGTCTCGCCGAATACGGGCTCCACGGAGTCTATAGCTCCGCCAGAGCTGAGCCAGAGCAGGTTTTGGCAACCGACCAGGAGATCGCGCAGTTTGTTGAAAGAGGTTTCGTCCAGACCATGCACGAAGGGGGCGGTGATCTCGGGGGTGAAAATGTAGAGGCTGTCCTCCGATGTCTTGATATCGAAGAGGTTCTCGACGATTGGCGTCCCTCCAGTCAAGGCCTGGATGGCGCTGCTGAGCTCCTGGAGCCACTGTTGCGGCGGAGGAGTTCCCGAATGCACGATAGAGACTGAAGAGGGATAGGACGTCTTTGTCTCAGCACTAGCAATGATGAGACTAGTAGATTGGAACTCGGCATCTTCCGAGTCGCTAATGTCGAAGTCAACGCCTGCGAAGCCAGTTTCGCGGAGGACGCTGTCCCATGTCTTGACAGGTACGTGAGGGCTCGACTTTCTGAAATCCTCCTCACCATTCCACCACTCGGGGAGCGTGCCAAAGACTAGCTCGGTGTCCAGGGGGTCCTGCGTGGTTTCGATCAAGACCAGCTTCCCACCGGGCTTGAGCAGTTTCCGAACATTCGCCAAGGTTCGGTTGAGAGACTTGGTAGCATGCAGCGCTTCGGAGGCCACAATCAGATCATAACTGAAGGACTCGAAAGACTGCGCCAGGGGATCATCTTCGATGTTCAGGGTCTTGAATTCTACGATGTCACTCCACTGGCTAAGCTTCTGGCCCGCCGCTTCAAAGAAGCTGTCAGAGACATCGGTGTAGGTGTAACGACCGAGCAGGGAGCCGCGCTCCGCCTTGGCGCCGAAGGCATCGAGAACCACCTTGGCAGCCGAGCCCGCACCTGCGCCGATCTCCAAGACCTTGGCACCTGGCTTGCTTATCGCGAAGAGCTCGATAATCTTGGAAAGCTGTTGGTAGCTCCGGTCCTTGACACCAGGACGGTCGGAGTAGTACTTGCTCAGCAGGTCGTCTTCCTTGACGAGGTCTAGCGGTGCCACCTCGCCACGGATGATCTTCGCAAGCTGCCGTCCTACCTTAACCGTAAGTTGGGCGGCGGCATTGTCAGTCGCGGCTAATTCATCGTAAAGCATCTGCTTGAGACCCTTTTTGGCACGCGCCCACACCTTGCTGCCAGGAGCTAAAGAGCCGGTCTCACCAAGGACGGCCGTCTGTTTCAACCAGGTGTACAGCTTCTGACAGTGAGGTTCCCAGGACCCTTCGCCCTGTCCAGGAGTCTTCTCTAGCTCCTTCACGACATCGTGGATCAAGTAATAAGATGCACGCAGGATCTTCTTCTCGAAGGCCTTGGCTTCCTCGTCTGGCGTGAGACGAATGGAGTCCTTGAAGGACGACGGGATCTGGGAAGAGAAGATGTCAAGTTCCCATTGGATGCTGGAGGTCAGTGGTTTCTTCTGCACTTGCTCGTCGGTGGGTCGAGGGACGGCTATAGCGAAGAAGTCCTTCATGTCTACAACTGGCGTGGAGGTCCCCTCGCCTCCATTTAGAATGGCGATACTGGATGTAAAGCCTCGCTCTTCCGAACTCAGGCACTCAGCAAGAGCAAGCAGTTTCTCGCCGGACTGATTGTTGAGACCAGCTCGTACGGACATGGAGCGGATGGAACGGGGCACCACAAGCGAGGTCTGCTGGATCTTCTTGGGTATGTTGGTGTACGCAGCCACGATGATAGAATCCAGAGTAGTGGGGTGGATAACATAACTTTCGCCCTCCGAAGCGACTTCTGGGATAGAAATCCCAGCAATGGCCTTCTTCCTCGAGAACTTCACATCCGTCAGGTTCTGGAACGTCGGGCCATGGTAGAAGCCCATCTCGCGCATGCCAGCGAACAGATCATCGGGATCTATGTGACGCGGCTTGAGACCCGGGATGAAGAATGCATTGGCATTGACAGCCTGCTCGCCGTCCTTGGCGTCGTGCTCAGCTGACACGTAACCCTTGCAGTTCACTATCCAGTTGTCTCCCGTACTGATAGAAGAGAGAGTAAACTCGTACTCATTCTCGTCGGTAGGTCGCATGCTAAGCTGGATTTCGATGCCAGCCGACCCTTCTGGAATAGCCAATGCATTTGAGATCTCAATATCCCGGAGGTTGTAACTGGTGACCGGCTTCTCTTGGCTCTCTAGAAGGCGTGTTGCTTCAATGGCCAGGGTGATGTACCCAGCGCCGGGAAGCACCGGGCCACCCTCGACTTGATGGTCCATCAACCAAGGTAGGTCAGCGAGACGCAAGAAGTTCCGCCATATGGGAGTAAGTCCATTGTTTCCGGGGAGTATGGTTCCCAGAAGCTCGTGGGGCGGGAATTTCTTATGGGCCATTTGCCTGTTGATCCTAGATTCCACCCAGTAGCGCTGCGTGTGGTTCCACGCATAACTAGGGAGATCCCGCACAAAGGCGTGCTTCTCACCAAGGGGAGAGTTGATAGCCGGCAAGGAAACAGGATACCCTCTGCTTATGAGATCGCTGGCTAGTGTTTGCATTGTCTCCACAGCATCGACGTTTCTCGTAAGACACGAGCCGTACGGGAACTCCTTGCCCTTAGCCTTGAGGATTTGGCGGATGGGGCCAGACAGCGTGCCGTGAGGACCAACCTCGATAATCATGTCGACTTGCGGTGTGCCGTCCTCGGCGAAACACATCTTATCGAACGACTGGCTGAAGAGAACAGGGCTCGTCAAATTACGGACCCAGTGGTCCGGGGCCAGTGCCTTGGGCGAAGTGACGATCTCGCCCGTTACCGGAGACGCGTACCGCAGCGTAGATTCACTCTGCTGCTTTTCACCTGACTTGGCAGACAAGATAGTTTGTAGACTGTTCAGGTAGTCCTGCGCCAGGCACTGCATGTGGTGAGAGTGGTACGCAAGGGGCACCTTGAGCTTTCGTGCGAATATGCCATCTGCCTGAATTCGCTTCTCGACTACATCGAGTGCTTCCATGTCACCGGAAAGCGTAACGCTACCCGGGGAGTTGACACAGGCTACGACAACACGTCCGCCTGGTGTGTCGACGAGGTATTTCGCGGCGTCCTCTTGACCTAGTCCGGCAGCCGCCATGGCACCGGACAGCTTCTTGAGGGGTTCATTTCGGAGGGCAAGCTCGCCACGGTAAAATGCAGCCCCGAGTGCCTCTGCGAAGGTCAGAGTTCCGAAGACATACCCTGCGGCGATTTCTCCACTGGAGTGGGCAGTTACGGCGTCGGGGGTGATGCCCCAGGATTTGAGGAGGTCAACTAAGCATAGTTGCAGAGCCACGGTGATTGGCTGACTCAGGTTGACCTCAGCAATTCGCGTGGTTTTGGCGTCCCTCAAAAGCTCGTCTATTATATGGTATTAGAAATATCACTACAAAAAAGGAAGATCAGGGGTAAACGAACCGTATAGGGACCAGGTCGCCCCATAACCCTTCAGGATTTCGTCGGCATTTTGGACAGCTGAGGCGTAAACCGGGTAAGCGGAGAGCAGCTCTCGGCCCATGGCATGCCACTGGGCTCCCTGGCCGTTGAAAACAAAACCTAATCGGGGTTGCTTAGCCGGGACGTGAGTTGTCTTGAGCGAGGACTTTTCTAGCTGGTCAGCTAGTTCGGTCACGCTGCTCGCACGGATTGTTGACACGTATGTCAGTCTCGAGCGTCTCTCCGACAGAGTGAACGCCAGGTCACCCAAAACATCATCTTTGAATGACGTTCGAATATGAGCCGCAAGTTTGGCGGCATTTCCTTTCAGTGCCACGGCATCTTTCGCACTTAGAAGGTAAAGACGGGATCGCTCGGCGTCGCCAGATATAGTACTCCCGTTCGTCTTGGAACCTAACTCTGGAGCCCCTTCAAGAATGACATGGGAGTTGGTACCTCCGTAACCGTAGTTGTTAATCGAAGCTCGAAGAGGCTTGTTTTCGGGCCATGGGGTGAGCGTGGTCGGAACCTGTCAGAACGTCAATATTCTACAATACGAACTCGGTGTGGCTAAATTCCACGTACGGTTAGGTTCCACGCGGATAGGGGGATTTTGGGGTTAGGTGTCTCGTAATTCATGTTCTGGGGTATCTGCTTATTCTTCAAAGCCCAGAGAGTCTTGATGATACCAGCAAGCCCGCTTGCCGATTCCGTGTGGCCTACGTTGGTCTTCACCGAGCCGACTACGACGGGATCTCCGGCTTTGCGGCTTCTACC
This sequence comes from Eutypa lata, assembly GCA_022661535.1. NCBI lineage: Eukaryota > Fungi > Ascomycota > Sordariomycetes > Xylariales > Diatrypaceae > Eutypa > Eutypa lata. The sequence continues at coordinate 1,904,518 of JAKULF010000001.1, forward strand.
GAAGGTCCTGGCCAGTGCTTCGGCTTCGACGAGATCACCAGTTGGAGTTCCCGTCATGTGGGCCTCGACGTAGCCGGTGTCCGAGAGGTTCAGGCCCGCCCGTCTGTAGCATTGCTCTATCAGCTTGACTTGGGCTTCCATGGATGGAGATGTGATTGATGTCGTTTTTCCGTCCTGGTTAAGACCGCTCCCTCGCACAACTCCATGGATGTAGTCTCCATCCCGGATTGCTGCGTTTAGGTCCTTTAGGATAAGAGTCGCCGTCTAAATCACCTCCTCGTCAGTAAATTGATGAATAAATGGCACTGCTAGCTCCTATAATAGCGTCTTCTATCCGGGGGAAACTTGCTAACTTACGCCTTCTCCTCTTCCGTATCCTTGAGCGCGAGAATCCCAGGCATAACATTTACCTTCAGCACCAACCATACTGAAACTGTGTTAGCGTGCATCTTCTTCGTTCGTAATGAGTACTATCTCACCTCAAACTAGACATTGCAATATAGAGATCAGGGCTCAAAATGGCAGTGCTAGCCGCGATAATGGATAGCTCAGATTCGCCGAGAGCGATGCTACGGCACCCTTGATGCAGACACACCAAGCCGGATGAGCAACCCGTGTCAATGGACATACTAGCTCCCTGTAAATCGTAAAAGTGTGATATACGGTTAGACAGCATCGCCGTGCCGTTGCCAGTGAGGAAAGCAGCTGGGAGACATTCGGGGTCACGTGTTTGAAGCTCATGGTAATCTTTACCGTAGCATCCCGTGTAAACGGACGTGTCTGAGCCAACTAGCTTCTCGGCCGGAATACCAGCTAAATAAGACTGTCAGAAACATTGTCATACGATGGAAGCTGATGAGCGCATCTCTTACCGTCTTCCATGGCTTCGTAGACACACTCCAACAACCATCTGAGCTGAGGATCCATCGCCTAGACACCATTAGGATTCACTCTTCAATTGCCAAGAACTCTCCAGGAGACTCACATTGGCTACATCAGCTGACAGGTTAAAGAAGGCAGCATCAAAGACGCCGACATCTTGGTCAAGGAAGTGACCACCGATGGCATGGTTCTATATGATGATGTTAGTGTATTGAAGCTGTCTCAATTCGTGTTGCAGAGCTATACTCAGCTCTCTGTGCACTTACACGTCCTAGTCTCTCCTTGTCTGCATGGTAGAATGACTTGACGTCAAATCGATCTTCGGGAATAGGGGACCAGCCTGCTTCGCCATTCGCACACATGTCCCATAGCTTAGAAGGGCTCGTCGCCGATCCAGCGAACCTGCAGCTCACACCTATAATAGCAATAGGGTTGGTAGGGGGCGGTACATTCTTGGGGGTAGAAGTGCCATTGCCGTTCACGTGACCATTGGCATGACCATTAACATGAGGCACGCCATTGCCGTTTATGCGAGGCGACGACGTATGGCCGTTTGCCATTGGCTTAGAAGAAGCAGTCATATTGATTGTCATAGGAACTTAATAATGTTTCCTCCCCTATGCTCTCGTTCAATCATCAAGAGCAAGCACGAAGAACACAGGTAATATTTCATATCAGAGATGCTATCTATAATGTCTCTATATTCTCTCGAGGATAATAGATCTAGAACACTCTTAGAGGATTCATGGGGTGTTGCACATCGGCTACGAACAACTCTACCTCCGGCCGAGACGTTGACTCGCTGTCCTGAATAGGAAAAGCAACCCTCGATTACTAAGGTAAGCAAGCAGAACGAACCAAAAAGAAGTCGATATAGTTAAAGTACGAGTCAAAATGGGTAAATGGTGTTTTCAGCTCGAAATCCGGAGTAAATCCTCAGTTAACTCCTGTTTTGACTCCGTTTGCTCTATCCCAGCAGCCGGAGTCATGAGATGACTAACCAGCATATTACTCATACAAAGTGCAAAGTTGACTTACCTTAGATCAAGAAGCAGTATCTGCACATGTTCTAACTTCTAACAAGCCGAGGCAATTATGTACTTACCTACATGACTGCATAGAGACTGGACAGAGCGAAATCCTCAACCGGACGAAATACGCATCCTCATGCAGAGCTGCATGCATGGCCTACATACCCAATACCTAATGTGTAACTAACTATGTCATGCACGTATCGTAAATAGGTATGCAAACGGATCCGCATCTGAGACACGTCTTACGATGAATACCTAACACCGGTAAGATTACTATTAACGTCATCTTATTGTTTTAGAGTAGCGTACGTAATAAACCCCGAGTATCGGGATGCTACTTGGTAAAGGACTTGAAAGTTGGATTGATCAACGAGGATGACTACCTACATACGATTACTGTCTGCACGAGATGACGAGAAGTGAACGTTAACCTGCATTTGCAACGTGCGTTGTAACCTGCATGCATTGAGGATGCAATGAAACGACACAATCGCTGGTTCTCAGCTGTAAATACAGGGATCACAAAGACCACCTTCTAAGTCTCACTAGTTCGAGATAATTGGACCGCTTAAATTTAAAGTTATAGATACGAGTACGAGCTGAATAGATCACGGCACATCATATTAAAGCTGCTGGGCTAGGTAATCTTGGCAGTCTAGAGCTACAGTAACTAGCCGAGCAACCCAATTGGGATGCATGTTGAATTGTAAGTCGAAAGGGCGGCCCGGGAGTGGTTTGATGAAGCCATACATTACGGCTCTTGATAAAATACTATCAACGAAATCAGGACATGATAAATAATTTAACAGTAACTAACTGCTCATTGACCCTCCAGAGGATTATGTCGCAAAAGAAGGATAATTGCCGGGAATAGATAGTGAAGTACATACGGTGGTTACGGGTATGACGGGCGACGGGGTACCTAGAATATAGTTGATACGAATTTCTACAAAAAAACACATAAAATATAACGTAACAATTCAACAGCATCAAGTGGTAAATCTTCAGAGTGCATCGCATCAATAAAGATATAGTTATGAACGCCTGGATCGTCTATGTAGATATGTCTAGCAGTCGTTTTAGTTACATGGTAAGTTAAAAACCCCTACAACGGCAAGCAGAACCGCGCAAACTCCTCATCCTCCAACAGATGCTCCATCTCGTCCTCGTACAGATTCATGGCGATCTCGATACCGCCGGGGGTCCTCCGCGGCAGCACGAACGAGACCCTGGAGTGGTCATTGAAGAGGCCGAGGAAGCAGCGGACGGCCTCGGCGCGCCCGCCGTTCAGGAAGCTCTTCTCGCCGAACGAGATGGCGTCGACGGGGAACAGCAGCAGGTTGGAGATGAGCAGGTCCGCCCCGTCCTGGTACCGGAACCGCGGCCGCAGCGCGTCGTAGTCCGCCACGCCCCGGATCAGCGAGTACGCGTCGTGCAGGACGGCGCTGCTGGCGCGCCCGGCCCCGTCCCGGATCGCCTGCGCGATGCGCCCCAGCGGCACCGACTTGTCGTCGAGGATGTCCGAGAGCGGCAGCTCCGCCTGGTTGTAGAACGTGATGTTGCCCAGGTAGCTCGGCGGCACCGACTGCGACCGCGAGAAGTCCGTGCGCCCGTCGATCGCCGACTCCAGCACCGACGTGTCGGAGAGCGGCGTGCCGTCGTGTGCGGCGGCGGCGCGGGCCCGGACGAGTCCGCGCCACATCAGCGCCGTCACGATGTCGTTGCTGGAGAGGACGTTCGCGCCGACCGCCTCGTCGCATTCCTTGCGGAGCGTCGCCTGGCTCGCCGCCGATATGTAGAAGGTCTGGTTGGTGGGCTTTCGGCCCGATGGCGTCTTGTGGGGCTCGTTTCGCTGCTTAGCTGCTGCTTCTTCGGGTACCGTAGCCTCGGCGGAGCCCACTTTTCGCACGCCCACCAGCCCTCGCGTCCAGTCGTCGGCATCGGTGGCGACGCGCTCCGAGCTCTCCTCCTTCCAGACTCGGTCGAGGAGGGTGCGGTCTGAGCTCTCAGGAGGGAGGTCGTCGAAGGTGAAGTCGGGATCTACCAGGCTTCTGGAATGGTCGGCCCACAGCTTCATCGCAATGAGCATGGCGGTGCCGTCGAGCGCCGCGTGGCAGGCCGACATGCACAGGATGCAGGCCCCGGGGATGAAGTTGGCCTGGGCCACGAAGATGTCGCAGCCGGCTTCCAGGTCGCCCTCGACGGGGACGGGGAGCAGATCCAGCTCCTCGAACGCGTCGCCCGGGAACCCTTCTTCCTTCAGCTCGGCGTAGGTCAATTCCGTCTCCAGCTCGTTGTAGACCAGCTGGTGGGGCGGAGGGCCGTCCTCGGCGACGGCGGGCGTGTAGCGGATTTCGCGCTGGCCGTGGCGCCAGCCGCTGGTCCCGGGCGCCTGATTGTAGACTTTGCCCCCGAGCCAGGGAACCTTGTGGAAGGTCTTCCTCAGGCCCCTGGCGAGGTCTTCGAAGACCTCCTTAGGCTCGGCGCCGTCTTTGAGCGGGAAGTAATAGCATAGGTTGAGATAATTGGGTTTGTGTAGGTGGTCTAGGGGGGTCAGAGGTACATGGGTTGGTTTTACGGCCATTGCGAACACTTCTAGCCTCTAAGCACCTGCACCTTATCAATCGCGTATTAATTGGTTTGCTAGGTATGTATGTATGTATGTAGGTCAATTAGTTTAACAAAAGTCTTACCCATAGAAACGCTAATCATACAGTGCACCCATCTATCCAGACAGATATACTACATATTTCTGGTTCATAAAGCGTGAGCCGCTGCATTTTCCATGTGCTCGACAGGGATCATAATCGCGTGCAGTGTGTATAACAGGGTGAATCCGGAGTCAGACTGCAGTAAAATAAGCTCAGGAGTGGCCGGGGTTCAGGGATCAGTGATAAGTAAGGGTCCACCTAGGGTTCTTGTCTTCACAGGGAGGCAGGGAGGCAGGGAGGCAAGGAGGGCACTGGGGGGGGGGGGGGGTTCAATCAATGGCAGAATCGGTGCCCGTGTGTATGTAAGCATTTCTACTGACGGCTTAAATATTGAGCCGTGGGTAGTAATGAGTAAACCCACTTTACAACAAGGCCTAGCTAATTGGAACGTACCACATACAAGGCTTGGTATGCTGTGCTTTAACCAATGTGAGTAATCCGTGGGCGGCAAGGGGTGTTGTATGGACGGAAAATTCCCGCTTGTGGTGTAACTAAAGCCTGTCGCCTGTCCGGTACTGTAGGTAAAGGCCCGTGGCAGCCGGTACGTGAGGTAGGGAGCCAGTAGCCCTACAGAATCCAGATGAGGCACTTCTACGTACTTCTTACCTACCTACTTAGCTAATTAAACGCCCGCTCTTGGCTGCATGATGATAAGGCTAACTATATTAAGTATGGTGAGCGGACACGTGCGGCTGGTCCCGTATAGCTTACCTACAATCCTTGCGTTTGAATAAGCTCACAAGCTAACGTAGCACTAAACAGCTTCCTAATGAAGTTTGGAAGGGGGAGCACGGCCGCTCGATAACCAGACGTCAATTGTATTGGACATGCACAGCGTGGAAAACCATCTCTTTCACGATAACGGGATTGAGACGATCTGCGTGGGGGTTTCATAATAGGCCATCATAGGAAGGAAGTCACGTAAGAATGCAGACGGTTGATGGGTTACGTTTGTTGGGAAGTTAGTTAACTAATTGGTCTAATAGCATGCCCTGTATGATAGTAAAGGGGGGGAGCATACCGGATCAATGATCCAACAATTTATAATATCTGAAGCAAGATACAAGTGCGATCACGTCACTGGAATCCTTCTCGCGTAATTCCAAGGTGCGAGCTGTGCATAATGATAAAGATTATGAACCGATTCTACCTATCCACACATATATCTATCTAACTAGGTAAAGGGTATTGTTGAATGAAGTTTACCTAGTACCAGAAGGTAATAAGCGGATCAATCTAACTGTATTAAATTTTGTACGCCAAAACACGATTAGGTATGCGTGTGCGCCAACCATTGGATCCCATCTACCAGCCGGGATCCATACTGAAATGCATTCATTGTCATCGTAAGACCGAGACCACCTGCCAAGCTAAAATGCGGCCGCTTTGAACCAAGGAATTTCTAAAAGACTAGGCGCCGCAGGAGACGCATGTGAAAACTTGACGATATGAGGGCATTCTGGGTGAGTGATGGTTTCTATGTGCCTCACGATTTATGCTTTGTTCTGGACGTTCTTGCTCATAGCACGAATCTTGTGTCCGTACTTGTACAGGACGAAAGGCAACGGGGCCATGATGGTTGACAGAATAGCCACGATTGTCAGAGTCCAGTGAGGGCCCAGGTTCTCGTACCAGGGGACTGATGCCGGAAGCAAGGCACCTGCGATCACGTAACGACTGAATGTCATGAACGAGAGGGCTGATCCAGCGTACTGCAGGTAGACGAAGACGACGTACATGTAGGTCGTCGTGAAGATAGCTACTAGGGAGTAACCGAAGACGAAAGACCCAATAATCGGTGCCCAGATGCTAACACCGGGGTAACAAGTCCAGCCCATCCAGAACAAGGAGATAGGCATCAGGATGGACCCACCGAGCATGGCCCAGTAAAGGCAGACCTCAGCCTGCAGAGCAGTTCCATTTGCCTGGGCCTTCGCCGCAGCTTTCTTGACCATGCCATAGACAACGGGGATAAGGCAGATAGCGACACCATCACCGGCCAAGATAGCAGTCCAGATGATGAAGGTGAGGGACTCGGAGATACCATACACCTGAGTGAAGATGTATGGGTAACCGTTCAGGAAGGTGAAGAGCACTACATACAGGATGATGAGGTAGAACGAGAAGACCAGGATAATCGGCTCAGTGTAGGTCATCTGGAAGGGGCGGTAAACATTGACCAGGAGACGTCTTCCGATCGAACCGGCTGATGCATGCCCCTCGACCATGTAGCGCGAGTCGCCGGTTAGGTCTCGCAGGTGCTTGGCCCTCCACTCCAGTAGTAAGCCGCCGTAGGTCTCTGGCTGGAAGAGGAGGGAGATGACAAGGACAGCGCCGGCAATGATAAGAGAGATCCAGTCAGCCCAGCGGAAGCCGATCTCAGGCAGGTAGGCGCCGATAATAGGACCGAGCACAGGGCCAGCGTAGGAGGTCATGGTGACGAAGGGCAGACTGAAGGTGACCTCGATCGGGTTCCATAAGTCACCAACAGTGCCGCCTCCCACGGTCAATGGCGCGGCCCCGAAGAAGCCAACCAGGAAGCGGAACACGATGGCGCCCCCGAAGTTCGGCGCCAGCGCCTTGCCCAAGATGAAAAGCATCATGAGCACCATGGTAGAGAAGTAGACGAGGTTGCGCCCAAATGTCTCGGAGAACGGAGCGGCGAACATGGAACCCACGCCAACACCGATCAGGTAAAGACCTAGTTTCATGCACGTATTAACCACCATACAAATCTACCCATGATAATACCCATCTGGAACCAAGAGTGAGTGTTATTAATAAAAAGGAGTAAATACCTGTGGTAAGAGAACCCGCGATGGGGCCCACATCGTAATGTTCGTTGAATTGACCAGAGACCGGCGCATCAATGGTACCTGGAATGCAGACGGCCATGGCGATGAGACACACTGTTGCCGTTGCTGTCCATTTCCGGGATCGAGGCCAATTGTGCGGATTGAGAGGGTCGTCGTCCTTCCAGCCGACGACGAAGTGGGTAGAGCCATCGGTCTCGGAGGGGCGTGAGATGGTGACGCCGGATGGCAATTTCTCGCTCTTCTCGTCGTTGCTGTCAGACACGCCGGCCTCGTCTGGTTTGGAAACAGGAGGCGCCTGCTGCACATTGGCGAGGTCCTCCCGCACCGCCTCGCGGATAGCGCGATATTGATTGAGCATAGACATGACTGGCTGCTGGCTGCTGGCGCGTGTTGATTTTGCCCTCTTCTCGTAGGTACCCTTCTTCTTCTTCGTATGACTTGTCTGAAGAATGATCTTTTTTGGACGGGATGCCCTTTGGTAATGGTACGCATACTTCTACTACCTAGATATAAGGATAGGAGTTGGACATGGGTCGGCCTATGGTTCCACCGGGATTGCTAACGGGCGACAGGGGTAGCTGGTCAGAGGCTGACTGCATTTCTAAGGCGGGGGGTCTAATCCTCCGACCCTGACTCTTGATAACCATTGGCCCAAATCCTCTTTTATTTACTAGTAATCAAGGGGGTTATCGAAAGCCTATCAAAAACACGGCACACACCTACCTATACGAAGATTGCGTGATAATACATAATCAGAAAAACTAACTACCAAAGAGCAAGGTAGTAGATAAACATCCCTTCACTCCTCCTAATCTGTCCCTTCACGCAATGCCGGCCCGTTGAACTAGGATATTGTCAACCTTGTACATGAGTAGATAATGATCACTGCAAGGTTGTTGACAAAGTCATTGATAGTCAAGACCCATAGAATGCCACTGACAAGGTCTTGATCCTATCAATTATATGTCACTTTACTTACTATCCAACGAGATGGATAGATACGTCGTGGAATCGTGGATCAGTGACACTGAGGTATGTGCAGTATGTGCAGGATATCTATTTTAAATTCTTTTCTGTCCATGACGGAGTATACCGTAAGTTGTACAAAATAGTGGCAGAGATCTCATCTCCAATAACATTCCACATCCCACATTCCAAGGGGCCCTACGCCACATGGCACATGGCACATGCCAATTAGCTCCATTGTGAGGCTCAAAGGTAAAATACAACTCTCCCATGTGAGTTTGTGAGCCTCAAAGCGTAAATACAACCCTTCGAAACTTCTACCTTCCGCTTCGCTCGCCTGTTTTTCTAATCCATAATCTCACTATCCCTTGCGACCATGCGTCTAGATCTCTTAACACATAAGCACTTATTTGCTTCGGGCTTATCGGCTGTATTCCGCCCCGAGCTCTTACGTCGAACCCGATGTAACATAACAGTAAGCAGACAGTTTAGTAGGCAGGCAGACCTGCAGACATCCGAGTCTAGGTAGCACGACATCGTGTCTTACCATATTCTGCCATAATCCAAGCTGTATGCATCCAGAAAAGAACCTGATCTTAGTCAGGCAAACGGACGTCGATACTGATGATATCATATGGAATCGATACTTCCAATCCTCTTTGAGGGGTTTTTGGGGGTGGAGGGCTCTTCGTCTTCAATGGTAATGAAACAACAACAACAGAATCCATCCAACGCAACTGACGTGGTGTCGGCCGCAATAAGTAGACGTGCAGTTTCTTATCGCAAACGTTGGATCCTTCAGGAAAAGAAAAGCGGTCAAGCATAGGGCTGTAAGGAATATGGTGGCGTAATTGCGGCGCAATGGTAATCGGCGCTTTCCATGTGTCTGCCATGGGGGAGGGGGGGGGAGGGAGGGGGACCCATGTCGATTCTGGAACTTGAAGGTGCCTTATAATGAATGAAGCCCTTTTCTTTTTTCAGCTGATCGTTATTAGATTATAGCTGAGCTCGATTAATTATTATTAAAGCATTCCTTCGAACAAAAGAAGAAAAAGAAAAACAGTGAACCAGAAGAAAGAAAGAAAAAAAAGATGCAGAAGAACTTAGGGCTCAACACCGGCACTTGGTCGCCTGAAGAGGACGAGCGCTTGAGGAACGCGATAGCTAGGCACGGTACGCGATGGGTGCTCGTTGCTGCCGATGTCTCAACCCGTAACGGCGATCAGTGTGCTAAGCGGTGGAATGAGAATTTGAACCCGGATCTCGACCGCAGCCCGTGGTCCCCCATCGAGGTAAACACCACCCCTCACCGCTTATTGCTCCTTCCTTCGGTCATCCTCACTACGGCAGAGCACTTTTTGTGATCCGTATATCTACTACCGCTGTCGTCGTCCCCCGCCACCGCCGCTATCACCACCTATTCCCATTACTTGGTTGCTGACTCTGGCTCTTATAGGATAAGCTGCTCCTTCATTTAGTAGACGTGTACGGCCGCAACTGGAAGTTCCTAACCAAGAGCTTCCTCGAGTCGCGTGCCCCGCTGGCGCTCAAGAACCGGCATTCCCTTCTGATGCGCCGCATGAACCGTCAAAGCAACTCGAAGAAACCGGCTCTGCCGAGTGGGCACTCGTCGCCCATCATCCCGTCGTCGTCGGACTACTCGGAGGAATGGACCCTAGCGACAGACGACCAGAGCATGGAACAGTCCGACGTGATGGAGACCAGCCCGCACAGCCAGACCAACGCCGTCGTGCCCCAGATGGGATGGGACCGCCAAGGCATGCTGCATGGGTTCGTTGGGCCCGGCGGTGTCCTTCCTGCTGCTAGCACAGCCGCTAGCGGGAGCAACACCCCGTCTTTGGAGCTAGAGAGTTTGTTCGCCGCGAGCAGTGGGGAGCAGTCCCGCCCGTCGACGGAGCCCAACCCTAATAAAATCCAACCGCAGGGCATGGGTCTCACGGGGCTGGAGCGGAGCCCCGAAGCCGTCAAATATTCCGTCACGTGCTCGAGGAAGAACCTCCGGAGGCTGGTTTGTTCTATCGTCGACACGGCACTGTCGGAGTCCGCACCGGGGCAGGATGACCTGGTTACCATGAGCTTACGACTAGAGAGTTGATTTGATTGCTGCGCGATCTTAACTATATCTATCCTCTTGAGAGACTTTTAGGTCTCCACTTCCACGAGACCACCAGATTACCACCGCGGGGGGAGAGATGAAGGTGCACACCAGGGGAAGCCCACAAAAGGAGATGTAGATGTAATATTGTCTCACGGCAGTATACGAGACAACGACGGTTTTATGCTATAGACACCGGGTGTAACAACAAAGTTCCTCACGCTTGAGAGTTCAACATTGGCGCTTTGATTTGCCTTTTTAGAGTTGGGAAACTTGGAGATCTCATTATATGTCGGCACAGTATAATTGCGAATCTGGTTGAATATGGGGGAAGCAGTTTTTTGAAGAGCAACGTTTGCGGATGGGAGACACGCAAATTATAGAATTTATTTTTAACTATATAGGGTCTCTGTATATTTTGGGAAATGAGGGTAGGATTCAAATTTAAAAGACAACGCCACTGCGGTCGGTCACACTGCTACGTTTATGCAATCACATCGCTGCACTCTCCATCTCGTCAACCAATGTTTTTACTGTAATTTATCTACATTCCTGTTACCAAAGAGCATCTGTAGCCGTCGCATTATATGGCCATTTTCGGACCCGGATTCATTTGACCGCCACCGAAGAAGGGGGGAGAGAGAGTTCGTGTTGCACCACCGGTCTGCGGTTTGTCTTTAGACCGACATTTGAGCGACTCTAAAGTCAAATAGCATGAATGCCGTATGGAACCTACATAATTGCATCATTCACCGTCAAGATAGACGCGAGATACAGATTGATCTAAACTTGTGTAACCTATCGTTAATAACTACTTGATAATTAGGTATCAAGGGACAACCAGCTCACATTTCTTGTTCAGTCTATTACATGTATTACCTAACCAATGCCACCTCAACAACCACTGGCTTTCTTGACACGCTATCAACAAGATGTTCATCTACCTATTCTCACAATCTAATCCCTTCAACGTCGCAATCGTAAAGTCCTATACTAAATATCCCTGGCCTATATCTAGATTACTGTAATGACGGATAGCAGGGGTCTAAGAAAAGCTTAGACACTAACTAGTAGTACAGTAGTTCATAGGAAGTCCCACCACTTAATCTGAATAGTTAGACCTCATGCAGGTAAGCGGCACTAGACGACGATCATTCTAACCCCATAATTCTCTCACTAAGCGCAACTCCGGTGGAACTTGTCGTCACCTCGTTACTTAGAACGGAGTAAAAAATTCAGAAGTTGATTCAAGCCCCTGAGTTAAGCTTATCGGCATCTATCAGATCTTCACTCGACCTGCAGTCAGCCAGCGAGCTAGCCATGTGGCTTTCCGGTACTAGATTCACAGCAAAAAAGGTGAAACATTCAGGCCAGATCATGCTTATGAAATAATATTCTTGATAATCATAATGTTCATAAATACGAAGGGGATGAAATAAGACGTGCATGTGATATTAGTATTGAGCTATTGCAACGACCCTGGTAATTATTCATAGTGTTCACTACGAGGCATAGCTACCAGGTTTTCGAATTCGACCAAATTTGTTATACCATCAATCAAAGAGAAGAAAAGATGGCTCCTATCAACCACTCAGAATCATTCCTGATATTTGGTGAGATTGTGTGTTTCCATTGGCATAGCTGTCGAAGCTGCTGACTTCGAGACGTAGGAAATGGCTGGATTGCATCGCAGTTTAAAGAACTGCTGCAGAAGTCCGGGAAGACTGTGAACACGTCTCTTGCCAGGACTGAGAACAGAGAGCAGATTCTCAGGTACGCAGGTCTCTTGTTTACAGGAAATTCCATGAACTCTATAATGATGCTTCTATCTGAATGTCAACCCGCCCTTCTGACGCCGTTGAATAGCGATCTCGCGCTTTATAAGCCAACTCGAGTCATCAACTGCACGGGGCTGCGCGGGCTCCCAAATGTCGACTGGTGCGAGGATCACAAGATCGAAACGATGCGATCGAATGTTCTGGGCGTGCTCAACTTGGTCGACACTTGCTTTGAGCTCGGCATCCACATCACTCAGATTGGATCGGCCTGCGTATTCGATCGCGACCTGAACAGCCAGGACCCGCCATTCACCGAGGAAGACAAGCCGAACTACGACGCCTCGTGGTACTCGCGAACTAGGTTAATCAGCGAGAATGTACGTGTGGTTGCTAAGCCATTTCTGTCCACATTTTCCTTGTCCTTCCCTCTCGTTATATCTACATTAAAAAATGCGACTAACTCACATGTCAAATAGTCGATCAGCCACTACCCTAACTTACTTCTGTTCCGAATTCGCACTCCTGTCGGCGCTGATCTTAATGTCAACAACTTGATCACGAAGTTGATCAAATATGACAGGCTTCTCAGCGTACCTGCGGTATGTGCTATCCCTGTAGACTATTGGAAACATGTATGCATACATGGTTAGTCTTGAAGTACTGACGTTTTCCTATGTCATAGTCCGGTAGTATTCTGCCCAATCTGCTTCCCGGCGCACTACTCCTGTCAGAAAAGGCCGAAACCGGCATCTACAACTTGGTAAGTGAAGAAAAGGAAAAATAATCCCATTTCCCAACGGTCCTAAAAACACGGGTCTAACGAGGTTTCGAAAAAAAAAAAAACAGATCAGCCCCGAGCCCTTCACCAACAACGAGATCATGGAGCTTGTCAAGAAGCACATCCGCCCGGATCTGACGTGGGTGAACTTCAACCTCGCGGACCAGGAGAAGGTCCTCAAGGCGCCGCGCTGCAACCCCATCTTCGACTCCACCAAGCTGGTCTCGAAGCTCGCGGAGCTCGGCTACCATGTCAAGGACAGTCACGAGGCGTTGGAGGATCTCGTCCTCGAGATGAAGGCCAAGGGGTATTAGTCAGTCGCTTTTTCTTTTTTTTTCTTTTAAGTAGCGAAAACTACATTCGGTTCAGATCAAACTGGGGGCGAAAGACATGCAAATCAAAAAAAAGAAAAGAGGAGCAGATGCCGGGGAAATCGATGTTGTCCATTCGCAACTACTCTAGGTCCTATATTGCCCCATTATTAGATATGGATGGGAATATCCTCAACGAGTCCGTCTGTATAGAAAGACTTTATAGTAAACTCGTAGATAGCAAATCCAGGGCCTTTAGATAATATGATTATGACGGAATTGCGTGCTTGACCGGAGTGACAAGTAAATTGATAGATCAGAAAAGCAGCCCGAGGCGAGAGGGAGGATGCCGACATCGTTCTACGTATATACCTACATGCATACGTTCGTGAATTTTCTCTACATTGCTCACGGGATTTGCCGTGATCGTAGTCTAATTTGCGTCCAGTATATGTATCTAGAACCGCCGTTGTGACATATGTACGTAGATAGCGTGGTGGGTTCAAGAAACGGCAACTCGGCTCTCAATTCCCTAGAGAGTGGGGAAGGTTGTTATGGAGAGTGATGATGATGCACAGTGCGGAACGAGCCGACCTCTAAAAGCTAACAAGCCTTTAATCTCCGGCTCGGTTCAATTTTAAGCCTTCATTGGATAGAGATAACTGGCTGTGATAATCATCACGATTTTCTTGTTTGCTTGGTAGCGAGGCCAAAATAACCTAGTTGCTAGAGGAGATACCTGGTTGAGCCTCACCTAAGAGTTGGCATGGGTGGAAGAAAGAACTAGGATGTTGAGACTATGTACTGACCGGTGAATTTTGAGCCTGGTTGTCGATAAGGACTCTCGCTCGGGACCGTTGGCATTGTGGAAACTTGAACATAAAGGGGAAGTGTTGCTCTCACTTGCGTGTCCTGCACATGTAGTGGCGATCCTTGTTGGAAGTTTCTGCTTGACGTTCCTTCTCCCCTATTAGACAACCCAGATTATCCGCAAATCCCGACGTAAAATACTGAAAAAATATCAATCATTTTTGTATAGATGATTGTTGAACAATATTTTCAATAATAAATGATGATCTATTCAGTATTGGGAACTGCATAGTTGTAGTGGCATATAAGCCTAGCCTCTCTATCGGATAGTACCTAGTTAGCGACCTGAGGTTCCAATAGCGAGTGGAACCGTTCTCGGCCATTCTATTCTTCTATGTCTAGTCTAGAATATCTTATGTTTCTAACAGCAAATAACTTTCCCATGTAAATAATATCACGAAGAGTGCTCCGTCATCCCTTCAAAAAGCCAATCGTCTTGGACGAGAGCCATAGTGTCGAAAGAAAACCCCGCCAGGTCGAGGTCTGTCACCCCGGTAATCTGAAAGCTTAGAATGTTGAAATCGTCAGTCCCCGCGGAGGAAGGCTCTGCGATCAGTCCAACCTGGTTATCTTCGTGCTGCACCAAAGGTCCGGGAGATGACTGGATTTGGCTGATTGGCGTGTTGGCTGGGGTGATGGTCTCGAAAACATCTGGCTGGATACACTCGAGCTGCGGGTTCTCAGAGACCTGGGTTTGGGCGAGGTTGTATACATCCAGTGGATATAATGCGCTTTCTGTTGTCTTGAAAAGGTTGGAATCTGGGGTTATTGGTAATCTGTGAGGGAGTGTAGGACTCGAGTAAGCATCTATCACCAATGAAATAGCAATGTACAAGAAGCAACTATCATATACATGTAGACTTACCCATTATGATCGGCTTCCGAAGGTGATTCATCCTTGATGCTCATCCATTGAACCAGATGAGGACCCAAACCAGCTTGCATTAGGAGGTGAATGGCGGCTTGAAACTAGAACGTTTAGATAGGTATTAGTAAATACGATGCAATGAGGGGAATTCTAGCACATACAACACGCCCAGCCATGGAAAATAGGGGTCTCATGAGTCTGAGAGCCTCCATACTGTCATGCACGAGTGGAAGCACTTCCTCCAGCATGCTACGCTTAGCATCGGCGCCTTGCTCCGACGGAAACGTGATGTGACACCATAGAACGCGAATAATACCAAATACTCCTAGTAGCATCCACGTGTCGGAGAAGACTTTAGGACCATGTGGAACGGCCTTGGTAAGGATCCTAGCAGCTTCCTTGGCATTCTCGAGACATGTTTTTCGACACCGAGATAGGAATTCCAGCTGCTCGGTTGAGGGCCTCTCCGGAAGCCCGTCTCGTAGCGAGCTATGTGATAACCGACGGTCACCGATGCTGTAGAGATCGCAGATAGTTGAATAATACATAAGATGAATTGTAAATAGTGCAGAAAGCTGGTTGGTTTCTTTCCTTATATATATCGTATTACTATTCAGGTGGAGGTTCGCCGGGAGGCTGTTGTGCCATTGCTGCAGCATGGCATTGACTGCGCTGAACTCAGCCGCAAGAATACTGGTAGGCCTTGTGAGATCAATGGTTTTGGCAAAACTGGAAGACTCTGTTAACTAGGTACTGTAAACGGGTATGCGAAAATGTGTGTTGCAGTGGTTTTCTGTGCTTACTTTAACACTTTCTTGCGTAACGAAGCGAGTCGGATGAAGTAAGCGACTAATCCCATGTTTTCGGCGGCACACGCTAATTTGGGGTGCTCAGGTACACCGTCGAGGTTGGGATTCTGATGTAGAGCTTCAGTGATACATGGGATTTCCTGTATGAAATTGCGGTCATTGCACGGTAGTTGAAGCTTAATATCATGTTCGTTAAACATGTCGGTTTGCTCAAGCCCCGTCAATCCCGCCTCCATGGTGAAACAGCTCCACGCCAACCGCCGCTTTGACTCCCGCGTTCTGGTGTCCGCCGTCAAAGGTAAGCCAACACCTGGTGGTGTGCCAGGTGGAGGTTCTGTATTGATCCTCAAGAGTTGGACCATTCTTGCCGCGATTCCTGTGACCATGAAGGCGTGCACATAGTTTCCGACACGTAGTTGGTAGTCATGTAGCAGCACTGTAGCCTAGAGAAAGGTTAGCCTACAGCGACGAGTTCCAGTTCTCTTTGAAGTGTACAGAGAGTTAGTTGTATTCACCATCAGGTTCTCTACTGAGACCTTGCTGAGATCTCCCCCAAGGAGCATATTATGGGCTCTTGAGGCCCAACCTCGGCCGGCGGAGATGACATATCCTAGACTCGATTGCGCCGGGTAGTGATCCAAGGCATAGAACCTAAAGCATGATGAGAAGAGGTTACAAAAGCTTTCCAGTACCGTGCTTACCTTGCGCCAAGAGCACAAACAGCGTACAGCAGTGCATTGCGATCCCGATCGGTTGAGTTTGTGTCGATGAGATCCAGTCTCTGTTTGAAAGATGGAATGTGAATGAAACCCAGGCAACGAAGTGGATGGACGTTGACGAAGTAGGCGTCGACGAGTTGACGGATCTTAGCTTGATCCGGGAGTACGGAAGACAGGAGCCTAGAAACCGGTTTAGAAGTGACGGCGTATAGTATGTGAGCAAAACCAACCAGGAGAGTGATGAATCTTCAGAAAAGGCGGAGTCGGACCAGTGACCGCCGTCGGGTATGACATTGCTTCCGGAACAATACTCATGGTGAACCCCTTCAAATTCATGCTGGTGGTCACTGATAACCCGCTCGTCTTGGCCCTCGCCCCTTTTCGCCGATCTCGACTTCTCGAACACGCACGGTAGATTTTTGTTCTGGCATCGCAAGCACGTAGAGCCGTCTCCGGTGCACTTGGTCTTCGCCTGCCGGCATTCATTGCAGGATCTCAGGATCCTCGAACGCTTGATCCCAGCTTCGGTGATGACGGATGAGTTCTTGCTCTGCAACTGGTTGCGCTCATTGCGCCTCATCTGACCTGCGCCGTAACCAGGACAGGCTACATCTATGCGGTCGCAATTTACGCAACCGTTGGGGCTTTCATCACATTTTATCTGATATAGACTTAGCTTTCTGTAGTGCTTAAGTAATACTCCTTATGCCAAAAGGGGTTAACAGGGGGCAATGGGGAAAAAGCGGCACAGGGGCAATTCATCACTTACCTTGCGTGCACGGCATGTCAAACAACCTATATTCATCTTGTCAATTAAACAATATAATTATTTTCTGTTAATGGAATGTAAGGGGCTACGCCTACCGTTCCGTGACCGAGAATTCTTCTTCTTCATTGGTCCCGATTCACCGGCCCGACGGTGCATTGAAGGCTGTCGCTTCATCTCGGCCAAGTCGCCCGACCAGTGGCTCTTCATCGCTATGAGAGCCCAACAACCGTAGCCGAAACCTCCGGGATATCTTAGCCTAAAGCTTATTAAGTAGGGACTTATGGAAAAGGATTTTAAATTGTAATTAGGGAGCAAATCCTCAGCTCTTTGGCCGTCTGACAGATACAGCCAATGACCTCGATTCAGCTACGGTAGTAGGATCTATGGCACTGGTACCTAGATAGAACAAGGGTTCATATGTTGCAGACACCCTACGATACAATATCCCAAGCTCTGATGCTGACTGACGCCGACATCTTTCAACCTATTCTCGGTCACAATTATTTATCCCCTTGGCATAAAATCACAGAACTACACGGAGTTTACATTGTGTAGTAAGCTATGAACAGAATCATTGTTATAACCAATTTACTTTATTATGAATTTATCGTTAAAGGGGGTATAGTATGTAGAAGGATATAAGTTTATCCCTTAATGGAAGTTTGTTTATCAGCCCTTAGAAGCACAGACCAACGTCAATCATCCACTACCCTAACTTTTAACTCCGGTTGACATTTACTTAACTCCGCTTCCCACTCTCCACTCCACTCCCTACCCAGTCACCCCCCACCCAATTCCTAACTCCTGATTCTTGACTCCTGACTCCTGACTTCACGCCCTGCATCCCAAAACTTGACCTTGAATCTTCACCTTACGTATGCACATCATGACCTCAGCTCAGCATCTACCTAATCTCAAAGTGAAACGCAAAGTGCCGATTCAGGAATATTTGCCCTAATCTACTAACAGTTTAGCTTAATTATGACTTATCTACCTGGTTGCCATCACATGCTTTCACATGCTGTCAAAATTATCGACGGCAAGATTCCAAATAAGCCTTTCTTGGTCTCGTTGGGAAGCCCCGTAAGCATTCGTGGGATTACTAGTGTTCATGAATCCAATGCTTCTAAGATTCTGGGTAGGATTCCGTTATTCTCAGGGCTTGAATTGGTAGGCAACTAAGCTATATCCATGGCATCGGGTAGGTATCCATCAATGCTGAAGATCAATGATAAGCTTTATTCTAAGCAAGTCATTCCCCATTCCCTTATTATAGATATAGAGCTACGTCATGTTTGTATAACAAACGCTTTATTCCTAAGTAGCCTAGAGCTGACACATGTCTCTGGTGTTCTGATCAAACTCTTTGAGCAATGCTCTATGTCTAAGACACTACCTGGTCCTCAACCGGTAGCGGCGTCTCGTTTCGGAGATTTTAGATCTGCTATCTCAGGTGTCATCCACGGCAGATAAAGGCTCTTCAAGACCCGGTGCAAGGATGCATAGAAAAGTAAGCTGACAGGGCTGGTAGTACGTAGGTAGTACTGGAGGCCGCAGATAGCCTAACCTTGGCAAGAAGCCCCACTAGCCGATATCTCGACGTCGAATACGACGTTCAGGGTCTTCACTCTTGTCTCAGCTTACTACGTTGCCGCGCGGGTCTTCTAGAGACCCATCAGAAGACTTCGTAAGCCTTCCCCGAACCGACTCAAAGGCTAGACCTGTCTAGTACTTTCACAGCCGGGATCATCTTGGTCAGCAATAGATTAGGTTGCATAATGGTGCGACACGTTTTCTATACTTCAGCCCGGGATACCTTCATCCAAATATCCACCCCGCTTACGAACGGCCCGTTCCTCAGCTCTCCTACCCGATGTAACCTACCGGAGTGAGCTGAGAAACGGGCCGCTCTTAGGCGGAGTGAGTGGTCCAGCTCGGGTGTCTAACGCTCTCGGGAAACGATTTGTTCCACGTGGATCCCGGTTCACGCTACGACTTGCGATAGGCCATGATTCCGGTTGAGACTCTCACAGTGATACCTAGATCAGCTCGAAAACAAACTACCAAGTCAACGGATATCGCCTATAGTCTAAAGCTGACAAGATACTGTAGTAAGCATCATATTCTAAAGGAGAACCTAGGATTCTAACGGAGTAACGATAGGAAGTTCAAGCCAATTGACCCAAGCAAATGCTCTGTTGCCGCTGTGATGCAGGAGTTAAGCCTCTGCGGAAGTGCAAAGTGTTGAAACCATCTCACATAATCTGTTTCTGGAGATGCCAGGATCGTAGCGTCTTTTGAGTTGCGAGAGACGATGGGAAGAACATTATATTATGACCCATCGCATTGCACCTCTGTTATGATATTGCACTACAACTCCACACAACCATTAAGATCTATCTAACACTCGAATCAACAATACACAATTCACTACCCACCACTCATAATTCACAATGCCTACCATTCTTGTTACCGGCGTAAGTTTATAGCCTTCCCCAGCTTACCTCATCGGTCAGAGAGATACTGACGAACCGTGATAGGGTGCCGGCTTCCTCGGCTCCAACCTTGTCAGCCTCCTTCTTGAGAATGAGCAGAACACTGTCATTGCCATGGACTCTCTGTGGACTGGATCCATGGATTCCATTGCCAGTGTCAAGGACAACCCCAGATTCCGATTCATCCGGTAAGTTAGCCGCGTCTCAAAAGCTGACGAGAAAACGTCTTCGACCACCA
The DNA here is from genome assembly GCA_022661535.1 of Eutypa lata. Taxonomy (NCBI): domain Eukaryota; kingdom Fungi; phylum Ascomycota; class Sordariomycetes; order Xylariales; family Diatrypaceae; genus Eutypa; species Eutypa lata. The sequence continues at coordinate 1,924,678 of JAKULF010000001.1, forward strand.
AAAAAAAAAACAAAAAGGTAGATGGCTGACTAAATCATTGCCTTAGTCACAATGTGACCGACAAGTTCCCCGAGGAGGTGGGACACGTCGACAGGATCTTCCACCTGGCCTGCCCTGCCAGCCCGAAGCGTTTCCCCGAGGCCCCTCTGGGTATCCTCAACACCTGCTTCGAGGGAACACGGAACGTCCTCGAGCTGGCGGCCAAAACTGGGGCCCGAGTGCTCTTGGCCAGTACTTCTGGTATGTTAAACCTACATACATACAGCATTATGTCATTTATCACCCCAACAGTGGGGGGCTAGGGAGACGGGGGTTGAAGAATATGGTCTAACCCTGAGATATATATAGAGATCTACGGAGACCCTCTCATCTGCCCGCAGCCCGAGACCTACCACGGCAACACCAACCCCTTCGGGCCGCGGTCCTGCTACGACGAGGGCAAGCGCGTGGCGGAGGCACTCGCGTACGCCTTCCAGAAGCAGCAGAACGTCGACATCCGCATCGCGCGGATCTTCAACGCGTACGGGCCGGGGCTGCGGCCGGACGACGGCCGCGTGGTGTCGAACTTCGTGGTGGCGGCGCTCGAGGGCCGCAACGTCGAGATCACGGGCGACGGCACGGCCAGCCGCTGCTTCCAGTACGTCAGCGACTGCGTCGGCGGCCTCGCCACCCTGATGGAGGGCGCCTACAAGCGGCCCGTCAACATCGGCTGCGTCGAGGAGACCACCGTCGGCGACCTGGCCCGCATCATCAGCGAGGTCGTCGCCCGGAAGACCGGCAGGCCCCAGGTCCAGATCAGCCTCACCGCCAAGCGCGAGGACGACCCCTACCGGCGGGTCCCCGACATCAGCGTCGCGAAGAAGGAGCTCGGCTGGGGCCCCAAGGTGGACTTGGCGAAGGGATTGGCGGATACGGTGGATTGGTTCATCGCTAACAAGCTGTACGAAGTCCCCGTCTCTGCTTGAACCAGGACAGGCAATACAATATAGAGAGAGAGTAGGTAGTTAAGAGTTTCTTTCAACAGTCATATATATACTACAGGATAGATAGTTCAGAAATAGAATCCATGTTTTTCTTTGGTACTTCCCTCGCTGTTGATACTATTGTGCTTCAACATGTGATATGTCTAATTTAAATCATCGCGACCTTAGAAGTCTGCGTTATTTTCTCCGTTTGTTCATGGATTGAGTTAAACGGTACTGCGTACTCATAGTTCCTTGCTTGCTTTTTTGGTTCTCAAAACTAGTTAACACTGAGGCATTTACAGGACTGGAACCTAACTCGAGAGACACAACTGGCCTTACCAACTTAACTGTAAGGATTTAAAGTCACTAACCGCACTATCCGATGTGTGATATTATCGGTTGATCTACGCCTTCTCGAACTCTCGCGCCGTTGCTTAATAATGATGATGAATATGTTATCCTCTACGCCACACTGCTCAACAGAAAGAGTAGTCTTCCCGGTAGTTTTCGCTTATAATAAAGATCAGCACATTCAAATAGTAGTTAAACATATAAGAGAAATGGGGAAGGTGAAAGAATAGATATCGATCATGATCACCGGGAATCTTTAAGTGTAACAGAGAGTTTCACGATAAGGGCGTGGGGGGACACCTGGTCACTTGGCTTACTATGTACTTAGGTTCACTCTTAACTAGACGACATCCGAGGAAGCGATTTCCGTTTGCTGATGCCCTCGCAGTCGCCACTAGTGAAAATCCTGGATGGCAAGTAAATGCTTAACGTCGAACGCATGCCGGGGTCTCCGTGATAACTACATGAGGTTATGGGAAGAGCAAGGGGTAGGTATATGATAAGGGATATTCGATGCTTGCATGAAGTGTTCGGAAGAGGAAAGGGGTTCTCTAAACACAACGAGATAGCGTATGCTGATAGGTGGTCTCTTTCCCTTTTGGGGCCGTAAACCTGATGGTGGCGATGGTCTCGTCATCAAAACCTAGGAGTAACTGGTACATGGAGTGTTCCAACGCAGGAATACCTTGATAGGTAGTTTCCTGCTCGACCCAGAGCCAATAATACCTTCTTCTCCAATATTCTAGGTCATTTTGTAGTTATCGTGGTTATGACGAATAACAGTACTTTTGCTGACTCTCAGGTATTCCAGTCTAACGTCCTCTGTTCTGCCCCCACACTCTTTGGAAACCTAATGTTGCCAAAGAAAGTAGTTGGATAGGCTAATTAGACTACGCCTCAATGAGCCTTAGCAGTTGTCGGGATCTTGGACTCTCGCTAAGAGTGTCTCTAGCATTCCCCCTTGAAAAGAAGGCGGATCAACGTCTTAGTAGAAGTAGTCCATCTGTGAAGTACAAACGCTGGCACCTACAGTCCATCATCCCTTTGATCTGCCGCCGCTTGTGCGGGTCAAAGTTACTGTAACCACATCGTAGTTATTGTTTATCTTCAGATAGGTTCAATAGATCGTGTCTGATAAGAGGTTTGGTACGCATAATTTCAACAAAGTGTGAGATGTTAGCGTTAGTTCGGATAATATCGTGTAACGCGTGATGAAATATATTCTCCCATTCTCGGTTCAAAGTGTTGTAAATCCATTAAGATCCAATATCATATCTCGCATGTGTAGAGTTGCATGCGCCTGAATGGACCTTGAATCTCCGTCCAACGCTTGACATTAGAGCATTGTTTCAGCTCTTAATGGTGGTCTAACTCCGTAAACGACGTGTGTTCCAGCTTAGTATCCTATTAAATGCAGACCCGACATATCAAGTTATTCTCCCTCCTGCACTGACTGGAGCTTGCCGGGCTTAAGAGAGAATCTTGACCGAAACGCGTAGGTATATTTCTCGAGAGAGTTTCGCCACCATTCCTGACTACACCTACTCAGTCTTCCTTTCCGAGCCGAAGCGACATCCTCGTCATACAAAACGGAGTTCGATAAGTCAGGTATCAAAAGACTAATTGGTGGCAACGGATCTCGCTTCAGCTCAAGTACAGTAAGACGTAGGACTAATCAGCTCCTTTTTCAGGGCCAGGAGGGGTCCACCAAAACGGAGTGGCGCATTCATGATAGATTCGGGTATCGCTACCGATACTGAGGAAACAGGGGTGGTAATCTCTCGAAAGAATTCGAGATGCTGCCGGAGTCCTGGCAGGGGTACCCGATGTGGTGATGGTAACTCAGTATGAGGTAAGAGAGGTAAGCTTTTGTCGAAGCTGACAACCACGACCAGGTTTCGAAAGGCTTGGTAATTCTGAAGCAGACATGTGAAGTGGCGAATAGTACCGAATATCTGTATTCAAATCTCAAACAGCGAAATGTATATAGCCTGCAAGGACCACAAGGCGTCAGCACAGATCTCTCTTCATCAAAATCCTAAGTCAGCGCCTCATTTAATAAGAAATACCCTTTTTAAAATTAAAGAGACACTCGAGAAGACTTCACAATGGTCTATGTGGGCCAAAGGATCAAGAATGTCTGCTGTGTTGGAGCAGGTTATGTCGTGCGTATTCCCTTCCCCTCCCCCCTTGGCATTGAGTATATGAGACCATCAAGGGAAAGCTCCCATCCGAATAAAAAGCCAATGATAACCGCAGGGTTACTAACGCACATAAATTTTAGGGTGCTCCTAGCAGTTCCATCTTAGCTCTCCAAGTTCCCGAGATAGATGTCACCGTGGTGGACAAGAACGCAGCTCGTGTTGCGGCATGGAACTCGGAAGAACTTCCCTTCAGCGAGCCCGGGCTCCCGGAGGTAGTCAAGGCTGCGACGACGACTACGGCCACGAGAAAGGCGAACTTGTCCTTCAGCACTGAAGTTGACAGTGCCATTCGCAAAGCGGACCTTATTTTCGTCGCCGTCGAAACGCCGTCGGGAAAGCGGGATGCACTGGGAAACGGCGCGGCTCCCAACCTGACGAGCTTCCATGCCGTCCTCCGACACGTCGCTAAGACGGTTGAGAAAGACTTCATCCTCGTCAATAAGAGCACAGTCCCGTGCGGGGCTGCCGACGAAGCGAAGAAGATAATGACCCCGCACTTGCGCGCTGGAATCAAATGCCATGTCCTTTCCAACCCTGAGTTCCTCGCTGAGGGTACCGCGGTGTCGGACTTGCTCCACCCCGACCGAATTCTCATCGGCTCGGACGATACGGAGGGAGGAAAGGCGGCAGCAGGTGCCTTAGCAAGCCTATACGCCAAATGGGTCCCGGTAGACCAGATCATCACCATGAACTCCCGCTCGAGTGAGCTTTCGAAACTCGCAGCGAATGCCCTCCTCGCACAGCGGATCAGCTCCATCAACGCTCTTAGCGCTGTCTGCGACAAGATGGGGGCCGATATCACCGAGGTATCGCGGGCCTGCGGCCTGGACCATCGGATTGGGAAGGGCATGCTACGCTCGACCCTCGGCTTTGGCGGTAGCTGTTTCGAGAAGGACGTGCTACATCTGACCAACACGGCGGCCAAGTTGGGTCTCCCCGACGTGGCCTCGTACTTCGAGAGCGTCGTCAACATCAACACCTACCAGACAAACCGATTCACAGAGAACATCGTAAGCCGAGTTCCAAGCAGCCCCACTGGGCGTAGAACCGTGGTCGGGATGCTGGGATTTGCCTTCAAGCCCGATACCGACGACACCCGGTGCTCTCCTGCCATCCCTGTGATTCGGGACCTCGTGCTTGCCGGATACCAGGTCAACATTTTCGACCCGTTAGTCCACGAAGCCAAGATTCGGGAGGATTTGAGCGCAAGCCTGGGGGATGCCCAGCACAAGCTCGATGAGCAGGTCTACATTTGCGCCGACGTGTACGAGGCGTGCGAGGGAGCCAACGGGATCGCGATTCTCAACTCGTGGGGCGACATGAAGTACATCCCATCTGCGCAGAACGGCAACTACACGACGGCGAGAGCCTCTAACGTCAAGGTGGACAGTATTAGTAAGAATGCCTTCCAACTTACTCTGAGCCTTTTCGCAAGAATACTACCGCGATACTTCACTCCTGAATCATCGTCACTAACCCCGGCTCCCATAGCTACTTCTACCATTGAGGTCGACGGTGGCCGCATTGATTGGGAGAGGATTGCCGATGGCATGCAAAACCCCAAGTACATCTTCGATGGTCACAATGTCCTTGACCATCGCCTCACGGAATTGGGCTTCTACATCGACGGTGTCGGGCGTCCCCTTCAGGCACCCGGCTTCGTCCAAGAGGCAGAAACACTATCCTCAACCTTGAACCTGAATGGCAGGGGGTTTGTTGAGAAGTCTGAAGTCCAACAGTTGCCACAAAGCTGGGTCCGGTTTATCCCTGTAGTAGAGTAGGTAGCTTCTTTGAGCCCCCTCTAATGAAGCGTATCCCGGGCGGAGGCTGAGTCGGTAAACATGGCGGGTTACACGCAGAGTTGTTCGTTTCACTTAAGAACATAGAATAAGAACAGGGAACTAGAATGGGGAATCATATGTATTTAACGAGCCTTTGATAACTATACAGCTTTTATTTAAATGATTTATTAAAGATAAGGGTCGGGAATGTAGATCCCTAGGGCTAGATAATGGGAATCCCATATTATGTAATATAATAAAGCCTTTTATAATAAGAAGACTATATAATAAAAAATTTATAATACGTAAATTTATAATGAAAAAGTTATTATAAGATTTTTAAAAAATTCGTTTTATATCTTAATATTTATAAAACTTATTAATTATTAAATAATTTTTTTTAATTAATTAATTTTAAATTTTAAGTTTTAAAAAATCTTAAAATAAATATATTATATAAATATTTAAAATTATAAAAAATAAGATTAAAAAGTATAAATAATTATTTTTATAAGTTTATATTATATTAAATAAAAATAATAATATTTTTATTTATTTATTTAATTTTTACTTTATTTTTTTCATTTATTTTTAATATTTTAACGATGTTATAAAATAATAATTCGTTATAAATAACTTTATATTAAATTAATAAAATTAATTTAAATAAATTTAATAATTAAATATATATTAAATTAAACGAATTTAAAAAAAATTAAAAAGTTAATTTATAAAGATAAATTATAATATTAAATAAAATAATCGAAATATATAATAATTAAAAAATAAAATTTAAAATTTAATTATTATTTTAATTACGAATTAAAATATAATATTAATATTAATATTAAAATTAATATTAAAATTAATATTAATATTTTTCGTAATTAATATATTATAAAAAACTTTTTTTTACGTTAAAAACTTTATTTAATAAGTTAATATAAAACGAAAACTAAATAAATAATTAAATTTTAAAAGATTTAATTCGAAAATTAAAATTATAATAATATAAAAAAAATAAATTAAAATATTTTAATTAAAAGCGATTTTATTTTTTAAAATTATAACTTTTTTAAAATATAAAAATAAAAATAAAAATATGTTTTTATTAAATTTAAAATTTATTTAAATTAACGAAATAATATTTAATAAATTATAAAAAATTTAATTTTAATTTTAATAAATATTTATTTTTTATAATTTTTAAATATAACGTATTTTTATTAAATTAATAAATAATTTTTAATAAGTTATAATTTACGTAAAATTATAAAAACTTAATTAAATAATATTTTTTAAAATAATAATTTAAGTTTTAAATAATTATTATTAACTTTACGAATTTATAATAAAGTTTTTAATTTTATTATTTTATTAAAATAAAAGTTTTATTAATTTTATACGTTATATTTACGAAATCTTTTATTAATTATTATAAAAATATCGTAATATTTATTATAATAAAAAAACATTTATTTATTTTTTTCGAATATATATATTAATTATTTAATTATTTATATACGATTATATTAATTAATAAAATATATAATAAATAATTAAAAAAATAATATAAAGAATATTTATATTTATTTATCGTAAAATCGAAAATAAAATTTATAATACTTTAAAAATAATCGTTAAATTATATAAAATTTTTATTTTATTTTATAATTTAAAAATTTTCGAAGTTATATTAAATAAATTAAATATTATTATAATAATATTAATAATATTTAAATTAAATTAAATTTAAAATTTAAAATATAATAATTAAAAAATTAATTTTATAAAAAAATATAATTATATAATTATAATAAATAATAATATATATTTTAATTATAAAATAAAAAATTATTAAATAAAAAATTATTAAAAAAAAGTTAAGCTTTTTAATAATAAACGTTAAAAAAATAAAAAAATTATTTTTAAAAAAAACTTTATATAATAATAATAATTTTAAATATATTAAATTTAAATTAACTTTTAATAAATAAAAAAATTAAAATAAAATAAATTTAAATATAAATAAAAGTTAAAATCTTTTTTTAAATTATTTAAAATTAAAAATTAAAAAAGTTACGTTTATTTAATTAATATAAACAATAACGAAAAACTTAAACTTATATTAAATAAATTTATAAAAAAAAGTTATTAATAAATTTATAATTTATTTAAAATAAAAACGATAAATAATTATTCTTTTAATATTTTTTTAATTATAATTATATTTTTTATTATATTTTATAATTTTTAATAAAAATATAATTTATATATAATATTATATAATTATTTATTTTAAAAAAATAAATAAATTAAAATTATAAATTTAATAAAACCTATTAATAATAATTAAATTTAAATTAAAAAATATATTATTTTAATTAAAAGTTATTTTATATTAAATTTAAATTATAAAATTACGTTATTAATTACGTTATTAATTATATAATTAATTAAAGATTTAATTATATAATTAAATACTTCGAAAATATATATTTATAATAATTATAATTTCGAATTAATTTATTTTAAATCGTTAATTTATTTAACTTTTCGTATTTAACTTTAATTAAATGCATTTATTTTAAAAGATATATATATAATTTATAATCGTAATTAATTAAATATATTTTCTTTTTCGATTTATATATTTAATTCTTTTAAATTTAATTTTATTTAACTTTATAAATTTATAAACTTATAAACTTATTAATTACTTTTTAAATTTATAAATTATTTATAAACTTATAACTTTATAATTTATAAATTTATAACTTAATAATTTATAAATTTATAACTTAATAATTTATAAATTTATAACTTAATAATTTATAAATTTATAAAATAATTTATAAATTTATAAATTTATAAATTTATAATTTATAAACTTAAATAATTTAAATAATATTATATTAATTATTTATTTAATTATTAATTATTTAACTTTTAATTTAAATAATTTAAATAATAATAAAACTTATAATTTATAAACTTATAAATTTATAATTTATAAATTTATAAAATTTATATATATATAAAAAAACGTTATAATTTAAAAGTAAATCGTAATCGTAATATAAAATTTAATTATAAAATAATCTTCGATTAATTTTAATAATTTAATCGTTTTATACGTATAATAATTTTTAAGTTCGAATTTTAATAAATAAAAAAGTTTTTAAAAGTTAAGTTAATTATATTAATTATTATTTCGTAAAAAGATTTTTTCGTTTAAAAAAAACGATTTTTATAACTTATTTATAAATAAAAAATCGTATCGTTTTTTTTAAACGTAACGATTAAAAAAGATTTTATATATATAAATTTATAATATTTATTAAAATTATATTAAACGAAATATTTTTAAATAAATTAATTTTAAAAAAAAAGTATTTTATAAATTTAATATATAATATAATTATAATAAAAATAATAAAAATATAATTTTAAATAAAATATTAAAAAAGTTAATATTATATTTAATTTTAATTAACGAAATATTATTTTAATATATAAATAATTATATAATTAAAATAATATACGTATAATTAAAGAAATTAAAAATAAATTAATATAAAAAATATTTATTAATAATTTTAAAATTAAAATATATTTATAAAAATATATTAAATAATTTTTAAAATTATTTAAAATTATTAAAAAACGTAAATCGTTTAATTTAATAATTAAAAGTTTAATTATTTTTTTTTCGTAAAAAAAAAGGTTTAAATTTTTTAATAATTATCGCTTTTTAATTTATTACTTTTAAAAATCAAATTTAAATTTTCTTTTATAATAAATATTTAACGTTAATAATATAACTTTAATTAATTTTTAATAAAAAAAATATTACGCGATTAATAAAATTTTATTAATTATTAAATTTATAAAATATTATTATTAAGTTTAATTTATTTATTTATAAATTTAATTTTTTAACGTATTATTATATATTAATTTAATTATAATTTAATTATATAAAAGATTTTTAAATAATTCGTTATTATTTATTTTAAAGTTCGAGCTTTATAATAATAATTAATTAAATAAAATAACTTTCGACGAGATTAATATCGTTAATTCGATAATTTCGTTACGTTTAAATCGTAAAATAATTAATATTTCGATTTAATAATTTAAACTTTTTTATTAATTATATTATCGTTAATATAAAAAAGTTAAATTCGTTAATATAAAAATTAATAAAACTTAATTAAACTTACGAATTAATAAAAATAAAGAAATACTTTTTATTTAAAAATTAAAGTAATTATTAATTTAATTTAACGGTTTTTATTTTTAAAATTTATCGTAATATATATTTAATAATTTAATAATTTAATTATAACGATTTAATTATAATTCGTTTAAAATTAAAAAAGCATTAAGATTTCGATTATTTAATTTAATTTATTAAGTTATTAAATTATAATTTATTTTATAAATTTCCGTAATACTTTAATTATAATATTAAATATTAAACTTTTAATATATAAAATATAAATTAAAAATATATTATATATTTTATACGTAATATAAATAAATTTATAACGTATAAATAAATAAATAAATAATAATATTAAAAAACGTAAAAATATTAAAATAAAAATTAAATATTATATTAATATAAATAATTATTTATTTATTAAATTATTATTATAAAAATATAATTTAATATAATTAAAAATAATATAAAATTTTATATAAAAATATATTTTAAAATTTATATAAAACGATTAAAAACTTTAAATAATATTAACTTTATTAACGTTTAAAAAAGCTTTTAAATAAATAATAAAATTAAATAAAAACGATTTTTATATTATTTAACGTTTTTATTATAATTATTAAAAACTTAATAAAATTATTTAAAAAAACGTTTATTTATTAATAAACGTAACGAATAAAACTTAATAAATAATAAAGCATTAATATTATTATTTTATAAACTTTAAAAACGACTTTTAATATATCGAAATTTATAAATTATATAAAAAAATAACTTTTATAATTTTATTTAATTTATACGAATAAATAATAATGCTTTTTAATTTTTATAACGTATTAATAACTTTTTAAGTTTTAATAAAAAAGATTTTAATATTATTTTAAAAATTCGTTTTAAATATAATTAATAATATTACGATATAAAAAAAAACTTTAAAATAATTTTATATAAATATAAAAACATTATTTTAACGATTATTAAATTATAATATAATAATTAACGTTATAAAGTTAATTATATTTATTTATAAAAAATATTTTTTAAATTCGTTATATTAAAAAAAATATTAAAGTTAATTTAATTAAAATATTAATAATATAAAAACGATTAAAATTAAAAATTATAATTAAAATATAAGCGTTTATTAACGTAATAAATTACTTTCGTTATTTAATTATAAATTATTCGAAAATATTAATACTTTTAATAAAATTAATTAAAGGTTTAAAAAATTATAAAATTACTTTAAATATTAAAGTTAAAATAATTTAACGATAAATTTATAACGTAATTACGATAATATTTATTATATAAAAGTTTAATTAATAAATTTTTTACATTATAAAATTTAATGCTTTTTAACGTTATATTAATGTAATTTTTTTATAATTTTATTTATATAAAAAACGAAACGAAATAACTTTTTATTTTATAATTTATTTTTTAAAAAAGTTTATAAATATATAAATAAAATACGTAATTTAAAAAAAAAACTTTTAAAAATAATATTAATTTTATAATATTAATAATATTAAATAAAAAAAACGTAATAATAATAATAAATTATAAATTATTTAAAACGTTAAATATAAATTATTAAATTTTTTAATATTATTAAATATTATAATATATAAATTCTTTATAAATTAAATAAAACGAATATTTTTATAAATTATTTATTACGTTTTATCGAAAATATATAAAGTTAAACGTATTTAATTAAAAATTAATTTTATTTTATTTAAAATTTTAATTAATTAAATTAAATTAATTTATAAATTATATATAAATATTTTTAATATAAAACGATGTTATTATTTATATTATAAAAAGAATAAATATATAAAAACTTTATTTTTTATTTAAAAAAATTATATAAAATAATAATAAACGAAAAATAATTTAAAAACTTTTTATATATAATAAAAATAATAATAAAAATAAAAACTTTTTAAAAAGTAATTAAATATAACGATTTAATATTAAATTTAAAAAAAGATTATTATAATTAAAGTTTTAATACGAAATGTTTTAAAGTAATTTTAATATTTAAAAATTACTTTAATAATATTATAAGTTATATTTAAATGCTTTATATATTAATTAATAAAAAAGTTTAATTTTTTATTATTTAATTTATAATTAATTATATTAATTATATTTTTTATATATTAAGCGATTAATTATATATTTATTAATTAATTTTAAATTTTTATAATTATAAAATATATTATAAGTTAAATAAAAATATAATTCGTACTTTTTATATAATTTATTAATACGATATTTATAATTAAACGAATTAAAATAACTTTTAATTATTTAAAAAAATAAATTAATAATAATATCGATATATTTAATAATTATAAAGCACGAAAATAATATTAATAATACGAATCGATAATTAAATTTATTATATTAATTTAATTTTATAAAAATAATAAAATAAAAAAAGTTAATAATAATATTAAAAAGATTATATTATAAAAGCATTAAGTTAATTTTATATTAAATTTATCGTATTTATTTTAAAAAGTAATAACGATATATAATAAAACATTTAAATTAAGCGATTATAATAATTATTTTTTAATATTTAAAACGTAACTTTTATAAAAATAATTTTAAATAAAGCTTTTCGAATATATTTAAAAATCGATTAAAGAAAAAAAAATAAACTTTAAAAAATAATTAATTAAATAATATAAATCGCTTATAATTAAGAATTATTATAACGGCTTAAAGATATTACGAAATTAAATTTAAACGTATTTATAAAAAGAAATTTAATTTAAATTTACGTTATAAAAGATTAAATATTACGAATTCGTTAACGCGAAAAAAAACATAAACTTTATTATAATAAATTTTAAATTATAATAAATTATTATTTAAAAAATACATATTATATATAAAGTTTTAAAGAAATTATATTTTTATTAAAATATAACGAAATTAATTTATTTTTTATTTATATAAACGATAATTATTTTATATAAAACTTATAATATATAAATAAATAATTATTTAAATAAAATTAAAAACGTTTATAAAGTTTATTAAATTAAAATAATTAAAATAATTATTTAAAATAAAAAAAATAATATAAATTTTTAAAATTAAATAATAAAAATCTTATATTATATAATATAATAAAGTTTTTTATAAAAAAAAGATTATATAATAAAGAATTTATAATACGTAAACTTATAATAAAAAAGTTATTATAAAACTTTTAAAAGATTTATTTTATATTTTAATATTTATAAAATTTATTAATTATTAAATAATATTTTTTTAATTAATTAATTTCGAATTTTAAATTTTAAAAAACTTTAAAGTAAATATATTACGTAAGCATTTAAAGTTATAAAAAGCAAAATTAAAAAATATAAAAATAAAGATTTATAAATAATTTATAAAAGGTTATACGTTTTTATAAATAACTTATAAATACTTACGATTTTTTATAAATAATTTATAAATAATTTTAAAAAACTTATTATTAATTTATAATAATTATTTTAAAATTATTTTATTTTTTTAAAAAAAATTATATAATATTAATTATTATATTATATATTATATAAAAATAATTTTTTTAATTTTTTTAAAAATAATTTTATAAAAAGATTTTAATTTATAAATATTTATAAATAAAAAGAAAATACTCGTAAATTATTCGTAAATTTTTTAATATTTTAAAAAGAAATTTATAAATTATTTATAAAAAAAAAAGCTTACGAGTATTTATAAATTCGTAAGTATTTTATTATAAACGAGCTTTTTTACCTTTAATTAAATAATTTTAAGTTGAATATATAAAATGTAATAACTTTAAAATAACCACTTTTTAATTTATAAGTCCTTAACGATAGTTTGCCAAGACCCCCGAATACTTATCTTACTAGGCGCCCACCATTAAGGGGTAATCTTAACTAAGATATATTTAATGATGCTAGTGAGCTCTTTGATTACCAATAAACTGTCGCCATGTCCATAATGCAACCTCTAGACGTCATCGTCGTGCTGCGGCATTTGTGCGACAATGTATATAGGGGCACAGACCTGCTTACTACTCCTATCATCCCTACTCACAGGACAATGAACAAAGGTCCTGCCAACCACTAGCACCATCATTCAAGCTGTTGCAAATCTAACACTTTTATAGCAGTGAGGGCTATTTTCTCTACGCCGATGAGCGAGCCCAATTCAGAACCTTCAGACTTTCCCTCAATTTGTGGAATTCTTTCGTGATGGCGAAGCTGATGTCCTTGTAACACGTTCCAAGCGAGATCGACTATCGATATTGCAATTTCACACTAGTCCTAGGCGATGGGACAGCGGGAGGCAATGCTGACAGTGCCGGGAGGTTCCTCTCAACCTGCCCCCTAGGTGACGATCCAGCAGGTGGTAACGATGACGGTGGCCAGGCTAAGTCTACTTGGTCTACTCCTGATCATGTCGACGAAGCCTGCGAAACAACCATAAGAGACAGGTATTCGTCAGAACCTGATAGGTTGGATTAGGAGAGGAGATTGGAACTTGTTGGAAATTCAGGGTAGTCATATCGATAAAGGGGCCCTTGATTCCTTTCTATGTACAATTTCTTGGATAGCCATATGGCCCGAATAAGCCTTGTATACGGTTAACTCCTTGTGATTTATGGTACTACCTATTTTATAGTAGTATATATATCAGGTTTCGACAAATATCTCCTTGCATTGGTGTTTAGGGCACATGCAATGGGCTTTTAATTGACCTTTGTCGTTTTTGCTGCATCCCATTAATACAACTGACAGTCGCCTATCACTAACCTCCAAACTATGTTACTGCCATCATTTGTGCAAGTATTTATAGTTAAAGGTAGATTTAATTATTTTATAGTGCTAATGCTGCGCATTTATCAACCGCCGTGGTTGTGATATTGTATCGACGTATTACATGAAGAACAGTACGATAAGAAAATTAAAATAGGCTGTTGAAAGGTGTCTCTTGCGTATGACGAGTAAAAACCGAGAAGTATAGCAGGTGCCAAAAGCGACACGAATGGAACATAGAATAATTAGCTAAAATGAGACAGCAGGATAACAAAGGTCTTTCTATTTAGGAAGTAACAAACTGTCAGTAGTCTCACAAACAGGCGAATAGTCACTTGTTTCAATCATAATCTGGTAGCATATGAGACATGGTCTCACCTCCACAAAGCACGAGCAAGCCCGGTATCCGAAATGGGAATTTTCATTATCCAGCATTCCATCGAGCCATCCGTTTTCGTCAAGTCCCGACTCTTTGTCTTTGAAACGAACAATAATTGCTACCTCAGACCCAGCACCGATGCATTGTGTCGACATGAATTCATTTCTGAAGTTTTTTTTTACAAAATATCCAATTCGCTACAGCTTCAGAACGTTACCAAAAGTTGAATATAGCTGTCATTTTCTAGATATTCGCATCAATGGCTGCTCCCGCTCCCGCTATCCCTCCCCCTAATGACGGCATTCAGGCGGCTGCGCAGGGGCTCCCATGGTGGCAGGCTCCAGGTCAGTATCAGTATATCCTGTTACCATCTTCTAGTCGTCATTGCTTTATCAGGGCAGTGTCGTATTCATAGTTGAAGCCTCAAATGAGAAATTTGACGTAGTTCACTACTATGCCGTGCGCAGCTCTTGAAAAAAAAAACAAGAATAAAATAAAACCCCTTATATCCTATGCATATCAAGAAGGATTAGTTCCTCGTCGTCTTGAATGTATAAATCGCTAACGAAGATGTATGATTCAAAAACAACAGTCCCCTTTTTCGGTGTTAGCGAAAATGCCAACCAGACACGCAAAGCCATCCCAGACGACGGGCAGGTCTATGACATAGTCCACGCGTTGGGAAAAATCCTCAAGGGCGGTGGCAACGGCCGGCCAGCAAGGAAGGACTACATAGCCAACTCGCAAATTGCTCTCTTGCTGAACGCGTACAACACCCGCGCCCCCAACACGATGCAGTCGCCCTGGGCCTACTTCCACAGGAACGTCATCAAGGTCCCGCACCGGGCCCCTCCCGGCTTCGACTGGAACCAGAGGGCATATCGCCTCCAGATGCCGAGGGGCGACGACTATCGTGACAACTTCAACCGCGACCTGACCCGTGTTTGGCCCACCATTGCTGGATTTGGTGTCGCTCGCCCCAATCGTCATGATATCCGCTACCGCCTGCTATGTTTCATCCATGAGCACGACGATACGACGAATACGGCCGATTTCTTTGAAAAGGTCTATAGTATGTCTGTGTATGACCGAGAAGTAAGTCTATTCCTAGTTTATTTTCACTCCCCTGAGTGTATCCGGCCTTTGTGCTATCGTGTCTATGTGGTCGTACGTCCCAGGCCTTGACACTTGCGGATATATAAAAGGAGTAGACGGGAGTTCTGTAGCACGCTGCCTACCTACTGAGACAAAGCGAATCATCTGATATGGTCCGTCGCTCAAATCGAAGATGATCTGTTATGAATAGGTAGATGCTTTTGACGGACAAAGCTAATAGTCTCCAACAACAGACGGGTGAACTAGCCTGGCACAACCCCTCGTCGCATAACCAAGCCCGCCGCCTGGATGATATCAACGCCTTCTGGGCAAATCGTGTGGATGATTTCCCCATCCTTTTCCCTCCCCAAGTCGTGCCCGTGCATTACGCATCGCTGGACGCTCTCGCAGGCTTCCTGCACTGGACGCTGGATCCGGTATTTTCCCAAAAGTCCATCTTCGGTGTGTAACATTTGATAATAAAGTCTAATTCCATGACGCTCCCTGCATGCACTTCACCTCCTCCTACATTTCCCTTGTACTTGACTCCCATTTCCATCCGCCAATCTATCCACCCGATTCGCCCATCGACATACCTTCACTTGTTACCAGCAGCTAACCCAAACCGTCCTCCCCCCCCCAAAACAGGAATCGGCATCTGGCTCATGAACAACATCGCCCAGCCACCAATGGTGCAGGGTCGGGGCCCGCGCCCGCCCGACACGATCCAGACGGTGTCGGGCGGCGGGGACATTAACCTGTTACCGGCCCTGGTGGAGTGCCTGTGGCTCACGTTGCGCGAAAACATCGGGGACTACATAGGTGGCGCCCTCGTGACGCAGCACCGGGTGCGCAACAACTTCGGCATGCGCCCAGGCGATAACACCTGGCTCCGTATCGCTGTCAACCGCCGCCTGCGCCAGCTCTACCCCGTTGGCGGCGCGCAGGCGTGGATCCCCCGCGCGTTTTTGAACCAGATTCCATGATTGGTTGGTTGACTGACTGACTGATCGATTGATTGAGGAGCTAGGTCATGCTGATTGGGTGGGGATTGGAAGGGTAATTGGAGGAGGTCGGATGGGTGTGTTGTGTTGTTTGGCTTTCCTCACTTTCAAAATAAATGTTTGCTGTAGTTTATCTAGTTAGTTAACAATATCGACTTGTGTCCCTTATTAAAAATGGCTAGCTTAAAGTGATTTACTCGTGGGTGGCTATATTCACAACGATCAACATGCTATCAATCATGTCTCTGATATATAATAGCCCCCCCCCCTCCTTAAACCCTAACGCTGAGCGTCCAAAGTGTGTCATCCTTATCTACACTCATTTCCTAAGCCAAATTTCAAGAGCTCCGAATCACTTTCGTCTTGCGACGCTATTCAATTGAAGTTATCAACACTAGTCCAACTAGTGGTAGCTGCTTTCGCTCGGTATTCTTCTGATATCTTCTCATTTCAAATGTCGCCTTTCACTTAATCCGTAACCTGCTTTTCATTTTTTCATTAGTGTCGGATGCGGTGGGGGTGCTGAATTTCAACAATCTTGCCCTGCGCCCAAGCCACCATCTGATTGCCCTCAAGAGATCCTCATCTAGAACAAAGTCATGCCTATTAAATATGTACCTAACTGTAACTCTTAAACTAGGGAAATACATCTGAATAGTTCATTGACAGCCAAGAAATAAATGTTTCATTAGTATCATTTATAGTTATGTATAATCCTCATCCTTTAATCTTGCTCTGTTCACGCTCCATCAACTCAGTTGCTCCACACCCTCTATTTTCTCACGCCAACTTTACCTTCCAAGCCTTTTTTTCAAATTTCTTGCTTTATCTAACACCATGAGCCCATTTGGGTCTTTAAAGTTTATATCTCCCGATTGTTGCGCTAATAGCAATTTAAAAAAGGCGTTCTGGAAACCCCTTTGCAGAAGCGGCCACATGCAGGGACGAAAGCCCTTCCCACTTACCGCAGTCTGGGTTATGATGTTGACAAGGATCGATAACCCCCAGGCCAGTGCGTTTGTTGATATGCTGTTCAATCGTCTTGTAGTTCTTACTCGCTGTATTGAAACCTCGTATCAGGGACTGCGTACAAAGCTGTAGTGTCGTTTCGCCATGTCGGAGTATACTGGGAGAACCCTTCGCGGTTTCCAAAATGTGAATTAAATCTGGCTAATGGCTGACTGCATATAGTAGACACTAGCGCTAGGGCTGTCAGAAAGCTTAGACTGCAGTGGGATCGATGATCAGTTTCCATAGTTATCGAGTACATACGCGTCATAGGCACTGCCCGCTTGAAATTCGAAGCCAAGCACACTCTATGTGATCAGGCTAAGGACGATCACAGGGTCAAGAAAGTGTCATTCAAACAGAGCTTAGGGCTCATGGGAACTGTCAAGTACCTAGGCAACAACATTATGTAAATTTATGAAACTATTTGAAAATAATGAGTGACAACACTTTGGTTGGAGTCCTAGCCTGCCAATCGATGTTGAATCTTCCTGACGACTTATCCTCCTCCCGCCGTATATTCTGTAAGACTTATAGTTGAAGACCATTCTTCTACTGGGCCTATACAGCGCGAAGATATATTAGCAATGATGGTCCAATGTAACAGTAAGAGGTCAGTCAACATACCACGGGAGTCCAATTCTGAGTGCGGTTGCGATTCTCACTCTAGCAGACGGCTCCGCCATCGTTGCCACCGTGGCATGTGCCACTGTGGCAGTCCTGAATCTCGCTCCAGGTACCACCTATGCACTGGACCTATTCGTAGAAACACACATTAATAAAAGGGGCACGGTCTCCAGGGTTGAATACGTCAACATACCACACCTGTCCTATCACAACCGCAAAAGTGTCTGTCTCCATTGGATGACTCGCAAGGACTGTTGGTACGTCGCTGGTCACCACCGTAGCCAGCGCCGCAGGTGTCCCTGGTCTCTAGCTGAGGGGTCGCCGAAGCATTGACTGCAACAGCAGCGGCAAGAGTGAAGAGGATGGCTGTGAACTTCATTGTGGAAGATGTATTGGTTGGTATAATATTGGAAAGAGATGGTCTTCTTGGATGTATTGTGTGTTGAGCTGGCTTGATGTCTGTCCAAGTTTTTCTGTGTTTCTGGAGGAGACGATCCAGATACTTATATATTATTTTCCTGTCAGTGCTCACCCTCTCTTCCCAATCCTGTTACCTAAGAGGCACCTCAGATGTGAATAAAGAGCGGTCGAAGGTGCGCCACGAAATACGAATCACTAGTACCGACGTTTTCTCGTATCACTGCCCACTGACAACAGGATGGCACGAAGGATGATGTTCAGATGACTGGCGGGGACTAAGTGAAAACTGTCTTAACGAATAAGTTCTGTCATGGAATACTGAATAAATCAACTGCCCCTTTAACGCCACTTCTTTCCAGGTCCACCTGTCTTCCATATAGCATCAAATAATTTAGAAAAGAAACTTTTAACTGCCGCTATACTACCTCCAGATGCTAATATCAGTGAATAATTATTAGTAGCAGTTGTTTAGCAGACAAAATACATCTATACACGCCCATAGACGTACATCTACGAGGAAGTATAGCCTCACCTCAGTTAGTAATTTGTGGTTGGCGATCCACTTAACGCTTGGACTATACACTCTTTCCTCCTGTCACAGTTATAATTATCATTATATAATCGCCCTTATAACCCGCCAATGAGTTTATTGGATACAACTCGAGCGCTGCGCCCGCTCTCCGCTACGATCCTTTGGAGTGATCTGGACTCAGCTGAACTCGCTATCGCGCTCGCTCTTTCATACCCAAACCAAACAAGTTTACTTTCAAGTCCGCGTACCCGTACCTAGTCTCTCAGCCTTGGGCAACAAACGCCCAAGGTACACATAGCAGGCGGGACGGAAACGGGTAGGATCTGCTCCCCTGAGCGCCACTTAGCACGATTATGCCCTATATGTACCCTGCATGTAATATTATAGTGCCAAACCACCGGTTAGCTGACCCGTGCACCTGCATGGGAAGACGAAAGCACGTTCCGGGTCGTGGTCATATTATAGTATAATTTTGGTACGAATAAAGTCCTACGTAGGTATGTTGCGGGGAATGATCCCATCTTTCCCTCCGTACGACCATAGTACGTAAAAAAACCTGCAGTCAGCTTACTTCCTTCAAAGCTTCTTTGTTGCGGTGTTACCTGGCTAGCGCCTCTTCGCTGACAGCGCCGTTTTATGTGCCATGTGCCTAGAATAGCCCTGCCCATTATTCGTGATGGCAAGTGATATCATGGGAAACACCTAGATGGAGAGGCATGGTTCAACATCGGTCGTGCCACGAGACCTCCAGTGATCGATAGACTATTATGT
Organism: Eutypa lata; assembly: GCA_022661535.1. NCBI lineage: Eukaryota > Fungi > Ascomycota > Sordariomycetes > Xylariales > Diatrypaceae > Eutypa > Eutypa lata. The sequence goes on from JAKULF010000001.1 coordinate 1,944,866, forward strand.
AGGAAGAGCTTTAGAAGTGATGTAGCTATCGTATTTTTTGTTAAGCTGGAAACTAGTATGAAGCCTTATACTCTCCACAGACATGATCGCCATGTAAGCTTCAGGAAATTTGGGGTATTGTAACATGCCGGAACCCGATAGCCAGCGGGCCGGTAGTACAAGGTTCGGTAGATTTGGGATCCCCGAAGTAGCGTGCATATAGACCGGTGGTCGGCTTACAGTAGCGATGATTGGCTAGTCCTCGAGACACACCCACAACGTCTCGCTCGCAAAGAAAGGTCGTTATAATACCATAGATACCGTCGTAGGATGTCACACACCGTCGATACTAGACTACGGATGCTTCGGGTGGCTTGTACGCCTCCTAGCGAATGTCAGCCCAATTGTCACAATCTGATTTGCTTCAGAAATGATCTCGATCAAAGCGATCGGCCGCAAGTGCTAACTATATACTGTGCCCTTCATATTAGCTCTTAGTCTATACAGCCCATTCGATGAGAGGCTTCACGAGAACTACATGCTCCTGGTAACTGTCAGCACGATCGCAGCCTATCATGGTGCTTCGGACACCTAGAATAAGCAATAAGCGCATCCATGATATCCGTATTGCGGGGTATCTAGGGGTGGTTACACAGCATCCTTCAGTTTACGTAATGCCCTAACTTATGTGTCTCTCTTCCCAATCAAATTACCTCCCGATGTTTGTGTTTGTTTGTAGGATTAAATATTGGGACTAAGACTTGCTTGTCCGGAGCCTATTCATTGTTGTCACATCAAATACCTTCTTCCATTCCTGTTGGTAAGTCAAGACATGGAGACTACAATAAATAGCATGACTAGACTCGAGCCGTTCGCTCATTGCCTTATGTTCTTCCTTATGTGATCTACGATACAGTCGACAGCACTCGTGTGACAAGTATAAATATAAACGTTGCAGAGTAAGGAGGATTTGTAGAGGTCACATAAGCTGATTTTAGCGGAGAGCTCATTGGACACCAATAAGCCTACGGCAAGCACAAAGTAAAACTCCGAAATTGTTGTTCCGAAGGATTCTGAACACCAGGCAAATAATTAGATTAACTGTGATAGGCTGGTCGTCTGGAGGCGTTCTCGTTGCCTGTCCGGGAATATGTCCTGGAAAAAACTGAGCTGCTGGTCGACCGATCTGCTGACTCGATAACTATATCTGGCTACTTGATATAAAATTTACTATACCAAGTTAATGTATTTGTCTCCTATACCCTTGCAGAAGACACTTGAATTATACTTATATTTATCCTCCTGTTATCTTACTGAACACACCCATTCACCACGGTCTACCACGATTTGACTGCGTCAAATCACCTTTATATATAAACATGGCCCTCTTTTGGTTCAGAAACGTAATCGTCTTTGTCTCCGAATCCTAAGTGCATAACGCAATCTTCATCTTCAGGAGCGAGAAGCTCTTTGAGATGAGGAGGCATCTTGATGACCCCCCAGCGCAGCTTCCCGCTTACCAACTGCCGAAGGTTTTATTCAACATTCTCCTTTGTTACTGACGACCTGTTAAGCTCTGATTCTCCCTCATCCAGCTGCCTGGCATTACCTGTATATGAGAAGTAATTCATTAGAGAGAATCTCCATGTACTGGCAACGAAGGGAACACTATATCATGATATCTGTTTAACTTACTTATATTCTTCGTTATCCCCCGATTAGCATAGCATGCTGCAGATATCACCAGGGAGTTGGACCCCCCAGTAAACATAGCCCCAGAAGTCCTTCGAAAGCTTAGAATTATCGGCAAGGTAACCAGTACTACACTTAGAATGAAGAGAGCTAGAAAGGTAGATGCTAAAAACACAGCAGCGAATTGGACCTGATTTACGGCAACACCATTTTCATAAAAGACGAAATACTGTATGAAGAAACAACCTATGATAAACGTTAAGAGGAAATGTTTGTAGTTTTAGAAACTTGAGGTCTTACCTCCTTCCGAGATAAATAAAAAGAAAGAATCAGACAAGATCCAGTGAAGTAATATGCTTATGACTAGGAGAGGTATACTATATTTATCAGGTAACTGGAGCCGATAGCTGGAAACCTGTCCCTCCTTCAGATAGGATACTAGCAGAGGACGATGCGACAATGCCAGTGCTTCCCACTCTTCTTCCACTTGAAGCCAGCTAATGTAAGCGCAGAGAGAGAGATAGCCCTACCCTCTGTCTCTCTTCCTCGGCAAAGGTAGCATCACTGTTTTATCATTCTCTGTTTTACCAAAACGATCTCGGCTATTTAGTGAAGTAATGAACTCTACTCACTCTGCTTGAAAGGTGGTGATTATCGTTAGGCAGCTACGCTGTATGAGTCACATGTGGCTGGGTGTATCACGACCACTAAATATACCTTTCTATAAGGGAATGATTTATCATACTATATACGGCAAGGAATCTTGTAGTACGGCAACTACTGGGTGGCTCTGCCATCATAGCCTTGCCGCCCTTTGTTCAATCATCATGACTAATACGCAATCCGGGTGACCCGGTGTGCTAGGGTCCCGCGGACCCCGAGATCCTTCCTACCTTGGGAGTATGGTGGCGTTCCATATATTGGCACCAATGAGAGGGAGGCTCATATCTCTTCATATGCACAATCGTTGCTTACTCAACTATGTGTGCATATTTTCCGCCTAGCAGAGCGCTTGATCGGGCCCGTCGAAGCCCGATCGGCGGTTGTTAGGAATATCTCCCTACGTGCAGAAGCCTTGAGTTTGTCGAGTGTTATGTCTTACAAATATGCACCAATGTAACTTCCGTACATCTGGACAAAGGGCACGAATACACATGAAGAGAGGGATAGCTGAAGACACCACCAGGATTGAGATAGTACTGCTGAATCAAAGGCTGAACCGCTCAGCTGCTGCTCGCGGTGTCCGGACTCCGTGACCACCAATTCAATGCTTCTTGGAATGCGCTTTATTAACCAAGGCTCAATACTCCAAGATCAAGCTTAGCCACAATTCTCTCCCTCAAGTGAAACATCAAATCTCAATCTCCAACTTCCATTCGCACACATACTTAGTCAGTTGTAAATATACGCTCTGCTCAAAGATGGCTCATAAGCGTGCTGTCCTCATCACTGGCGGCACCATCAACCTTGGTTATCATGCAGCACTGCACATTGCCCGTGAGCACCCCGATTACCTGATTGTTCTCTCCTCTCGATCCGATCGCCAGCATGCTGCAGAGGCTATCAACAAGACTTTAAACCAAAACAATGTCGTATTCATGGCACTCGACTTAGCTGATACGAACAACGTCCGCGCCTATGCAAAGGAGTGGGCTTCCAAGAACTGGCCCCCGATCCAAGCTCTCCTTTTGAATGCCGGCTTGCAATTCCCTGCCAAACTTCACAAGACCGCCGAGGGCCTTGAGGCAACCTTCGCCATCAATCATGTTGGCCACGCTCTCTTGTTTCATCTCCTTTGTCCTTTTCTTGCACCCAGTGCTCGTGTTGTCGTTACCTCGAGCGGGACTCACGACCCTGCTCAGAAGACTGGCCTACCGGATGCGGTCTATAATACAGCCGAAGAGCTAGCCCACCCCCAAGCCTCTACTATCAATGACCCGGGCCGTAAACGATATTCCAGCAGCAAACTTGCCAATATCTGATGGACTTACGCATTGCACAGGAGACTTCGCGAGCGAATCCCAGACCGCGGAATTGCCATCAACGCGTTCGACCCAAGTCTTATGCCTGGCACGGGGCTAGTGGCATAGAGCGCTTTCTGTGGAATAAGGTGCTCCCGCGGATCTTGCCTCTCCTGAGGGCACTACTCTCTCCTAATATCCACAAGCCTAGCGAGTCGGGCGCATCGCTTGCCCGACTCGCCATTGCGGATGACGTGGCTGGTGTTAGTGGGAAGTACTTTGAGGGCCGGAAGGAAATCAAATCTAGCAGGGATAGCTATGATGAGAGAAAACAGGATGACTTATGGCAGTGGACGGTGAAATACTTGGCCCTGGATGAGGCCCAGGCGGCTAGCTTCGGGGGGTTAAAGTGAGATCTATCCAAGACTTAAAGAAGGTATATATGCCTTAACCTCATATTCCATATGCTGTACAATAGTAGTCTTATACTTTTCTTTCTATCTCTTTTGCCCTGGCCGTAGAAAAATAGGTTGGAGTTTATACACCAATGCCACATACTGTTCTGTTTTCCATGAATTGTTTCAACGGAGCCCAAGAGAGTGAAATGTGGTCAGCTCATAATGAGGGTCACTTAGAGGTAGCCAACATTGTCCAACTGAGAATTAAGGGTTAATATCTGGGGAAGTTCTAGTACACGGCACATTCGCATACCGTATCTTGAAGCAGATGCTCCTATGTTCAGTTCATTTGATCTAGTAGAATTCATCGAATCCTAATTAAATTTGTTTAATAGAGAAAATAATAGTAATGTCTTATTAAGAAGTATGAATAACCGATTTTATGCGAATATAGCGGTCTCTTAAGAGATACTAAGTTATTAAAGCTTCTATAAAATTAAAGGAGAACGGAACCGCAATAGGAGAGAGTCGGGAAATAGAAATGGGGCTAGGATTAAGCGCCATGGTAACATATAATATATTATAATATTTTAATAAAATGGTATAGTTGAATGCTTTTATTTAAAGAAAAAGGAAGAAGGAGTTCGATATCGCGCAGGGCGGCAGCTTTAGAATTTGTTGCGCGACGATGTTCACTCCCCTCCCAAAAGAATCTAGAAATTCCGGCACCAATTTACCAAATGGAAGCAATTAATTAGAATTGGGATTCGCGTCTCTTAAAAGGTATTATCATAGCAGCTTCTTGGCGATGAGTGCCCAATGAACAATCGATCAAATGCATATTAGGTACCTGAAACATTGACCAGATAGTACAATCGTTGTAGCATCAGGACCATCATGTCCCCCCTCCCCACCCAGAAGCAGAGCTTGCAATTCTTGCGTAAAAATGAAGGCACTCGGATTTGAGTGTATGTGTTGGCTGTCAGGGCTGTGCAGCTGTCGTGTCACTAGGTAAGTAGGCAGTGTCTTGGATTATTAGAGTTAGCCGACCAATAAGGGCATCTTATTGATTCATATGCAATGCAACCTTCAGTAGTATCGAAGCCTGCATATAAGTAGTACTGAACAACATGCATACTTCGCCTTGTTCCACTTCTGTTTAGGCCTAATTAATATGCTGCTTAAGTTGAACAGAATACCATGCAGTTTACTATCCTCTCCCATTTGAAAGCTAAACAATATATCTATTGGGTCTGCAATTTTTCGGATAAGTCTTCATTTAGATGACAACCTCTTTCTTATTCCTGGTGAAATTGTCACGAGTTTAACATCATGGATCCAGTGTCAGCGGCGGCGAGTGTTGCAGGCCTCACTAGTCTGGTCATTCAGGTCGTAGAGCTAATTGCGAAATACTCGCTAGAGGCAAAAGGCGTAAAAGACGACATCGATAGCCTAAAGGTTAGGTTAGGATCTTTGCAGAGCGTCCTTGCCCGCCTTGAACAGTTCCTGCGATGCAACGTTGACGAGAATGTCAACTTCCATGCTGATGCAGGTCTTCGTATCGCCATGCGGCATTGCGAGGATCAGTTACGGCGTTGCAAAGAGAAATTCTTCGAAAAACAACCTAAAACAGAAGAGAGTATACCCAGCGAAAGAAATCATCTCATCACTCCGAAGGAGAAAGCTATTGTCATCGGCAGGCGGCTTCTCTGGTCGTTTCGAAAAGGTGAGGTCCAAGAGACCTGCCAATCGCTTTTCCAATGCATCCAAGCCTTCCAGTTCTTTGTGAATATACGTAACAGGCAAGTCGCGAGACCCACACTTTTCCAGAGCACACGGTCGACTAATTCGATGTACGCAGCGAGCTTCTAGCCACGAATTGTGCAAATTTGCGAGCTTACGTGGAGAGGCAAGAATCATCCATCAACGATATCTTGAAGCTAAATAAGGACTTATCCGACAACCTTGGAGATACATTGAAACAACTCAAGGATATGATGTCCGTAGTTGAAAGCGACACAGAAGGGGTGGTCAGTTCCTTGGATAATTTGCATGATAAAATTAATAGTAAGGGACTATCATCCTAAGATAATGCTCGTTTAGCTAATATTGCTACAGGGCAGCATCTGCAAGAAGTTATCAACTGGGTTTCGCCCGACCTGTTCGAGAAGAAACACGATGAAATCAGCTCTAAGCAAAGCCCCGGGAGTTGCAAGAAGATATTAACATGCAACCAAATTGAGGACTGGCTCTCCGACACCAACATTGATCAGCGCCATTTATCCTGTCTAGGGGACCCGGGCGCTGGAAAATCCGTGTTCTGGTGAGTTTACCAATTCATGATAGTGGTAAGCCTGAGCTAATGTTGATAGTTCCGCGGTTGTGAACGAGCTCCGACACCGTTATCGCAGTTTTGATAGACACGTTATATGCTATATTTATTTCGATCATCAGCGACAGGAAACGCAAAGTGTGACCGACGTCTCACGCTCATTGCTGAGGCAGGCGCTGAGCTTCTCAAAGCGGATTCCGCCCGTACTCGAACAAGACTTTCAAAATGATAGAAAACCTACGACCGAGGAGACGCTAGGTCATTTGCGCAATATTATTGAGCTTTTTGGAGCATTCTATATATGCATTGACGGGCTCGATGAATGCTCCCCTCAATTGTTCAGTGACACTTTGCATATAATACTACAGTTGGCTGAAGCCAATATCCTAATTACAGCCCGCAAACATATCCAGATTGATATCCAACGGGTCCTTCCTCAATCAGCCGTGGTCCTGATTACAGCAGACGAGAATGATGTCAATGCCTTCTTGAAGACTCGAATAGCAAAGTCAAAAGCTGAAGACCCGCAAATAATGAACGACGACTTGGAGTCAATGCTTATCGAACGGGTAATGTCTTTGTCCAAGGGCTTGTATGTATTTTACAACTCACCCATTAAATGATTTAACGCAACTAACACGCAAGTTAGGTTTCTGTTACCTGCTCTACATGTGGAGAATGTACTTGGTCACAGCACCATCACAAAGCGACGTAGAGCTCTTGAAGACTTGTCTGGAAGCATTGATGAGGCCCTTAAGGGAACTTTTCAGAGAATCCATGACCAGGGCAAAAAGAAAGCACAGCTTGCCCTTGAGGCAATTGCGTGGGTTCTGCTGGCGTTTCGCCCTTTAACATTGACAGAACTTCGACACGCTGCCTCAATAGAAGTCGGAACTAGCTATTTCGACGAAGAAGATATCGTATCTGATTGTATCATACGGTACTGCTTGGGCGTCTTGGTTGAAGGCCCAAATTCAACCGTGCACTTTATGCATTTCACACTCGGAGAGTTTCTTGAGTCAACTCACCATCTTGTCCTCGGTATTGGACATGATATAATTGCCCAAAAGTGTATTACACACATGATGCATAAGTTGATATCCTGCGAGGGGTACTACGATCATTTGGTGGAGCCGAAGGGAAGGCCCCCTTCGTGCCTCATTCTAAGGAGCTGCCAGGCCTATCGCAGATTCCCGCTCCTGAACTATGCAGCAAAGTTCTGGGGTGGCCATATCCGAAACGCGCAGGACGAAAGTAAGGAGACAGAAGAATTGGCACTACACTTCATCCTGTCATTTATGGATAGGATACGGTTTAGTCGTCTGTTTTTGGCCAGTGGCGAGCCGTGGTGCAGGTGGTACTTTTCACAAGACATCAAGCTAACTAAAGGAAATACACGGGAATGGAAAGTGCCGATATTTCAGCTTCTTTCGCACTTTGGACTCTGCTCATTATGGAAACATGTACGGGAACGGTTCCCAGAATTGAGACTGACTGAGGTCCGCGATGACTGGAACCGCACCCCGTTACTCTATGCAAGGCATAAAGACATGGTAGAGTTGATCAGCAAGGAATTGCCACAGGACCTACATCGTTTCGGCGGAGAGCTGCTGCTACTAAGCTACCAGGGTGGCCGCCACGACATCGTGAGGTGGTTACTGCAAAAGCCTGATATAGATGTGAACTTCACATTCAAGAGAAGGCACAGCGGGCCGGCTTCCTACACAGGCAAGAAATTGATACATGTGTGTAAGGAAGAGGACATTCGGCGAGCGTTAATACAGCATCCTCGATTCTGGCCTGATTTTTCGTCGGAGCAGTACATTGGGACATCCCTTGCCATTGAGATTGAATTCTCCGTACTATCCAGATCTCGCGGTTCGTCGAGTCTAGAGACCTATCTCGAACATATCGGGCTTGGGGGGCAGCGCCTAGATCGGTGGTCTGGAAGGGGTAACAGTGACCAAACAATGGTTTGTTCCGATAATACACACCCGCAAGGATCCAAGCAATGCAGTCCACTCTGTGGACAGGACCAATGGGAAGACCCGTTTTCCGACGTGTTTCTCTTCAGTATGAGTATGGATGAGTTTATGTACAGGGGGCACGTACTCAAGAAATGTCAATATAGGAGTTCCGGATAAGAATTACGGATAATTGCGAATATTGAATAAAAGGGCCCGGCAGGTTCGGCACTATGATTGATTCAAAATAAAAGTTGCTATTAACTTTTTAAAAGTACTTTATATCACTTTAATAAATTTCGCAATTAAAAAAGTTTTAAATAAAACTTCATTATATATACTTATTATTGAAAAGAATTAAAAGAATATTTAAGTTTTTTAATTTTTTAATTGATTATTATTTAATATTAGATTTAAATATATTAACTTGTTTATTTATAACATTTGTTACAATTTGCAGCTTGCTTATCATGTACTTATTACGCTAAATCTTGCATTTAAAAAAAGAATATAATTTATGTGTGATAGTGTGTAACAAGTTAATGGTGACATTACTGGTCTCTGGAAGCCTGTCGTATTGCCAGGGATATCTAGGTTAGAAATCTAGGTACGGAACTGTTGGAGCAGAGAGGCAAAGGTACAATACTGGCCTGTCTTCCGCCGACGAAGTTAGAGTTGTACCTGTTTGAATAACTAAGGAGCCTGGGGATATTACTGGATGGTATTGATTAGGGAAAGGTCGAGAAGGAAAATGGATATATATTTTGAGGACAACAACTAGCCCATAGATCCCCGATGTTCAGTTTTCGTCCGTAGAACCTTTATTTGCCTTTGTGATACTCTAGCATTGAATGAAGATGTGGTAACTAGACTATGAGCTTTGATACCGAAAGTCTAAGATACATTGAAGTTAAGTAGTCTATCTACTAATATTGTGAGGAGAGAGCAAAAGAATAAGTATCGAACGCCTGTCGGACCATCAGCCACAGGTCTAGCTCAGCTAATGTGCTGCAGGCTGCTAAGTAATTTAAGACATATAGCTTACTATACGTTATTCGCAGAGTTCCCTAATGAATATAGCCCCATTGATTCATAGTATCGATACCACTCGTCTGCATAAGATCATACTTAGGATCTCCGGTAAAGGTCAAACGCATTATGCATCCGAGCTTGCTGTCCAGGGGTGAACTCGGTTAAGCTATGATAGTTATAGACTGGTCAGCTTCTTTTCTTGGTATTTCCTCTGCGGGATTATTTGACATTAACTGGACTTGGGAAAGTCATAAAATGAAAAAGCGCCCTCTCACTTACCACTCGTCGTCCGAATAATCCATGTAATTATGAATAGGATCCAGACCCTCAAGATCAGGGCACGAGTCCCTCTCAGCCGGGCAACCGGACGTAAAACCCGACTGGGCCGGCGTATCGGCAACCTGGTCGTTTATGGTGTCGCAAGCGGCCCCGTTGAAGGTATGCAGCAAGTTGAACCAGTGGCCGGTCTCGTGGACGGCGATGACACCCTTGCGGGGCCCGGGCTGGGTGGTGCCGTTGCGGCCGACGAGACCGGGCATGGTGTCGCCGTTCAGGATGCACCCGTCGATGCGAACGTTGTAGTCGTCGTCGCCGGCGACGGGCCGCGGGAAGTTGCACTGGCCGCCCAGCGACGGTGGCAGGTCCGTGAAGAAGTATAGGTTCAGGGCGTCGTAGGACCCGCGGCGCGTCGCGTTCAGGAACGCCACGTACGCGTCGTAGTCCCCGATCGTGCTGCCCTCCTCGTAGAAGCCCTTACCGATCACGTCGTCGACCACCCACGACGTGTTGACGTAGTTGAACTCGAACCCGTATTGGATGTACACGTCGTGGAGGACTTGGAACTATGTAATATCGGGTGGCTGGCTGTTAGATATCATCCCTATTTTATAGACAGACACACCTGAGATGTAGCGCGTTTACCTGATCCGCTACGATCTTCTCCGTGATCCTATCCTTGTTCGCCTCGGTGCTGCCGATGTGGAAGTAAACATCTATAGTGGCGTTCTCCGCCTGGGCTGCTACGATATTCGACACATCCGGCATAGGCTCTGGTATCACGCCCTCATTGGCACAGCTGAAGGCGGAGGAGCTTTGGACGAAAAGCAACGAAGCGGCTACGGCCCACGAAGGATGATGCATGACGGCGATTTGAATAACAACGTCAAATTAACTTCTTGTCTGGCAACCGGAGAGCCGCCATAGTGCTACGGGCGGAATAGCATGCATTTAAATATTACGAACTCAACACCAACACCAACACCAAAGGCTCCACATCATGCAATACGAGGCCAAGAAAACGATATCCACCGTGAAGACATCGAATCGTACCGGGGTTTATCATTTCACTGAGACGGTAATCCACTATAGCACGATAGTAGCACATATAGGGCTACGTTCTCCTAGGATAAACGAAGTATAGGGGGGAAATCACGAATTCTCGGTATATCTTGTGATTGGTGGAGCGCCGGTAACGACGCCCAAAGTAGAAGGATATGAAATTTTGGTTTTTTGAAGCACTTGCCAGCCCGCTCGTGTCTGGGGAAGGAAGATACCGAGAATACGAAACCCCATAACTAGATAGATCCCAATTCCCAATTAGGAGTTGCTTCTCAACTGCTAACACCCGATTAGTTTTCAAGAGGCTGGGGACTGTTCTTCCTATCTCTCCAACTTGTATGTAGTAATTGTAATCTGGCTGTCTGGGTCCAAAAACACACGATCAACATGCACGGTTCAATTGTCTATGCTTCTTTTGATCCCCATAGTTAAACTTTAGCGAATGCTTAGTTGGGGTTAAGCTCAACTAACCCCAGTATTAGTTAGGGCTGGGCAGCTGTCATTGTGCCTAACTAATCGCTTGGCGAGCCACAAGCCAATGGTAATCTGCGCTTTAGCATATATACATGTGGTGCTTATCTACATGTATGTACTACGTCCGTAGTATGTATTGTACCTTAGGCCGTAGCCATTCAAAGATTGGATGGGATCATCATCATGTCCTACCCTCCTTCCATTCGCACAACCTGACAACTTCTTCTTTCCCATCTGCCTATTAAATAAACGTCGTCACTACCTACCTCAGAAGAGAATTTCAAAGACATTTAGGCAGCAAGCAAGCGTTTCGCACGGTAACACCGTAACCATGCTTGGATGTTTTCCTCCCCAACGTCGTCCATCGCCACAGACGTCAATTCCCGACATCGACGGCCGCCTACCTACCTACTTTAGTCAATTGAATTACCTATAATAGGCATCCACACACACATACACACACAAACACACATATACACACAAAAGGACGAAATAAATGCTCTTCCATCCGCGCGTTCTCGCGAGCAAAGCTCTCAACCAACCGGGCATCCGGGTCCTCCTCGTCCTCTTCGTGCTCGTCTCGCTGTACACAATCTACGGCTCTCTCTACTTCTACCGCGATCCCTTGTCGATATTCTTCTCGCCGAGCCATGGGTTCGACCAATTCTACTCGGCGATCCGCAAGGCCGAAGCCGACGCCTTCCTCGACGCCGCCACGGCCGACCCGGACCTCGTGCGCTCCCGTCTAGGCAAGGCGGGCAGCGACCCGCAGATCTGCGCCGTCTTCATCACCGTGGGCCGCAAGATGGAGGGGCGCCAATACATCGACACGGCCGTGGGGTCCTTCCTCGCGAACCTGACCCGCTCCGAGCGGAGCGCCATCCACCTGAAGCTGTTCTTCGCAGACGTGCCAGATCCAGCGGCCCAGCACCCGAGCTTCGCGAGTCTGAGCGCCGCGGGCGTCGCCGACGAGGTCTTCACGTACAACTCGACGCTCCCCCCGAGCGACCTCGACCACAAGACCGAGCAACTGGCGAAGTGGGCCGCGGACCGCGGGAACGGCCACGCCCTCGAGCGCAAGACGGTGCACGACTACGCGTGGGCGATGGACCGGTGCGTGCGCGACGTGCCGCAGGCGCCGTACATCGGGCTCTTCGAGGGCGACATCCTGCTCGCGGACGGGTGGGCCGCGCGGACGCTGCTCAATCTGCGCGCCGTCGAGGCCATGATGCGGGACCCGAGGCGCCGAGACCCCAAAAAGGGGGAGATCGAGCCGGGCCGGCCGAACACCTGGCTCTACCTGCGCCTGTTCAACCAGGAGCGCAGCACGGGGTGGTCGGGCGGGACCGGGTTCTACAAGAACAAGGCCCACGTCATCTCGGGCGCGGTCGGCGTCCCCCTATTCGGCATCCTGCTGCTAGCGCGCCGACGCTCGCTCTCGCTGCGCCGCCACCTCGACGTCTGGGCCCTGCTCGTCGTGTGCTGCGTCGCGGTGCCGCTCGCCGTGTGGCTGTTCTTCGCGTCGGGGAAGGCGGCGCTCCTGGGGTCCCCGCGGCCCGGCGTCCGCGAGGAGTTCTTCGGCTGCTGCAACCAGGCCCTCGTGTACAACCGGGCGCACGCGGCCCCGCTGGCCGAGCGCATGCTCGACGCGGCCGCGAGGCGCGCCGCCCCTGGCCGCAGCGACATGCTACCCAAGACGTTCGCGCGCGACGGCGGCCTTGCCCGCGTCAGCGCCTACCCGATGCTCGCGCAGCACGTGGGGAAGGTCAGCGCTATCGATACGTCGGATGATGAGGCGATGCGCGTCTGGAGCATGGCGTTTGAGGACTTAAGGCCTAGGGAGCTGGCGGAGGGCCATCGGAGGGATGTGCGGGAGTTGTTTGGTGAGGAGGATGCGTGATGCTTGGGTTGTTGATTAATTTATTAATTGATTGATTGCCCGTAATGCTTTGCATTTGTTAGTTGACCGGTTCGAATGTGAGATGATAAACCGGGTGTAAATACTAGAGTATATGTCAGAGTGGACAGGCCGTGTGATTCTATCGGAATACGCATATATAATTAAACCAGTTTTAGTACTTGTTCGTCTCTATAAGACTCTTGCTGTTGTCTTGTTCAAATATAAATGTATACTCACATATTTGAGAGTCGTGTGAATTTAACAGGATAACTTGGCATCTCGTTATATGATGTTGTTACACAAGAGTTGATGTAGGACATAATCCCCTATCTATTAAGTAGCCCCTATTTAATTTATTTTTAAATGTATAGTATACACGCCAAGATGCTGTAGCACAGGGGAAATAAATGGTTTACACTTCCAACTAACTCCTCATGAGGTGAATGTAAATTTGAGAATTATACACAGCTCATCATTACTAAGATATTCTGTATAAGGTTACGGGTGGGTCTGTCTTCGTTGTTACTGCGTCCAGTCCAACCAGTTTCAATGTCTCCGGTTTCCCGTCAAGGGAATCCATCATAGTATATCGAAACGATCTTCGGTAATTATACCAAAAGGCCGGGTTGTATATAACCGTTCTACGTTTTCTTTTAGGGTGAAGTACTTGACACTAGTAACCCAGCATAGACCCATGGATGTATCCATCTCGTCCGGTTGTAAATAGACCGAAGCGGACACGGATAAGCCTTAAATAATCGGGAAGGGGCCCACCACGTAATAGGCATTATCGCACGACGCCGACGATCGGCTCGTCAAGACCATCTCCGGTGCGGGGAAAGAAGAAGACACTCACTTACCTACATACGCTCCCCAGGTTCCGTTCCGGATACGAAATGTAGATATTCACTTGGACATGTTTTTATACCATGTATGGAAGATTAAACGATATCCCTACCGGTACTAGATCTACAAGATGAAGACGCCCCACCAAAAAGACGACATCCTCTTCGTCGGCGCTACTGTCATTGACGGGAGCGGGGAGACTACGAGATACAAAGCAGACGTTTTGGTGAGAGATGGCTATATCAAATCCATTAATCGCGACCAAGTTGGATCGGCGGCGGAAGTTGAGAACGCGCGCCAGCAGGGCGTCCGCGTCGTAGACTGCGAGGACGGGCGATGGACGCTCAGCCCGGGATTCATCGACATGCACGCGCACTCGGACCTCTCGTTGCTGCACACGCCGGATCACCTATCCAAGATCACGCAGGGTGTGACGACCGAGGTGATCGGCCAGGACGGCATCTCCTACAGCCCGGTGACGACGGCGTCGCTGGCGCGGATCCGGGCGCAGATCGCGGGGTGGAACGGCAACCCGACGGACCCGCCGGACTTCTTCGACCGGTGGCGCTCCGTCCGCGAGTACCTCGACGTGCTCGACGCGGCGCGCATCGCCACCAACGCCGCCTACCTCGTGCCCCAGGGGAACCTGCGCATCCTGGTCAAGGGGTGGGACTCGAGCCCCGCCACCCAGCCCGAGATCGACCGGATGATCGACCACCTGCACGTGGCGTTCCGCGAGGGCGGCGCCGTCGGCATGTCCTCCGGCCTGACGTACGTGCCAGGCATGTTCGCCGACGACGCCGAGCTCGCCCAGCTGTGCCGCGTCGTGCGCGGGTACGGCGGCTACTTCGCGCCCCACCACCGCTCCTACGGCAAGGGCGCCATGCAGGCCTACAGGGAGATGATCGACCTGGCGCGGAAGACGGGCGTGCGACTCCACCTGACCCACGCCACGCTGAACTTCTCCGAGAACGCCGGCCGCGCCGACGAGTTCCTCGCCATGCTCGATGCGGCCATCGCCGAGGGCGTCGACATCACGCTCGACACGTACCCGTACCTGCCGGGCTCGACGACGCTCGCGGCGCTCCTGCCCAGCTGGGTCTCGTCGGCGGACGACAAGCTGGCGATCCTGAGCGACCCGGCGCAGCTGGAGAGGATCCGCCACCAGGCCCTGGTCGAGGGCACGGATGGGTGCCACGGCTGCACGCTCAACTGGGACATCATCGAGATCAGCGGGGTGCAGGACGCGGGGCTCGCCGCCGGCACGGTGGGGAAGACCCTGGGCCAGATTGCGCGCGACCAGGGGGACAGGGACCCCTTCGATACGTTTGTCGACCTCCTGAAGAAGGACGACTTCGGCACCACCATCATGCAGCATGCCGGGCACGAGGGGAACGTGCGGCGCATCATGCGCCACGCGAAGCACACCGGCGGCTCCGACGGCATCCTGACGTCCACGAAGCCGCACCCGCGCGGCTGGGGCACGTTCCCCCGCTACCTGGGACATTACCACCGGGATCTGGCGCAGGGGCGGTCGCGGCAGATCTACGGTCTGAAAACGAATGGTGGTGGTGATGCCGAGGCGACATTCGAGGACGTAGAACCCGAGAAGATCTTCGCGGGTGGCCTCGAGGAGGCCGTGGCGCATCTCACGGGCCGCGCGGCCGATATCGTGAGGTTGCGGGATCGGGGCCTGGTGAGGGAAGGGTATCGTGCTGATTTGGTACTGTTCGATGCCGAGACTATCCGCGATGCGGCTACGTTTGCGGATCCTAAGCAGCCTGCTACGGGTATCAGGGCTGTGCTGGTAAACGGTGTGTTTGCGGTCGAGGAGGGGAAGGCGACTGGTGCGAGGGCGGGGAGGACGATCCGGTTGAAGGGGGAGAATGAGACGTTTGTAGTTGTCTGATTATGAGGGTTTGCGAGTATGAGGATGGGAAGGTGCTTGTTGACTGTTAGTAGCAGTTATGTTAGTGCTAGTTATCTAACCTCATAAGAAGCTATTAACAGGTATCTTTTCGTCTATAGATGGTGTTAAGGTGTTGAAAGCTAGGTATATTGAGGCCGTGTTTGATCAATAGTTAGTCAAACATGAGATCAACCCCTTGGTTGCATTGCCAGAGAGATTCCACGTGCCTCTATACAAGCCTCTTTTACGAACAGAACATATTGCGGTGATTTAAGTCAGAATAAGTGAAACGACAATCTTTGAGCACACTAATATTTCCCTGAATCCGATGGCCGTCATGAAATAGTAATGTCGCTCCTCATTAACAAGATAGTCTGTTACATATAGATAAAGTTTGATTCTTTATACTTCTATGCCTGATCCTTATATACATATGTAGATTAGGGGCGTCGCTAATTCCTTGAACAAGGCATATGGAGCAACCCCTCTCCCGGAATGCTCCCCCCCAAATCATCATCTACCTAATAATCTACTCATCAAACAAAACATAATTCGGCCCATTCCCGTCGCCCTCGCCCACGGTAGCCCAAGCGACCACCCTGCCCAGCTCGCCCGTCTCGACGTCCCGCTCGTACACCACGACGCGGTTGTCGTCCTGCAGGGCCGACGCCACGAGGGTGCCGTCCCGGTTCAGCGAGAACCCGCGCGGGTTGCGCCCGCCCGCCGCCGCCTCCTGCTCCACCCGCGTCAGCTCCCCGCTCTCCTGGTCGATCGCGAACGACACGATCGGGTCCGACACGATTTCCGTCGCGTTGGTGCTGTTCCCACCGAAGCTCGGGATCTTCAGCAGGTTCTCGCCGCGCGAGGATACGAGCACGAATTTGTTGTCGGGCTGGTTTTGGTTGGTGGGGGTTAGTAAATATTTTTCATTCCCATTTTTGTTTTCATCTGATTTCTTTTGGGACAGAGAGTAGGGCGACAGCGCTTAGGTATAAAACTCTACGGGCTAAATTGTAATGGAATGACCGGTTGGGGGGGGTAGGTAAGGAGGTAAGCAAATAGGCAGGAAGACCTACCGAAATCTCGAGCTCAGCCGCCTTCGTCCCATTCGGCACGTGGCCCCCCTCCCCATGCGTGCTGATATCGAAGAGCTGCTCGAAGAGCGGAGCGGCGGTCTCCTGGCCGTCCTCGTCCTCGTACGAGACCCTGTAGCCGGTGATGGTGTTGGACAGCTCGTTGGCGAGGTAGAAGAAGGTCTGGTTGTCGGCGGTGACGGCGAACTCGCCGTGGCGCGGCCCGTTGCCCGGGACCGCCTTCACCGGCTCCAGTTCCACCCACTTGATCGTCTCCGGCACGATCGAGTACACGTGCAGCGTGTCTGCCCCTAGGTCTGGCACGATGATGAACTGGCCCGTCGGGTCCAGCACCGCGTCGTGCAGGTGCGGCACGTCCTGCCGGTCCGGCACCGGTCCCGGCTCCGGCATCTCGTACGTCTCGTTCTGCGAGAGCCCCACTTGCGTCACCTCTCCGACTGAGAAGGTGCTGAATGTGGATGTGTCGCTGGTTGGGTACGTTGAGCGTTAGTAACTACGATTTGAACACCTTCGTATTTACTTTTACTCTTGGGAACGCCAGTTCACGTCGCGAATGTTTCATTCCCTCGGTGGGTATGCGAAAAACCACCACCGCAATATTAGAGACCCGGCCTAAGAGAAACAAACTCACTAATGCGCCACAGCCAATCCGCTCTTACCAGGCCCGTACAGCGTCGAGCTAACGGGGCTCTTGAGGACGGGGATGATGTCCAGAGTCGCGAGGGTGCCATTGGCCGTCGTCTTGAAGGACGTGATGGACGAGTTGCCGCTCCAGCCCTCGTTCAGGCAGTACAGGACCTTGTCGGCCTTGTTGAGGGTCAACCATGTCGGCTCGGAGCCGCAGTCGAGCGACTTCGACAGGGTCGTGAGCTTGCCGCCCTCGACGTTCAGGTCCAGCGTCGTCACCGCGTGGTCGTTGTACGATGTCGCGTACAGGAAGACGGCCGACGACGGCGCTGCTGCTGCTAGGAGCAGCGATAGGAGGTTGCCTCGGAACATGATGGGCTGTTTGTCTGTCTAGAGTCTGACTGTCTACCTCGTCACGACTAGGTGGGTAATGAGAGACTAGGACTAGGACTGTGCTGGAGAAAGAAAATCAAGTAGGACCCCGGAACGTGGTACTTAAAATCGAGGAGGAGGGTGTCTTAATACCACGTTGACCATACCCCAGTCGAGAGCTTAGGGGACGCGCTAACTAGGATGTAATGCAATATATTTACGACAATCTACACGGAACAGGCACAGAATACAATACCTATAACTACATAGACAGATACTGCCATTTCCCCACAAAGCCGCTACCAAATATCCCGATTCGAATACCCCTGAATACTAGAGGCTAGTTCGTGGTCTTCCCCCCCCCAAATTCTGGTCTCAAGAACGCTATCCTACCTCAGCATTTCGTGATGGGGGACCCCCTTATATAGTCCCGGAGCGATGCGGCCCGCCGGCTTTAGCTTCCGTGTCCTGCATTTCCCGATTCGGCATCTTGGCGGGACTAAACAGCCGCCGGTAAATGGTCGACCTGTTTTTCCTTCTTCTTTTTTCTTTCAAACCTTGGAATGCATCTCGGATAGCGGCAGTATCGAGCAAGGGGACAAACAAGGTAAGCGATCTAGGTATTAGTGTTGAGATCCCCAGAGGCGGAGTTATCGTCCAAGCTAAGGTTCTTGTTCCTGCAGCTAACTATAACCCACCAAGTCCTGCTCCTACAAGGTCCCACCCCTGTCCGGTCTTTCGGACGGAATCAATATCCCATTGGTGGGGCGAGCACAGGACCGAGGCACGAGGATAGTCGCATGCACGATATAATGGTGGTGATTGAGGAAACACGTTGCATGAAAAGAAGGGAAAATATCTACCAAGATGCTAATGCAAACACGTAAACGTCTCTTAAGTAATGATATAAGTTAAATATTGGTATTGATTTGAGAAGTGGAAGCTATTGAGAGACTGGATGTCATCTGATGAAGGGACATAGAAGGAACCATCTACCTCCACCAAGGAAACCAGTTTATGGACGACATTATACAACTGTATACATAGTCTCCCCACTGAAGTAGTGAGAAATTAATTGCAAAGGCACAAAATGTTAAAATTTATTCTCGGAAGTCATGTCTGTTCAGCTGTCTTGCTTAAGATATGTATGAAGGAATTCTGGAATAGGTATATTCTTATAAACTGTAGTCTGGGTCTTCTATAGACTTGAAGTCTAGCGTAATACGAGTCAATCAAAGGGCTATCTCATTAATTTCACATTGGTTAGTAACGAATAGTCGCCACGAGGGCAGTCAAGCAAACAGCTTCCTAGAGTTGACCATGATTCCCTCATCCACCACAAAACTCCAAACACCAGTGCATATAGCAAGTGTAAGCCCATTACCCGAGCCATGCTACTACTTTTAAGTATGTAAGACCCCTCCAAACGGAACAATCCTGTATCTAAGTATATTTCCCACCCACCCTCAGTCCCTCCCTCCCTTCACTTCGGCGCATCCGTAAGCGGCACATACCTGACCCCATACAGCTTCTTCTTCTCAATCCTGCCATCCTCATCCTTATCCACGGTCCAGATATACTGATCGAAGCCATCCTCATCACTGACAGGGATGAACATGCGTCCAGGGCTCCTCAGCTGCCGCACGAGCTCCTCATGCAGCTCCGCGGCCGCAGCCCCGACGTGGATGGCGTCCCAGCCCCCGGCCTGGTCCTTATTCTCGCTCCGGGCGTCCTCGGCGTCGCGGGCCGGCCCACCCACGCCGGGCTTGCTGTCGGACGTCGGCTCCGCCCACCCCTTCCTCCCGTCGCCGACGCGGAACCGCACGCGTCCGGAGTCGAGCAGATCGCGCCCCTCGGCTGACTTGCGCATGTTCGCCTCGCCGAGCTCCTTCAGCGCCGAGATGTGCTCGATGCCCACGACGACGCCGTCCGAGCCTACCAGCTCCGCTAGCACGTGCGTCAGGTAGCCGCTGCCGCTGCCGATGTCGAGGACGCGGCGGGGGCGCCGGGGCTGGCCCACGATGCTGGGTACGCCTTCTGCGCTTTGCTTGGGCTCGTCGTCGGTTCGGGGCAGTAGGAAGGGTAGGAGCGACTCGACGGCGCTGGCGTGCATGTGCGGGGCGCTGATGGTGGCCGAGTGCCCGATCGATTGCGGACGGTCTTCGTAGGGGGACGAGGGCGCGTAGTGGACGCGGTCGACGCGGAGGAAGGCCGCTTTCACGAGCGGTTGCGTGATTAGCTTGTTTTTCCAGAGGTTCTCGATCAGGGTCTCGTTCGAGGTCCCCGAGCTGCGCCACGCCATGTTGGTGATGGATCGTGTTGACGTCGATGACGTTGGGTTTGGAAGTCGGATGTGTTGGAGGATTGCCCAGAGGCGGCGGGGAATTATGAGTTTCGGATGCACTTTGATGGTAGGTAGGTGTTTGTGAATTTGGCAGAGTGTATGCAGGTATGTATGTAGGGTTTCTTCTGGTTTGTATGTATTTATGCAGCGCAGCTTGCTGTGTCAAAAGTATTAATAGTCGGAATAGGAAAGAAGGTTAACGTGGATAAGTCATTAGTTGGGAGGATTGTATTGCTACAAAGAAATTGAAGGCGAAGTTAGAACTGTATGGATTTCCTGGATGATGATTATTCGATATTTACATCCAGTAGCTTAATGTTCGCAACGTTTACTAGGTACATACTTTTGCTACATCATGACATAAACGAATGGTCAAGTTGACGTTATTTACTTAGCACAAGGAGGGGCTGTCCTTACTTATTGAACGTGGGGTAAAGTTCCACTGGGCATGTGAAACTGTTTAGTGCCTCCTCCCCGCCCCCCGCCTTGATGATTCAGTGACAATTTAGAGTCAGATAATGCTGAATTGCTCCATATTTGATTATCAGGTAGGTACTTTAATTAGTGAGAGTAGTGATTCGACGATGTTTTGATATTATTAGTATAATACGAAGTACAACCAAAGGACTTTAACCAAGTGTCATAGCGGCAATTTCCCTCCTCCCTGTCTCTATCTCATCATTAACACCACCATCATCGTATTCTTCTTCTTCCTCTTCCTCATCCTCTTCCACCCCCATCTCATCCTCACTCGTAGAGGTTTCATCCCTTTCCTCAGAAATAATACGACGCATCTCGGCCTTTATATCTACACCGTTCTCCTTCATTTGTATCACTTCACTAACGGTGCATTGGTTATGGCGGCAAATAACATCAGCATCCTCCAGGGAGATACCTCGTTCCCATAAAGCTTCCCCTTCTTCCTGGGTGATACCAAACGAGTTGATGCGCCCGAAAAAGCTATCTTTTTCCTGCTGTTTCTTTTGAGCCTTGCGCTCTTCGCGCTGGCGATCGTAAATTTCTTGTAACATTGCTTCAATACTTTCTCCGGACTTCCCGTCTTTGTGTCCCTGAACGACCGCGCGACTTATCTCATTTCCACAGGCCGCGGGATCAGCTCCGTTTTCTAGCAATAGGGCGACGACATCTGGCCGATGGCCGAGTGTTAGCGAAACTGGCGTATCGCCATCCCTGTTTTGCCGATTGATATCACAACGGCGCTTCTCTGTAAGGAGACTCATTAATTCAAGTGGTAGGGAATTCGATAACGCGGCACTGTGAAGTGCTGCGTGCCCAACGTTTGGAATCTGGTAGTCCTGCCC
The DNA here is from genome assembly GCA_022661535.1 of Eutypa lata. Classification (NCBI taxonomy): domain Eukaryota; kingdom Fungi; phylum Ascomycota; class Sordariomycetes; order Xylariales; family Diatrypaceae; genus Eutypa; species Eutypa lata. The sequence goes on from JAKULF010000001.1 coordinate 1,966,450, forward strand.
TACGTTCGTATCCTCTTCATGAAATGGTTCTAAGCCAATGTCGCGTTCGATCAGCCATCGAAGCGTGTGCAAGTTCTTCCCACGGCACCTTTCAATAGCATCTTGAACGCAGCTCTTCGAGCAACCCTGGCTCATGTTAGGATATTTGTCAAAGATGACTTTGGTGCAATCCCAAAACTCATCATTTGACATCGTGAGTGAAAGTCCACAGCATATACGACCGCTGTAAAGCCAGACGTCGAAAGGCACGCCCTCCGAAATCAGGCGCCGGGCATTCAACGCAGCTTCAAATTGCAAAGCCCATTCCAGAGCGCCGCGGTTCTGTGAATCGCGATGCATGACATTGGCTCCGCGCTGGGTGAAAATATCAATGATCTCTCTGTTATCAGCCCGAGATACTGCCCACATAAGCGGCGAGCTGTCCTGGATCTGCGGGGAGGTGCAATTTACATCTGCTCCCTTTTCTAGCAAGATCTTGACAACTTCCACCATCCCCATGAAAGCTGCAAGGTGGAGAGGGGGCACTACGTAGTCATGCTTTGGTCTACTCCCATCCTGGTTGCGAACTCGTTGGCGATCTGAATGATCGACGTAGGCATCATCGTAGTAATCAGCCAGAAATATAGCCGCATCCAGATGACCTCTGAGAATAGCCAATCCAAGGGCATTTAAGGCGAAAGGGTAATCGGGGTCCAAGATATCATACCCTATGGGAATGAAACGAAGACGTGGGTTTATATGACGGAACACCTCCCTGAGCGCTCGCGGCGGCATGCACTTATATCCCGAAACAGCATTGATAGCGCATCCGTTCGTAGCTAATAAGCGCAGGACTTCCGTATGGCCGTACATCGCGGCTAGGTGAACGGGTGCGTGGAGTATAATCGGATTTGGAAAATCCATGTATCCAGACCATGTATACTTAGCCACCTTGATCGCTTTATCAGCTGTTACCACCGTCCCGGTCAACGCCGCCCACTGGAGAATAGTAAGTTGGCGGCGCGGCGGCATGCGCTCCCGAGGGGACCCAGGGGGGGGCTCCAGGTCCTCATCATCGTCGTTATTATCTGACGAGCTGTCCCGGTAGGGCCCAGAACTCTGGTCGGGAAAGCCCCCGGTGAACGGAGTCCAGGGCAGTTCCCAGCTTACGTAGAGCTGGTCGCAGAGAGACTCGAATGGGTGTTGGAGGCCTTCGTTCTCGTCCGCGTAATGCTTTGCTTTCAAGATGTCGGTTCGGAACACTTCCGACTCGAGCCGGGCCCGGAGACTGAACCTGGTCATGCAGAGCGCAAAGACGTCGATGGAGTCGTCGAGGAAGTCCCTCGCTACCTGCAAGAAAACATCGTTGGGGAGTTTCTGGCATAAGATGGGTTAGCCCTTGGGATGTTTGTAAACAAGTGGAAAGGCTCATTCACCTGGTCATTCCCAGTAGTATCTTCAACTTTCACGTCCGGAAGGCTCAAATTTTCAGTCATATTCACAAATGTCAAGTTAGTATTAACGGTGTTGACAGATTCTCTGTGTAGGTAAGTGTAGATTAAACACCTCGAGGCCAATGTTAGGTATCATTCTCTTAGAGAGGCTTCATAAACGCATTTCACAAAGGAATCGACTACATCATCATGGAATCCAGACTCTTTGTCTTGAGCTATTCAAGGCATGCTCGAGATATCGTCAGTGAGGTAATTTGACACTTCTTTGAAGAAGTCACTAGCGGTATCCTTTTTGAAAAGAGTGTCTTTTTGCACTCTGCTAACATAGGTATATGTTAACTGTATCTCACATTTCGAATCACTGGTATTCAATGCGATGACCTCTTTATGACTACTATCCTCAACCCCATTGTAGGAGTAGTTATAGCTCGGTCTATTCCGTACATATCTGCGAGATCTGTCTTCTAGAACGCTCCCCTTGCCTCCCCGGCCAATTGAACCTGATGTTTCGAGGTGACAGATGTTAGGCTCACTATAGCTACTAGTTAACCAGAAGATCACCAACAAGCTTTTAGCAGACGTGTAAACTTACGTCTCCACTGGCGTGGTCAGAATAGTATTGTGAGGCAGCACGATCAACAAGAAAAACTAAGTTTAATACTTCGAGACAAGAGTTCATATTAGAATTTGCCAAGTGAGGATTCATTCATCTTCTTGGATGTGACATCCGGAATATATCTATGATTATGTGATGAACCCACAAATTAGACAATCCGATCTCCTTCCAAAAATGGCGGCGCCAACATCCACTTGGGGCTGAAGAAGGCAACGTCATCTACAAACCAAGACGTTCTTGGTAAGAGTGGATTATACGAATCCCGCATGCGGGTAAGCAACTGCACGTGAGTATCTATTTTGGGTCTGACATTAGTACTACCTATACATTCTTGTGTCGTGAAATGTGCTGCCATACTTCGATACGATAACTATGCTGGTTGTTTACTAGCTCTCATTTTGTATATTATTTATTTCCGGATTGATTACGGTATATTTCCTTTGTGTATGTACTGTTTAGAAATCCGTATAATCCATGACATTACTATATACGTAATTGTCGACTTGTCCTTGTGTTATAACCAAGTAGTTGATTGACCTGCCTAGCCATATAGTGAGATTACACGAGGAATTAGAATGATTTGTATATAGTTTCGTCGATTTAGCTCTTCGTAGTATGCCTAAGGCTATGTTTCATGATATTTAATCTCGTGAACGTATACTCATCTCGTTCACCGCTGTCTAATAGTCTCCACATATTCAAGAAATTTCTTCAAAAAGTATTCAAAGTTAAGAACGTAATTGTAATACCTAACTATATTCCCGTTGCTTCCCAAGAAATCAAAATGAAACGACCATAACTTCTTCTATATTGAAGTAGTTGGGGTAGTCAGGCCAGTGTTCGGATGCCATCATTATTGCGCCAGCAAAGGGGTATTAACTGTTGCCGATCATTTGTTAATGTTGATTCCTCAACGTCCGCTGCGTACGGTAGTTGTGACGCCGGCTAGATTAACTTGTTACACTGTCTTCTCAACACCAATATAGTTCATTCCCATCAAAACCTACTGGGTCGCAGATTCAGGATAGCTTTCCATACCAATGTATACTGCCTCTGACATGTGATGAATGCAGGAACAAAGGTGAGGCCATGTTGCACGAGATATTTACATCATACGGTAGTTGTTATAGATAATACCAAAAGCCGTCAACTCGGCGCCGGGGTTGAAATTAATATGACATCGCTTTGACATCGCTGACCACCCACCTACACTTCAGCCCTACGCCAAGCCTTGCTATAAACGCCGTTCAAGCGACCACTAACTATCTCAGTTAGTTAGAGGTTCAAAGTGATATAAGTCTAGCTAAAGAGATCTAAATAGATAGCTAGTCTGGGTTTTGGAGTCTAGATAAATTTCCAAGCCGATTGACTTAGTAATTTCCCGGCGAATTCCCACTTGGCCGGGACGATCCAGTCTTTATTAGTTATTCGGTTATTTTCGTACCACGGCCCCCATGTCGACGAAACACCGCCGGTGGGTCTAGGAACCAGGCTCCGGGGTCGCACGCTAGCCGTGTAGTGTAGTTCGCACGATGCCGTTCCCGGCAGGAGGCTCAAAGCCGTTTGGGTGTCGCCAAGCTTGGGACGAGTAAGCACTTCGGACAGCAGCTCCACAGCAGTAGAGGCTATTAGGAAGGAAATGGCATTCCTCCCTTACGTATATGAGCGACGGCCCTTTAATGAGGGCCCTGGTCTCGAGTAGATGTTTGAAACGCACGTTGTTGGTAATGACCTCTAAGCCCGATTCGCTACCCACAGCTTCCTTTCTGGACGCCTGGTATTACGGCATATCCCATGGCAGCGCCTTGACCTGACTGACATGGTAGGTGTACCGATCGATCAAGGGTGGAAGCCAAGATCATCGATTCATCGATGTCATGATGTTGGTGCGTAAAATCTTAGGTCTCTTGAGAATACAAAATGAGGTTCGCCGCAGCTCCCAGTTCCTTTGAGTCTCGTCCTTGTGAGTTTTAGACTTATCTCTCATTTCCATCCTCAAGTTTATATTTTCATTCATTTCAATCGATATACGATTAATCTGCTTTCTTTTCTAAACCTGCCCACCTACACCTAAGCGTCAACTGTCTAGTTTTCCTCCTTCTATATTTGAATCCAGACTCGACGACATCTATACCCGTGAGACTGCAAAGAACTTACATCTTCAAATCCGTCAACATGCCATCGTTCAACGCGGCGCTCCTCGGCCTCGCCGCCTCAGCAACCATGGTGCTAGCGCACGGGCACGTCCGCGAGGTCGTCGTCGGCGAGAAGACGTACCCGGGGTACGAGCGGTGGGCGGAGAACCAGGACATGAGCCAGATCGTGACGTGGAGCTTCAGCACGGAGGACGAGGGCCCCGTGCCCGTCGGCAAGCTGGCCCACCCGGACATCATCTGCCACCAGGACGCGCAGAACGCGCAGGCCCACGTCCCCATCGCGGCCGGCGGGGAGATGAAGGTGCGCCGCTTCAACACCATCGGCGGGTTCGAGCACCCCGGCCCGGAGCTCCACTACCTCGCGTCGTGCGGCGGCAGCACCTGCGACCAGGTCGACAAGGAGTCCCTCCAGTTCGTCAAGTTCTACGAGAAGGGCCTCGTGACGCCCGGCTTGCCCGAGAGCCAGGTCTGGGCTACTAGCGAGGTCCACAAGAACGTCGTTAAGGTCGAGGACGGCTGGATCGACGAATTCACGGTCAAGATTCCGTCTGACACCCCTAGTGGGAACTATGTGTTGAGGCATGAGCTGTTTGGTTTGCACAGGGCTCATCTGCAGGATGCTGAGTTCTATCCCCAGGTAGGCCTCCTTGCCCCTTTCCCCTTTCCCCTTTCCTATTCATACATAGCTCCCTACTTTCAGAGACTATCATTCCATACCAGTCCTCTCAAACTCGGGTTAATACCCACTGCAATTCAACATCCCATGTGTAGATAAGTACTAACACATATCAACAGTGCATCAACATCCAAGTAACCGGCGACAACTCAGGCTCGCTGCCACAAGGAACGGCCGCGACCGAGCTATACAACGCTAACGACGCCGGTATCGATCTCGACATCTGGGTCGACCTCGAATCCTACCAGATCCCGGGCCCGGTCGTTGCCACTTCTCTGGCCACTGCGGCGTTGAGGACGACTACGGGCAATAGTGCGGCAGTGAAGATATCCACGAGCAGCAGCAGCCACCCCCGTGACTTCAGACTCGAGAACTAGGAACGAGAAGAACTTTCGGGAATTGATCGGTCTTTGTCATGAATGAGCCGTTTCCTCGGTTATACCTCGTGGGTGTAATTATCTGATTCTGGAAGGAACAAAAGGCAGTTGGGGCTTTGGTTCTTGTATATATTAAGAATGCCCTCCTCTTTACACACATATGTACGATTAGAGTCAAAATGAAATGTTAGAATCGAAAATTCCCTATTGAAAAAATATTTCAGGAAAGTAACTTTACTATGCCCATAATGACCCGTGAACTGGTTACTTATCATATGTATATTGGGTTACTTTCCCATTCGGGCAATTGTATATGTTTTTAAAGCCATCATCGAGTTGTATTTATCTAACTGTGGTAGCCACCACAATATACATACCTTGTAGTCATCACCGCACAGTTGTTGCTATTAGTTAACAGCTGCTAGTGATGTGGCACGACCGAGTTCCGAGTTGGGGGGGGGGGGGGGGTTCTGAGGAGGCAGGAACGCAAACCTTCACCCTCCTCTAAGCGCTAACGACTCTATTGTTGTCATTATCTGCAAGCTGTAAGTAACGGCCGCGGGAACTGCAACTCGACGCCCTGCTCAACGATACCTGGCACAGCGATGGCAACAGCGATGGCAACAGCGGCGGCAACAGCGGCGGCAACAGCGACTAGATAATGTCAGCCGTAGCTAAGTATCGTCGAGCTGTTCCTTACCTGTGCTGCTGTCTCTAGCACCGGGAGGGAGTTGCTTCGGGTGCCTGACCGGCTCGTACACAAATTGAAAAAGACGACGTTCGTGCTGCGGCGGCCCGACGTAAAAGTGATCATGCTTCTTAGGTTCAAAGATATGATAACCAACGTTATTATATAAAAGCCGACAAACCCGCAGTCAATGAACAAAATCGACTAAGCACACCAAGTAGATCATTAATAAGTGCTATACCCTGAAATATATTGCACTATATACCCTATATTTAGAAACCTCACTATTTACCTAATTCTCTTCGCCCCGAACGACTTCGAGAATTCCCGATGCAGAACCTTCTGGCTCATAAACCGCTTTCGAGACGAAGCATGGGTCAGCCTTCAAAAACAAATCCTCCCATTCACCCATTGTTCTTTCGCGTGAATTAAACGCGGTTGCCACCCTAGTTGCATCGATTAAAGAATCCAACTATTGTGATGCCCGAGATGTCTCTAACGGGAGGGTAGTGGAGGCTACAAACCCGAGGTCCTTTTCCTTCCATAGCGCTACACTACCTGGTTCGGGCACACAGGAGTCCTGAATGGCAATGTTTGTATCAAAAGAAAGAGACGGGATTAGGGCCCTCTGTATGAGAACGCAGTAATTCCTTGTCGGACCAGTTGTGGAGAACCCAGCGGAGAAAACGGATGTCAGCTGAAATAGGCTGGGGAGTGAAGAAGTCATGGGCCATGAACTGAACTTTGCCTCTCAAATGATCCGGCAATTCAACTGAGGCCTTTTCAACGATGTCTTTCATGTCTTGAACAACGATATCAAGATTGCCAAAGTGTCTTGCAAGCTCCATCGCGATGTGACCTTGGCCCCCGCCTATATCGACAACCCTGACGTTCCCAAGTGAGCCCCAAACATAATTTTCAACGACGTGAGCAGGGGAGTATTCAGGCTTGGGAGCATGCACTTTTATGGAATTTGCGAACCGAGCAGCCCGTCATGGATCATTACCAAGAACGGTATAAAGTGATGCGCCATTCGATCCGGAGTACCCCTATACCAGGTGTCAGATATTGCAGTGGCTAGGTAGATAGCATGCTTCCAGAGATTAGGAGGGGCCTACCATACAGTTTAGTCCAGCTCGAGAGAATGTGGCCATTGTTGCAGAGCCTCTAAAGTCTAGTACGCGCCTCAATTAGTGTTTGATAAAACCAAAAAAGCCGTGGTAACGTCGAAGATGCATGATTGCCTTGATAGCGGCCGGCCACATTTCCCCTGCGCCACCTCTGAGTTAGTCATTGATGAGTAGATTAGTTAGCGCCCGCGATGCCTTTATATGTGCTATTATTCCTGGCTCGGACTCGTGGAATCTGCGTATAATAGTCAAAGCATGCCCGGAGAAGACGGCTTGTCACCTATTCGCTCAGCTCAGTCTGTTCGCTGATGTTAGCGAAGGAAGCCTGACCCCCAGGTGGAATCATGCCTTGCAATACTGAACTGGGTGATAGCTTGAGGGCACAAAGGGTTACTGTGCTTGGACTTGGTTAGGTAGCGTCTGCATTCAACACGAAGCCGTCCGCCGTTTTGTCTAGAGACTTACTCCACAATGCTTAAAGAGCAAAAGTCAGTTGCTCTAGAACCAAATCGAAAGTTCACCACCAGCTGCATCAGGCAGCTTGTCCCGAGCACGTAGGGCTTCTTTTGGGAGAGTTGTGGGTGGGTCCTCAAGCAAACGAGGGTGACGAAACCCTCTTCACTGACACTATCTCCTGCAGCTCTTCAACCGATCTATTACTAATTCTCCACGAGTGTGAGCGGATATTGACTTTTTATAAATCGTTCTTAATCTGTGCCAGTGAAAATTGACAGATAGTATGTTCAGATTGTTGTTCCATGATTGATGATCACAAAATTAGAGTAGACGTGTTGATAGCTACCATTACTAGCCCATGAACTGCACTTCAAAGTAAAGTTGGTAGAACGCGTGGTAGGTAGATAAATTTTGTGGCCAACATCTAACGACGTGCAAATAATTGACTATTGTGGGATATTTGGTGGGATAGCAAAGCAGTGGCTGAGAGCCACCAGGTTAAACGGAGGAATGCGGTGTCGGACGTCACCATTCGGCGTTTGTAGCCGGATGGCACCCATATAGCTAGATTCCTGACCTAGACATTCCTGACAATACATCAAGCTTCCTGAGACCGGTAAAATGACCCCTAACTCTTCACAACTATGAATTAATGCGCACCTGTCAGAATCTAGGGGTATGTCAGGTATTGCTAGGAAGCTTGGTTCTGTATTCGTATCTAGGTCGGGAATCTCCGGCTAGATATAGCCTGACATACACCTTGCTGCTGGCTTACCATCAATGCCTTAGGTCCTTCGAGCCCCCTTGACTCCTTTAAACCCCTTTGCACTCCTTAGGAAATGAGACAACTACTTTAATACATACATCCTAATCTCCTAGCTGCTTACAGCACCAATAAATCCACTGACAGGTTCTATCTGTCTTAGGAGTCCCATTTAATCATATCTCTCCCCCAAGATCTTCGTTTCTCTCTCAAGAAACTCTCTAAAGGTACTTGGTAGAATGACAATAGACAACTCTTCCATGTTGGGAGATTCAGGCATCAATCTTAGCGAGATCTGCGTCGTAATATGTATGTTGCTCTTTTCAGCGCTGAAATCCCATTGTCCCTTTAAAAACGCGTCGAGAGAGAGCATCCAACGGCGTCTTCAGGCTGCCTGAGGGTTTCCTGGACCATCATAAGCTCGCTTGCGAGCCCGAAGGCTCAAGTAAAAGGGTATGAACCGAAATCCTTCAAGTCCCTGAGCGGCCTTCATTTTTGACTAAAACCAACAAAAGCATTCAACACACCCTTTCCTCTCGTTCCGATGGAGAATTGATCACTGTCACATTCAAAATCCGACGGGCTTGCACCCTGAAACTTGAAATCGAAATGATGGACTAGAGCGGCTGTAACTAGATACATCTCCGCCCATGCAAGGCTGCACACGGCTGTGTTAACGGGGAGTCAATAGAAATGGGTAACCTGGGTAACTTACTGCATGCCGAGACAATTTTGTGTGCCCTTCGCGAAGGGTTGCCACGGCTTGTCGCTCTTTCTACGGGATTCCAACTCCATCCACCGTTCCGGATCGAAACGCATAGGATCTGGATATATGTTCTCGTCTGTATGCATCAACAACGTGGTCATACCAATGGGTGTACCGGCAGGTATACGCTTATTGTTGTAAACGAGATCCTCATCTGGATTGATGCGCGCCATACGGGAAGCAATATCTGGACTGAGTCGCATGCCCTCCATCAAAACTGCGGTTAAATACGGCAGCTGCTCTAGTGCTCTCAACTCCACTGTATCTGGGCTCAAAGCCAAGGTCGAGCTAGCCATTGCAGAGCCCAGTTCGATTCGGAGCTTCCGGAGGATTTCTTCATTGCTCCCTACATGGTAAAGGATCAGGCGTAGAGCGCTAGCAGTTGTCTCAAAACCAGCACCCGTTATTGTGCTCACATCGTCAAAAACGCGATGGAAAGACTTCTCCTCCACGGGAAGCTTCGACTCGAGGATCTCGTGGACTATAGTACAGGGGGTTTTATCGTCCGGATTGGGTGAACCAGCAGCTACCATAAGCTCCTTTGTATCCCTCTGGCTTAGCTGTAGCTCGATTGTCAGAAATATATTACACAAATCGATGATTGTATGTGGGGAGTGCTGCGCAACTTGCCTGCAAGAACAGTATAAAATTCTTCATACTCTCGTCTGCGGACTTCATAATCCAACTCATAGGCACCTTTCTCATGGTCGGTCCCAAACCAGCGCACATGTTTGGTCATTCTCCAAACGTGTCCCGAGTCTTGTGCGAAGTGAGTGACGCCGATGTTGAAATCCTCTTGGTCTAGGTTGTTGCAGGTCCTGCCGAGAAGGAATTCGGTGGCGACATCCCTGGTAAATGCACTAGTAGCAGCACCGAGGTTCAATAGCTGTTCCGACTGTGCAAATTCCGCAATACGCTCGCAGAGTCTGGAAACATTCCGGTAAATCAACTCTTGCCGGCTGACGATCTTGGCCTTGGAAAAGAAGGGAGCCAGGGCCTGCCGGCGGGCCTTGTGGAGATCGTGATCCGGTGTGCAGATGGTTGCGCCTTTGGCCGAAAAGGCATCATAGGCCCAAGCATCTTTATTCCAACGTCCATCCTGCCGATATAGTTGATCGTAAAAGGCTGGGTCGTTGACGTGGAGCTCGAACGGGCTAATCCGGACGATTGGACCTGTAGGCAAAACCAAGTCAGGATTGGAGCTTTTTTACTTGCTAAAGAGCCATACCATATGTTTTGTGCATTTCTGCAACCTTGAAGACATATTGTCCTTTCTGGATAACATCATAGTAGCCTTCATACCATCGCGTAATAGCTGCTAGTTTAGGGCCGGGAAACCGAGCAAGAGGGTGGAATACAAGACGGTAAAGTATGAGGCTGGCAAAATACACAGCAATCGTCCCGGTGACATGCTGCTAATCTAGCGAGTTCCTTAGAGCTTCCATTTTGCAAAAAGGACAGCTCTTTTCAAGTTAAGAAAAGGGAGGGGAGTTATAAGTGTATCTAGATTATTTCTGTTCGAAACAATAGAAATAAGTAGGAAAGTATTTGGCTTCCTAACATAGTTTTAGTTGTGCGAACACTGCCGTCAGTAAGGTACAAGATAAAGGTGAATGGGTAACTGTGAGCAAAACGGGAGAGTGTGTAGACTAGGTACTTCGATTATAACACGGAGCGCCCTGTGCAATCTACTGGTATTTTAGTAAGCCACGTATGCGACGTTGATGACATACTAATTATCTAGACTTCAGAGCCTATATTTAGGATTCTACTGTTTGTGCATCGCATCATCTGATCTATCCGATATCCGGTATTAGTCGCACCCATCTCCCTTGTTTGACAGCCTTGCTTCTTCTACTACAAGTAAGCCCCCGGTACAAGATTGTGCCATGCAGCTTTTGATGCTTAATATGTAGGGTAACTTGTCGTACAAGGACGTTGTACGAAGGTAAGGGCTATCACGTGGTGAGGCAGTTAATCGTGGCTACGTACCTATTTGCGTACAACAATTGTACATATAACAATAAAGCCACTACGAGGTACATGATAAGTAAATTATACAAAGGTTGGAAGGCCCTAAGGCTCTGCGAACATGTGTAATGTACCTAGGTATGTTAATCAATTATACCATGCATGATGCAGCAACAGTCATGCCCCCCCTAATCCATCTTCGAACCCAGGGTGGTAACACAGAAGGCCAGGGATAGATACGATAGCCTATCCCTAGATACGTCCACTAGAGCCTTTTCCTGTTTGATGGCGTTTCCCATCTTCCTTGGTGAATTTAAGGCTTCCAATGACGATCTAAGTGCCTCTAGAAAGCGAGGCAGAGTGTGATACTTCATAGGAAGTCAGTTCTCCATCATAGAATCTTTCGGGATGCTTTTCATTCCCCTGGTATGTGTTCTTAATAAGCATCTTTTCACAAAAACCATCAATAATTGGGTTTTCTCCCTCTCTAATTTAATATCGAGTTCGCCTCCTGGCTACGAATGGCTAGAGTTCGGGCATCGTGGAGAAAGAAGCCTAGCAACCATGAGAAAACCAAGGTTGGAGCTGAGTCTGACTCTCTCGACAACTCCTATTCTAAGAACAAAGCAACTACCATATCCACACCGCAACATGAGCCAGGACTCAGTCGTCTCCCAGGCCAGCTTGACAGGACTACTTACGGTCAAGGCAAACGAGTATGTGACTGGTACTAAGTTAATGATCATCATTACCGGTGTATCGCTGACCGTATTCTTAATGCTCGTAGGCACCATGATAATCAGCACGGTATAAAGGGTACACGCATTTTAAAAACAAGGTTCGTCCACGATTCCTACCAGCCGTAGCGGCGGCCAGTTGCACTCACTCTCTGACGCCGTCTACAGTGATCTTTCATTTTCTTTTTTCGGGATTTTCGAAATAGGATCCGTCCTCTGCGGCCCCGCGTCTAGTTCCGCCATGTTGATAATCCCAGGTGCTGTCGCTGGTCTTGGTGCTGCTGGAATTATCAATGGCGCTATGATCATCGTGTCTAATTATGCGCCCCTGGAGAAACGGCCAGGTAGGCGACCTATGTGGAGACTCGTGAACATTGACGAAGTTGCTAACTACCATTATTCGCGTTAATTGGGGTAATTAGGAAAGGTGAGTAGGCTTCAGTACGAAGCTTCATCGTCATCAACGGTAACACCAAGCAAAGAAATTTTTAACTTAATTAACTATTTAATTTGTTTTGCTTAATTAAATAAAGCCTTCTTCGTATTTAATTAAATTAATTAAAAGCTGTTTTTTAATTAATATTTTTTAATAATTAATATATAATTTTAATTTATATTAACTTTTAATCGAAAATATTAAATATTATTTATAAAAGCTTAAATTATAAAGTTATTTATAATACTTTTAAAGTAAATTAATAATATTTTTTTAATGTTATAAATTTTAATAAATAAGTTAAAATAAGCTTTTACGTTATTAATTTCGAGTTTAATAATTTACTTTTTATATAATAATATTTTATATATTAAATTTAAGCATTTATTAAGCGTTTTTTAATAAATTAATTTTATAATTAACTTTTTTTTTAAACTTTATAATGTTTAACGCTTTTTAACGAATTTATTAAAATATTATTATTCGTATTAAAAAAATATTTTTTTACGAATAATTTTTTTAAATAATTATTTTTAAAGCGCTTAATATATATTAAAAAAAGTATTTTTAAATAACGATTAATTTTATTAAATATATAATTTATTCGTAATTTAAATTAATAATAATTTTCGATATTTTAAATTATAATAAATATATTACTTTTATTTTAAAAAAGTAAAATAAAAATAATAATATTATATTAAATAAAAGCAAAAAAAATTAATATTATTATATTTATAATAAAAAAAAAATAATAAAGATTTTAAAAGGTTTTATTATAAATAACTTTAAATATTATATTAAATAATATAATAACGCCGTTATTATTAAAAAAAATAAAACTTTAAGTTTTATTTTAAATAAAAGAAATATATTTATATTAACGATTTATTAATAAATTTAAAATTACTTTTAAAAGTAATTTATATAAAATATATTTAATAATTATAAATAACGCTTTATAAAGTTTATTATAATATGCGATATTTTTTTAATAATTTACGTTTAAAATTAATTTTAAAGTTTATTAATTTCTTTTAATTAAAACTGTATTATTAATTTACTTTATAATTTTTATTATATTATTATCGATTAATTTTAATACATTTTCGAGTTAATATATAAAATTATTATATTATAATTTCGAAACGACATTTTTTTAAAAATTTATTTTTCTTTTAATATATAAAAGTTATTTAATAAAAAAAGTATTTAATATAATTATTTATTTTATTAATAAATAATAAAAGTTATATATATAATTTATAACTTTAAAACGCGTTATAAGTAATTATATTATAAATAACTTAATAATTTATTTTTATAAAGTTATTAAATAATTTAATATTAAAAATTAATTTAATTTTTTTATTTTAAATAATATAAACGATTAATTATTTAAGTAATTTATATTATATAAATATTAATAAAATATTTTTAATTAATAATAAAGCTTTTCGTTTTATATTTAAATCGTTTATATTTTTTATATTTTTTTTATTTAATTAATTTTAAATTAATTAAGTTTAAAAAATAATAAATTTATAATATTTTCGTTATTAAAGTTATATTATTAATATTATTATTATTGCTTTTATATATATTAAAGTAAATAAAATTTAAATAATTATTATTAAATTAATAAATAAAGTTAATAAAGTAAATACTTTTATTTAATAAACTTTATAACGTTATAATTTTTTTCGATACGAAATATAAGTTTTCGAATTAATAAAAAAGAATTATTAACGTAAGATTTTTATTATAATTATTAATAACTTTTTTAATAACGATAATAAAAAAAAAATTAAAAATAATTTTATTTTAAACGTATTTATTTATAATATTAACGATTTTAACGAAAAATTTAATTATTTTTTTAAAATATATAATAATATAAAGTAAAATAAAGTATTAAAAAAAATACGTAACTTTTTAACTTTTAAAAAATTTATTAATTAATTTTATTAATTTTATATATAACTTTAAAATAAAAATGTTTAAATGTTATACGAATACGATATTACTTTTAAAAAGTAATATTATTTAAAAATAATATTTAAAATTCTTTTATTATTTAAAAAGTTAATATTATATTTTAAAAATAAACGAATTTATATTAATTTAATAATGCTTTTATTATATAAATTTAAAAAAAAGCTTTAAAAGTAATTATTTAAATTTAAATTATTAAAGAAATAAAAAAATAATATATAAAACTTTTTTTATTTATTAACTTTAATTAATTTTAAATTTTTATAATTTAATTTATAAGATTTCTTTTAAGTTATATTAATTTTTTAATATACGATATTTTAACTTTTTTAAATATTTAATTAATATATTTTAAAACGTAAATATAATTTAATTAAATATAAACTTAAAATTATAATATATTTAAATATACGAAAAAAGAAAAAGATTAATAAAATTTTTAATAAAGCGAATTTAAAGGTTTTTTTAAAAAAAAGCTTTAAAAAAATTTATATTAATTTAAAGCGTATTTATAAAATGTTTTAAAAGTATTATAAAGTTTTAAATAAAATTATTATATATTAAATTTTAATTATTTTTTATTTCGATAAACGGTTTAAAAATATTAAAGTTATAAATAAAAATTTAATTTAAAATGTTAAAAAAAAAGTTATTAAATATTAATTAAAATATTACGTAAATACAAATAAAATTATTAATAATTTTTTTAACGAAATTATCGTAATAATGCTTAATTTTTTATTATTATTAACGAAAAAAAAAGCGTTATTTAATAAAGTATTTTTTCGACGAAAATAATAATACGAAACTTATATTTTAAAAAACTAACGATAAGTTTTAATATTATTTAAAAATAATAATAAACTTTATAAACTTAAATAAAAACGTTATTAAATAATAAAAGAATTATAAAAAAAAGTTTTTTAAATGTAATCGTTTCGTTATAAATTTATTATTAATACTTATTATATTCGTAAAATATAAAAAGATATTTAATTAATATAAGCTTATAATAATTTTATAACGTTAAAAAATTAAAAATTATAATATTAAAAATTATTTAATGTTTAAAATATTAATTTAATAATAATTTAAAAAAGTTATAATAAATGATTATTAAGTTTATAATAAATTTAAAAGCTTTAAAAGCTTTAAAAATAAAAGTTTTAAAAGTTTTAATAATTTTTAAATTTATTTTAAATTAATATTTAAATTAACTTTTTTAATATATTTAATTAAAATAAATAATAAATAGCTTTAAAATAATTAAAAACAAATAATTTTTTAATTGTTTTTATTTTTAATAAATAATTCGATTTGGTTTTTTTAATTTGTTTAATGTTATCGTTAATCGTCATTTATATCTTTTAGGATTTGCTCTTTTGCCTTAGTCGTTTTTTAACTTTTCTTTGCACTTTAATATGGGGGGGCGCTTATGCTTAGAATCCCCGCACGATTATCGGGTTTCTTTTGTGGCGTGGCAGTAACCTTCGTGGTCTAGATCATCTGGAACCGTTACAAAGGGGATAATGCGTTGATACTACATATATAATTAGTTGGCCGGCTGTTTGGACCGCAGGCCTTTTCCAGGCCGTCCTACTGGGGGCTGTTCATGGCGCAATATGTTTTTTAACCATCTATTTCCAAGCCATCAACAGTGTCAGTGCCATGTTAAGTGGCGTGTACCCCGTGCTAACTACAATAGCTTAGCTATTTATGGCTGCCTCGTTAGGACTTCTGTGTAGGTGCAGCTTTTTTCGCTACATCCGTCACGGTGGATTGGTATAGCTCACAGTTCTATTTGTGACGAAGATTGGATACGTGATCCCTTTAGCCTTCTTTTCCTCTGTTCTCTTAGCCATAGCAAGTGAGATCTACCCCCTGCTACAACCTGGGAGTCCGATAGGACAATGGGTAGGGTTCCAGATCATGGGTCGTACAGGTTCAGGGGCGGGTTTGCAAGTGGTCCGTTAATCCAAATCCCACAAGCTATGTCCATCTTTGCTAATGGTTCTGACCGACAAGGCTATTATTGCTATCGAAGTCACCGTCACAGAATAAGAGCTTTCATCAGCTATGGCTTTCGTTGTATTCACACAGTCCTTGGATCATTCTATTAGCCTGGACCTGTGTGAACTAATTTACGTCGAGAGAGTCTTAGGTCGGAAATCCCAACACAGGCACCGAACGCAACAGTAAAGGGTGATGTCCTTAAAAATTCCAAGAAAGTTCAGATACATGTAAAATATAAGTAGATGATAAAGAATAGCGCCATTCGAGACGAGAGATAATATGTTAGGTGTTTATTGTCGGTGTTTACACTGGGATATGCTTCGGTTTTAGGTGACTAGGTTACTTTAAGGTGTTAATGTTCTTTATACAAAGTAATCCGACGTGGTTGCGCTTTAACTGTTATAATTTGAATTTCGTCAAGATTTATTTTACTAAGTATATTTTGATCTTTTGCGTGTAGATGAAGACGAATACGGCAATTAGTCCGAACAGATGCGAGCTGAAAGTCTTTATTTGCATATTATATGCGGGCTGCCCGAGCTGAGCAAGTATAGCGAATAGGGAGTACATACATATCGAACTATGTATAGATAGCCAATTAACTATAGGGAACGCAATGCAGGACTATCTTCGCCGGCATGCGCATCAGCCCATGATTTCCAATGTATTTAAATCTCGGTAATAATTCCGCGACGGCCGAATTGTTCATAACAAGAGATATAGAAGTCAATTCATCCTCTTGCTCCCGACAACTTGGAAATCAATCCTTCCACGTCTCCTAGAAATACTACCTATCGAATTGTTGATCCCTCTAGGATGGCGGATTGGGATGCTGCAACAGCGTCCGCAGTTGCGGCCGTCGTTGTTGCACTGATTGCCTTGCTCGTCGCTGTTGCACAGGCCACGCAACAATATCTCATCACGGGCCAGCTGATCAGGCTTTGCGACAGCGTTGTGTTCGGGCCGATGCCTGGCCAGGGTCGTCGAGTGTGGCATTTCTCTCAGTTTCGCTTTCGCGTCATCTATTCTATTCCGCAGATAAGTCTCGAGAGCCACCTGTGGCCTAGCGGTGGCGCTCACATGAAGTCGCATGCGGTCGGCCAACATGAGCTACCGCCTCTAGCAGATTCCGAGAATTCGAACCGGGCTCGCTTGGATCGTATCTCAACAGCAATAGCCTACCATGCCGGGAAACTCCGGAAGATCCTAGACTGGTTCCCTCGTAAGCGTCAGCAGCAGTGCGACTCAAGTTCTATTGACAGCCCTCCCAGGAGTAGCGCATCTATAGTTCCGGTGAAGAAGTGGTTCAAACTATTAATACCGCATCCCAGTGCACTGCGCCAGCGCCGGCCTGGTTCCAACTTGAGTTTGACACTTAGGAACGAAATTCCGATACACCAACCCAGAGAGAGTGTGGGTACTACCACAATTCTTAGTGATAGCTCTGACTCAGGCAGCAATGACTCGGCGCAATCGGTCTCCCATCACAGGACTTCTCACGTAGGGGAAGCTTCCTGGGTGTCTTTCTGCCGCGCAATCGAGATCCCATGTAGGCGCTCAGTGCGGATAGACCTTGTTGAATACGATGCGGACCGTTGTCCGAGCGATCTCATATCCGTTCCAATGCAAGTGTCTATGCGAGACATCATCATAATGGCATTGATGGCTGGGATGGAACTAACTAATGCGTCTTTCCACGACAAGTCTATTTCAATGCAAGGAGCGGTAGGGACCCTGACAAGTTCAAATCATGCCATTCTGGGCCCGATACTCCATTTCACACCACGCAACGTCCAGACTTCCCTCCCGATGCTGCTCGGGGAGCGTATACGGGATGTCGATGGCAAGATCAACACCCTTTGGATATGGAGAACTTGGGATACTTGCTCTGTCGCGGGAAGCCCTTACAACTCTAACCGAAGACGAACCGTGCGAAGGCTCGATGAACGCTGGATCAGAGACAAGAAAGGAGTGGAGAGCATTGAAGTAGAGGAATACCTTGGCCCAGAAACTTCGCCTGAGAGGAAACAGAGGACGAGAGGCACCAAACATAAACCTAAGTCGAAGGCCGACCTGAGTGTTGGCGATAAGCCGGTCGATAGAAATCGGTCGGTACTAGTCTCTGCTCGTCCGCGCAATAGATATCAAGTCCCGGGGCGACGCGGGCAAGATGGATTATGGTTTATTCGCTTTCCAGTCCCCCCGCCTCAACCAATTATCACTATGACTAAATACTCCAGTGGAAGCCAAATCCCTCGCATGCCAACATACCTCTCGAAGACAAAGGGCCCCACGGGGAGAGCCAATTATCCAGAAGGGCCTACTCCAGAGGATTTCCCGACTATGAGTCAGAGCGGAGAGAAGAACCATTCGAAGGACCCTGTACCGCCATTTAAACCGCACAATATAGAAGATTACAAACTGATTTTGAATCCTCTCCCTCTAGGCCCTAATGAGAGCTACCCTCCGCTGCCACTGCCAACACCAAGACGAGTAACAGTAGAAGATGCTATAGATGAAGATCCCACGGCTAACCCCACAGGTTCATCTAACAGGGGCGGTGTAGAGGTTTTTCCGTTGCTGGAGCGTATTGAGGACGACCAAGACGGTGAAAAGCACGAGAGTTCGAGCACGCTCCTTAGTGACCGGGCTAGACTAGCAAGGGAGCGACAGGACGCCAGAGCAGAAAAACTAAATCAAATAGAAAAAGATAAGATCGTGGTCGACAATGTAGTGAAGAGGAGGGCGATGATTTCACCTTACAAAGAGGCTAAGGCTATGCTAGGCCCCCCGAGGGAAGAAAAACAAGGCCCCTTCCTATTGACAAACTATCCGCACTTTCCAGACAAGGAATTACCCGCAGGCTTAGAACCGACCGCCGAGGAAGAGGCGGCTCACGAGCGGGAGGTGGCGCGCGAGAAGGGCCGCCACGAAAGAGACGAAGCCCGCGAGGACAGAAACCGTGCACGCCACCGCGCCGTCGATCTCGTCAAGGTGGACATGTTTTGGCTTTGCCAGACAGACGTGGTGTCCGGCGGCTGGGCCACGCCATGGTACGGGTCCATACCGATACCATCGGCTCTAGACGGAGCCGTGACCGTCATCCTCGAAGCCCTGCTTGGGTTTCTCGACGAGGACTCCTCTCTGTGCTACACGGGCTCCCACGATGCGGCGCACGACTCTTACAAGCGCACCGCAGACTGGATGCTAGAGGGAAATTCCACATGCCCGGCGCATGGGCAGAACGCACGCGGCGGTGTCATTGCAAGTGGCACATACAGAGGCGTGCACGTCCCCTGCTTCGAAAGTATGATCCCTGCGCTCGACCTGCTGCACTCGTACTCCTGGCAAGTCGACAGCGATCTGCACGGGGAGTCCGAGAGCACGGAGGAACAGAACGTCGAGCTGATGCACCTCGATTCCTGGCTCTCCTACGTGGGACGGGTGCCCGAGATCGCAGAGGGGCCGCATAACTTGCTCCAGCAGACGCCAGCGCTCGTGCACTTGGTGATGGAAGACTTCGAGATCGACTTCCAAAACATCGACCTCTCGGCCAGCGAGGGCGGACTGCAGGATATACAGGGCCTTGCGGGGAACGTGATGGATTTTCTCACGGACGAGGAACTCACGCAGCCCGAGCAGCTATATGTCCTTGTTGCGTTGCTTAGGGGCGTCAAGGCGGCCCAGTGCGTTTCTACGGGCTCAGATACGAGGGAGGTGATGGATATTCTATTAAAGGATGTACAAGCTCACCTAGTATAGGTCATTATAACATTTAATACAAGTAATGTTGAGGAGCTAGTGCGTGTAGATAGAGGGTTACACATACATATGGCTTTTCCATTGCCTCGTACAGTGAGTGACCCGCGGCTTAATTGTTGCTCAACCGTTTTTTAAGTCAAAGCAAAACCGTAACACTCATTTGAACCAATACCAATTTTATTAGAACACAGAAAAACATCCCCGTATGTTCTTGCGCAAAGAATCACTGCTATATAGCATGTCTATGTTGTATCCAAGTAAGCCGCCATTATATCCATGGAATATGGTTTTTTTTCCACTCAATGTTCTTTATCAGTTAATGTTTCCTGCGCAAGACACAACGTCTCTATATCATGAGAGCTGTCCATCAGCCACTATTAGTGATACCGATAGGGTAGCTCAGCCCATTATCCAGCCTCTAAGGTGAAGTGGCTCGCTTACAGGCGAGCCGCTAAGCGCACAAAAAGATTTCGAGCAGGTCTATAAAGCTAGAACTCTTACAATTCAGGCCTTTTATTCATATAACTTAGATTCTTAAGCAATTGTGAGCTAGATACTGCAGCTTATAGTCAATCGTAAGTACGTACGCCAATTGATCAAATTCCCACAATATCTTCAAATCGAAAACATGAAAAGACCCCTTATCGCAACGAAGTGAAAACGACATATTGCGTACAAAAACGGAACCGTTATTGCTCTAATGGCAATAACGCTATTTATACTAC
Organism: Eutypa lata; assembly: GCA_022661535.1. Classification (NCBI taxonomy): domain Eukaryota; kingdom Fungi; phylum Ascomycota; class Sordariomycetes; order Xylariales; family Diatrypaceae; genus Eutypa; species Eutypa lata. Next base: position 1,987,150 of record JAKULF010000001.1, read on the forward strand.
GACACGACAGGTGGATAATAACACGTATGTAAGAACATAATACAGTACGAATGTTCCCGTGTCCAATCCTAGAGTCTACTGCGAAGACACAATGGGCATGGCCCTCCAATACTCCGCGGTGATGTTTTCTGGACATTCTGGGGCCGTGATGTCGTAACAACCCAAAGTTCCATCCCAGTTGGCGATAACAGCATCTATTTCATTCGACACGTAAGTTTCCAGGCTAAATACGTATGACTACCCACATGTGAGGGGCGTAAGAACTTACTGAGGTCGAAATACGCTCTCTGCGACGTATCCGGTTCGCATTTGCAGTTGATCTCCCATGCTCTCACGGGGTCGACAGAGCAGTTGTTGCAGCTCTGCGAGAAAGAGGGCACATCCCCGTCGAGGTTCGCTAAACAGCTATAAGAGGTGGCATATGTTAGAATCAACAATGTCTGCCATACCTTCATGAAAGGTACTTAAACAACAAACGGGGAACCAGAGGTGCCGAACAGCATGAACAATCCTTTCCCATGACCTTCCTGTAGTTTATGAAACTACGAGTAGGGCAATACGAAACATAGCAAGCTTTCCAGATCTTCTATGAAAAATGCAAACCAACTCAATGGGGGAGGATTGTATAAAGACTGATAGTAGGAATATACGGTATTAAGGACCAGTAGCAAGGGGATAATTCAAGTAATAGGGAGAAATACATACTCGTCGAGGTTCAGCAGCGTGCAGCGAGAACGGGACGTAGTACTCTCCAAACACCAAGCTTTCAAGAACCACGGCCCCTCGGAGGACAGCGTCGGATGATCCATCACAGCGATGTCGTTGCAGTGAATACGGAAGTCACCATATCTCCTAGAAAGGCCATGGCCGCGTAGAGATGCGCGTAGATGGGTGACAACCGCCGCCGAATTGGTGGTTGCCACACAGCCTAGAAGAACAGAGGCGAGTTTGATGGTAAGCATGATGGGCTGCATCTCGGCAGTGGTCGTGATTGACTCTGTGTTGTATTGGCAACTTGGTAATGGTTTGAGGACTTTGTTCCTTTCTGGGTTCACTGGGTAGTTTTCGAATGAATCACTAGAAAATGTAAAGTGAGGAGGGGTGAGCCATGATATAAGTACTGCGTTAGTACAGCCAGTGTAACTGACTTTTTGTGTGAACCTTCAGATCACGTCAAAGTTATTTAATTGTTGGGTTATGTCAGAGAATACGGCATCTTGACGAGGTAGTTAAATTTCAGTGCCTTAACATCTAAGCGAAGGATACGTATGGATGAATGTTACACGAACACGATTCGCTAAAAGCTTTACGATTATTAAGTTAATGTTATTATAATTATTTATATTAAGCTTAATAAATATATAAAATACAATATGAAATTATAAAATAATTACGATATAATTACAACATAACCGAAAAAGACTTAATGTATAAGATAAGTAATTATATAAAAGCTCGAAACACGAGCTCGAAGTAAAAGGCTCGAAATACAGTGCTGAACAAGGGCTCGAATCCACTTCGTACGGTATGAAGAGTGAGTGGGACCGTCCCTCGATTAACGCCCAGACCTTCATAGAATGTAACCTTTTCAGGGGTAAAGGACCATACATATTTTCGTTACATCGCAATATATTTCGGCTCTACGCCATAATATAGGACTTGGAGCAATGTGGCAGAACACCATTGGAGGATACGGGATGCGGGGAAGGTCAGCTACCACCCCCAGTGTGTAGTTTAAAAATAGCATCTAGGACGTTACGATTCTGCCTAGTGTGTATTGGAGTGCGCGAAATAATATGCCTGGGTTAGCCTTGGGACATCATATATCACGTAGTTCCTTACAGACGAACCCAAGCAACAATGCTGAAAACCTGTCTCTAAATCCATTTCCTTTCCAAGACCATGGCTGAGGCCCTAGCAATCTCAGCGGCAGTTGTCCAATTCTTGGATATTGGCCTTCGCTTGTCTATCAAACTCGGCGAATTCGTTTCGGAATTCAAAGATGCTCCCGATTTCTTGCGCGGGCTGAAGTCCTCCTTGGATCGGCAAATGTTGGTGGCACAACGTATCCGATCCACCCATCCTATTTTCTCCAGTTCATCAGCGACATGCCTTGATACTGTAACTTTAGCAGATGATGCTCTCGCTGAGTACCTTCATACCATGGAGCAACTGATGGGCATTGTTCAGTCGGTTTGTAACGAACAACATGGCGGGAAGTTCCGTAAAAGCTGGAACACAATACGATCTATTCATAAGCGAAAGGAGATCGAATTTCTCTGTGCCCAGCTACAGCGCCAGGAAAGCAGAATGACCCTTTGGTTCATCACCTCTGATGCGTACGTACCTGTATACTAGAAACATATACGGGGTTGCTAATAAACGAAGTAAATTATCACTGGAGATCAAACAGCTCCTCGAAGAAACGCAATCCGGGATGAAGGCGGGGAATGAAGACATTTCAAGACGGCTGGATGAAGCAGCCTCGCAAGCAAACAACCAATTTCGCCATTTCCCCATTCTATTGGGTCTTGCAACCTCAACATCGTCGGATATCAAGCACCTTACGAGTCGCCTTGAAACTTTGGAGCAGAGTAACACGGACCTTCATGCACTACTTCAAGGAGCTGTTCAAGAACAGCAAAGCCTAGCACCCACGGTAACGTTAATGTGATCATGATGCTTTAACATATCTGACTGACTTGAAATTTGCAGTTTCACAAATTCAAGGAGCTTTTGAGTGGTAATGCTGCACTAGCTCGTACAATAAGCCACACTATCACCCAAAGCCAACAGGTTCCAGTCTCCGACAACCCAAATGATGCTTTAGGTATTAGTGATGCTCTAAGCACGGTATACTCCAGAGACTTGCAACAGGGTAACAACAGTTCTTCAGGATGCACATGCAGAATCGTCAATCAAACAGCACATGTGGGGTTACTGTCATTCGTACACTTCAAGAAAGTGTTTCGGCGTTGCCATTATCGTCGATGTCCCAAGTTCAACACTTCAGAGAGAAGTTTAGAATACATAATGACAATCCTCCCACCGACATGGCTATTTGGTCATACGATAAATCTTAGCATGGCCTTCCGCCACTGGGGTTCTATGGGAGGTTGGAGCATTTCACCGGTTGTTTTGCGCGCTAGTCGACTTGTTGATGCTTCCAAGTCGCCGGCATTTCAAGCAGTAAATAAGACATGGACGAGCCTTAAATTAACAAACTATCGACGTGGAACCCTCCGCCTGAAAGAATTAGAGGGTACAATCAGGAATTTGTTTGAGAACCACCAGGCCTCCGCTCGCGATGAGGACTGTAATGGAAATACCTTGCTTTATGTACGTAACATCATGAACACTAGCCTTTTTATGCTAACGTCTCCACAGGAAGTTCTAGATATGCTGCTAGGTGACGGGAGACGTCGAGATGGGACTCATGATATAGAATACCTTCCTCTCATTAACTATATTCTTGACAGTGGAGCAAACACGAATGTCTATTACTTACCCAATAATGCTCTCGAAACTATCTTCAGGCGGAGACTGAAGAGGGGAGGTACCGTACTCGATATGTTTGCGAAAAGGCTCTTATGTGACGGGCATATCATTCGTATTCAAAGCGAAACTGCGTATGTGATATACAAACAACTTGTCAAGAATGACGGCGAGTTTTCAAAGCCCCTTGGAAGTCTTGATGACATACGCCCGGATTACTGGTTCGAGTACTTTAGCACAGAATTGGAGGAGTTACAAACCTTCCCAGAACAACTTGAAAGTGCGTCCATATAACCTCTTTCCAAAGACGAATTACTAATTTAGGGTCTTTAGTTTGCGGCTTTAATGACCTCGTAGTAGCCATTATCAACCGGTCAGAAAAGGACCTAAAAAAAGCAATTACACACTGCAATATAGACGAGTCATCTCCCGCGAATGGCCTAGCCGCCATTCATTTCGCCATATACTGGCCATTAGCTCTAAAAGAGCTCATCGCTATCGGAGCTAACATCAATTGTGAAGATCATCATTATCGCCGACCAATACATCTTGCCGTTGCCTGCCGCCAAAGCCAAGCCGTTAGAATGCTGCTTGAAGCGGACTGTGCAATAGCCACTCCCGACCATTTGAAGAGCCTTCTCTGGATGTCCCTGAGCAGTGGTCAAGACTGCGATCAGATTACCGATCTTATCATTGATGCGCTAGCTAACCGGCATACCCGCCTGATAGAGCTAGCACTCTCTGTATTACCATACTACCTAGATCTTGAGCAATGGATAACTGAGGGAGTGATTTGCGAAACCGGGGCAGTTAAGATTGCCCAGAAACTCGCCACATATAATTGCTCCATTCCAGATGCTCTAGAACTAGACAACGGGAAAAGTGTTTATGACACGGTCGATTTTCACGCTAGCCGACGCCTTGCTGTCCCACAAGCAGAGAAGCTCTGGGGTTGCGGGTTTCGCAGGATAGATGAATGTGTACTTGGCAATGGACTGACACCACTTCTGCAAAGCTGGTTTATCGCGGATTTTGACATGATTTCTTGGCTTATTGGCAAGGGCGCTAATCCTTTTGCGAAGCATCGGGATGCTCTTCTCTCTGGACTTCATCTTTTTGCAGCTGGGCTATCGTATTCGGCCGGCTATTTTGATTACAACTCGTCAACAATCAGCATCAAGCATCAACACATAATTCAATTATGGACAGATGAGAACTGTTATCGAGACTCCTGTTCCTGCCTATGCTCTATGGAAGGTTGTACACCCTTGTCCATAGTCGCAAAGCAGAGTTGGGCACTAGGGTCTCATCAATATCCCTTTACCCCTCCCGGAATCAAATCACGAGTAAGCATATGGCGTGATAAGATGCTGTATCTTCCGGAGGACCCAGACCACCAGGAGCAACTACTAAGATCCATCCTTTTTAGACTACTTAAAATATCACATACTTGCTGTTATATTAACCACAATGGAGACGTTGGCTGGGGGCAGTATAGCCGAATAAAACGGCACAGACAGGCACCTTCCAACGAGCTGTTATTAGAGCTCCGCAAGACGTTGGATCTGTCACTTGACGTCTGCCGGGGTAAAATGCTGAGGTGTCATTGTCCCATCTCTGAAAAGCCAGTTTGCGCCGCTTTTTATCAACATTGCGAAGCGCCAGTTGGTACAGAACAATGCAGAGAATAAGGAGGAGCAATGTTACTCCATTGAAGGGGAGAACAATACGATTATGAGGTTATAGCGGGTAATATGGAGATTCATTGTGGAGAGTCAAGATATTCAGCAAGTGTGGCAAACCAATTTCTCTGGGGTACCGGGCTATATATCAAATGTAAAGGTTACGTGTCAAGTGGTGTTTGGGGTGGGATGTAAACTGAACGGCAGGCTATTTATATTATACAATGCCTATTTCTTGAGCTTTAGATTGAGAGTTGACCCCTATCATAACCCCTATCGTATTGATGACCACATGCCACTACCCACGAAGATCCTCTATAAGTGCTTATCATTATCAATTAAAGCTTAGTAGAACATCTGGTTGCTGCTACATAGCCTCCCTAGGGGCATAAGGGGCCTGTTAGGCTAGGCTTTACTCTATATAACAGGACATAGGCACCTATCTAACAAATACACTATGACCTTCCTACGGCGGAGTGACGGTAGCCTTATGTGCTCCCTTCCGTGAAACTCCAGGCCATGCGTTATCCTACGTATTGAGTATAATCCATATTTGACATAATACTATAATCACTCGATGATATCATTCACCAATACTTCACAACCGTTGCGAAGTTAACAAATGATTACATCATGGTGACAGCTCTTGTCTTTAGATATGATTAGGCCGACATCTAAGTACTTCCCGCCCAGCAGTACGGGTACTTGATCCATGTTACGCAGGTAATAAAAAGTCGATGTGTTTTATACATTGATAGTTACACGATGATTATTGACAAAAAGCGTAGAAAAGGCCTGAGCGCATGTCCACACTTCATTTATTAGAAATCTGCGATAATTTTGTGCCACAAAACTTCCTGCAGGATTCTTGACAAACATATTAATTGATGTATCACGTAATTGAAGTTCTGGAACTACTTTAGATACACCTCGGAAGTCATGATTGAAGGTGAAATGGGGTAGAGGTCCGGACTCTCAGGGTCCATGCGATAATCTCAAGTCGTGGGAAGATTGTAGCACCAGGCACCAAAGTCTTCACGAATTATCTAGACATCTTCTTCTAGTAGTCTTGTACGAGTGCCGTCGTATATCAGTTAACCCCTTAGCTGAATAGTAGAAGGGAACAGTTACACCACGCCGTTTGTATCCTCCTCGGTAAACCCCCTTGGAAATATACAACTGCATTTTCGGTCATATACCTAGTTGGTTATAATTAGTTATTATCCTGCCCCTTTTTTTCACCTGCACCTCAAAATCTGCTCATGTTCCGAAAGAGCTCCATCTAGTTCATTTCATTTATTTATGACTAATTGCCACCTTGTGAAAATGCCTACATATTTTCAGGTGACTAACGTTCAACACTACCAATGTCGTGTGGATATTATTTTCAGATCTAACATACCCAGGTAGACATAATCCTGTAGCGGTTGCGTCTTGGCTGCTCAATGTGGTTAGATAAGTAGCTCTATTCTATGCGTAAGCCGCAGTCCGGACTCCACACTAACTAACGACTTGACATCGCGTCGAAGAACCAACCTCTCCTCGGCCGTCAAACACACGATGCATTATTCCTAGTAAGCATGCGATCTTTCTTTACGTAGCAAAAGCTTAGCCTCAGGGATTCAGGCGTGATTTGTAATGTGATCAACTTGTTTGATTTGTAATGACCATAATCTCACGACTCGTGAAAGAGAACTCTGTAGTATAAGAAGTAGGTAAGCAGTCCGGAATACAAGGCAACAATATATACACAAGACCACCGCATGAGATATATAAACACCGCTTCAAGACAAAAAACAACAACAGCTTTTGCAAGTATCTAGTAGCAGGGCCAACTATTCCCTCTCCCCCCTTTTATCATCATAATTACCTTAACGTCAAATCCCTTCCTGAAACAGTCCATCATCAACTATGTCTACTGCTACTCCCACAATCCTCATGACCCTCGCAACTGGCAAGCAAGGACTCGCTACTGTCTCGGCACTCCTCGCCAGCGGTGCAAAAGTACACGCTGTAGTACGAGACCCAACCTCACCTACCGCGGTCTCACTCTCTCAGCAGCAAGGCGTGACGCTCTTCAAGGGAACCAATGACGACACCTCCGTCTTTCGCACCGCAGCTAAAGGCTGCACAGCCCTATTCCTGAACATCCTGTCCTGGCCCACCAACCCGGACCCCGCGAAACAGGCACGGGGGATCCTGGAAGCCTGCAAGGAAGCCGGCATCACGCACGTCGTGACGTCGACTTCGGGGTGGGCCGGCGACACGACTAAGTGGGACATTCCTCTGAATAGAGAAAGCTGGCTCGCAGAGTATAATCGAAACGAAGCTGCTGTTGAGGATGTTGTTCGTGCGTCGGGGTTGAAGAGCTGGACCATTATACGCCCCTTCTGGTTCTACTCTAATTACCTGCCTCCTATTGGGGAAGCGTTCTACCCGGGGCTATTCGCAAACGGGCAAAATAATGACGGCGCTGAAATGCTTCACTCCTTCGCGCCGGACCGCGTCTTCCCGCACATCGACGTAGCCGACATCGGGAGGTTCGCGACATTGGCGCTGCGCGATCCGGATACGTTCAACAGACAGGAAATCGAGCTAGCGGGCCAGAATTTGACTGTAGAGGAGGTCGCGGATGCCATTCGCAAGGTGACGGGGAGGCAGATCAAGCTAAGGAGTCGGACGCAGGGGGAGATGCAGAGGGATGAGGAGGTCGTGCCGTGGCAGCTGTGGGCAAATGCAGTGGATTTGACCGTTGATATCGGGGCGTTGAGGAGTAAGTATGGGTTTAAGTTTACGACGTTTGAAGAGTTTTTGGAGAGGGAGAAAGAGAGGCTCATTTAGTCGGGGAAGGGAAAAGAAGTAGTGATGACATTATATGAGCCTCTAGATAGGGGTCATATGTAATCCCAATGGCTGCATCGCAGGCTTCATGTAGGCTAATTTCTATCTAATTTATAAACGAAATATAGGGTATAATGCTTGCAACTTGCATTGAACGGTAGTTGACCACTCGGTGAGGCTACATTCTTGGTTGATTGGGATTAATTTGCATTATGAAGTCAAGTTTAATTTATAACCATCTAAACCTAGCAAATAGAATCAACAGCTTGATGCCGCCTAGCTCTTCGATGACTCTGCCGCATAGCTCGAGAAGCAGCGGCGGGATCATCTTGTTTCCGCCGCGGGACTTCCTTCTGTATATTATATCCCATTTCCGTATAGGGACATCGTTGTCACTATCATTTGGTCATTTAGAATAGGCCATCACAGTAGAACAACAGTGTTGCTAAGCGTAACGAGGATAGTTCGGACGAGCACGAGCCCCAAAACCAGCCGAACATCCTACGGTATAGATCTCCTGGTCGCGGAAAGGGATCAGCCCCGTAAAGCGAAGGAAGGGGCGCAGTGAGCCGAGGCACGAGCTTAGGGAGATGGGTTGCGGCAGCGACTGGGAGAAGATCGTACTAGCGAGGCTCGAGGGGCGGGGCGTGACGTGTGATGTCGAGTTAAGAGATAGGGGGAAAATGCTTACGAAAGGGGTCCAAAGTTAAAAACAATTTAATAATATCAATCACCTACCTTATATTAATTAAATTAATATTAATATACTTTTATCTTATATTAATTAATTATAAAAGCGTATTAATTAATATTATTAATTAATATATTAATATTATTAATATAATTAATATATATATTTATTAATAAATTATATATTAAAATAAATATTATATATATAAATCATTTATATAAGCTTATTAAGCTTATAATTAAATTTATAATTCATTACTTTAAAGCTATTATTATTATTACGTAATTATCGTAAATATAATTTTTAATATTTTAATTAAATTTACTTATTAAACTTATTTATTAAACTTAAAGTATTAATATAATAATAAACGAATTAATAAAAAAAGATTTCGTAAAATTTATAATAATAAATTACGTATTCGTATAATAATTAAAGTATTATATAAAAATGAAAATTTTATTATTAAATTTATTAATATAAATATAAAATCGAATATGTATTTTATATATTATTATTTTAATTAATTATAACTTAAATCTTAATTAATTATTTACGTAATATTAATATATTAATAATATTAATATTAATATAACTTTATTAATTAATTAATATTAATATTCGAAAAGTTAATATTAATTAATTAAAATAACATATTAATTAATACATATTAATTAATGCGTTAATATTATTAAATTATTTTCAACCTTAAAAGGGTCCTTAAATAAGAACAACATTTTGGACGTATATCTTGTCGATGATACAAAAGCTGTTAATACAGCGGTTGATACAGGTCCGGCATTACATTAACCCTATTATGATTCTAATTTACCTGTAATATAATTATCTTGTCAATAGATAGAAAGGGTGACAGGACGAGAGGCTTTGGGGTCTGGAAACGGTAGCCGCCGTGGTATAAATACCAGTAATTTAACAGTTGAACAGTTTAATAACGGGGTCTCATCGTAAGCAGCCACATCCTGAAATTTGATATCATTGGTGTCTGAATAGGAGCCCCATTGGCTGCAACAGCATCCTAATATTGACCGTAGTATACCTCTCCTGGGCGGTTCAACCTCGGCTTAATCCAATGGCAGCCTATTCACCCCTCTTCGGCTTTCATCTGTCCTCGATGACTTTGCGATCACCTTTGAAATGAGCAGGAAGAGTACTAGTAGCTGAAGCTGCAACCCCCTTTTCAACAATTGGCTATCATCTTAAACTTATTATCAAATTTCCGAAGCCCCTTTGAAAGCGTCAAACCGATCGGCCATGGAAAGAAGCTTTCAACCTGCCAGGCTGTGTTCAAAGTGCGAAGTAGTGATGTTTGACGATTCTAAGGGATATGAGGCTCTCTCCACCTCTGGAGAGCGATATTTAGACTTTGACACCGATAGCGATGAAAGAGAAGGAGAATTCAAACTGGATTTTGAGACAAACGACACATTCCCAGACCTTCCAGTTCTATCCGAAAGCGCAAACAATGGCTGCGATTTCTGCTCGCTCCTGAAGAAAATACTACAATCTAGTGAAATACAATGCCGTTTCAGCGACGCCATATTAGCTTTAGAAGGCCAAACTTTCCCTATGACAATCTGGCTACATTACCGTTGGGGCCCATGGTTAGCTCATCATAGTAAAGGCCTGAATTCCCTTGTCGTCTCCTTATATGTAGATGTAAATGAATTCCGAACACTGGATGGAAGCCGAGACCTTGGAGTTGAAATAAACCTGATGGTAGACACAGATCTTGGTGACGGATATTGTAAGTCCAATTCCTTTATACGTGCCAATCCATCTAACTGTTTATACAGCGACTGGGAATGATCCATGTGCGAAATGGTTGAGGATATTACCTCTCCCAATACCAAATCACTTGGACCCAACGAAGGTTGAGTGGATGGACTCTCATTTGCACGATTGTTTCGAAGGAGGACATTCGGAGAAATGTACATCTCGTGTCTCGAATGAACCAGCCCTTCCTACCCGCCTAATTGATGTAACTACTGCAACTCCACCACTTATTGACAGCTCACAAATACAGGAAATCGGTATCAAAGCCCCAGGGGGTCACCCGAGATACGCTGCTTTAAGCTATTGTTGGGGTTCCGCAACAGATGCAACGCTACAACTAAAGACGTAAATAGCATCAGAGTCTCAGAGGCGTGCTGGGATCTCAACTTCAACTTTAACAAAAACTCTAGAAGATGCGGTCAATCTCGTACGAGCACTGTCTATTCCCTACCTATGGGTTGACGCGCTTTGTATTGTACAAGATGATATCTCGGACTGGCAGCGGGAATCAAGTCGGATGGGTGAGATATATGCCAATGCCTACGTCACCATATGCTCATTATCGGCGTCTTGCCTTTCAAGCTTCTTGAAACCAGATATACTTCCAGTTGTAATCCCGTTCCGTTCTTCGGTTAACACCGACATAGTAGGCTCTTACGCTCTTAAGTACGAGATCGCCGGAACGAGGGCAAAGGAAATTGGGGTTTTACCAGATGTGCACAATAGCCGTTGGCTGCAGCGGGGATGGACGCACCAGGAACTCATTATGTCTGGACGTTTGCTTCTGTTTGGGCCATCTTCGGCTCACTTTGTCTGCCCATCAATTACCGTATCTGAAGGAGAACAGCTACTAAGCAAGTCATGGACTTTTCTTCTCCGTGAACTTCCCACCGATCTTGACGAGTTATACAATCAATGGACTGAAAGCGTGGTGAAAGATCACTCTGGCCGACTGTTTTCAAAACGGTCGGATGTATTGCCTGCCTTGGCTGAATTGGCGAAGCACTTTGCTGAAGCGATTAACGACGAATTTATTGCCGGCTTATGGAAGGGGGACCTCCTTCGAGGGTTGATGTGGAGATATTGCTTATCACCTGGACCAGAAGCCCATTCCTTTAGTGATCGACTTTCTATGCTGAGCTCCCAAGATCTGTACGTCTCACCCTCGTGGTCATGGGTCGGTCAACGAAGCATCGATTTCGACTTGTATGAAAGGAGCGGCATACGGCTAAGTGATATCAAGCGCGAATGCGATGCTGTTGCAAGTGTGGTCGTTCAAGGGCTAAATCCATTTGGTCAAGTACGCAGTGGGAGCTTGAGGATTGGGTCAAAGACATACGATCTCAAACCTCCTATTCAACTCAGCGATCCTGAGAATTATTACCCACCACGCTACAGAATACGCATTTCCGATAGCGCCATTGCGTTCTGTGCGTTCGACTGGGCAGTCCGCCCTGGGCTAATAATCAAAGAAAACCTCAAGGTCGTAGCACTCCTCAGCATAAATCGGTCCGAAGTAAGGAAAAGAAAAGGGACAGAAGCAACCTATGAAATGAGAAGGTCTTACGGGGGTAAGGGGGGTAGGACTCTCTATGGGCTTATTGTTCACAAAGCGAACCGGGAAGACTGCTTCTTCCGTGTAGGAACATTCGTCGCGGAAGCAAAGAAGGCGGCCGGCATGAAGATGTTTGATGGTTGGAGAATGGAGACGGTAGATATTATCTAGTTCTTATCAACCCGGTTCTAGGGATGACAACGCTAGATAAGATGTTGGAATACCACGGTCTGTGAACAAGGAAGACCGGTCTCCCAAGAAGGAGAAAAAGACCTTCAACCGTACAACTCCGAAGGATACCTCCACATTACCGTTTTCCGGGAGTCCTATCCCTTTAAATTAACGAGGGCTAACAGTCAAGCTGAACGGCAGTTGACACTAGCTTCTCTAACTCCAGTCTCGAGTTGTAGTTGCTCATTTCCCTGGTTTTCATTTTCGTGTCGGAAGAAGTTATACAATATAGGGTCATCACTTTTTCTCCTCATATTTGTATCTCTATTCATTTAACGGCTTTAGCATAGGAGCGTTTGTAGTTTCTTTTTTCTTTTTCTTACTTTTTTTTCTTCCGCGGGATATATACATCTCGTCTCCCTGCCTCCTGTAGTCCATGAGCTGCCAACCTTGTTAATTACTGGTATTTTATTTCCTGTACATAGCTAACTTAATGTATTGAAAGAGAGTAATTACATACATGCGTCAACTAAGCATACATCATATCATAATGTATGTCCGAGTCTTGCCGAAATCGTTAAACAAGGTTCCATAAGCTTATCACTCTTCATTTGCTCTTCCACTTTGGTTCCCGAGGCATGGCGATACCGGCACGAGTGGAGGCCTTCATGCCTTCTCTTGGTGAAGAACCGGGCTTGCGGGCGTAGGGAACCCGTAGTACTGAACTATTCTGAGCATAAATTGCCTTTGATAACCTGGAATCCCAGCCGCCGAATAGTGTCGTTCTGCGGGATTGGTTATCTGTCTACCTCTAATCACTGCAGCCTCTTGCAATATATTGTAATTATTAAGGTTGAAGTATATTTCCATGCTAGAATTGCTATAGAAGACATTACAACACTGCTGTGAAAACTCGTCCACGTTATATAGCACATGGCGTAATTATTACCTCGCAACGGTAACTTCCCATCGACGGCCATACCATAAGCTTTTTCATCTAGATTTTCTCATAAACAGCTTCTCAGATGTAACCGTACCTGATCGAGGAGGGAAGAGACTGAAATCCACCACCAGGTAGTGAATGAGAAGCGATCCAGGACACTGGTTGCCCGAACTTGCCATCAGCCGTCGTCTATAGAAAAACCAGCTGTGAGTGATCCTAGTCGTAGCCCAGCTAAAACCTATCAAGGTGTGCTATTCTCCCAGTTTCGCTAATTGTCTCGATGAATCCAGCGGTGGATCGAAACATGGATTTCACAGGCACGGGACTGCAACTAATACTTGACTATACCACAACATTTTCTTGACATATCATTACATTGCCGTGATCTCTTGTAATAAGCTAAGCTTACTATAAATATACGTAAGTACTTATGCGTACGCTATTATGAGGCTGGATATATCTGATCACATCTGGTAAGTATCATACCAACTAAAATTTCACATGTCGAATGCACACCATAGCGACTGGACTGTCCACAATGCAAACATCTCACTGATAAATCCATTACGACACTCACTAGTCACAAACAACTAAACACATGACGTACGGAAGCTGGATATATTACGGCCCTAATCTCACCCAGCCGTTCAATAATCATTATGAAGTACCGTTCAATACAGGAACTTTCATTAACCAGGGCTGGCCTTCGCAAGTAGCACACGTAGGTAAGCAAGAATAAGCACATAGGTATTCGAGGCACTGCAGTTTAGACTAATAGGCAGGTAGGCGACAGTACTACATATACATGCATGACCTGTCCCGTCCATCCACCCATCTGGACCCAACCCAACCCAGTAACTACGTAGCCCGAGTTGTGATAAAAGCTAAAATAAAATAAAAAGACTAAAAAACTCGTATGGCCATGATGCTGCTGCTGCTGCTGCTGCTGCCCCCCACTGAAACCTTAGTTAACAGGTAGGGGGGTTTAACGAGAAAAAAGGAGGAAGATATCCCACAAAAGTCCCGACGAACGCCATGCTGTGCAGCCACTCCTCTCGATCGTGTGTGAGGGAAGTGTGTTGATGTTTTTGTACTTCATTTTCTTCTTCTTCGCCGCTCTTCCCCAAATAATGTCACACATACATACAAGGAACGCTTGCTTGCTTGCTTTGCTTGCTTTGCTTTGCTTATTTTGTTTATTCCCCTTTATCCATTTTTTTCTCTCTATACCACATTTTCCGGCCTCTCCCCCGTCGCGATGACCGGGACGCCCAGCCCGCGGTCCGGGCTCTGCAGGACGAGCTGCTCGTGCCGCCGGGCCTTTATGTAGTCACTGACGGACCGGATGAGGATGAACCAGCCGACGATCATGAGGATGTAGGCGATCCAGTCGCTGCCGGCGATGTCGTCCATGGACCCCCCGGAGGCGCCCTCGTTGCTGGAGCCAACCGTGTTCGGGTCGAAGTCGTGACTGTTCGGGTCCGGCGGCTGCGAGTAGCCGTCCGTGGAGCCGCTGCCGTCCATGCCGCCGCCCGTCGCCGACCCCTTCATGTAGAACCCGTACTGGATGAGCGTGATGCCGAGCCCGGCGCGCGACCCGTTCTTCGCCGCGTGCGTGGAGTGTAGGAGGTAGGTCAGCAGGAAACCGACGAGCTGGAACGACATGCTGATCATGCCGTTCCAGATGAAACTGAATACGGATCCGACGGGCATCCCGTCGATGTATACTTCATCGGGACCGCCGAGGCCAGGGGCTAAAATCGTGGTCTCCCAGTATGGTGGTGCTGCATCTGCGGCGGCTTGTTCGTAGGTCTGATGGATAATTAGTAAATTGTAATTAGGATAGTAAGTAAATGCATCAACGACGTACAGGAGGCATCTCCTCCACAACCTTCTCTCCCCTCTCAGGTCTAGCCATCATATTGGAGAAGACGCCATCCGACTGGATTCCACCACCATATACTCTGGAGTTAGGTTGTTGCGAAGCAGCACTTGTTGCTGCCGTCGTTGACCATTGAGATGGTGATGTATCGGGAATGGTTGGTCTTGTATTTGACTCGACTGGACTGTGGGTACCGCTATTGAATGTTGAACTTCTCGAAACGGGAAATGAATTTTCTCGAACTAATCGCTGTCTGTCGTCGGGCTCGTCATCATCGCTATCGTCTCCATCGGCATCAAATGCATCGGCTAAAGTGGGATCGACTTGATTCTGGCGTCTCCGTTCGAAAGAGGACTGTCGCGAATGAAACGAGGGAGGAGGTGAATGGGGTATCCGGAGGGGACCTGATGAGGGAACTGGGGATTCGTGATGGTCGTCGTCTTGGGTGTTAACCTGCGATGTCGTACCAAAGTCAGTAACTAGATGATGGATTGAATTTCCAGGGACCAACACCGATGCGCAACATGAAACATTGAACATCTCCCAACTATCCATCAATCCATCAACTTACCCGTTCGTAACGGCCTGTCATGATGATCGCGAATGTATTGCGAAATACTTCTCGCGATATTTGCCACCTGAAATTTAAAGTTTCGTTGTCTTGCGCTGCGTTGTTTGTTTTTTTAGGGGTTAAATAAAGGAAGTCGGTTTAAGTGGCAGCCTGGTGATGTGATGATGATGATTATGCAGGGCGAGTGGAGGCCGTACCACGGTTTCGTAATCGTTTGGTGGCAACCTAACGTTAAGGGGTGTGTCAAGGGAAGGAAAAAGAGAACAGGTTCAATCGGCTTGGTGATGTCGTGTCGTGTGTCGTTTGTTTTTGAAAACGGTGTTAAAAGGAAAATATCAGGAAGATGAAGATGAAGTCGAAGTTAGAGGCAGAAATGAGAGTGACGAAGTTACATAGAAAAGAAAAAAGAGGTTATAATGCAAATAGGAAAATGGAATGTCGAATGAACCTAAACTACTGGGCCTTGACAATGGTTTGGTTTGGTGGTGTAGCAGTAGTAGGCTAGGTAGATAGAACGGATAGTGGTGGAATGATTGAACCGAAGTGGTTTGGGAGGAGAGCGGGAGCGAGCAGGGACCGACACCTGACAGATACGATACCTAACGCAAGTGCCCTAACTAAACTTTATGATTGATGGATCACAGGCCTCAGTCAGGCCTAGGAGCGTTGTATGTATGTAGCCTTAGGTAATGTACATATACGAAAGGGGGGCAAGGGGGAACTTGAGGGGAAAAAGCCGCTTCAGGTGATGCCACCGGTTGTTGAATTAGGTAATAATAGTTTAAGCCAATAGTACACTCAGGGGTTAGGTAAACGCCGAAGAGGGTTTTGTCGGCAAATAACTAGATTGTATATTAAAATAGGTACATGAGTTTCTAAGGCATTGATGACCAATGACCAAACACAGCAAGTTGGTTCTGGAATCAAGAATACGAGAATACCTTTTAAAGAGCTACATATGTACCTGACGCTAGGACCACTAGTTACAGGTCTCTAAGTAGATATGTATGTAGTTAGTTACATCCTGCATTGACTGAAAGCGGAAGTTAGCTTCGCAATGAACCAATCGAAGCTTTTGTTCGTGACCCCTTGGCAGCTTGGCAAATCCGGAGGCCTGCCAAATGCCCCCAGCCGGTTTGACCTAACTATGTACCTAGGTACTTAACGGTGCAGGGGAGCGGAACGGAACTTTACCATCGAAACCTCCCGCATTCCGAGAGTGTACGAAGTCCACGTACCTTCTGCCCCGATTAGATAAGATTAGATAAGGATATCCTGACGTCTGCAAGTTTTATAGGCGCCAAGCATCTCCCAATCGTCGTTGAATACATACCTACTTATCGGCTAGATACTTACTTGCAGGTGCAGGTGATGTGAGGAAGTAGACAGACAAGACAGACAATGGCCCGTCAAGCAATAGTACGTCCACCCAACATTCATTCTATCCTGCCTATGCCTACCTACCTATCTACATCGTCCGCAAAATTGGAAAATACCTCCTAGTGCTAACAAGATCACCACTACCAATAGAGCGCGCAACGCCACCTCCTGCGGGCGCTCTCCCAGTGGCCCAAGGACCCCGTACGACCACAAGTCCAGTTCCAGGACGTGCTGCGGAAGCGATTCGAGCAGACCTCGACGAGCAGCCCCGCGCTGTCCGAGGAGGACCAGCTGAAGCAGGCGAATGCCCTGTACTCACTGCTGGATAACCGGTATAAGAAGAAGGTGCGTGCGTATCTTTGAGGAGCTGGAGTTTTTGAAGTTCGAAGTTTAGGGCAAGATCACTTTGGCTCTGTGTGCTTAGAGTATTGTGCAGTCTGGCTAACATGCGATGGAATGATGGATGGATGGATGTTTAGTACCCCATCACTGGCTCGATATTGAAACCGAAGAGCAACCCGACGTATTATGCCGACTTGGTGCAGGAGCTGGAGGAGGGCCCGCAACGGTCGTGGTTGGATCGGTTGTTATTGAGAGTCGGTGGTCTCGTAAGACTGCAGTAGAGGTCAGGTTCAAAAATAAAGGAGCGCAGCTGTGTGCAAAACAGCAACGGGAGGGGAAATAGAAGGGAGAATATGGGTCACAAATGATAGATATGCCCGATCACCTTTGTTTCCACTGTACACTATTTGTATGATGTGTAACGAACTAGTATAAAATCACAACATAACTCCACGAACACCATGATATGCACAGTCTTGTCTGACCTCCTTCTAACCAGGGGTATTCCACCAACCGTCTAGCCCCCTTTTGTGTTGTTTTTATTTCCGCCGCTTCCCTTCCCACCCATGCCTTCCTTCGTCTCGGTCCAGCAACGTATTTCGTCAAACCCATCTCTACAGATACCTGTGCTCCGGATCCAACCTATTCATAAACTCCATACTCTTCTCATACATGGTGAACACAATACCGCCACTCAGCACCAGCCGCGCCAGCCGCGGCACGGCCCCGCTCCAGAACGTCAGGACGCCCTCGTGCTTGAAGATCAGCGCGGCGCACCGCAGGCTGTTCCCGTAGACGTGGCGGGCCTCGATGCTCTGCATGCGGGTCTTGACGGTGTCGAGGGGCTGGGTGGAGAAGACGGTGATGGCGCCGGCGACGCTGCCGATGCCGAACGTGGCCACGGCGCCGAGCTTCTCCCCGGGCGCCGTGTACGACGACTCGGCCAGCTGCTTGAGGCTGGTGTAGCTCCCGAAGCGGACGGCGCTGTTGGCCGACTGCCGCATGGCCGTGGGCACCAGGCCCTGGAAGAACCCGCGCAGGCCCCGCTCCCGCGCGATGACGGGTATCGCGTCGAGGAACCCCCGCATCCGCGGGTGCGCCTTCTTGCGCTCGTCGATGAGCGTCGTCTTGATGGACTCGGCCGGCGTCACCGCGAACAGGGACTCGGTGACGCCCGCGCCGAACCCGGCCAGCACGTTCCGCGGCCCCGACACCTTCCCCGTCTCCGGGTCCGCCAGGAGCCGCTTGTACTGCTCGAACGACACGAACCGGATCGCCGCCTTGGCCGAGTTGCCGATGATCGACGTCGTGCACCCCGCGTACCACTGCGCGCCGAACGGCGGCCAGGGCAGCTTGGCCCCGTCGGCGAGCTTGCGGTTTAGTTGCGTTCGGGTCTTCGCGACTGTGAAGGGGGGAAAGGAAGGGTTGTGTTAATTGTTTGGTTCGGTCTGATAAGACTGCGGGGAGGGGGGCTGAAGGTTTAATCAACTAGTCGGGAAACGGGAAGACGTACAGTCGGCTGGGTATGTGATGGCTATTGTAGGGAATTGTGGTTAGCTGCCTTTCCCATTGCATTGAATGCTTGAACTAAAATGTGTTGGCATCACAAGCTCACCGATTTCGACTGCGCCCGCCGTAGCACCAGCTAATATGGACCGGAACGGGGTGGGCTTTTTGTTCGTCGTTGTGCTCGGCGCATCTTCCTTCTGAGCCGTTGCGGTCGCCATTGCTTTGTTCGCTAATCAATTGGGCACGGATGGCCCCTTTTTGCTGAGAAACGTAATAGAAACAGCAATGACGGGTATATACAGCTTGGTTGGGTACTTGAGGTTGTGATGATGTAGACAACTTTTTTTTAACTACCCTTTTTGGTTTTGATCGGCCGGTTTCCGGAGTTGGGCTTTCCACCAGCCCATGAATTGCAGGTGAAAGCTTGAAGTTCATTTTAGCGGGGGCTTTTCGAACGCTGCAAGGTACGAAATACAGGGGCTTAGTGGCTGTAAGATACGATACATACGATGCCCCTCGTCAGCCACAAGCCCGTCATGGCCCTGTAAGGTCTTTTTTATCTTTGCGAATCTTCAGATGCGTCATATCATATGAACTCGTCATTCTCACATGAAAATACAGATTAGGTTACCGTAATTTTCACGATATGATCAGACGAAGTTGTATATCTGTTCTTGTTTCTATATTTGTCCCTAGCTAAGTCGTTTGTATATCTAACTAGGACTGTAGTTTGTATGAAACGAATGTCCCGGGCCGTCCTATCAGATTGACAAGTAACTAATTGACAGTACCTAATGCATTGCGCAGCTTGCCACCGGAAGTCTTCACATTATGCACCGGTAGCTACCAGAACCCTGGCTATGGAAATCTGTCACAAAGCTGTAATCACATAGTCGTCTTTTTATTTGTTCACTGCCTCTATATCCATGTCGACTGTCTTTGAGTCATAGCGGGATACTCGGCTTGAAGCTATTCGCGGTCGGTTCCCACGGCACTAACTTACCTGTCACGCTACGGGTTTGGTGTTCAATATTGGATATGTTTACCGATACACAGCCCCGTAGCTGACGCAGACCTTATGTCTTCAACGTTGCCGTGCATACGTCCTACCTTGCTGCCGTATCATGATAGTCTGATTTATGCTTTATACATAAGGTTAAAGTACACCCGTTCATTAAATGTATTGAAGATCTACTCCAAAGGTTCAGGTTCAGTTACAATTCGCAGTACCTCTCTTTTCTAAGATTCGGTCGACTATAATTCCAGTACATAGCTACGGTGGACCCACACACAGCCTTGACGTGGCATAGCATCCATGATAGCATGACATTCGGCCTCAGCCTCAGACAATAAGTGTCTTATCCCATAATTATCACCTGCCATCCTCCTTTTAGAGTGACATAGAATCACAACTTCCCATTTATTCCTTATACGTGGTGTAACTACCGGACCCCGAATATCCCTGAATTGGCCGTGTAACCCTCGGGCTGAGGAGTGCAAAAATAGACCGAACGTTGAATTAAACAGATTTCTCCAACTGCCGGTTCTTATTTATACAACAAACATCATTGATTGGGTGCCGACCAGAAATCTGAAAAAAAGGAGGGGAATATACAGAAAGTATTTCAGCACACTCTTGGACACCCAGTTTATTTATTACCTGCCTATTTACTTGCCTTACATAAGGATTTCCCCATACTGGCAATCCACACATACATACAGACCTCCCTGACTAAGTTACCGTCAATCGAGACCCACAACGACATCATCGCCAGAGCATAACCATCACAATTCCGTACTCCAAATACCACCTCCCTTTTCCAGTACGGGGATGGCAGAACACCACGTCGAGGCTCGATCGCTTGGGGAGCTAAACTATTTAGCTGCCAACCCACCCCAATATCCTACCAACCCAGCAGAGAAGAAACAAGATCCCGTCGTTCTTTATATATCGAGAGTACCGGGCACGCGGGGTAAGAAGATCACATGAAAATTTACTTAACTTCAACTTAGTCACTGTATTGTTTGACGGTGATGCTAACCTTTGCGAGATAGATATCATTCTTTCGCCATTTAAGCCCCAAGTGAAAAATGTGACGGCTGATGATGTCGCGAGTTCACTGTACTACGTCCATCTGGACACGGTGGATGACGAGCTACTCGTGCCTCCGGAGCAAGCCAGGGCCTCTTCGTCTCCCAGGTCCAGTTCGGAGAGCCGCAGGAACCAGATTCAGAGAAAGCCGCTACCGGCGACCGCGAATTTGTCAGACATCAAGGACACATTTGTAGATCCTGCATCCCGTGCCATGCATCCGGCGTTGAGGCCAGGTCACCAGCAAAATCATGATGATCACGTGCAGCAGGAACCCGCACCGCCGTATGCGCATTTTGACCCGACGTTCCTACCGCCGCCTCCTCAGAAGCCAGCAGGGCCGCCAACCGGTCCCGTGCTGCCACGGAAACCATTCGGGGCCCGGGCTATAGTAACTAGCAACAATGCGGATAGGAACCTCCCACCTGTCCCTTCTTCAAATGGCCCTCCCTTACCACCCCGGCATTATCAGCAACAAGAAAACATGCCCATCTCAACAGACAACCCTCACGCGCCACTCCCATCATCATCTCCGACCCCCAGCCGACCCATCCGGTCTCCATCCCCTAACAAGCGCCCCTTCCGGCCCTTCTCCTTAACGCTCATAAGACGGGACCGGACCTCAGGCGAGCAATGGAACGTAGGCAAGATCTCCTCCATCCAGCTCGAGAACCTGAACCCCGACCACCACTTCACCACCGAGTCCTCCCAACCCCAATCCCAATCCCAATCCGCCCCCTCGATCCACGTCCACCTCGAAACATCCGGGTATGCCAAATTCCGGGGCATGCCAACGACGCGACCGCGCCTCGGCAGCGGCGTAGACGCCAGCACCATCCGCGCGAGCCTAGACATACGCCGGCCCCACAGCTCCGGCGCCAATTCGACCTCCCGCCTTGGCGTGGGTGGGCTCGAAGACTTTCTCCACCACCAACAACATCAACACCAACAACCGAGTTTCGCTCCATCCGCGTACAGCTCGACGACGCACGGTTTCGAGCGCGAAGTCAAGATGGCGTACTCGCCGTCCCTCACGGCCAACATCCGACAGGCCTTCAAGGGCGGCCGCGGGCGCCGCAGGTCTAGTACGGGCGCCGGCGCCGGATCGCCTACGTCTCCGTCGAAGTCTCCTGGCCATGGTCATGGTCATGCTCGCCAAACTAGCAGTAGCGCGATGTCGGTGCGGTCGTTTGGAGGCGGGGGCGATTTCGATTTTGGCGGTGGTAGTGGAGGTGTGGAATCACCCGTCATAACGCACGCCGGCCCCGGTCTCAAGCCCCGCGGCTACGTCTTCGATAGCCCCTGGGGCGGGCGCTGCGAGTTCGTCACGGGGAACGCGGGAAGGTCGCTGAGGTGTCGACACATACTGCCGAATTTCGGGAATGCGTTTAATCCCCTCGTCGCGGATGGTGGTGGTGGTGGTTCTGGAGGAATGGATGGTGAGCTTGGGGGCGGCGGAGGTGGTGGTGGTGGTGGCGGCGGGGGCGGATGGGACGCGAGGAGTCATCGCAATAGCGGTAGTGGTGGCAGCGGCAATAGGAAAGCCCTAGCCGTTAGCGAGCTGAGGTTCAACCTCCCCAGCAGCGAGGTCCTGTTCAGCAAGGACACGAGCGGGAGCCCCCGCGCCCGCGACCAGATACAAGGCCAGTTCCAGCGGTTCCTGAACAACGCGGCGGCTGCAAAGAATAAAAAAGTCGGTGGCGGTGGCAATAATAGTGGTAGCGGTGGTGGTGGTGGTGGTGGGAACTATAGCTCCGAGGGCGACGACGACTACTACTACGACGAGAGGGGAGACATCAGGATGGACATGAGCCTAGGGCGCGAGAAGGCCGGCGGTGGAAACCGCGGCTCCCGCGCCAAGATGGGCAAGCTCATCATTGCCCCCGACGGCTTGAAGATGCTCGATCTGGTCGTCGCGGCCAATGTTGGGGTTTGGTGGACTTCGTGGGAGAGGACTTTTGGGGATGAGAGTTGGTGAAAGGGGGGATAAGGGGAAATGGGAAAGGTAAGAGGGGGAAGAAGGGAAAGGGGGAGGGAGTAGAAGAGATAATTAGGAATGGTGGTTTTAAATCTGATCTGATCATAGAGGATAGTAAAAAAAAGTTCGTTTAGGTTGATATTTTCGTGTTGCTTGGTTGTTGATTGCCTTTTTTCTTTCACAGCATTCCAGCTTGTTAGGTGTTTATTTAGGGTGAGGATTCCATGGAAAGGGCGAATCGAGAGACTGGATCAGCTAAATATAGTAGATAACCTTCATCATTCCTATAATATAGAAAAGCGTTCCGTTTGTAACATTTGTTCCCTTGTTCTACATTATCATGTATGCTTTGTGTCTCTCGTTACAAACGACTTGAATGCTTAAAAGGACTAAGTATTCTTGTGAATTACTATTAATCAGGTGCCAAAAAAAAAAAACGGTAAATCGGAGCCGTGAACGGTCGGCTCGAGGATGAAGGGGGGACGTAGGCGAAGCTGACGGCAACGTATTAGGCGATATCCTTATGGCCCGAACATAGCTGCGATCAGGAGTGCCCATCTTTCTCTCTTCTGAGGAAAGAACACGAACTTATATGGGTGGTGACGATCTCGAATGAATGTAGCACTAACATCATCGTCTTCATTGCCAGCAGAGAAGATACCTTCCTTCCTTCCTTCCATTCGCCTCGGTGTCCAATAGCATGACCTCCTTGAATGCTGCTCTAGCAAGTAGATAGGGAGTCTTCTTCGCGAGTGGGCATACTCGAGCAGGAGGCTGACGAACGGTTCATATCAGACCCGAGATGTAATGACCGATTCGAGGAGTTCCGGCGTCTCTGTGCCAATGTGGCTCGGTATAATGATCATAGTTGGTTGGTAACGTGGAAGATGAAGAACCCCCTTGCGGACGCGGTGTGCTCGGGAAGGGAAGGCGGTTAATCTCGTCAAAATCATGGAGGCGGGGGTTATAGGAGCAAAGGTGTGTTTGGTTGTTAATAGCGGAGGGGTTCACCTGGGTATTACGATATGTTAGAACTGGGGCGAAATATAATACTGTCTTCTTGGTATTTGGCAGAGGGATTGTTTTGGGTTGTACATAGTTACCAGCTCCTGTCCCTCTTTGATGATGTCTAGGTAATGCGTATGGTCCCCCTGAACCACGGCGAGCTCAGGAGACACCTGCACACGTTTATTATTATTGTACCTGAGGTAGTACCTACATAGGAGCAATCATTGCCAGTGCTGCCAAGAGGGGGAAAATAGGCTTCCATCTGGTAGTCCGTTCAAGGGTAGTGCTGACCGTGAGCTTTGTGGACTGCCATCTGGACCATTTCAGGGGCGCCACGGACTGGCGTAGTATCAGAAAAGGCTCGACAATATTCGTCTGGATCTTCGACAATATCCTGTAATCGATCGGTGGCCGTTGGGATAAAAGGTGTGTATATTGACAGATAGGGTGAGCTGGGGGGATGGCTTTGGTTTCGGGTTTCGGCTTCCGTGGACCTACACTGCGGATTACCTAGTTATAAAGGTGCCTGCCTACTCGGAGTGGTCCATCTATTCATTCGCCTAAGGGGGCCCCTGAGCTTAATCAAAGAGCGGGATCCCTGCCCAACCGGATAGTGGGTTTGATGCCGAGTTCGAAAGTCAACGTTACTGTTCGGGAGAAGATCCTCTCTCTTCCCCCCTTCCATCATCCAAGGCGGGTGGAAAACCAATTAAGACCAAGCTACTTGCGGGTTCCAGGACGAAATATTGGCGCTTCGTTCTGACTAGAGGCTAAGCACTCTTTATAAGGTAAGCACAAAGAACCCATTCATCCCTGAGTAGTTGATATCTTTCCAGCGGGAAGAACCTGTTTTGATATGCTTCTGTACATTTGCTTTCCCGGACATAAGGTAATACCGGTGGCCCGTCGTGCAAACTTGTCCAGTCTTCTATATGTATCTATTATTCGCGTTTTAAGTGATTATGCGAGGTCTTGCTTCTGCTGGCCCAGGGTTCCTGTACTTGTACAATATCTACCTTTTTTCCACCAGCAAAGTCCAAGTATTATGCATGATATGTGCAGGTTGACCTTTCTCTGCTTTCCGTCCGTGCCTAGCCCTACTTCCACCTGGTTCTCTTGTAGGGTTTGTCTCACTACGTATATCGGTATTTTATCATTCAAGGCTCGATGATCGTTTGTTCCAGCTCGCCCTGGCCTTAGAGGCTGCCCCACGAGTCCCTCACCCGCTGTCAGTGCTGTCTGACATTTCGGCATCACCGATCCCTGTGCATTCACCTTCGTTGAAGCCTGAGCTGGAAGAGGTTGGTTTGCTCTGGAGCCTGGAGGAGTTCGGATCTTATATTCCTGCATTATGAATGTTGTCCATGGATTGGGAATGACTGGATCACCGATCACAAATCATACCTAAATAGCTATGCGAGTAGGAAGAATGCCTGTTCTTAACCGCTGTGCCGCCTCCATTCATATACACTTAATGAATGTCCCAAGGCCGTATTACATCTGCCGCGTAACCTGACACTATCGTTAAATTAAATGCCAAATGTTGCTACCTGGGGACAGAGTACCCGTAGAACGCCCCACTTTCTCATTGAAGCTTACAAACTAAAAGGGGAAATGCATTTGATGTGATTTATCGCTGCCTAACCGGACGCGTAAACCAAACCAGAGACGACGATTTTACATCGCTTAGAAGCACAAGACACACCTAAACTTAAGCAGGAGCCTACATACATAATTCTGTGATAAAAGGGGTTGTGTTTCGTGTACTGAAAGGGATGCGCATTTCGTATAATGGAATGCATACTATTGACACCCCTCTGCTCCGTCCCCTGCTACCCCTCTGCAATTATTTGAAATAAATTCTCTCGTCCGCTTATAAAATTCGAATTCTCTCCTCTCCAATCTCGACAAAGTTTGCACAACTCACCCAACCGCGAAGGAAGCAAGATCTATTTCATCATGAGCAGTACCAGCCAGCAAAACCCGGTATCTTCTGCGGGCGACAAGACCCATGATGTCCACGACGATGAGCACCCACTTCAGCCTCCTGCCGACAAGCCAACGGCTAGCCGTGGATGGCAGTTCTGGGCCGTCTTCATCTCCCTCTCCATATCGGCATTCCTAAGCGCCCTCGAGGGGGCCGTTGTCTCCACAGCCCTACCTTCTATCTCCCGCGCTGTCAATGCAGGGGAAAACTACATTTGGATCATCAATGTCTATTTTCTTACGAGGTAATACACCCCGTCTTGAGCCAACTAAGCTTACTTCCTACCGATGGATCGATCTAATGCTTACGTGGAAATGCAGCGCCGCCGTGCAGCCCCTCTACAGCCAGCTAGCGGATATCTGGGGCCGGCGATGGCCGATGATCACGGCGCTGTGTATCTTCGCATTGGGTAGCGGCATAGCGGGAGGAGCAACCTCGGTGGGCATGCTAATTGGCGGTCGAACTATCCAGGGGCTCGGGGCTGCAGGCATCAACGTCCTAGTCGAGATCATCATCTGTGACCTGCTTCCGCTGCGAGAGCGCGGGAAGTTCATGGGGCTTATATTCGTCTTCATTGTCCTGGGATCTACGTGCGGTCCTTTCCTAGGCGGCATCTTGGTCGACCGCGTGTCCTGGCGATGGGTCTTCTACCTAAATCTCCCAATCAGCGGGCTATGTCTGGTGCTTCTGCTCCTGTTCCTTCGCGTGCAACGTCCCGATTCCGGCCAGTCTGCGAAGGAAAGCCTAAAGAAGGTCGATTTTCCCGGGCTTTTCATACTCTGTGGAGCCATCTCCTCACTACTCTACGCCCTGACGTATGGAGGGACGCGGTACCCCTGGTCGGATCCATCCATCATCGTCAGCTTCGTCATGGGGGTAGCCGGCATCGCTCTGTTCTTCATCTACCAGGTCTCGCCCCTTTGCAAGCATCCCGCCATGCCCAAAGCCTTGTTCGCGAACAGAACCTCGGTAGCAGCTCTCTTGGCGACGTTCATGCAGCTCATGGTCTCGTATGTGCCTCTGTATTTCCTCCCCGTCTACTTCCAGGCCGTTCAGCGCGTGTCCCCCTCCCGCTCGGGAGTACAGATCATCCCGTTCTCGGCTACCTTTTGCGTTAGCGGCTTGGTTGGTGGGATCCTAGTTAGCAAGCTTGGCCGCTTCAAGGGCGTTCACATCGTCAGTTTTGCCCTCCAGATAGTCTCTTTGGGAACCTTTACTCTCCTCGACAGCAAGTCCACAGTGGCGGTGTGGGTCATTCTTCAATTCATCTTCGGATGGTCGGTCGGCATGCCAAACCCCTCCCTCCTGACAGCGGTCCAGGCCGACATACCCGACAGTCTCAACGCGGCCAGCACAGGCACCTTTGCGTTTGTGAGAAGCGTTGCCACCATCTTCAGCGTGAGCGTCCCCGCTGCGGTGTTTATAAATCGCTTCGATCAACTCCTAACAACCACTGATGTGGTACGCGACCCTGTCACGCAAGCGGCGCTGGCGAGAGGTGTCGCGTATGAGAAGGCATCGCGAGACTTCATAAACTCCTTTCCACGAGACATTCAAGACGGCATCATTAGCCTGTATGAGCTAAGCCTGAAAAGGGTATGGTATGTCTCGGTTGCATTTGCTGGCGCCGGCTTCCTATTCGTTCTGCTTGAAAGGAACTTGGTGACAAGAGAGGAGAAGGATACTTCCCAGTTTGAACTAGAGGATCATGAAAACAATACGGACGGAAACAGAGCCAGGGAAGCTCGGATCGGTGACGACTAGGACTAAGTATCTTTTAAGTCATCCATTATTTCTTTAAATTAAAACTACTTATTCTCTTTTTTCATTTTCATTTTTTCATTTTTTTGTTTTCATTTTTTTAAAAGATTTATTATTATTACATTATATTATTTTATTACATATAACGTTATATATAATAATAATATATAATAACTTTTTTAAAATTAATTAATAAATAACATAATATATTTTATTAATTAATTATATATATTATTTTAATTTTTAAATCGTTATATATATAATTTATATTACGTTAATATATTAAGTTTAAATTAATTTATATAAAAAAACGTTATTTTTAAAATATAAAAAGCTTAAATTTATTAAATTAAATTAAGTTTTTTTTTTATTAATTTTTAAAAATTATAAATATTTTTTTAAATTAAATTTAATAACTTTATAAAATATAATTAACGAAAAAAAACTTTATATATAAAGTAATATATAAATTATATTATAATATATTAATATGTTTAATTTAATAAATTACGATAATCGAAAATAATTATTATAAGTTTTAATTTTAATGTTTTTATTTTTATTTAAAAAATATTTATTATATTTATTATAAATAAATTATTTTTAAAAATTACTTTTATATAAATTATATAAGCTTTTAAAATTATATTTATATAAAATAATATTATTTATTTATTAATTTATTAAACATTTATATTTTTTTTAATATTAAATAATTTATTATAATTTAATAAAATATTTATTTATATAATTAATTTTATTTATACGTATTTTTATTAAATAAAATTATAAATTTTAAAGTTTTATAAATATAATTTAATATATATATATATATATTTAATTTTAATATATTATAAAAAATTAAAATTTATTATAATTATTAATTTATAAATATAAAAAGAAATATAAATATAATAATATAATTATTATTTAATATTAAAAATAAAAAATATTATTTTATATATATATATATATATATAAATTATATATTAATGTTTATATATAAATATATAATAATTATTTAATAAGAAAGTATTAAATTATATTAAATATTTATATATAAACGTTAAGTTTAATATTAATATATTACGTTATAATAATTATTATATTAAAAGATTAATATTAATAAAAAAAACTTTTATAATTTAAACGTTTTAAAAAAACATTATTATTTATATTTATAATTTTCAAATTTAATTTATTTATAATTAATATAATTATTTATATTAAACTTTTATAAAAATAATAATAATATAATCGTTATTATTATTATTATTATTATTATTATTATTTTATTTTAATCTTTAATATATTTAATTAAATATTATAAATAAATCTTTTTAATAATTTATTTAATTTCTTTTAATTAATTATACGTTTTTTTAATTAAAAACTTTTTTAATTTTTAATTAATAATATTTCTTTTCGTTTTTTTAACTTCTTTTTTTTAAAAAAACGATAATAAATTATACTTTTTATTATTTTTAAAATTAAAATTAAATTTATTTAAACTTTTTTATAATTAAAATATTTTTTTTAATAATTTAAATATATTAATAAATAATTTATTTATTTTAATAACGAAATTAAATTTATAAAAAGTAATTATTATAATTATAATAAATATTTAAAATAAAAAGTTATTATTTTATAATTTATATAAATTTAATATAAAAAATAATAGTTTTTTATAATTATTTAAAATTAATATTAATATTAATATATTTATTTAATAATATAATAAAGCTTAATATTACGTATTAAGTTATTATTATAATTATATATAACTTAATTATTTAAATATTTAAAGCATTTATAATTTATATAATATTAACTTATTAACTTTTATATATAAAATATTTAAATTAAAAAACATTAAAATATAATTTCTTTTACTTTTCGTTTTTAATTATAATTAAAAAAAATAAGTTTTATTAACTTATATTATTATTTATTATAATAATGTTTTAAAATATTAATTATTTAAAGAATTTTAAATTTTAAAAAATTATTAATATTATATATATCTTTTTATTAAAAATAATAAATAACGAAAATATTTAATCGTTAACGTTATATTATAATATTAAATAACTTTATAAAATAAATAAATATATTATTATTATATAAATATATAAAAAAGAATTTAAATTATAAATATCGTTTTATTAATTTATATATAACGTTATAAAGTTATAATTATAACTTTAAATTAACCTTTAATATTATAATACGTTAATATATATAATTATAAAAGTTTATTTATATTTAAAAGTATTTTTTAATAAAATTATTTTTTAAATAATTTTATTAAAAATTAAATCGTTTTTTTATATTTTTTATTATTTTTATTTTATTTATATTAAATTAATTAAATTTAATAACTTTTAAAATATTAAATATAATTAAATAATTATATAACGCTTTTATAAATTTTAAAATAATATTTAAAAAATTAAAAAATTTAATATTTTTAAAATTAATTAAATATCGTTAAAGAAATTATTAAAATTAAATATAAAATAACTTATATTTTAAAATATTTTAAATAATAAATTATAAAATAAATTATTATTATTAACGTTATATATTATTTTAATTGCTTAAAATTTAATAATAATATTTATATCGTTAAATTTAATAATAATAAAAAAATAATAAAATCTTTTTTATTTATTTTTTAAAACGTTATAAAAAGTATTAAAATATATAATAAAGATTAAGTTAATGTTATAATAATTTCGTTATAATGCTCGGTTTATAATAAAAGTAATTCGTAAAGAAAGTGTTTACTTTAATTAAAGTTACTTTATTCGGGTTATATATTTTATTCGAGTTATATAAAAAATAAATTTACAATTTATTTGCCAGTTGCCCCGAAGTGTATGATGTATCTTTTCATTTATTATTATGCAGCTTTTATTTTTATTAATAATTTATATTTATATTTATATTTGCGTAATACGTCGTTGGCATTTAGTTGTCGCTATACTTAGTTGTCGCTGTATTTAGTTCTCGTTGTCATTTAGCTACATTGTTGCAAGTTGCATAGGCCTTCGAAGGGAGGTTAGAGCAACGCTGCAAAGCAGGTTAGGGCAACGTTGTAAAGTAGGTCAAGGTAAGTTAACGTAACTAAGTAATAATGATGCTTAATAATTAAGTAATGGCAGTTATAAGTAAGTAAGTAAATGCTGGTGATGGTTGTGATAAGGTACATTAATTGTTTAGTGGTAGCTGGCAAGTGGATTGTAAATTTATTTTCTATATAGCCCGAATAAAATATATAGCCCGAATAGGGTGGCTCCTTAATTGCCAGCCTGATCTTCCATCCAGACTCGTTGTACCCAAGCCTCCGATAATATTTTCGCCTTTATCATTAGGAACGCTGGCCTGATTTCCGTTTCATTTGTTGGCCCCGTGACGGAGGTGCTAAATACCGCAAACCTTCTATGTTTAGTATCGCTTAACGACCTACCCTTCCATGTCATGTTTAACACATCTCCCCCATTATCTGCCAGGAAATTATATGCTTCAATATAACCCCATTTAACATCTCCACCCCTTTTCAATTCTTCAATGGGATATCTTTCGTATAATTCGCGTAGGAAATCTGCCAGGGCTTCGACACGCTCATCTCTTGGATCGCACCTAGCAACAGAAGAATTATACACAATCGCATGGCCATGCTGATTTGTAAATCCAATTCCAGGGATATGCCTATCAAGAAGTAGACTAACAACTTTATGTGCACATACGGCGACAGCGAGATGTAGCGCACTCCGTAACACGTCAGGGCAATCTCTAAACAGGTCTTCTCGAGTCCAGTCCAGGAATAACTTGACAACTTGGACATCATCTCTTTGAATTGCACGCTGAAATGGTACCTGACCATTATAGTCTCTGGCGTTAGCTAATTGGACCCCAGTTGACGACTCTAGGAGGGCTCGATAACAGGCGGGATCTTGGAGTCTAGGTGCCGCAAGGTTAACAGGATTGTGAGCAAAACGATTGCGACACCATTTTAGATAGGCGATGTCAGCACCGTCCAGATCATCAACAGCAGCCAACAGTAATTTGGTCTCTTCAATATCCCCACGCGCAACAGAAATCCCGAGGGCGCATTGCCAATGCCCATCTTTAGGGATTATGAGGAGTTTCCCTCCAGTAGTAGCAAGGATTGCTAATATCATCTCTGTGTTTCCCCACTCCGCCGCTGACCAAAGTGTTTGATGAGTGGGCTTCGCGCCAAAGTTGAGCAAGCTCTTTGCGGCTTTCGTTTGATTCCACTCACATGCGAATTCAAATGGATTGTATGCACTACATCCTTCCTCAGTCATGAGTTGGGCAAGCTTATAATCTTGAAGTAAAAGTTCCAGGGTAGACTCATGGCCGCCCAAAGCCGCCCAATGAAGCACATTTCCAAAGTTGTCAAGTGAACTGCGTAGGCTGCTGGTATCAGTTGATGCTAGGGTTTCGATTAGGTCATCAAGACCAAAGTATGCATAAGCATTGAAGGTCCTGGCGGTGGTACTCTTAGGTATGACATCGTCGCGTATCCGAATTCTGCCATTTTGTCCAGGGAGCGTCATTTGTAGGATAATACTCAATGCGCAAGAAAGGTTGCTATATGAAGATGCTAGGATGTTTATAGCAGCTTCTATCTTCTCGCGGAGAGAGATGATATTAAGCTCATCGTTGCGTGGCTGCAGCACGCCTTTCTTATCGCCTTGTGCGAAGAAGTGTCTAACATGGTTGCCCCAGTGTAGTGAAGCGTATTTAAGCAGTGGTTCCCTGTCAAGTCTCCAGCAGTATATATAGACAAAGTTCTCAGTGTCTACAGCAAATCTTTCGAGGCAGAGATATCTGATACAGACATTCGCCATATCTGCGTGACCATTAGGAAATCTCACAGCTTGGAAGTGCTTGAAATACTCCTGGGTTGTGTAATGGACAAAACGGACAGCGAGCCCCGAGGAATCTAGAATGACTAAGCCGCCACAGACGGAGAGAATCAGGTCTACCGGAATTAAGTCGTCTTGACCGAAGTCGTCATCATCTGGGTCGAACGACACTGCGTATTGCAAGTCCACGAGAGTTAAGGGGCGTAGGCTATAGCAAAGCCAAGTGATCACACGTTCAGCCAGATCTCTATCGTCTGGGTCCTGGGTTTCAATACGCAATAGGGCCTGATCGTAGGTTTCTTTCATTGCAGCCCTCCCTTCGGGCAATGCATTCAAAGCCTTTCGAACGGCCTTTGGGTTCAATTTCATGGAAAGTGTGCTGAGGTGAAGTTGTGCAAGCAGAAACCTAAACTTAATCAGTAAAGCTCAACATTTTAAACCAATTTCATTGTGACATACATTCCCTGTGCTCTCTGAATGATTACATTGGTAATATCTTCAGCCAGCTTCGGGTCCTTCTCGACATGCCGGCCTAGACGAGTCTCACGGGTAAGACGCCCAGCTATGTAAGTCCGAAGATCAGCATCAGCGGCACTAATCTGAAGCTGTTGTGTGTTTCGAGTAGTAGTTGACTCGACATGAGCAATATATCTAGACGTGATGAGAATATTGACATTCAGCCCTAACTTCTGGAGTGCGAACAGCAAGTCCTCGCGATGATTGGAGCTAAATTCATCCAATGCGTCAAGTAAAATGAATATGCGAGGATACCTGGCGATTTCATCTTGAAGAATAGCAAGCATTTCGGTCTCTGGTGGTTGTACTTTTCGTTCAAGGTACTTCTTTTCCAGGGCTTCGCATTCCCTCATATCAAGCAGGCGACTTTTCATGAGGTGTCCCCAAAGACTAGCTAGTACGGTTCGCACAGTCTGGATTTCTTGATCCTTATAATCGCAAAACGCGTATAACACTTTGATATCATCTTCGGACCGAAAGTGAGATTGTAGGTGGTCAATCGCCGTGGCGATTAGAGTTGTTTTACCAGCTCCAGGGATACCAGGACACCAGAGAATACCCCCATCTGTCTGCAACCATTCTCGAAACTCTGGAGCCTGAACGAACCAATCCCCGGTGCCGGATTGCCGATTAGAAAGAATGTCGCTCAGTTTAGAACCGAAATCGTGAGAAGCAATGAAAGAAACAACTTTCTGGTGACGTCGTTCTTGGGCTTGCTGTCTCGCAGAGTCGACTGCTGCTTCGGTGTGACTAGCAATTTCACCCATCTCGTCTTTCATTCCCTGGATGAGGGCGGTATCCTTCTTGATGGCCGTTGTATCAGACTTGACGGCGCTAGTCAATTCTCTGTATGAAACTGTCAGTGACTCAAATAGATAATGTCGAACTAATTAAACAATACCCACGTGAGATTGTCATCCAAGGCCAGCCCTACAAGAGTATTTAGTCGCTGAATTCGGTCCAACATATCCTTGAAGTCCGCCTTGAAGATAGGCCACAGGAGCTTTCTTCTGAACTTCTTCAGCCCAGTGGAATCCAATTGAAGCTCCGTGACTAGTTCTACAAGTCCCGCCTCGACCTGCATGAGTATATCGCCTACAGACTGGCTTACTACCGACTGCCATTCCAGTGATGTTTTGGGATTATCCAGTCGCTGTTTAAGACGGAATAACAAGGAGAGGTTACTTGAAGCTTCCGAAGCAAATTGATTCGCATCTTTTTGAGCGTCTTGGATTGTGTTGACATAGTAGAGTATCTTGGTTGTCGCGTCGATCAAACCCACAATCGAGGTAGCGAGACCAATAGCTTCAGCCATGATTGTAACTGAAGAATATTCAATGCGATAATTTGAATAGTAAAATGTATTTGGGAATCGACGGCTAAGTCTTCCACTTCGTGTTATAGTCACTAAGACACAGGGTGGTAAAAAGGGGTAAGTCGGGTAGAAAACAGAAGATGAGCTGGGAGAGGTGTAGTGATCTATGCGATGAAATAAAATGAATTATGTTTCTTGGGAGGAGTTTCTGCCTGATTGTCGGATCTATACCTAAACTCGGGCCGAGTTGGTTGCCTCATTGATGCCAATGTAACGTCGTGACTACCAACATTGGGTGGGTGGAAACCCCTCAGCCCTCCCAGCCCCCTCCATCGTGCATATAGCTGATTATTATCCAATCAATGGTATTTTGATTAATTGAAAAGCTTGCCAAGATAAAGTCACGTCCTAGTGACCCTCCTCTTTTTGGTATTTACGAAATCTCTCGACGCAGGGTTGAGTATGAAAATAGACTCTGTGAAAGCTGAATCAGGAGATGGATATAAGACCTAAGGCACCCCTGGTTATGAAACCGCCATATTCTGTTGTAAACAATGTCGATTCACCAAAGTGCGTTGGGCCACACTGCGCAAGACGGCGAATTGATGGGCTCACGTATTGTATTTGGGTAATGAAAATGAACTGGGTCTTCATAGGACTGAACGCAAAGGGCCTTGGTGCAAGGAGATACTCTTATAATCTATCATCGTCTTTATGGATAGGCTTAGTTGCCTTAGAGGCCTCCGTCATATTTCGAATGAATAAAACACTGACTATTGTTCTATTGTATTATCTTAGTGGAAGACGGATGAACTTGTACTCAAATCGCTGGTGTTTTAGAAAAGCCCATCATAACAAACACCGGACATATTCGCCGGTACCGTGACAAATGCAGAATTGTGTATATGGGTCACATTTGGCAACTCCCTGATACGATCGCTTCTTTCATCATGGATGAATCATCCAACATGATACACAAAGTGTCTACCCAGAGATGATTCAGTCCTAGTTTACCAGTATCACGTTACCTATGGCTGATCGTATGAAGTATAGCGCATCCAGTAGGAAGTGTTAATTGTCTGGCTAGATACGAGCCTTGCAGCTAGCTACATTAAATCTACGTGTATAAATATTCACAAGAGAGATGACCGGATATAGGTTATCCCTCTCCGTGGGATTATCTAACCCCTATATATACTATATATTTTACAATGGGGGCTCACTTACTGTGTCATCTAGTGACGGCAATGGCGTCGTGGAGCGTCTTGGACAAACCTTCAAATGAAAATTTCCGGGTATAGCTGGAAATGGATTACTTGGCGGTAATTATAAATCGCCTGCCGTTCACCCCAGCAATAATCCAACACTACGTAGCGCCCGTATATATTTCCTTCGTTTTCATGTTTGCATTACCTAAGGCAGATCCGAAACCAAGGCTATTACTAATGTAATAAGGAGTTATATGCGGTTAGGACCTGGGCACAACACACATTTATGTGATAACTTAAGAGCCTAAACGCTCGATTAGAGTCTATTTGTCCCCAGATATCGAGATGGCACAACTTTGGCAGCAGGACTCTCTCTGGATATGAATTGAGAGCGTTGTATAAAACTAAGGTCTCAGCTGTATACCTTGCCTAGCCTCAATGCGGTTGAGATGAGGAATATCGTCATCAGCCTTGTTGTCAAATTTACGGATTTTGCCAATACGAGCCACCACTTATGTCGCACGTCTTCAGCCGATTTGGAAGATTGTGCTGGAGATACTCTGTGCCTACGTTGATCACGATTTAATGACACATTGAACATGAGTGATATTCTCTCTTTGTAGTCAAATTCTCTCTTAAAATTCTCAAAGTCCTGGTTGAATTGAACATTGACTGTTATTATTGATTGAAGAGACATGTTATGCATCAGGGCGGACTACATAGTTTTTAAGCCAGACAAACGTCTAACCGATGGGTCCAGAACTAACCCCATTACGCCTAGACGTAGATCCGATTTGCTTAAGATGTGTAACTAGGTGGGTGTTGGATTGGGGAATCGAATAACGGGGAAATATTCTCCATATATTTAAAGGGATTCTGTTGCAATGTTGTATCACTTTGGAAACTCACGCAAGGCTTTCGTTAGCTCGTTTATTGAAGGATGCACGGTATGCTGAGTTCAATATTCCCACGGGGAGCTATGGAAGTAGAATTTCTAAAACTCTGATACGACCTAGAATAGTAATAAGATACTACATGACAGCAATATAATGAAATCTTTTGCCTGTTTTTAGTTATAAGCAACTGGCACGCTTACTTCAACCTACTTCTGAATTACTTCGCCTTTGGATTTGGACCCTCATAAGGTTTAATACTAACACGACCGCACTCACTACTCTACACGGACGGCTTTTATGCCTAGAACAAGGTGAACTCTGCAGTCATCAGTGAGGCATTCCATTTCGTGATGTCCCTCGACATATTGATTTTGAAAATATGTATTCAGAGTATAGACCAAAGGTATGGTAAGAGGAATGCCAGCATGTATTCTCGATAGTTATTTTCCTAGTATACCTACACAGAGGGAAGTTACGGGAAGACGAGCGAAGGAGCGAACTTCATTCGCCGAGTTTATTTTTTGGTATTGTCATGGCTAACGGCACCCGTCGACACATATCAGCTTCACACCATTATGCGTTCAAGTCTCAGGAATATGAATTTATTGGATATCTAATCAACGGGGCAACATGAGGTTTTATGAGTGAATCGTGGGCCAAGTGTGTCAGACATGACAAGGACAATAGGGGCCTTGCAGCTACCATTGCCGATTCCGTTATCAATCCATCAAAAAACATCTTAGCTCCACGTATAGCGGCCGGCTGGTGTTGTGTCGCCGAAGCTGAGCCGAGTTAGACAACGGCAATGTAATGATTCGTGGTACTCGCTCTCGTGAACAAAGAAATCAACCACATAAGGCAGGTTCATGAAGGTTGCAAGTTTCACTCGGTCCTATTGTCTCAATGAAACCCACGCCTATACAATAAAGGTGGCGACAATCGTTTCTAGGCTCACAGAACCACTCAAGAAGATCTGGTGAAGACCGTGGCAACTGTCCGTTCTGAGCATGGCTTAGTGGATAAGTCGGTTCTCAGGCTTCCAGTGTGATATACATTTCATCTAGGAAGCAATGTCGAAACAACCGTGAATCAACCTACACCTGTTGTTTGCTGTTGGAAGGGTTCTGGACTGTAGGGGCACATAAGCAAATGTCTGGCACATTCTTGATTACTCGTATAATGTCACGAGTGATATTTTACTTCAAGATATATTTTACTTCAAGATCAATGTACGAGCATCATGCACTCAAAGCACGATAATGTAGATGAGTTGTCGATGGAGAAAAGTCACCATGGACATCGCACCAGGCAGTCACATGTTATTCACCTTTCAGGATTTTCTCGTGGCGAATTTCCTAGTCGCCCACGATGGCCTTGGAGATCGACTAGCTTCTATATCGGCCTTGTATCACGCAGTATTTAATGCTTGTTAATTGAATAATACAAGACTAGCAGGAAGACCAAGTGGGTAATCGTGTTGCTTGTCTACTAACGTAGGGATCGACAAGATGATTTGAACGTAGATCCGATGGCTTAAATCTGTAGTTCATTAGCTACAGTTAGATAGAGATGAACCGGCTAAGGTACAGGGGCTTTCTAGAATTATGTAGATGTCTGCACTACAGACCAAGCAATTGGCAATGTCTCACTTATCGAGATTGGTGCGGAATTTAGGAGATAAGCTTGCCGGCTTGGAGTCGCCACTAAGCCTAGTATCATGGCAGCCGAAGTCACAAGTGCGCTGCCAATGGACTTGTTCATAAACGCATGTGCGGCGGTTCTTCGGTGACGCCCACGGGCAGCAGGTGTAACTCCAAGGCCTCGGCTGCTGGCCAAGCACAGCTTGTCGAATCCAACTCCGCCCCAACTCCGACCATTGCTACGCTGAAGATGCATGTCGTGCATAGTGAGCGGCAAAGCCTAACCCCTTCCACGGGGCTCCGCCTTAAAAGGGCTATATGTGCCATGGGGGAGGGTTCCCCACACGGAGCTATCCAGGGGTGTGCCATGGGGTATATGCCGTTTATAGACATGGCGTCTTCCCCGCGACTAGCCATATCTACCGATAAACGACCGGCGCTAATGTTGTTCTCGAAACATGCACTGGGGTTAGGTAGTTATAGCGTTGGCTTTTTTCCCCTTCTTTTCTCTAAGGAATCCTCCGTAGTGATATGCGAGGATCGAATCGAGCATCATTACGTCGTGCGGGAATGGGTCACCTGCGAGAAATCATGTCGGGTTTAGTTGAATTCGGTTGCATTTCTGGACGGGCTGTTCTCGGGCCTCCAATTGCCGCCCGCCCGCAATACGCCCGACATCATGTTGTTGCCAGGAGCATGTGCGGAACCCTGAGGTTATCCCGGTAGAGCCTCCTCGACAACGTCTATATATTCTCCAGTTCTCGGCACTGAGTTCGAAACAAATTTTTACTCACCACCACAGCTTCGACCTCATCGTCTATCGTTCAATCTCCAGCTTCGCTCACTTCCAACCACCAAAATGACTTTGATCACTTCTTTCGGTGTTCTGGCACTTGCCGGCATCGTCAATGGCCACGGGTACTTGACCATCCCCAAGAGTCGTGTCGCCCTCGGCTTCGAGGTAATCCTCTCCCTTGCACTCTTTATATCTACCTCATTCACTGACATCGACAAATAGGCCGGCACTGATACCTGCCCCGAGTGCACGATCCAGGAGCCTGTCTCCCCCTGGCCCGATCTGGACGCCGCGGAAGTAGGCCGCAACGGCCCATGTGGCTACAACGCGCGCGTGAGCGTCGACTACAACCAGCCCGGCGCATCGTGGGGCACGGACACGGTTGCGACCTACGCGGCCGGGGACGTCATTGAGGTGCAGTGGTGCATCGACAACAACGGTGACCACGGTGGCATGTTCGCGTACCGTATCTGCCAGGACCAGGAGCTCGTCGACAAGTTCCTCGACCCCGACTACCTGCCCACCGACGCGGAGAAGCAGGCCGCCGAGGACTGCTTCGAGGAGGGCTTGCTCGACTGCAACGATGTCGACGGTCAGACCTGCGACTACAGCCCTGACTGCAATGAAGGCGAGGCCTGCTACCGCAACGATTGGTTCACTTGCCAGGCTTTCGATGGTGGCAGCTGCAAGGGCAAGTCTTTTCTGCGTGGATTGAAATGAAATATTCGAGACGTGTACTAACTCGCTATAGGTGTCGATGGTGCTGCGCTTGGATCATGTGAAACCACGATTGCCGGCGGTTACACTGTGACCAAGCAGATCAAGATCCCCGACTACGCATCCAACCACACGCTGCTCTCGTTCCGTTGGAACAGCTTCCAGACTGCGCAGATCTACGTGAACTGCGCTGACATTGCGATTACGGCTTAAAGGAGTAGAGCATATTCCACTGCTGAGTCTTCCAACCTCTGACTATCTTCAGGGATGAACGAGCCAACACGAATGAGGACATGCCGTTGCTATCGATTCAGACAACGTTGGCTTGTGACGTCTGGGCGGAGACCCGGGAACAAGAAGATGACAATTGAAAATGGTGACT
Source organism: Eutypa lata (assembly GCA_022661535.1). Classification (NCBI taxonomy): domain Eukaryota; kingdom Fungi; phylum Ascomycota; class Sordariomycetes; order Xylariales; family Diatrypaceae; genus Eutypa; species Eutypa lata. Next base: position 2,027,203 of record JAKULF010000001.1, read on the forward strand.
GTAATATATATTGGGACATTCCTTTGCGGCTACTTTTCACATTCATACTTGATATATATATAGGTACCTATTCTGTAGTAAATAAAGTGGATATGTCAATATAGCTCCTGTCTTAATCATGCCACTGCTTGGACCCATCTTCTGCTGTGAGAAGATACAAATACCGATGATGTGCGGCAAAGTTCCCGGTTCATTCGCGCCTCTCAAAGGTGTTGAGTAACACTACAATGACCCTGGTAACCCGTAGATTCTATTGCCATAATTTGGACAGTGCAAGACTTGGAAGGCTCCGGTGGATAGCGGTAAGGGGAGAGGTAGGGCCAGCTTGACACATTTCATGGACGATACGGGGACGCTGTACTGTCTTCAGTTAGCAATGATTAGAAAGCCATATGTTGTACTTGATTGTATAATCTGATGAAGAACTTTTCTTACGAATTGGTGACGATGAAGACCTTACAACCGAGAGCAATGTCATGCGTCGATTACCGAGGTATAAGTATTTATAGCATTTTGCCGATGAGCCTGAATGCAAGAATGCTACACTGAGCTGAAAGCCGCGCATGTCTACCAGTTTTATTGGCGATAACTATAAAACCCGAGGATTTTATTGGCCAACACAGATTGAATTAGCATGCTTAATATCAGAAGACTTGTGCATTTTTATAGGTTTCACAAGAACACGCTTCTTACAGCAGTTTCTAACACACATTCATTCTAATAGCTTCGATGCTCCATGTTAGCTTCTACCGTCAATATATGACGTGGGGGAATTGAAATTTTCTGTTGGACCTTCGGAGCTCTCTGATGTAACTCCTAGACCGTTATCGCCGGCAAGGTAGTATGAGTGTTTAATTGGTGGCGATTTGTTGCATTATGCCACCAGGCTATTCTCGGGAGCTAAGCTGATGTGACGTCGCTACATAACCGTCAAACTACCTACATCAATCAACTAGCAACGCAAAGAACTCATTGCTATTTTTATTTCAAGAAAATACAGACATATATTTAGACATCAAAGGGGCGACTCGGAAATGGCGGTATATATAGACAAGCCCGAGGGACACACTGGGTCGAAGAAACACTTCGTAATAGTGAGTTATGCCGATACATAATCTTGGTATCATCATTTGTGGTATATTTACTATATAGCTAGGTTGGCGGATCCTTGGGAGGTCTAGCAGCAGGTCTTGCATTGAAAGCGTTGGGCCACGACACCACAACCCTTGAGCGCAATGCGACTCCCTTGCTACACGACCAAGGCGCGGGTATCGTGGCCGGAGGCGACACACTCGAGTTCTTCAAGCGGTATAATCGCTGCGACAGGCCATTCGCAGTCACTTCAAAGCGCAGACAGTATTTGAATAAGAACGGGGACATCGTGCATAAAGAGGATATGATCCAGAACATGACGTCATGGGACTTGACCTATTACCTCATGCGTGCAAACTACGACGGTGTCGAGAGCCCATACTGCAACGTTCCGGATCCCGTGCCGGGCTACGGAAAGGCGGAACATTTGCACGACCACTGCGTCACCGAATTTAAAGACGAGGGCGATGGCATCCGCGTGTTCTGGACGACCAGCGGCGGCGAAGAAGGGAGCATTCTCGCCGACGTCCTGATCGGCGCCGACGGGCCCAGCTCCACGATCCGCAAGATCCTATGCCCGGGCGTAGAGCGAAAGTTCGCAGGCTACTGCGCTCTGCGGGGCACGCTCCCGGAGCACGAGGCGAGCGCGGAGGCCAGGGAGGCGTTCAGCGAGCGGTTCACGTTCTTCCACGGGCCCGGCGTGCAGATCCTGACGTACCTGATCCCGGGGAAGGACGGAACGGTCGAGCCGGGCCAGCGCCTCATCAACTTCGTCTACTACGCGAACTTCCCCGAGGGCTCGCCCGCGCTCGACGAGATCATGACCGACCGGGACGGCAACCGGCGCCGCATCACGATGCCGCCCGGCATGACGGACCCGAAGGCGTGGGAGAAGCAGAGGGCGATCGCGCGGGAGCGCCTGCCGCCCCAGTTCGCTGAGGTCGTATGTGGTACGAAGAAGCCGTTCGTGCAGTGCGTGACCGATGTCGTAAGCCCGGATCATGAGTTTCTGGGCGGTAAGGTGGTGCTGATCGGGGATAGCCTTGCTGGGTTCCGACCGCAGTACGTCTGTGCATTCTGTTGTTATGCGTGTTTGTTACTGACCTTGCTAGTACGGTTGCCTCTACCTCCCAGGCGGCGTTCGATGCGATGATATATGCGGATTATATCTCCGGAAATGTAACTAGGGAGGACTGGAAGAGACAGACGTTGGGGTACGCGCGGTATATCCAGAAAAGAGGCGTGGACATGGGGGAACGAAGTCAGCATCAGAATCTACCACTGAAAGAGCTCATTCATGATCGGGATGTTGCATCGACTCCTAGGGAACAAGAGGTCTATCCTGAATGGGCTACTGCTATATGAACCTAGAATTCACTTCTCTCGTGGATTCAAGGGTTTCAGGTGTTGGTTTATCATCGAGAAAGTTTTATAAGTCTCTCTGGTATAATATGAACAGTCTGGGAATTGGGGTCTAGTTCTGACAGAAAAGGATTTGCTACCCCTTAGAAGAATCGTTTTGAGTTTAGTGCCAGTTTTGTCGGAGAGAATCGTTAAAGAACAGTTTGAAGAATTTCAACTTGTCACGGGGTTTTTCAAGACAAAAATATAACATCAGCTGCTTTGTATCCGGCTTTTTGCTGAGGTAATACTTGTGATAAAGGGCTATCATAAAAGAACGAGAATTACTTAGGATTATATATCACATGTAAACCTTTCGGAGTCACGACACATTGTTAAGAAGGTTCATTTGTGAGGCTTTGTTTATGATCCTGGCACTTCAATTTTAACTGAAGATCAAATCTGCTGTATCAGTGGGCAAAATAATATGAGATAGCTCGGCTGACCATACTTAGGAATATATAAGCCATAATAAGCGTTTATTAATAACGTTTGGACGCCGTACTTTTACCCAATCCAAGATATACACATAAGCAGGACTCTCCTACTTGTATAATGGCTATTACCTCATTCAATGAGGCTGATATGATACATTTTGGTATTTTAAACGATACGATATGAGCCGAGCTTGAACGCAATAGGTACATAGTGAGATGAGATTACCAAGAAAGGACGGTTTAAGAAGCAGCTCACGTATAAATGCGTCAATCCTGAGACCTAGAACACGGTCTCCGGTATAGGATCTTAGTCATGTGCAACGCGAATCCAGCCATAAGCACTCGTGCAATGATACTCTAATACCATGTCAACCAATCGGGTCGGATAACGTACTTTAGCATCATGTTGTAGGACTTTGAGCTAAGCTGTTACTATACTAGAGGTCTGGGAATTTGCGCCAACATAAACGCCAGAGTCAAAATCAGGCAGAGGACGGCGGCGTATCTACCAAAATCTTGGAAGCTAAGACGACGCCACTCAGCATATTTAATATCAATGAGACTGACTGGTATTCGAAACTTCAAGCACTAGGTAGTTAACGACGTAAATGGGTGGTTTTCATCTCAGATGACCCTTTCCATCATTTATTATACGAACCCTCTCCAAATATTTAGCTCTACATAACTAACAAGTAAATAGTGATGTGAGCTAGAAGCTTACCTCAACGAAGGATCGAGTTACACGCTCAAGTTACACAAGCTGAAGTGCTTGTGTCTCCTTGAGTATATAAGACCGGACTGCCCTCAGATTCAACGCAAGCCACAACAACATCTCATTACCATTCTCCCCTCGACTTCTTAATCACGATATAATTATATTCCAACAACACACACACTACGAATATCCTTAAACCAAAATGCGTTACGCAGCACTTATCAGCTCCTTCTCTGCATTGGTCCTAGGCGCCAGTGCCGCAGCCCTCGGGCCGCGCCAGGACGGGGAAGAGATCCTGGTCGCCAGGTTCACGGCCAACGCGGCAAGCTGTGATGGAATCGGCATCAGTTTCCCCGTCTCGGTATACAACGTACAGGCGAACGAATGCAATGCCATGCCCGTCGGGAACTCGTATGGATCCATTTTCCTATGGGATGTCCATGAGAGCGACCCGAGCTGCACTTGTACGTATAAGATAAACTTAGCTTGAATATTCTCTATTTATGATAAAATGCATGAGTTGCTAACTTGGCTTTGAAGTCGTCGCTTTCACCGATGGGGGCTGTACTGAGGGAACTGGAGTTGAGCTTGTTCCGCATGCTTGTGTGAATGCGCCTGGTGAGAGTAGGTGGAGAGCTTATAGGGTTGAATGTGCTTAGCTCTGGTTGATGCAGATGGCGTTCTGAATAGACTATTTAGTCAATTAACGAGGTGTTATATATATTTGCTATGTTTACCTTCGGTGTCGTGTCGACTATTGGGTATTAAGATGAAATTCGTGCCTGTCCGACATACCTGGATCAAGTATCCCACGAGTATTTGACCTTCTATCCAAATGATGACGAACATGAATAGTTTGACTTACATAATTAAAACTCAATATGCAATCCTAATGTATTTTAAGAGAGAAACACAGGAAGCAGCGTTAAAGTCTGCGTGGAAGATAATCGAAAGGTGGATCGTACCAAGGGGGTTCTAAGAAGGATTAAATGTAACCCAAAGTAGTCGAACCTACAAGATTAATAAACCGTTACACATTAAGGATGTTAAGTTGAATGCAAGTATAAAATAGAGGCCGTATAAATAAGCACATGGGCCACCACACCACAGTATATTCCATAACTCACTCCATTCGATACACCTTTAACTTGCTCATTCAAGTGCACTATTGGTAGCCTGAAATCGACTGACACAACATATAGAAGAAGTTCCCGTCGATATAATATGCACAGTTCTTTGATGGACTTATGAGGGAGGGTGTTAGAGAGTAGGGTTCCCAGGGCACAATAATCATTTACAGTACGGTACTGAATCGTTTGCAATATGGTTCAAAAATATTTTGTATACAGGAGCGTTCTCTGCCAGATATATACTTTGATCTACAAGCCATATTATTAAAATATGGCCCTGAAAGGAGATCAAAGTTCGAATTCCAGCCTCAGGTTCCTTACCTCTTTATCAAATTCCACCTGATTAGTACACGGGCGTGAAGTCTCGAAGTCGATCAACTTGGTAGTGCCACCACCACAGACAACGAAATTCATTGGATGAGAATCTCCATGTAGGAATCCCTCACGATGAAACTTTCTCAAGACTCGCTCACATCGAGGCAATTCTTGTTTCTCCGGGCATTCCCCATCTATGTATTCGAAGAGAGACCCGATGACACGTCCGTTCTCGGTAACGTGGCCTAGGAAGTTCGGGGCGATTCCTTTGCCCTGAATTGCTTGGTAAACCTTGGTCTCGTTCTCAACCCGTGTTAATGCATCCGAGACTGGAAATTCTGCGATTTTCATTAGTACCGGCATGGGAAATAGTTCCTCATGTGTGACTAACCACAATGTGTCGCTCCGTCGCCATAGCAGGTTCGTGTATAGTATTTGGCTTACCTTCTCCAGCTCCAGGTAATCAACCGAGATGGGGTGCCAAGCATCTAATGCATTGCTACTCGACCTACCTATCAGCATGCGGTCATCTTCTCGTGGTTTGATAACCTGAGCTTCCCCCGTAACCTCGTTCCTAATAATGTCTACAACACGCCAGTCACCAGGGGGAAACACTGGAAGCTCAAAGTCTGTATATGGGTCTTCCAACCAAGTAGGCGGGAAGACATTTGGTTGGACTTTGGCATATCGAATACTTTCCAGCTCCTTGCCGTCTTTTTCTTCGACGTACAAAATCCGTATGAAGCACTCTTGGTCAAGAGAAGCCAGTGGGTCAGTAGCTAGGATTTCTACTTTAGGAGCCATGTTGGCATGATGTTGGGTGTTGCTTCTGGGTGGTGCGAATCGCGAATGAGAGCGTTGGTATGTGAAATGCAGGCAATAGTATCGTAGTTTCGGATGTTGAACGTCATACGGAGCATCATAGTATATATACTATACAATAGCGGTTTATTTTCACTTGGTTGTCTTATTTTAAGCTTAGTAGCTACCTAAGTCTTTTATCCCTTTGTGTATGCTTTTGGGCCTGTATCAATAAAATTGTATTTCTCTAGGCTTTGTTTCCATACCTGGTTAACAACGCTTGAGTTCAAGTAGTCCTGGCTGATGGCAACTTGGTCACATTTGTCCAATTAGAGCTTCATTGATTAAGTGAAGTGATCTATCAATCAAAGCTGACTAGAAGTTTTCATTGAGCAGAAGCGGCCACGGTAAATGATCTTCATTAAGTATACAGGAAAAGCCACTATGGTGTCTGTCTGTGGCTGAGCACCATCTACTGAAAAGCATTCCACAAGCTAACTAATTATTACGTAGCTTTAGATGAGATGATCACTCAGTTCTTAATCCCCAACTCTGTGTAACTATCAATATGCGTGAATTACACCCTATTTGATGTTCGACATGTGAGTATATTGATTAGAATACCTGATAGCCGTAAGCACTTGTCTACTCGGACACTCTGAAAATCTGACAACCTGACAACCCATCAAAACAAGTTCTCCATTTAAAAAGGTCTCTGCATCCTGGCATATATCCTGTAAGGTTGGATTTATGACTGATGATAGGTGGACGCCTACTAAAGTGGATCTCGGATACTTAACAAGACCAGGATCCTATTCTTGTCAAACCCATTTAATTCTCAGCTCCCAAACCTCTGAAGAACCATCATAGCTCACAGGCTCAGGGGCCTTACGAGCCTTGCAGCTAAGCCCCAGTGTCTGAAGTTATAAGACCATGGTATTCTTGACAGCTTGACAAGGCTTAATTGCCTTGACATGGTGCGAACTGGGGACATGATTAAAAGTTTTGGTTAGTATGACCGTCCAAGCTGCCCGCTTGGTGGCTCATGATGTAACTACATGGATACCGACATATGCATGCAACTTTCAACGAATATGATACGATCTTCATTGCTACTTTCGGCGCTCCTTGGCAATATATATATATGCCTTGCTACGCCACCCGGCCGCATGTCTCTCGTTTTAGATAATATGCCATATTCTGATGGGGGTTTCCAAGAGGTTTATCACTTGGTCACACCCCTCTTGCCCTCTCACCTCACACCTCACGTCACACGGGCCGTAAAGTAAAAGCTTAATGACCAACTCCAACCCGATCTGCATCCTCGACTCTCGGTCTTCCGAAGACATCAATCGTGATTATACAACGGCGTAGTGCTAGCGAATGTGACAATGACGACTGCTGGGAGCCATGATGGCAGTCTAGGAATTTCAAGCGATTCGGGGGTCTTTGGCGGACTTGCGCCCTCTTCCGCGGGGACGCACTTTTCAGATGCATCAAATCTGAGATCTAGTGATAAGATATTAGTAACCGACGATACAAGTCTCCCGGAACACGTTAGAGAAGAGAACTATCCCATACCGTACGAACCCAGCAATGTCAATGTCGCACAGGGTGGCGCATACCCCTCGTACGATGCATACAATCAGAAGATGCAGCCGCATAACGTGGAAGAGCCCTCACAGGCAAAACCTGCCGGGTGCTGTGGCTTGTCGCGAAAAGCTACTTGGATAGTCGGCATAATAGCCGCCGTGGTTGTCGTCGGCGCGATAGTAGGTGGGATAGCGGGAGGATTGGCATCTCGAAACAATCGGGACTCGCAAGGAGGGGGAAGCGACGACGACGCGACGGATTCCGACTCGTCAGGGAACGACGATAGCAGTCGGTATAACACCACACTCGTCGACACGAACATAGCAGCGATAAACTTCACCGACTCGTCCAACACCACGCGCCGCGCGCTCTTCTACCAGCGGGAAGCCGGGAGCCTCTGGCTGAGTCTGAGCCCCTCATCCGAGGACGGGAATGGGAACGGAAATAGCACAACAGACGCCAACAACAACAACAACAACAACAACAACAACAACAACAACAACAACAACAACAACAACAACAACAACAACAACAACAACAACACCACGTGGAAGCAAATCGACATCAGCGCGGTGTTCTCGCGCATCAGGAACCCCGACCTCTACACGGCGCCGAAGAACGGGACGCCGCTGGCCGCGGCCGCGATCCCGCCCGGCGAGGCCGACTTCCTGGGCAACCCCTTCGCCGTGGGCCTGTACTACCTGGACGAGGAGAACCGGGTGCGCGAGCTGGTGTCGTACGACGGCGACGGCGAAGGCCCCCTCGAGGACTGGGTCGTCGGCGGCATGCAGGACTACACGTTCGACGCGGGCGACAACGACGATTCCCAGCTGGCGGTGGCGCCGCACTTCTGCGCCGACGGCTGCGCGAACGCCTTCTGTGTCGCGTACCAGGACCGCTACCAGATGCTGGGCGTCGCGTGCGGGGACGCGTGGGATCGCCCCCAGACCCTCGAGACGGCGTATCCCGGTACGTCGCTGGCTATGGTCCCGTTCGCGTCCGATAATGGGAAGAATGTGACCAAGGCGAATTGGATGCGCCTGTTTTGGCAGAGGGATAATACTTTTCTGGTTCTGGCGGATAATGATGGGGAGTGGGGCATCGGTGGGTTGCCTTTTTCTTTTTTCTTTTTCTTTTAACTAAAATACCATCCGTTATCATTCTTTTCTGTTATTCGTGTCCGTTTAGGTCTACTCACTGACATTTTCCTTTCATCTGATATTCCACAGGCGCCGAAGCAGCAATCAGCGACCAGAACCCGATAAACGGCGCGCTGCCCCAGGTCGTCGCGGCCCCGAGCCAGGCGCAGAGCCACATGATGGTGATCAGCCAGACGGCCGACGGCGTGTTCACCGGCAGCTTCTACCGGCCGGTGCCGGCGTGGGACTTCGACAAGAGCATGCGGTTCGTCAACGAGGGCGGCGACGCGACCGACGACAGCCCGCGCGACCTGAACCTCACGGCCATTGCCTTCGACCACGACGGCGCCTTCTACGGGCTGTCGGACGACCGCGCGCGCGTCGTGCAGTATGCGTGGGATGCGGAGAATCCGTTTGATCTACGGTGGGTGCGGAATATCGATATTTGATTATTGGTGGTTAGTGGTTGGTAATGGGAAGGAAGGTAAGATGGGGAGGGATTAGGCGAGGAGAGAAGACGCCGGGGGGTTATATATCATTTCATTCTGCTCTGTTCATGGTTGTGAGGTAAAAGCGCGCGATTGTGTCTTTAGCGTTGGATGTCACGGGTTATACCATATTGATTACAAAATAATATCGATAAAACAACAGGACAAATAGACGACAATGCAATTTTGTTGCAATCAAGAGTGGAATTAGAGGGGGGTGTAATGGGATTGTGGATTTATTAAACATGAGTCCTAGCATATAATCAGTACCCGAATGCAGAATGCAGAACTACTGCCCTGCTCGCGAATACCGTTTAGCTACCGAGTGTTTAAAGGTGCCTCCAAGCTAGATGCAGACTTGTGTGATGGGTAGCCACTAGACAGCTATCTTCCTACTGACACGATTGTTGCCCTTATCTCTTTCCACAATAGTCTTCAAAGTTACTGGGCAAGATTCAGAATGCTGTTGCTTGGTGGCATCGCAACTTGGCCATGATGGCGACGATCGGGATCGTGGATGAAGTAGCGCGATTCGAGGATTCGTCGAAAGCCCAGCGTTCTCAAAGCCCGTACCACGTTATCACGCTGCTCCTGTTGAGGAGGCCCTTTCGCAGCGGGCTCCTCCTTGGACATGAGGAACCTCGGACAGGCGACCACGAAACAGGCATCGACCTCGGCCTCGATCTCCTTCTTAGCCTCGCGCAGCATCTTCCCCGCCACGCCCTGTTTGCGGTACTCCTCCCCGATCCAGACGGTCTCGAGCCACAGCACTGCAACAATAGAAGTCAGCAATTACTTCTGTATGTATAACTTAACGAAGTCTAAGAGTTATTCGGGAGGAAAGGCTCCCGAACATAAACCCTTCTGGCAACTACAAGCACCAAGACTAGGCACAAAGGGAAGATAATAAAAAACTAACTACGAGATTTGCTTACTGTCGCTCTTGTCGAGGTCCAGACCGCCGAAGCGCCGCTTGTCCCCCCGGAACGCCCCAGCCGAGTTGAAGAGGCTCTGCGATAGGTGGTGCGCGCCTTTCGAGATGCGCTGGACTTGATCTGCGAAGGTCCCCTAGGCCATTTTGTCGCGCGAGATCAGCCACAGCTCGCATCGTCCGATGGTCTTTGGGCCGCGTCCGGACGCCAGCACGGCCGTTACTTCCATTTTCAGCGTGCCGGTGGAGAGGTCGTAGGGCTCGTACTCTTCTGTGTTGATGAGCCTAAGTAGTGGGGCCTCAGTGTTAGTCCTGGGTTTGCTCTCTGGGTTTGGGGTGCTGGGATACATACCATGTTCTCCAGTTCACTTTCGAATCGGCAGCTTCGAGTTGGATAGTAACGCTGTTGAGGTCCATCTTGTGGAAAGGGTTTGAGGGCCAACAGTGGTTGATTTGAGGATGTAAGATGCGAGGTAGAAAGGTGGACAGGTTATCGGTGGGGAGAAGAGAATGTGGTAAGAATTATCAATGGTTGTTTTAAAACCGATTGCGTCTGGGGGAAGGATGGATGCCTAAAGTATGATCAGATACTTTGGCACCAAATGTTTCCTGCCAAAAGAGTTAAGACACTCAGGTAGGCATTAGGCACCTGCCACAATTCGACAGCAAAGTCTTTATTGTCAAATGATTAGCATAAAGCACTCAAAAGAATAGTTGGTGTTCAAGACTTTAGGGTTAGCTGTTGCCTGCTTTGGGTTTAAAGTAGAGAAAGCCAACTGTGGACCAATTCCGTTGTCTAGGTAGGCAGACTTGAATACTTCTTAACATAAAACTTGCTACTTGGAACAACAATAGCCAGTCAGCTGCCGGCTATGTACGTTTATCTCCCAAAAAGCTTATTGGTTGAAAGGACTCGACGTGTGCGGTTGCGTTACGAAGCTAGTAGTTGTGGTTCCGAAACAAGTTTGTATGTTCTCTAGCTATTTGCTGCCTACATACGACTATGTACTTTAGCTGCACACTTTGTGCAGTTTCCAGAGTATCGTTACCCATCGTTATTCATGCCCAAGTACGCGGCATCAAAGCATATCATCACTGAGGCTAAAAGTACAAGGGGCATACATAGTTATATAAGCTCACCACCATATCGTATAAAATAGACCAATCAGCGTCTAATAAACTAGCGCAAGAATGGGAATAGCTGGCAACACCAGACTCCCTGCTGACAAACACCCTTTCCAATTTATAATCAATAGAGATAGACATGTTGGTCTGCATATGTTGGTACTTACTATGTCGACTTTAAGTTACTATGGCTTTTCACTATATAAGTAGTCCTTTACTTTCAATATATTTGATTGAGTCAATAGAATGAACAGGCAAGACTATTCAAAGCTTAAACCAAAGAAACAATATCCAAACCCATTTAACATTCCCTCTTCTCTTGAAACTTTATACGGTCAACATGTCCAAATATCTCGTCGCTGGTGCCTCTCGTGGTCTTGGGGTAAGTATCTCTCTATGGTTAAAACAAAGAACAACCTCAGCTGACATCTACCAACCAGTTCGAATTTCTTCGCCAACTATCTGAGGATCCCAACTCTGTAGTCATTGGCCTTGTCCGCAACAAGGAGGAAACAGAGAAAAGGGTAGCCGCGGAAATCAAGCGAAGCAATATCCATATTCTGCAAGGCGACCTTGACGACTATGAGTCCTTGAAAGTATATAGAACCTTTTCATCCCACTTGGCTACTTACCTACCATACGAGAATTAAGACTAAGAAAGGCCTCTGTAGAAAGCCGCTGAAACCACGTCTGAAATTACAGGAGGCGGCTTGGACTACCTCATTGGCAATGGAGCATTTGTATCTCGATACTCCGAATTTTCCAACTTCGGCGAGCTGTGAGTCTTTCCTAGAACAGATAACGTCCATCATATCATAGACACCCAACTAACACAAGCAAAATGCACATACAAGCGGCGAAACCCCATCCGAACTGACAAAGGACCTTCTCAACTCCTTTTCCACCAACGTCGTGGGAACCATACACCTCTTCAACGTATTCATGCCCCTGATCCGACAAGGCGCCGCGAAGAAAGTCATCGCGCTCACCACCGGCATGGCGGACATGGAGGTCGTACGCCAGCTCGACATCGACATCGCGCCGCCGTACGCCATCAGCAAGGCGGCCCTGAACACGGCCGTGGCCAAGTTCAGCGCGCAATACCGACGCGAAGGCATCCTCTTCATGAGTATTTCTCCGGGCGTCGTGGATACCGGGAATGTGGATCCCGCCAAGCGTATGTTTCCCCTTTCCATCTTTTCTGATAAGAATTGGAGTTATGTTATGTATTAGGAGACAGCGGTAGCTGAAAAAGAAAAATTGCAGTGCCAGAGGAGAAGAAGGAAGGCGCTATGGCGATGGCTGCTAAGTTTGCTGCATACGCCCCCGATTTTAAGGGACCCATCTCCCCGGAGGAATCTGTCTCCCATATTATGGCCGTCATCGAGAACGCCAGTGTCGAGCGTGGGGATGGGGGTTCTTACGTTTCGCACTTTGGGAACAAGCAGTGGATTTGATAAGTTCTCCGAGCCTAGTCGGTCGCTAGTTAACACCCCTTCCATACCTACTTAGTCAATACAATCCCATCATTCTCCCCTCTAGCACACGAAGTTTGTCTCTTACTTTTATTATGCTATTATTAAATGATACCTTTGGTCATTTAGTGGTGAACAATATTCTATGAGTGGAAATATTTCTATATTCAACGTCTTGTATTTGTGCCACAAACTGAACGTTCAACAGACAAGACATCCTGTTGCATAACTGAGTTATATACCAGTCTTCTCCAATACCTATGTCGCAATGTACGGTAGTATCAATCCTTCGGTGATGGCACTATCTATCCCCTTCTCGTTGCAAGTCGCTATCGATAGTCATGCCTAGTGACAACAACCTTGTTAAATTTATGCAGTTTTTTCTACAAAGCCTCTAATGTCATGTTGTTGGTCTCATAGCACTTCAAGCGCTGATATGAGAGGGGAAATGGCAGACTTTTAGAAGGATCAGATCTATCATATTCCTCAAGCGGGAAACTTGGCAATAGTCCGCCGTGCATATATTGATTACTCAACGCCTACTACAACTTACGCAGGTTTCTACCTTCATTGTTATATTCTTATACGTCGTGGTGTCACGACTTCCAATATCGAACATCGACCACGACGATTCACCGACTTTCCACTGTTATACCCCTAACCTTCTAATGCAGCTACATATTCAGAACATGCAAGCCACCTTCCACAGTTAGGGGTGAAGACAAAGGGGACTGCAGTTGACGATACACCTAGTAGATCCTACGCTGTAATTCTTTGTCTACAAAAACTGAGCTATCTAAAATTTCGCTACACGAGCATCATGAACCTTAGTAGCAAAGGCCATGGCCACTTAAGGGATAGTGATCGACGCGAGAAATATTGCGAGCCAGATTATCCGACTGCTTCTAACAAGTATAAATAGTTTCCAAAAATTCCATAACGAACCGGTGATTCATAGTCTCTATCAAACTCCTTAGAATACTATTAGCACATACCCGTCATACACTAGATACACTACGTTGAAATCGCAAGATTCCACTATGGATAACCAGGATCGCAACCGCTCCGAGCCCGTGATCGATACGTCCCGAAGTGGCTACGAAAAACCAAGCTCCGGTGGCACTTCAACCACCCAAGACACTCCCAAGTCCCGGATTCGTGCTGATAACGACATGTATGCTTGGCGGCGTCACAGTACCGCCAGGTCTGGGTCCCAGCCACCTCCAGAGAAATCCGTTGTTCTTCTCGGCGACAACCCTTCTCGAACGCCATGGACATTCATGATCGCAGCGACGCTCATCGTCTTAGTATGTCGAGCTTCATATAGCTGACCTTTTCTCGTGTTGCTTGCTAATTGTATTCATTCTCGCAGATCACCTTGGTTATGTGGATTGACAAATTGTGCGCCTGAAGGAAGAAGACGGCTGCAGCTCGCAAGCGGCAGACCCCGTTGGTGTTTACAGAGATAGTGGGGAAATTAGTTTGGCTAGAGTGATGAGTGATGGTTCTGAGCAACAAAACTTGGTTATGTAACATCTCATAGGTGCAATAATTTCAGGTTGAAATACAATATATCTCCATGGGTGACAGCATGAAACAACCATGACGTTGAGTATGAACGTAATGCTAACTATGACATTGAACTGTGATCTCCTACTGGCGGAACATCTAGTCCTCCATCTTAGCTTAACTAGTCATACCAGAGTTATGGTTTCTCTACCATTCTCAGTCCTTCTATCTCATCTTCTGACTACTTCCATGTCACCCCTCTATTAACAAGTAAAAAGTTCAGGGCCTATGTATTGTTAGCGTTGATCATATACATAGAACGTTAGAATGATACATACCCGGAATAGTGTATGAATCAAGTTGTCCGTAGATGTTGACAAGCAGGCCAGGGTCATCTTGCTAAAAATAGCCATATTTATTAGTGTCTAGTCATGGAGTAATGCGTTGGGCTCCTGAGGTGTATATAACAGGAACATACCTTGTAGATACCCGGGATGCTGTATGTCTCGGGGCTAGCGGAGCCTGAGCTGCCAGAGATGTTGATCTGGGCGCATTCCATCTAGAGACATTATGTTAGGTACATGTGCTATAACACCATGGTATAGTGAGGTGTTCTTACGTAAAGCTGTGCACCCAGGGAAGAGCTCGCGCCATGTAGTGCGATCATCTCGGCTCGCAGGAGATACTGGCCATCTGGGAGACAGCTGGGAATGGGGATGGCGTGCTTTCCCGCATTGTTGATCACATTCGAAGTACCCCAGGTCCCTCCCGAAAGTCCATCCTCTTGAATCTTGAACCTGAACCACTATTAGTTTACTGCTCAGATATTTCCTACATTCTTGCTCGCACTCACCAGCCATTCCCAACCCCTGAGTCACTGGTGGCATCGTCGACCTTCTTCAGGTACGCGATCGTGGGACCAAGATGACTGGGGTCCATGACGTCGTCTGCGCCAGAGTCCAGCGTGTGTCTCCAGATGGCGTTCACCGTCGACCCGGCCGTGACGTCGAGAACGGCGTCCGTGGCCTTGGGCGTGTCGTTCGGGGCGCCGTTGCAAGCCAGGCTGTCGGTGGTAACGTCGCTGATCGGACCGTCGTAGCTCACGGTCCTAACACCTTCCGAGATGGCGTGGGTGGTGCCGTCCGCTTCGAGCTGCACGAAGATCGTGTGTCCGGATGCTAGGCCGGCGCATGCTGCTGCCGTTGCGATGATCGAGTGCCTCATTGTGAATGTTGTGAGTGCGTAACTGATTTGCGGATGCCAAATGCTAACTGCGAACTGCTACCGACTGCTTAGGAACAGCTCCACGCGCAAACGAAGGGAGAACATGGTCATTATTATATGTTCTGCCAGCACACTCCTGTTCAAAGCAAACGGTGCCGGGAATTCCCCACCAATGACAACACGACCGCCAAAGTCAGGTCTGACGTCGATCCCTTCTCGAAGGGTTACACGTTCCAGCGATTTTATTGGGACCTAACAAGGGTATATCCAATAGCGTGGAAGCGCATCTATATATCTGGCGGGACGGTGTTGCATCTTAAGGGGGCCCCGTATAATAGCACAGGCGGAGCATCGGGGTCCGCCCGTCCCCTTTCGGTAGGCCGCTCCCACTCGGTCCTTGTCACTATTTCGCTACCCACGGAGTGGGTCCCATTCGTGAGGTAGGTAAGATAATTATAGACTATCCGATGTCCCGAATAGAGCACAATGTACCGCGAATTCCTAGCCGACGAACCGGTGCGGTGGTGCGTTTTTCTGGGTTGTAGTCACAAGGTAAGATTCGATTTGTGGCTTGAATTTCTTGGCATATTGAGGCGGATTGTAGTGTGTGTATTGCTAAGCTATATTGGTTAGACCGATTACCAGAGCCGCCGCATAGCTTAGTCTTACTACTCAAGCATCAAATAACACCGCTATTACGTTGTCGTCCTCAAACTCACTAGAAACAGGGAATGGTGAGTCGAGTAGCCGGCTTCCACCTTGGCGCTGAGAACACGTAAAACCGAGTCATGATCGCGCATTAGAGATAAGGAACTTGAAGGGGGAGCTCTGCACGATCACGTGAATTAACAATCCTGCATCTATATGAGGTTCTGGTAGGAATCTAGGGTGACGTTTAAGTTTGCTAATTATGTATGAGCTTTGAATGATGGCGCATTGCAAGGTAGCCACACACATGCCTCACTTAACCTTTCCGGGTATACGGATATGGTAGGCATCCTCCCAACATGGACGTTTCAAACTGCCTTCATTCCTAACAATTGCGTACTATCAATAAAGTGTTGAGAAAATTCTTGACAAATACGTTGTTGAAAGACTTCATCGCAAATACTTACGTACCTCCATTCTGATAGTTAGCTCACACTCACAACCAGAATGCATGCATATTTTAGCGCTTGAGGCACATATTCAAAGGAGTTTGATACAATGGCAAATAGAACCCGTAAATATGAGTAGTACCATGCCTCCCGCACTTACACATGCCAAAATCACAAGGGATACACTTTGTTAGACCTCTGGGGGCATTCCCAACACACCACTGATCCCGTAGTTGGCATAAGTCTTCCTGCTTTGAGTTGAGTTTGCTAGCCGCTTAACCACCAATCCAGCATATTCGTCAAAATGAACCCATAATTCTAGGAGTGCACTTGTAATTCTAAACACGATAGAGAATTCTACAGCGATAGTGGGAATCCTAGACGGGATACATTGGTATGAGAGCATCTGTCTTAGACATACCTATGTTTGAGCATTGTGCCCTACTACTTGATAGATGGGTATATGATGTCGACTCCCAGAGGTCAAGTGGATGAAGATGGGCCTGAACAACTCTTCATTCGTATCAACAACAGGCATCCTATCAAAACCACATCAGATACACGTCGTAACACAATCGGATATGAATGCCACCTGTGGTTCAGGCGGATTTTACCAATACCGATGCCAATATAACAAATTGGACGGAAAAGACAAATGGTACTGTAGCAGCAATTGGGTGTATATAAACGGATCATGTTGCGCAAATTGTTCCGTAAGCATCCCCCTTTCCCCAATCCCAGCGGGTATTAAAATACAGAATTATTTGTCTGAATTCTGTTAATACCACCGATAAGGTAAAAAGCCACTGCACATACAGACACAGATAGAAAAGGAAGATGAATGAAATCGTTAGCACGATTTACTAACCTTGAATAACATAGTCTGAAGGGAAGCCCATCGAGCATGGCTATGTAAAAAGATGTTTAGCAAACAGATGGGACATTCGGAACCCTCCAATGTGAAATAACGGCAGCGGCGGTGTTGGAACTAAGTAAGGGGAGAGTAGAGGCAAACTTGGGAAGTAGAGGGAGGTGGTGCGTCCAACTACTCGGGAACCAGAGGAGGCGGATAGCCAGGGGAGGCCGTCGCATTGATTGGCTTTTTGTCACTGTATCTTTGAGTTAATGGCTCAAAGAAACAAAATGTGTTCTCTCAATTGTCGGTTGGGTTGGTGTTTTTCATTCCTCTTATTCTGCCATTACAGCCTACAATAGGCTCTGCCATTCCTTTGATCAGGGCCCCTGGGCACTTTCGAACCTGTCAGTTTTTGTCAGTTTTTGGGTTATCAACGGGCGTACCAACCGAATTCAGTGGTCATAATAAGCCTAGATTCATGTTGGTCGTATTATAAATAGATACTACTCCAACGGCGTCGAATGAATTCGCATCCGTAGCAAACTCTTTACCCCTGTATCAATACATTGATCTCCATAGGGCGATGAAATATTTTCTTATCTGGCCCTGATATGCCAGTAACCATTTAAGAGTGTTTTCTCATTATATATTTAGCTCACATATCTCCAGATTAATGCTCCGACATACCAGTGTATTCGTAGGGTACCCCCTTCAAAGTAACTTATGTATTCGGAATTGATTCCGGGCCGTATGGCGTTTCATTGAACTCCAACATTCCCCTATACACATAGTTGATAAAACACCTGGTCCTATCTCCCCAGAGGACGCAAGGGATATTTTCGACTCAGGCATTTTTATGACGTACTACGTACCTCGCATTTTATCTTACCTGAATAAGAATATCCCGAGATTACTGCCAAAGACAATTGGAACTTGAAGCGTATATAATACACAGCAAAGGGAAATGCTAAGCAGGTTAAATTATGAATCAGTTGGGTGTGAATGATGGTCGAACTCATGCGGCTATTGTCATTGTGTATATGTGGATGTATTATGTAATGGTCTCATAATGTCTAAGAATCGGAGACGTCACCATTATTAGACTTGATAGTTCAGGCCTATCTTAGTCTCATATACTACGCAACAAGCAAATGAAAGGAAAAGCACAGACACCAAGGCTTTGATGATACTAAAAACAAATCGTAAGTTATTTTTATTTAAATAAATACTTATTTAATGTCGTTGGTATTTCTTGCATTCATGCCACCAACCACGACATGACAGAGACAGAGACTGCATCACAACCACTTATCCAGCAGCTGCCCCACGCAACCCGCATGAGCTACCGCATCCGCCGCGGGGAGCAAGGTGTCCTCACATTCGAGCCCTACAAGTCCGCACTACTACCGCTATGGCGCTTCCGGACGTTACCGATAGCGCGGAAGAGCGCCGCCGACCTCTGGCAGAAGTTCGAAGACTACGACGCCGAGGGCGACTTTGTCGGCATGGACATGGCACGCAAGTTCATCCAGATGGGTATGACGCGAGCTAAGAGGTACGCCAACCATGCCGGAGGCAGGAAGTACAGGAAGGGCACACGGGAGGAACTGCCGAAGAGTGAAGGCCATGCGGATAAGGAGGAGAAGGAGGCTGCGAGTCGGGTTTTTCGGGAGGTTTGGTTGCGTTGTAGGGAGCATGAGGGGTATCAGCGAAGAAAGGGAGAGTTCCTTCAGGAGCAGAGGGAGTGGGATGCTATGGAAGCCGGGAAAGGGGGTTCTGCTAGCGGGCGTTCACTGAGAAGTAGCAGTAAGAAGAGAGAACCACGGTTGGTAGAGAAGGGATTAGTGTCAACATGATTATTACCACAAACCTCTCCTGTCTGAAGTTTACATTTTGAGCAAATTGTTAATCCTGTTGGTGAAACTAGTAGGTAGCAGTGTCTAGTAAGTCTAGATTGGACCAGGTTTTAACTAGCTGCTGTCCAGCTCGAGATAAAATGTGTACTCTCCGCATCGCACCGGCGAGGACTATGAATAACAAAGAATGGGTTGTGGATCCACTAAGATCGGATATCAACACATGGGATCAGGGAAATAGGGCCAGACCTGAGTCTCAGTGGTAAGCATAGTAACTAGATGTTGTCCAGATATCCAACAATAATGGGTTGACACTGAACAGAAGCGTGTACATAGTTCCATCTCACGTTCAACCGGTTTTTACCACACGCAACTGGTGGGTTCTATACAGCTTCTCCCTTTTCCCAGTGTAGAGATACTGCCGTTGATAACTCTTATAAAGGTAGGTTCCCCGGGGACAGGAGATTAGCTAAGCTGTGTCGCTTACTGATGCATAACGTGGGGTCACTGAACTTGAGATACCAATATCAAGGACTAGTATTTTCTGTTACGAAGACGTTGTAAGCACTAGTGGAGGTGCAAAGGGGACATCAGCCCAAGCATAAATATTTGTTCGCCAACCTTTTTCTGAGCTCAGTGTGCTCACTTGTGTAGCGTCGGCCATTGATACCCAATCTGCCATCTAGGCCCCGTACTATGCAGCACTATCGTGGTAGTTCATAGTAGCTTCAATTCGCGTGGAGCAGTTGATGGCAACTTCTTACCTACTAGTTTCACCGCCCGGGTTAGGCCTTCATTTGTTCAAGACACACACATATGTGAAACATACAAGAAAAAAACAATCATAGAAGCATTGTCTAAGTGAGTGGAAAGTCAAGCAAGAGAAAGTCCTTTAGAAGACCCCAAAGGTTCAAAATGACAACCTCAACCCCCCAAACTACCAAACAATGGATCCTCGCTTCCAATCCCTCCGGGGAACCTATCCTCTCTGGACCCGACGCAACATTCAAGCTGCAAACCGCTACACTGCCGCCGCTGAAAGAGGGTCAGCTCCTCTGTAAGGTAGTCTACTTCTCAAACGATACAGGTCTACGCAACTTCATCCAGAGCACAATAGCACCTGAGCGCTTGTACGTACCGCCCGTATCCGTAGGCTCTCCCATGCGCTCAGGAATCATCGCCGAGATCATCGAGTCCGCGGCGCCGACCTTCAAGGCCGGGGACCTAGTCATGGACTTCCACTTGGGCACATGGAGCGAGTTCGTCGTGCTGGAGGCCGCTACCTCGCAACCCCTAGCCCCGCTACCGGCAAACCTGCCGCTGACGCACTACCTCGGCGCCTTCGGGGCGTCCGGCTTAGCTGCCTACACGGGCCTCTACTTCGCGGGCGAGGCGAAGCCCGACCACACGGTCGTGATCTCAGCTGCGGCAGGCGCCACCGGCTCCATGGCTATCCAGATCGCGGTCAAATTACTGGGTGCCAAGCGCGTAATTGGCATTGCGGGGTCCGATGAGAAGTGCGCGTGGGTGCGAGACCACCTCGGCGCGCACGCATGCGTTAATTACAAGAGTCCGACGTTCATCGAAGACTTGAAAGCGGCGACGCCCGACGAGGTCGATATGTACTTTGATAATGTGGGGGGACACGTGCTAGATGCGGTGCTGACGCGCATGAAGAAGCACGGCACGATTGCCGTGTGCGGGGCCGTTAGCAGCTACAATAGTGACGAGCCGACGGCGCTGCGGAATTGGTTCGAGCTGGTGTCGATGCGGATCACGATCCGGGGCTTCATCATGCTGGATTATATGGATAAGGCGCCGCAGATCCTGGGGGAGCTCGTTGGTGCTGCGGCGGATGGCAGGATCAAGTTGCAGGATAGTGAGACGGTGGTCGAGGCCCGCATTGAGGACCAGCCGGAGATGTGGATGCGATTGTTTAGTGGTGGGAACCGGGGGAAGCTTGTTACTAAGTTGATCGTTTGAGTCTGTACGACAGACACATGATGTCATAATTGTAATGTATTGCCGACTACATTCGACTTGGTATTATCATCATAGGCTGACTACCTACTTACATAAGAAGTATTTCGAGAATGTAAAGGGCGCTATCATTGGGATTTGAATGTCAGGAGGGGTTCCAATAGTGTTCAAGGCCCGCTAAGCTCATTGCCGCCCGGTACAAGGACTGTACCCACCCGCCCCCCTTGATCGCTATCCTGCTGGTTCTATTACCCGATTTGGAAACTTACTCCACTCCGACATGCAACGCTATATACCTGTGCCCATCGAGAACTGGAATATAAAACCTCTTAGACAGACTGTGGAATTTCCTAACTAGATGAAGTCTAGAGCTGTACATTTTGTCACCCTACCTCAACTGCTTAAACCTAGATTCCAGGACTTATACGCTACCTTTCACTGATAGACTCTCATCATGTCTGGGGTGGGTGACAAGTTCGGACCCGAGGTCCAGAAGCTCCCAGCCGATGCACCAATGGAAGATATCTTGCACCTCCTCAAGCGTGATGGCGGCGTTTTTATCCAGGGACTTATACCAGAAGCGGACGTCGATCAAGCTTTTGCGGAGTGTCGAGAACGGCTCGAGTCAGATGTGGAGTGGAATGGCTCCTTCTTCCCCAGTATTGATGCCCTCCCTCTTCAGCTACACAGCCGCAAGAATAGAACACGCTAACTGAGATACTAGAGGAGACTCAACGTGCGCCGGGGCTGCTTGCGCTCAGCCCTACATACGCGAAGACGCAGATGATGAACGCTGTCTTCCAGCAGGTGTGCGATTACTTCCTCACCACGCGCAGCTGGTTCTGGTGGGGCGACGAACAGAAAGAGTCGGTCTCCAAACCTTACATCCACTCCTGTACGGCTATGAGGATTGCTCCCGGAGGCAAAGCTCAACCTCTCCATCGCGATGACTATATTAATCACAACTACCACGAGGAGATTGGCGAGTGGGACGATGAGCGCGATAAGAATAGGGAGTCGGCCATTGGATTCTTTGTAGCTGGTTCAAGGATTACTAAGGAGAACGGCGGAACTCAGTTCATTCCCCGGAGCCATCTTTGGTAGGTTTCTGAATCGCCCACCCTTATTGTCTTCCGCCGCTACGATATTCCTAGTATTAATAGCATCATTCTCAACTCAGGGGCACCAACCGCAAGACACCTCCGCGCGTCGACGAGTGCATCTTCTCAGATATGCACAAGGGCGACGCATTCATCATGTTAGCTTCTGCCTACCATGGCGGCGGTGACAACATCACCAAGGACGAGTATCGCCTGTTGTTCTCGACGTTCGCGGTTCGCGGATATATGCGGCAGGAGGAAAACCAGTTCCTCACCGTGCCATTGGAGATGGCTAAGACTTACGACCGCCCGATTCAGGAATTCATGGGTTACTCTATGAGTGACCCGGCTTGTGGCAACGTGGATCAAGTCGATCCCATTTTCCTCTTACGCCCAGAGCTCAAGCAGCGGCCTAAGGACTTCTAGTAAGAGTCATAAAACTGTCTTTGTTTAATGGCGATCTTCCATCAGGGCAACGGGTTGGAAGTGGACGATACCCCCTTTCACTTGCTTCAGTTCTCAGGCCGCCATAGCTTTCTGTATGTATTTTTCGTACCACGCTAATGCACTAGATTTTGATCAATGAGAGCGCGAGGACAGGTGCAGAGCTTACGGCGGTGCGTGCAGCGATGCGACCTGGCGGTGGCGCAGCCACCATACAAAGATAGGCTTAAGAGATGAAGCAAAATGTATAAAGTAACCTCGCGTTGCCGAGCTGAACATATTCTGCCAAGCCAATTAATACACGTGACCGGCGTAGAATCCCATCGATCCTTTGCATTGCAACCCCGCTCGTAACCATATTTTAACGTCAGTGATTCTGTCGATAAACGTTGACTGTAGATTTATTCACGTTGTTAAATCTAAGTTCTGCCAGTTGGTCCCGGACAGCTGGGATCAGCTAAATACGTAACGGCACAGTCGCACCTACCACCACCTGTTCCCATAAACTGCCCTAGTTAGGTTCCACAGTCCTGGTATTGTATTGTACAAATCGGGTCCACTTAGTTTCCGAACACCTTTAAAATTGTAATTATAATACATAAAAATTAATAACTTTACGGATTTAAAGGCTATTAACTTGAGATTTAAGCTATATATTAATAATACTATATTATATATTACTTTAAAATAAAGTTTATAAAAACGTAAAAGCTTAATTTTTAATATTTAATTTAAAACTTTAATAAAATTAATATTTTTTAAATATAATGTAATTTTATATATTTAATATATATAAAAAAACTTACTTTTTAAAAAGTTAATATATATAAAAAATATTATAATTATAATTAATTTTATTAAAAAATATATAATATATAATTTTTTATAATTTTTTAAAAACGTAATATAATTTTTATTAAACTTTTTAAATTAAATTTTTAAATTATAAAAAAATTCGATTTTAATGTATTTTTATATAAAGTTTTTATATATAAAGTTTTAAAATATTATAAGTTATATTTATAAAGTTATTTAAGTTTTTATATAAAAGTTAATATTATATATTACGTTTTTAATAAATTATTAAAAATATTAAATAATTATATAATATTATAAAAATATATATATATTTATAATATTAATTATATTATATAATTTCGATAAAAGATTTTTAAAAAA
This sequence comes from Eutypa lata, assembly GCA_022661535.1. NCBI lineage: Eukaryota > Fungi > Ascomycota > Sordariomycetes > Xylariales > Diatrypaceae > Eutypa > Eutypa lata. Next base: position 2,051,090 of record JAKULF010000001.1, read on the forward strand.
TATTAAAATGCATTAATAATTAACGATTAAAAATATAACGTAAAATCGTTATATTTTTAAAATATTATTTTAAATTAAAATTATTTATATATTATAAAAATTATAACGTTAAAATATTATATATATTTTAAAAAATATATATTTAAATTTTTACGAGTTTTTATTAACTGGTTGTTATTTTATTTAATTTTTTGGTTTTCTTTTATAAGATTTATTGCTGTTCGGAAACTAAGTGGACCCGATTTGTACATACAATACCATTAGGCCGGGTCCGCCGCTAGCTAAGCCGACCATGCCTGGAAACAAACAACCTAGCGTGCACCGCATCGGTTTCACGCAGCTCTCTAGTGGCGATCCCGTGCAGACTAGACAGCCTAAAGTCAAGTAAGACAATGCATATCTCCTTAACTTAGTTCCCTCTTAACTGCCGAGATAGTGTCATTTTCGTCCATGGCTTAAGGGGTCACCCGCAGACGACATGGGAGAACGCAAAAGAAGATGCGACATCGAGTAAACCGAAAGCTTTCAAGAAACTCTTTCGTCCCAAACCATCGGAATCGACACGTGCTGACGAAGATACCGACAAAGACCCCGATAAGGTGTTTTGGCCACGGGATTACCTCCTCGAGGACGAACCCGCCGCCGAGGTATGGACATATGGATATGATGCAGACGTCATCAGCGGCCTGTTCAAAGCCGGCAATAAGAACAGCGTATCGCAACATGGCCGAGACCTCGCCGTGAAGCTTGAACGGGAGATTAAAAACCAGGCAAGTCCGCACCCTTAACTTATGTCGAGGTTTCTCAACTAACATATCGTAGATTCCAATTATATTCGTGGCACACAGTCTTGGGGGAATAATTGTCAAAGATGTATGTTTCATCTTTGTAGTAATAATTCTCTATTGCTAATAAGCTATAGGCAATACGTCGATCTCAGATTTGCCAGTCGCGAACCAAGCTCGTCATCTTCCTCGGTACGCCCCATCGTGGCAGCGAGCAAGCGGGATGGGGTATTGTTGCATCGAATCTCGCCAGGCTCGCCTTTCAGGACTCAAACAAACGTATCATCAAATCGCTAGAAGTCAACGGCGAGGTCTTGGACAATATCCAAGACGAGTTCCTGCGAATAGCCAACGGGACCGGTATGAAGATACATTCATTCCAAGAGTCAACGGCCATGTCGGGGGTGAAGGGGCTGCATGAAAAGGTGTCAGCTATTTGAATTTGATCCTTACCGACGTATGAAGTCACAATCTAACCGCGCTATTCTTAGATTGTCGGCGATTTCTCCTCGAAAGTCGGTTTACCACCACCATTCGAAATGGTCGAAAGTTTGGATGGGAACCATACGCAGATAGCCAAGTGCAGCAATAAGACAGATCGACGATATCGTGACGTCGTGGGGGTACTTCAGCAGTTTATCCGCCGTGATATATTAGACGATAATGAGACTAGAACTCAGCAGCCAGTTCTAGCCAGTGGTATTGAACTCGAGGGAGGGGCCTTGCCAGGCCAGTCAGAAATACAACGAAGTAGTTAGTGTCCCCACAATACAACTTTGGTTAATTACTATGTCTATTAACCATGCTTCGGTTATTATAGATGACGTTGGTAGATCATGCCATTATATTCCACTTCCCAAAAATAGGCGATTTACCGGACGAGATTCCACACTTCACAAGCTCAAAAATACGCTGTTGATTGAGAAGAAAAGTCAGAAGCTCGCGGTTGTTGGCCTAGGGGGCGTGGGTAAGACCCAAGTCGCCCTAGAGCTTGCATTCTGGGTCAAAGATAGCCAGCCCGAATATTCCGTCTTCTGGGTCCCAGCGCTAAGCGATGAAAGTTTTGAGCAAGCCTATGTGGAAATGGCTAGACTACTTGACATCCAAATCAAGAAAGATGAAGACCTCAAAGTGACCATCCGGCGTTACCTCGAGTCGGAAATGGCCGGGAACTGGTTTTTGATTGTGGATAATGCGGACGACATGGAGATCCTGTTCGGCCCCCCTGACAAACCGAGCGGCATAGATGAGTATTTGCCCAAAAGCGATAACGGCCTGGTCTTGTTCACCACGCGATCGAGAGAAGTGGCCGTGGCAACAGGAAGTGAAGTTATCGATCTGCATGAGATGAATCCAGAGGACGCCACGAGACTCTTCAAAAAGGCTCTTGGTCAAAACCAGCTACCCCCGGACGAGACAATAACCAATGAGCTCCTTCAAGAACTTACGTATCTCCCGTTAGCTATCGCACAGGCTGCAGCCTATCTCAATCGAAATCAGATGCCAATCAAAAAATACCTCGCACTCTTGCGAGGAACAGAGCAGTCTATGGTTAGCCTAATGAGCCGGGAATTTCACGATGGTACCCGATATCGAGGCTCGCAGAATGCGATAGCGACAACCTGGCTAGTGTCATTTGATCAAATTCGCAGATCTGATCCAGTCGCTGCTGATCTCCTCTCGTTCACATCGTACATTGAGCAGAAGGCGATACCTCAATCGATCTTGCCTTGCTCGTCATCGGAAGAGGAACTAGAACACGCCATCGGGACACTCTGCGGGTATGCCTTTTTTGTCCGACGTGGAGACGACGACGTGTTTGACATGCACCGTCTAGTACATTTGGCCACCCGAGTGTGGAGTCAGAAGCATGACCTCGTGGAAAAAAGCAAACACAAAGTAATTCAGCATCTTGATTCAATTTTCCCATCCGATGACGAGGAAAACCGCACATTGTGGAGAGAATACCTACCACATGCGCTGCAAGCTCTCCAGGAGAGTAATGAATACCAGGAGGAAAGGTTTGGTTTATATTACTACGTTGGGCGTTGTTTATATGCCGATCGACGGTTTAAAGAAGCTATTGCAGCCTTAGAAAAGACTTATCATTGGAGGAAACAACGACTTCCTGGAGAAGATCCCTCTCGGCTCGCATCGGAGCACCAGCTGGCCAGCGCTTACCTTCAAGACCGACAGATTAAAGAAGCTATCGAGATTTTCGAGCACGTAGTGGCCGTCCAAAAGAAAACGTTGGCGGAAATGGACCATAACCGGCTCGCATCGGAGCACGCACTAGCCTACGCTTACCTTGAAGACCGACGGATTAAAGAAGCTATCGATATTCTCGAGCACGTAGTGGCCGTCCAAAAGAAAACGCTGGCAGAAATGGACCATAGCCGGCTCACATCGGAGCACGAGCTGGCTAGGGCTTACCTTCAAGACCGACGGATTAAAGAAGCTATCGACATTTTCGAGCACGTAGTGGCCGTCCGAAAGAAAACACTGGCGGAAATGGACCATAGCCGGCTCACATCGGAGCACGAGCTGGCTAAGGCTTACCTTCAAGATCGACGGATTAAAGAAGCTATCGAGATTTTCGAGCACGTAGTGGCCGTCCGAAAGAAAACGCTAATTGAAATGGACTATAGCCGGCTCGTATCGGAGCACGAGCTGGCCAGCGCTTACCTTGAGGACCGGCGGATTCAAGAAGCTATCGATATTTTGGAACATGTCGTAGCCGTTGAGAAAACCTTAGATATGAGTGCTGAAGACAGGCTAATATCACAAGGTTTACTCAAACAAGCATATGACATGTTATAAATGTTATGTCCGTCTTGGGTGGCAGGTACAGGCCAGGACAATGGGGAGGTTGTTCACAATAAACGAATGCTTGGTTGCTAGGAGAGGTGTCTTAAGAGATCCATCTTACTATTGTCTGTAGATAGCTTAAAGGGACAGCCACCTACCGCTTCGCCTTCCTTGTGACAAGGGCTATAGGACTTGGAACTGAGGTTATATTCAACTAATAATCTTCTTTAATCCTAAGGTCCATGAAGTCGTTTCATTTCTTCTCTCCGTATGTACCCACGTCAACTATGTATATAAAAATTATAGCACGTATATTTATCATTATAGTGCCTACCATCCTAGCCGCTGATAATATCTGTTGGCACTATTAGGCATCTTTGCATACCGATATCGTTAAAGGACCTTCAAGCAGTTGACAGGTTGTCTGTCTTGGCTAGGTAACAACACCTGGCTCCATTTCCCGTGGAACATTCCTTTCTACAACTTGTGTGGGATATTCGGTGGGATAGCAGAGTAGTGGCTGAGAGCCACGAGGTTAAACGGAGGGATTCGGTGGAAGATGTCACCATTCCAGCGTTTGTAGCCGGAATCGCACCTATGTAACTACAGATTCTGACCTAGGTTCCTGACAATACATCAAACTTCCTGAGACCGGTAAAATGACCCCTAACTTTCCACAACTTGTTATGTTTACCCATTCCCTGATGTTTCGAATTATGTGGCGTGTCTTCCCTCTAGTCCGTAACAGTACTTTAATGATCACCATTACTTCCCGGATATTAACCTTGAACTGAACGACACCTAGCTTGACGAACTAAAAAGGAAATTGGAACAGTCGTCCCCTTAGCGTAAACCCAGCTGTTAAGTCGTCTAGCCGTATAATAAAGCGAGCTAGTCTCGTTGAGCAAGTCTAAACAGTTAACTAAGACATATTATGCTCTCGTGGTACCGTAGTTGTCCCGGGTGAGGTTGGCGTCTTTATCCTCCTCAATATTTGGTTTCTGGAAGAGCTGGCGTAAATTTTTTGTTTTCTCTAGAATATATACATAGAACAGAAATATATACAGGAATTTAAGTCGTTTCCCTCGTCAGAGGTAATCACGAAATATACCAAACGATCAAGTGACGTTATATAGTAATGGGTGTGTAGCTAGTTCTTTACGGTCGTCCCTCAGGCCAGAAGGTTCCAAAGCGACCATTCTGAGAGGAGATGACAGGGTTTCCATGGTAGTCATCAACATAAACGTAATCAATGCCGACCTGGGAAATGTACCAGTCTCGAGAGTAGGTGTTCATGCTACCGTCCCAATTCTCACTAGCGGCAAGGACCCAGACTCCAGACTCCTTGGGCGCATAGGCCTCGATAGGGGCACCATCCATGATCCACTGCGTGAACCCCTTCCACCCGCCGGAGCCATCCAGCGACCACATGAGGGCGGCGCCGTCGCAGCCGCGGATCAGCGAGACGTCGCCCCACATGACGCCGTAGATGTCGATGGAGAACTCGAACCACGTGGCGAGGGTCTGGGGCGTGCCCTTGAGGTTCCAGGCGTCGACGCCGCGCGTGATGCGGCCCTCGAAGCCGTCGGGCACCGCCACGAACTGCGTCGCCTTGGACGCGATCCAGACGTACTTGTACGGCACGGCGTCGCAGTTGTTGTGGTAGATGTAGAACCCGCGCCAGTCCGGCCCGTCGTTCGTGACCTGGATCCCGCGCTGCCCGTTGTCCGCGTCCCCCCACGTGAAGGTCGCTTGCGCCGAGCAGTCCCATCGCTTCGCCAGTGTCGCTGCTGTGGTGCCGTTGTTCACGCTGTCCGCGTGCGGCATCGCGTCGGCGGGGTAGCTCTTGAATGTCGATGGGTCCACTGACATGATCTTCGTGATGTCGGGCATGGTGCTGTTCTGCGTGGCGGCCGCTGGGGGCTCGCCGTGCGAGGATGGCAGAGCGCTAGCTGCGGCTAGGAGGCCGGTGAAGGCAAGGAGTGGCTTGAACATCATTGTTCTGAGATGGGTTGCTCGATGAGCTAGTGAGTAGCAAATTGCTTGTTAAGGAATGTTGTTATGATAGTTGTGAGGGAGTGAGTGAATGTCCCCTGTCTGGGAAATGTGTCCAAGATTCTGGGCGTACCGAAAGAGAGAACAGAACGTCGATCACGGAGTAAGTCGTAGCTTTTATAGGAGTGCGCCATGCTGAGAGGCGCTTCGGAGAGGTGGTTGCTTCGCCTCACTTCACCTGAATTTCACCGGACTACCGAATGTGTGAATCGCGATAGGCGAATGCGATACCAGTTCTCGACTTCGGACCGCCTCTCTACCTCCTGCCGTTTCTGTACAGCTCCGTCATAAGTCACGGGTGATAGAGATCCCGTAGGAAAGGATGAGTTATTCCCACATACCCATGAATTATACTGCCGCAAGATATGCTTGTCTGCTTAACCGTGATATTTGATGTTGCCATCTATGATGTTGCCATCTATGAGGCCGTACATGATAGAATCTTGGCATCAAAAATCCTCAAATTTACCTCTGAATTCCTATCTATTGTGAGACATTTGGTGCTTAATCCCGAGCTGAGAATATTGTTAGTGCTGATGAAAAAGCCACAACGAATTAATTTCCTACAGTTATTCTCGTACCTGACATGGTATGTCAGCCACGCTGACTACCTGGCTACCTATCGCACGCAGCCGAATCGACAGGGATCCCCTCGTTATTAGCGCTGAAACGGCCACGCGAGGTCGATTACTAGCAGCGGAAATCCGGCCCCATCCGAGGGCTGAGGTCTAGATCGCGCATTGCCCAGGATGTCGATCCGGCTGAGAGCCTGAGTCTCGCGAAACCTTGATTCAGCTCGTCGGCCCCCCTGAGGAATCGCAATCCAGATTTGGTCGAAAAACCTGACCCTTTCAGTTCAACCTGCCCTATAGGGCTAACAGGCACCTTTTAACCCCTTACTACGAGCCCCACAAATTGACTAGCTGGGGAATGGTGTAGTAATATAAGACCGCACGCATGCCTTGCTAGAGACAGCTCTAGATTGACATAGAGGATTTTGACGCATAAGTGAAGATGTATAGCCTGGAAATAACGCTAGAAATGAAGGATTCAATGTTTTTCTATGAAGCTAAATGGGGGCGTGAAAAAGTCCGAGGTATAGTGGTATGTAGTACGACGGATATGGGACGACTGGTAGCTAAATATGGTTACAGCTATAGATATATT